>OX402056.1:5000-605000 GCA_947859365.1 Archips crataeganus
AAAATTTTTTAACCTCATGTGTTTTTGTAAAGTTGCCATTTGTTTTTGTGTTTTCCCGTGTGTTTTCTTATCCAAACCCCTCGGGGCTGGATGCGGCAAGTGCTTCCGATTGGATTTAAGTTTTTTGGTAAGTCTTATGACCTTTTTTGAGTGATTTAGGAGGATAAAACTGTTTTCTTGATTTTTATTTTTGGAGGGTACATTTTTTGAGTTTTTGAAATTATTTTTATTGCAATATAACTTTTTCAAAATTGTCTAAATTATAGTAAAATTTCAGCCTCCTAGCTCCCTTAGGAGCGATTTTCGGAAGTCACTGTCGCACATGGGTTACGGTGGGCAAGCTCGTTGAGATTACAAGTCCAAAATCGGGAAAAATTTATTTAATTCTATAACTTTTGATTTTCTTGACATTTTTGGATGCGGTTTTCACCAATCTAAATCTTTTTGCTTATATATCTTTATTTTGTGTTTGTTTGGGTGGGTCATATAGGGATGCCTGGATGAGTTCCAGGAACTAAGTCCTGACAAAGGTTTAGGTTATGTATTTTTTCTTTTTAATTTTTAATTTATTAATTGTTTTATTAATTTGGGGTTACGCTGTCAGGATTGTGTGCTATTTTGTGTTTTTATAATTGTGTTTGTGCTGTAATTTTGTATTGATTTTTGGTTAGTTTTTATTTTTGGGCTACCCCTCTGGTGCCTCTTCCCGGGCATATTTTTGTCCTCTGCTTCTGGAATCGGGATCGGAAGCCCCCACTCTGTTCATTTTGGTGCTCAAAATTGTTTTTTGTATTAATTTTTTGATTTTGTGTTCTTCAGATTTTCTAAGTCCCTTTCCATTGTAAATTGGTAAAAAATTTGTTAAATCCATATCTTCCTATTTTATTGGTATTTTTGAATGCGGTTTTCACCAATCTAAATCTTTTTGCTTATATATCTTTATTTTGTGTTTGTTTGGGTGGGTCATATAGGGATGCCTGGATGAGTTCCAGGAACTAAGTCCTGACAAGCATAGGGCCATGTATATGGATGACATAATAGTGAAATTTTTCTAAGTCCTTATTTGATGAAAATATTTTTATTATTTTTGGGAAAAAGAATATATGTTTTTGAGTACTTATAGTGATTGTTCTTACTATTTAATTAAATTTTTGGGGGTTTTTTGGAAACCGGTATTTTTTGGCCATGTATATGGATGACATAATAGTGAAATTTTTCTAAGTCCTTATTTTGATGAAAATATTTTTATTATTTTTGGGAAAAAGAATATATGTTTTTGAGTACTTATAGTGATTGTTCTTATTATTTAATTAAATTTTTGGGGGTTTTTTGGAAACCGGTATTTTTTGCCGATTCGATTTTGGTGTTTTTGGGCTTCTGGAGGCTTGGGGGTACCTTCTGATTAGTTTTCTGCCTTGTTTTGCAGGTTTTTGAAAACCGGTATTTTTTGCCGATTCGGTTTTTTGGTGTTTCTGGGTCTCTGGAGGCTTGGGAATCCCTCCTGCTTCGTTTCCGCCTTGTTTTGCGGGTTTTTGAAAGCCGGTATTTTTTGCCGATTCGGTTTTTTGGTGTTTTTGGGCTTCTGGAGGCTTGGGAATCCCTCCTGCTTCGTGTCTGCCTTGTTTTGCGGGTTTTTGAAGACCGGTATTTTTTGCCGATTCGGTTTTTTGGTGTTTTTGGGCTTCTGGAGGCTTGGGGGTACCTTCTGATTAGTTTTCTGCCTTGTTTTGCAGGTTTTTGAGAACCGGTATTTTTTGCCGATTCGGTTTTTTGGTGTTTCTGGGTCTCTGGAGGCTTGGGAATCCCTCCTGCTTCGTTTCCGCCTTGTTTTGCGGGTTTTTGAAAGCCGGTATTTTTTGCCGATTCGGTTTTTTGGTGTTTTTGGGCTTCTGGAGGCTTGGGAATCCCTCCTGCTTCGTTTCTGCCTTGTTTTGCGGGTTTTTGAAAACCGGTATTTTTTGCCGATTCGGTTTTTTGGTGTTTTTGGGCTTCTGGAGGCTTGGGGGTACCTTCTGATTAGTTTTCTGCCTTGTTTTGCAGGTTTTTGAAAACCGGTATTTTTTGCCGATTCGGTTTTTTGGTGTTTCTGGGTCTCTGGAGGCTTGGGAATCCCTCCTGCTTCGTTTCCGCCTTGTTTTGCGGGTTTTTGAAAGCCGGTATTTTTTGCCGATTCGGTTTTTTGGTGTTTTTGGGCTTCTGGAGGCTTGGGAATCCCTCCTGCTTCGTGTCTGCCTTGTTTTGCGGGTTTTTGAAAACCGGTATTTTTTGCCGATTCGGTTTTTTGGTGTTTTTGGGCTTCTGGAGGCTTGGGGGTACCTTCTGATTAGTTTTCTGCCTTGTTTTGCAGGTTTTTGAAAACCGGTATTTTTTGCCGATTCGGTTTTTTGGTGTTTCTGGGTCTCTGGAGGCTTGGGAATCCCTCCTGCTTCGTTTCCGCCTTGTTTTGCGGGTTTTTGAAAGCCGGTATTTTTTGCCGATTCGGTTTTTTGGTGTTTTTGGGCTTCTGGAGGCTTGGGAATCCCTCCTGCTTCGTTTCTGCCTTGTTTTGCGGGTTTTTGAAAACCGGTATTTTTTGCCGATTCGGTTTTTTGGTGTTTTTGGGCTTCTGGAGGCTTGGGGGTACCTTCTGTTTTGTTTTTGCTTTAATCTGCGTGGTTTTGGAAAACCGGTATTTTTGCCGATTCGATTTTTTGGGTGTTTCTGGGCCTCTGGAGGCTTGGGAATCCCTCCGGCTTCGTTTTCGCCTTGTTTTGCGGGTTTTTGAAAACCGGTATTTTTTGCCGATTCGGTTTTTTGGTGTTTTTGGGCTTCTGGAGGCTTGGGAATCCCTCCTGCTTCGTTTCTGCCTTGTTTTGCGGGTTTTTGAAAACCGGTATTTTTTGCCGATTCGGTTTTTTGGTGTTTTTGGGCTTCTGGAGGCTTGGGGGTACCTTCTGTTTTGTTTTTGCTTTAATCTGCGTGGTTTTGGAAAACCGGTATTTTTGCCGATTCGATTTTTTGGGTGTTTCTGGGCCTCTGGAGGCTTGGGAATCCCTCCGGCTTCGTTTTCGCCTGTTATTATTGTGTATTGTGTATTGTATTGTGTATGTGTATTGTATTGTGTTTTATCCTTCGGTACCTGGAATCGTTTATTTTCCGGTTCTTCAATATGTCTCAGCCTGGCAAAGGTAAGGCCACTGGATTAAAGATCAAGTTTCCTACGAAGGGACGTCAGGCGCCCGGCATAGCTGCTGCCAGGAAGGTCGCGTCCAGCTCCCCCCGTAGCGGTTCCTCGCCGTTGTCTCAAAGGGCAAGGGCTAAGGGAGTTGTTCGGGGGGGGGTCAGCCCGGGCTCTGGGTCTGGGGGGGAGGGGGGCTCTGGCCTCGGCGGGGGGAAGACTGTGGCTCAAATGGAGCCTTCTATGGATCAGCCCCCTATCCCGGTGCTGGATGTTATCATCGTTGATGATGATGATGGTGTGGGGGGGAGGGGGGATGTGGGTCCGGTTTTGGACGCTCCTGATATGGCTGTGGGTGAGAGGGAGTGGACATGTTCGAGCATAGAGTTAGAAGTGGTGCCTCCGTTGACTCCTGAATTAGAGGATTCTATTGGTGATGGCGGTGCGGGTGCTCCGGGTGCGGCGTCCACTCCTTCCCACCCAGTTTGGGAAAGGGCTGTAGGGGAGATGAAGGAGACGAGGTCTAGCTCTGCTCTTTTGAGAATTAAGACCCAGTTGCGGGAGGCGGTGGCTGCTGAGGTGGCTTGTATGTCCAAATCGGCTGCTGAGTTGGAGGATCGGGGAGGGGCGGGGGGAGGGGGTCCTGATAGTTTTGTCGACAGGTCAGAGTGTTCAGCTGTGGTGGCTGGGGGTGGTCTGCTTAGTGATCTGCCGCAGAAGGCTAATACCATTCTCCAGAATGCGAAAGCTATTATAGAGGCGACGACTAATGTCAAGAAGTCTGTGAGGGAGGTGGTGGTGGAGGCGATGCACTCGCTATACGAAATGATCCTGAGGCTAGCTGACTCTAGGAGCCGCCACCTCACAGAGTTCCAAAAGCTTAAATTTGGGTGTGCTAAACGGATTAGTGTCGTTGAGCGGACCCACTCGGATAGGGTTACTACTATCATGGCTAGGGAAAGAGAGGAAAGGGAGAAGCACACTCGACTTCTCGAGTCTATTCTTGGGGAGGTCAGGTCACAGAGGGAGGGTATTTTGAGTGAAGTTGAAGTTGCTTTTGGTAAACTCATGGAGGCGAGTAAGCGTTCGGAGGTTCAGCCGCGGGTTCTGGACGCTGAGCTGACTAGCAAACTGGCAGGGATTGCAGAGAACCTTAAGGGTTGGGGCCCAGCCAGCGGTCAGTTCAGGGTTGAGACCACGGCACTGGCTTTGGATATTGGGAAGTTGAGGGAAGAGATCAAGGAGATGGGAAGGGGTAGTCGGGCTCTGGCGGGGGACATTGGAAAGATTAATGATGCTATTAAGGGAATTGGTGACGAGAGGGGATTGATTGGGGAGCAACTCGGGGAGGTTGTTGGTTTTGTTAGGGGGGTGGGGGCGGGTGATGGGGTTCAGGATGTCCCTTCGGCTGTGGCGGGGCAACTCAACAGTCTGTCGGAGAACGGTAAAGCCCTTTTGGATGAAGTTGGCAGGCTCCGCTCCGCCACTATCACCGGTTTTTCGGACCTTAGGGAGGATGTGCAGTTGGCGGCGATCAACACGGCAAACCGTCCCGGCATCACCTCCATTATGGAGGAGATCGGTGAGGCGGACGGGTCGTTGCTTGATGCTGGTTGTGCGGTTTCTGGGGACTGGAAGGTTGTTGGGAGAAGGGGGAGGGTTTGTCGGAGCGGGGGGAGGGATCGTGGTGAGTCTAAGAGTGCCCCGCCGAGGCCTAGCTTCCCTTTAATCATTGAGTCCAGGGACCCGAGACACACCAGTGCCACCATAATTAAAACGGTTAAAGAAAGTGTAGATGTCTCGGGTCTCGGTGTTGGGGTTGAGTATGTCAGGGGCCTCAGGAAGCAGAGGGCGGTGTTGGGGCTCTCCTCCGAGGCTGATCGGGAGTTGATGGTCGGAGCTGTCAAGCAGCGGTGCTCTGACCTCTGCGTGGGAGCTCCGGCTATGAAAAAACCTCTTATTAAACTTGTTGGGGTTATTAGGGACATGTCTGATGATAAGGTTCCGGGGGCGCTGAAAAGCCAAAATAAGGTTGTTTTCGAGGGGATTGCTGATGATGGCTTGGATCTCAGGGTCCTCAGGCGTACCAAGGGTAGGACGCCAGAATTGTCTAACATTATTCTAGAGGCGTCCCCGGTTCTGTGGGATCGCCTGAGGGACCAGAGAGTCCGTCTGGGCTATCAGCGGGTCCTGGCCCTTGACCATTCCCCGATCCTGCAATGCTTCAGATGTTTGGGTTATGGGCACTTGGCCAGGGACTGCAAGTCCACTCGGACGTGTGGCCGTTGTAGCGGTGACCATGACACCAGGAAATGCGACATTTCGGGGGAGGCTTCCTCCTGCATTAATTGCCACAGGGCGGGAAGGAAGGGTGCGGATATTTGTCACCCTGCTTATAGTCCTTTGTGTTCTGAGTGGCAGAAGATGGACAGATTAGCTAGGTCTCAGATTCGGTACTGCTAAGGGCGCCTCGGTGAACCATAGGCAGTGCCGAATCCGCGTCCTACAGGCGAATTTGGGGCGCGGATACGCAGCCACGAAGGAGTTGTTTGCTCATGCTGAGAGGACGGGGGTGGACGTGTTGATCCTCCAGGAACCATATGTGGGTTCTGGGGGGATTCTCACGTCTAGCCATAAAGTTGTCCAGCAGTTACAGGGTGAGGGGCCGGTTAAGTCGGCTGTTGTCATTTTGAGCCCCTCAATTAGGTCAGAAACCAATTCTTCTCTTAACACTAAGAATATTGCAGCTACTAGTATAGTTTTAGGTAGCTTTAAGTGCCTGTTGGTAAGCGTGTATCTGGAGGGAGTGAGGCCTATTGAAGAGCATCTTGTCAAGCTTCAGGGAGTGCTGGAGAGTGATGTTTCGTCGTGTTTTTTGGTTGCCGGCGACATTAATGCAAAGAGCTACTGGTGGGGCTGTGAAGCGGAGGACAGGAGGGGGGCGGATTTTGTTGACTTCTGCTCCAGTGTGGGTCTGGAGGTGGTCAATGTGGGCCGCGTTCCCACTTTTTACACTCACAGAGGAGGTGTTACTTACTCTAGCATTGTTGATGTGACCACTTGCACTTCTCAATTGTTTGGAAAGGTTGTGGATTGGAGAGTTCTGGAGGAGGACGCGGGGCTTTCCGACCATAGGAAAATTGAATTTAGTATTGTCGTTGATGGTGATGTTGGGAATGATGCTGTGCCACCCACCACTAGGCTTTATAATACGCGGAAGGCGGACTGGGTAAAGTTCAGGGAGGTGTTAAGGAGGCTGCAGAGTGAGGCGGGTCTTACGGTTCGGAGTGCTGTGGAGGTTGTTGATAAGGAGGAACTAGAGGGGATGGTGTGCTCTCTTGTTGATGTTATTGGAGCTGCTTGTGAGGAGGCTATTCCAAAGAGCTCAACCGTTAAAAAGTCTGGGTCCCCTTGGTGGTCTAGGGAGCTGGATGTGCTTAGGACCCAGGTTAGGAGACTTCGTCGTAGAATTGCTGGCGCGAATCCGAGGAGAAGGAGTTTGGTGGTTGCGGAATACCTTGAGGCCAGGGATAAGTACAAACTTGCTATTGAGAGTGCTATCACAAATAGCTGGAAGGAGTATTGTACGAAGCAGTCATTGGAGGAGATTTGGACTGATTCGTACAGAACTTTAAAGAAGTGTTGGAAGGGCAAATCTGGTCAGGAGGTGCTGTTGCGTGACCCGTCGAGTGGGGGTGTCCTTGATGCGGCGGGGTCGGCTGCCCTCCTTCTCCGGACCTTTTTCCCGGAGGACAGAGCTTGTGATGATAACGTGGCTCAGAGGTGTACCCGGGATTCTGCTGATCGATGGAGAGAGTGGGCTCGGACTGCCGAAGTGGCGAATCGTCCTTTTACTTTTGAAGAGTTGGATGTGGTTGTGCGGGGTATGAGTAGTAAGAAGGCGCCTGGGGTAGATGGCCTGACCGCGGATATATGTAGTCAGACTTTGGCAGCGTCACCATTTATGCTTGCCCTTTTCAATGCGTGTCTTAGGTTAGGTCATTTCCCCAGGATCTGGAAGAGGGCACTTATCCGTACTGTCCCTAAACCGATGAAGGAAGATTATCAGAACCCTAAGTCTCATCGTCCAATTGGGTTACTCCCTGTGCCTGGGAAGATCCTTGAGAAGATCTTATTTAACAGAATTTCGTGGAATCTTTACAAAGAGGAGAAGTTAAGTCGGAGACAGTATGGGTTTGTGCCCAGGAGGAGTACGGAGGACGCCCTGTATGATGTGGTCACTTACATTCAGAACGGGCTGCGTGCGAAGAAGATGGTTGCGGTCGTGTCCCTGGATATTGAGGGGGCATTTGACGGAGCGTGGTGGCCGGCTATTATCAGCGAGCTCGGTGAGAGGACTGAAGATTGGGAGTCATTTAGAATGGTCATCGACTATCTCAGTGCGCGTTCGGTTGAAGTCCGGTATATGGGTGAGAGTGTTCAAGCTTTCACCGAAAGAGGCTGTATCCAGGGTTCGATTGGGGGTCCATTGTTGTGGAATGTTCAACTTGACCCATTGCTGCGTGGGGTGGATGCTCTGGACGCCGAAATTCAGGCTTTCGCGGATGATTTGGTGGTGGTCGCGGAGGCGGAGACGACCCAGTTGCTGGAGGAGAGAGTGAACTCTGCTTTGAAGGTCATAGAGGAGTGGGGGGTTCGTAGCAAGTTGAGGTTTGCGGCACACAAGACCCAGGCGTTGTTGATAACCAGAAAATTGAAATATGATCCCCCTACTTTTTGGATTCAGGGTACAAGGGTGGTGACTGGTAATACCCTTACGCTGTTGGGGTTGACAATTGACAGGAATCTGAATTTTGGCTGCCACCTTGATAGGGTTATTGCGAGGGCGGTGGCGGTGTACGGGGCTGTAGCCAGAATGGCCAAAGCACAATGGGGGCTGAACTCGGACATAGTCAGGACCATCTATACTACTGTGGTTGAGCCCACGGTCCTGTATGCGGCCGGTGCTTGGGGGGTTGTCCTTGACCGGGTTTTTATCAGGAAGAAATTGGAGAGACTGACGCGCATGTTTGCGATTAAAATTGCTAAAGCCCACAGGACGGTTTCGTTTACTTCTGGTGTCCTGTTGGCGGGAATACTTCCGTTACAGCTTAGAGCTAAGGAGAACCGTAAGCTATATGAAATAAAGAGAGGAAGGCCCCTAGAGGGGTTCTTGGATGGACACTTGCAGCTGAAGAGAGGCCCGGTGGATATGCTGCATCCTGCGGATCGGTGCTATTACCATTTTGGTTCTGCCAATACCCAGGAGGAAGCTGACACTTTTGGAAGAGATCTAACTTCTGTATTTACTGACGGCAGCAAGATCGAGGGCAAGGTTGGTGGTGCCATCTCGGTCTGGAAGAACGGTACGGAGATACATAGTGGGGGGTTTAGCCTAGAACCATATGGAACTGTCTTTCAGGCCGAAATGATTGCTATTTGCAAGGCTGTCAGTTATGCTTTGGAGGTGGGCGAAGATATTTGTATTTTTAGCGACTCCCGTTCGTCATTGCAGTCTATTGAGTCCCCAAATACTTTGAATCCCATTGCTGGGGAAGTGCAGAGGAAGTTGAGAGAGGCCAGTGAGGTTGGAGTTACGGTTAAAATCTGTTGGGTTAGAGCGCACGTGGGGATTGTTGGGAACGAGAGGGCGGATGAGCATGCGAAGGCTGCTGCCTTGCAGGGAGTGGGGAGTCCAGCGTATGACCGTTTTCCACTGTCCTTCGTGAAGCGGACCATCAGAGCTCAAACTATAAATGAATGGCAATCCATGTATACTGGGGCTGCGACTGGTGCCGGTACGAAGTTGTTCTTCAAGGATGTCAGGGTGGCGAAGAAGATTTTGAAGGGGTTGCGCTTTACCAACATAATGGCTCAAGTTTTTACTGGTCACGGGGGTCTCAGACAGTACCTTCATAGGTTTAAGCTTGCTCCATCTCCGTTTTGCGACTGTGATGGGGAATCTGTGGAAACTGTTGATCATGTGCTGGCTGTGTGCCCCAGATTTGCTGTGGAAAGGTTTGATTGCAGTTGCAGGACGGGTGTGGATATTGGTTTGGATACTCTGGGGGTATTGTTAGGGGATAGCCGCTTTAAAGAAATTGTTTTGAGGTATATGTGTTCAATTATGAGAAAAGTTGCGATTGCAAACGGTTCTAACATGAGGCTCACTGATTGATTATATTATTTGGATTATTGTTATGTGCCCTGTTCTTTTGGGTTTTTGTTTTAAGATTTTGGACATGTTATTGTTAATTTTGACCTTTTTGCTCTATTTTTGCTGTAATTTTTTTCATTGACATATGTTGAATTTATTATTATGGGAATTGGTTTCTGACTGGTAGGTAGTTTTTTGGGTTTTTTGGGTTTGAAATTTTGACTTTATGTATTTTTAACTGCCAAAGCTATTTTAAATTTATAGTCTGGTTTAATTTTTAATTTTTAATTTTTAATTTGATTTATTTTGTACTAATCTTTGACGTAATTGGCCTTTTCCATTAGTTTTAGCTTTTTGGACATTTTATTTTATAGCCTTTTTGCACTAAGATAGTTACTTAATTTAGCTTTGTATTCTGAGTTCTGTATTTAATCGAACTGTTTTTTGTTGTGTTTTATGAAATTTATGTAAGTTTCGTGGCTGGTTAGTCCGTCCTATTAAAGGAAAAGAAAGAGGAAAAGATAAAATAATAAGAAAAAGAAAAAGAATAATAATAATGATGAAGTTAAAAAGAAAGTAAAAAGATTAAGAAAAAGTAGCAAAAAGAGTTGGTGCTGCAAAAAGATGGCGGTTCTGATTGGTGGCGGAACTATTTAACTTTTTAGTCTAAATTTTGTCTTTTTTCACTAATGTTTCGCGTCGACCGTCACTTAGGTTTAAGATTTTTGTATTGTGTTGTATTGTATTGTATTTTTTATTTTTAATTGTATTGTTGGATTTGATGTATGTTTTTTGGTCACGATTTCGTCCTCTTTTTATTTATTGATCGGAGGACGAAATCATGACACTTTTTGGTATAAATTTTTAAAGATTTAATGATAAAATAAAAGTTTTAAAACACAGAATATTAAGTATCTGTGGTAAATTATAGTGGTTGTAAGACCTGTGGCCGGGTTTTTTAGTCCGTGCGAGTCGGACACTGTCTGGGTGTCCCCCCCATTCGTCCGCAGGGATTTTTCCCGACCACAGGCCCTCTTCCAGGCAAAAAAAAAAAAAAAAAAAAAAAAAAAAAAACCTAACCTAACCTAACCTAACCTAACCTAACCTAACCTTTTTTTTTTTTTTTTTTTTTGGTGTGGAAAATGCACCTTATGCATCGTCTCCGTTCGGGGAAACGGAGGTATGTGGGGCTCTCCCCAAAGGGGGCCTACCCACTAAAAACCACACGGATTCCCTCGTCTGCCATTGTGAACGCCACGGGAGCAAAATGTGTCACCGCAACGCCCACTGGCCGCCCCGGGATGGGGCTCCTCTGTCGACACCGTGCAATGCGGGCTCGGCACTCCCCGACCTCCCCCGCTGGTGAAGGATTGTTTAAAGAGGTTTACTCCTCGTGGCTTCCGCAGATGCCCACGTTCCCGACAAGCCGGGGTTACGTGCCCTCACGTTAGCTTCCGCGCCCTCATGTACTGCTCTGAAAGCAGAGCGGTACCGAGGGCACGGTCGCTTCCGCCCACCAGGCTCCCCCTCGCCTTTCCCTGTCCGCCGTGGCAGAGCAGGTACTCAGTTCGGGTTCGCCGACGTCAAAGGCGCCCGCCCAAGGGCGGGGCGCCGTCCTCAAAAGCGGACCCACTAATGGGCCCGCTACCCTCCCCCCCAGTGTGTCAGCAGACCCCCACAGGCCATGGGCCCAACCGCTACTCTTCTCCCCCTTAACCACCAGGGTTAACAGGGGAGAACCGTAACGGTCGTGCAGCCCAGACGATAACCTGAACTATCGCCCGGGCACATGTGGAAATTGCCGACCCCCTCCCCCCCAGTGTGTCAGTAAACCCCCACAGGCCATGGGCCCAACCGCTACTCTTCTCCCCCTTAACCACCAGGGTTAACAGGGGAGAACCGTAACGGTCGTGCAGCCTAGGCGGTAGTAGGTACCACTACTTCCGCCCGGGCACATGTGGAAGTTACCGACCCCCTCCCCCCCAGTCAGTCAGTCAATCCCCACAGGCCATGGGCCCAACTGCTACTCTTCTCCCCCTTAACCCTAGTGTCCAGGATTAAAAGGGGAGAACCGTAGCAGTCGTGCAGTCCAGACCATGCATGCGGACCATACATGGCCCGGGCACATGTGGAGATTGCTGACCCCCACCCCCCCAGTCGGATATTAGCCAACGGTTAACTAAATCCCCGAAGGAATTAATTAACCGTTGTTGCCCAGGGTGCACCGTCCCAGGCGTTACCCTTCCCCACCCCATGAGGCCTACGCCTCGGATAGAAGGGAGTGGTAACGCCCGGGCACTCGAGGAGGTTTCCGACTTCGCACCCCAACCTAACCTAACCTAACCTAACCTAACCTAACCTAACCTAACCTAACCTAACCTAACCTAACCTAACCTAACCTAACCTAACCTAACCTAACCTAACCTAACCTAACCTAACCTAACCTAACCTAACCTAACCTAACCTAACCTAACCTAACCTAACCTAACCTAACCTAACCTAACCTAACCTAACCTAACCTAACCTAACCTAACCTAACCTAACCTAACCTAACCTAACCTAACCTAACCTAACCTAACCTAACCTAACCTAACCTAACCTTTTTTTTTTTTTTTTTTTTTTTTGGTGTGGAAAATGCACCTTATGCATCGTCTCCGTTCGGGGAAACGGAGGTATGTGGGGCTCTCCCCAAAGGGCCTACCCACTAAAAACCACACGGATTCCCTCGTTTGCCATTGTGAACGCCACGGGAGCAAAATGTGTCACCGCAACGCCCACTGGCCGCCCCGGGATGGGGCTCCTCTGTCGACACCGTGCAATGCGGGCTCGGCACTCCCCGGCCTCCCCCGCTGGTGAAGGATTGTTTAAAGAGGTTTACTCCTCGTGGCTTCCGCAGACGCCCACGTTCCCGGCAAGCCGGGTTTACGTGCCCTCACGTAAGCTCCCGCGCCCTCATGTCCTGCTCTGAAAGCAGAGCGGTACCGAGGGCACGGTTGCTTCCGCCCTGAGGCTCCCCCTCACGTTTCCCTGCTCGGGCCACAGAGCAGGTACTAGGTTCAGGTTCACCTCCTTCCTTCCTTCCCTCTCTAAACCCCAAAACTAACCCTCCCCATCAGGCGTTTGGCACCTCCAGGCAGGTTGCAGAGCCTTGAACCGTTCGGTAGCCCAGGCCGTGTGGCGAGTACGGCGGGGCTAGGTACTAGGAACAAGGTTGCAGAGCCTACGCTGTTAGCAACCGAACGCCTGTCCCTCCTATGCTTTCCCTCCCCATATAGGGCGTAAGTCACATCCAGGCCTGTTGCAGAGCCCTGACACCTTTCGCATAGCCCAGGCCGTGTGACCAGCACGGCGGGGCTACTTACTCAGTGCAGGGATGCAGAGCAGCTTCCCGTCAGCTACCTTACGCCCGTCCTCACAGAATATATACATATGATACATACGTGGCCCATATAATACACATATAGATATCCCTCCCAAGACATACCACTACAGGCCAGTGGCCCGAGCGCTACTCTTCCCCCTTTGTAGGCCCTCTGCCAGGGGGGAACCGTAACGCTCATGCAGCCCAAAAGCTATCTTTCCCGGGGGCGGGAAAGGTAAATTTTAAGCGCACGTAGCAGTAGTCGTCCCTCTATACCCCATTCCCCCCAGTCGGATATTAGCCAACGGTAAGATAATGTACAAATACATTAGCTTACCGTTGTTGCCCAGGGTGCACCGTCCCAGGCGTTACCCTTCCCCACCCCATGAGGCCTACGCCTCGGATAGAAGGGAGTGGTAACGCCCGGGCACTCGAGGAGGTTTCCGACACCGCACCCCTAACCTAACCTAACCTAACCTAACCTAACCTAACCTAACCTAACCTAACCTAACCTAACCTAACCTAACCTAACCTAACCTAACCTAACCTAACCTAACCTAACCTAACCTAACCTAACCTAACCTAACCTAACCTAACCTAACCTAACCTAACCTAACCTAACCTAACCTAACCTAACCTAACCTAACCTAACCTAACCTAACCTAACCTAACCTAACCTAACCTAACCTAACCTAACCTAACCTAACCTAACCTAACCTAACCTAACCTAACCTAACCTAACCTAACCTAACCTAACCTAACCTAACCTAACCTAACCTAACCTAACCTAACCTAACCTAACCTAACCTAACCTAACCTAACCTAACCTAACCTAACCTAACCTAACCTAACCTAACCTAACCTAACCTAACCTAACCTAACCTAACCTAACCTAACCTAACCTAACCTAACCTAACCTAACCTAACCTAACCTAACCTAACCTAACCTAACCTAACCTAACCTAACCGAGTTACGTTCGATCCGCGCTCTTGAACGTCACGAATTCCACGTGCTCCGCACTTAAAAAATCAAAAAAGTGGTTTATTTTTGCCGTAGCGACAAGTGCGATACACCACTGTGTTCGTCTCACCGCCGCGCGTGTGGGCGAAGTGTTTCCAAGTGTCTCCAGTGAAAACTGGAAAAGTTTATGTGAAATAACCTCACTTTTAGAGGTTAAGTGACAAATTTTCAACTTCAACCGCGTGCGCTGCACGATTAGTCGCTGCGACCTATTGGTTGCGGCGCATCGCCGTGTGCGCTTCAGCGCCCTCTTTCCGCCGAGCCAACTCGCGGATTTTTCCGCTGAGGAAATCCGGCGGAAAATTGAAAAAACTAAAAACCACGTGTCGGCGTGGTCGGACTTCTGGCGGTAGCAGAGCGACGCCACTTGGAGGGAACGTGCGCAGCAGTTGCAGTAGCCCGGAACCGCAAGTGGAAAAATTTTATGTCTTATAGTTTTTGAACAATAATTATTTTAGTTTCCAAACTTTGACTTTGATTTGTGCCCAAACCAGTTGTGACGCGCGGGTTTTAAGACCGTAGTAATTTGCGGGCACCTTGGTTTAACGTAACTATAGCTTTAGAAAAATTTTTTTTCGGCTCTACCTCTGAAAAAATTTTAAAAAACTGGAATTTTGGTTTTTTCGAAAATTTTTTGACTTATTGTTTTATTTTAATATTGTTCTATATTGTGTCTTGTGCGCCTCGTCTTCTTGTATTTTTTGTGTATTTTTTCGTATTTTTGTGGCCAACCGTTCGGGAGATATTAATTTATTTCTAAATTTTGTTATAATTCCTAAATTAATTGTTTTTATTTATTTCCGACCACGGGATTGTGCTTATAGTGGGTGTATTATCCGACATAAGCCGTCGCGCGGGTCGGAAATTATTAAAATTAAAGAAGTTAGTCTTTTTTCGGCCATTTTGTTTTAGGTACCAGATTTTATTTCCTAATTATCTCCCGAACCCTTGGCCGTGGAAATTTGGGAAAACTTTTCCTGTGTGTTATTTTTCGGTCTCTATACGCTCCCACCAAAATTTTTTATTTCTGGCGCACAAGAATTTTTTGGGCTGGAAACGCTTTAGGGTGCAAGAGGAGGTTAAGGGAACACTGCTGGAGAAATCCCGGTAGTCCTCCGACGCCTGGTTCCAGAGTTATCAACTCCTAAAGTTGGAGTTTGACAGCTCGGCGGCCATTTTGCTTTTCTTTCAGCCGTTATAACTCGGGAACTGGGGGTCTCAGCGATCTGCGGTTTTCTTCAGTAGATCCGGGGGCTTGTTGACTACCCGCCCCTCTACTTTTCAGGCCATTTCAGGCCCTGAAAAATTTGTCTTCCGGAAGCGGTTCCGGCGGCTAGAGGAGTTAGAGCAAAGCCGGACATAGAAAATCCCGCAGTCCTACGACCACCGGGAGCGGAGTTGTTGGCGGTCAAAACTTGTGTTTGACAGTTCTGGCCGCCATCTTGGAGTTTTTCCACCTCCGATATCTCCGGAACGGTGTGTCCTAGAGTTCTGGGGTTTTCTTTGTTAGGGAGCCCGGTCGGAACTCTACCCGACGAGATCTTTTTCAGGAAGGATTTGGACAGTTTGTTCCTGAAAAATTTTCAGGACTCCGATCTTCCTGAAACGGGTCTCCAACGGTGCGTCTCGAAGAGCTCTCCTAGGGGAAGGAAACCGCGTTCCGATTGGACCATTGGTTCCTGAGATACGTCCTGGTATCGGTTTTCGGCGGCCATCTTGTTTTTGGTACCGGAAACTGTGACCGGTCATATCTCTGGAACCCTTGGAGCTAGCGGGACGTGCTTGGTGTCCCCTGGAAGCGCTCGGGGAGAGCTATCCTTTGGGTGGAGTAACGTTGCTCTACATAGAGCCGAAATAGGTTTAAGACGAAAAATTTTTATTTTTACTGTTTTATTAGCTCTAAGTAGTTTTAGGACCTGTGCTGCGTAGCACAGATATATTGTATCTCAGGTACTGGCTCTACATAGAGCCAAACTATTGGAAAATTGTATTTTGACCAAAAATTTTTTATTTTTGTTGTTTTATTTCTGTGTACAAGACTAACTCTATGTAGAGTTGCTGATAAGTTGTTTCTGCTAAGTTATTAGATTTTTTCTCCTTGACATATTCCTAGTGTTGTCAGAAAGGGATTTGGACGGAGTCTGTGACTCCCAAAATTGTTTTATTACCCCTCTTCCGTGACCATAGTTTATCGTTGCTATTATTATTCTTATTTCTTTATTCTTCTTTGATTATATATTGCACGAGTCATAGATTATACAACTTTTACAAACGGTGACTTGTGCCATTGCTTTGGACGGTGTTTCCTTTTTACGAGGGAACTCACACTACCTCCGACATGTTCGGCCTTCGAACCCCTATTGGGAAGGCTGCCGGGAACAGGTCTATTCTTAATGAACCGAGCCCCGAGGCTGGGGATAGGCGGAGTTTTGGTGAGTGGGAGGCAGGATTGCTGAACACTACCCAGACTTTGTCGGGTGAAGCCGCCAAGGCGGGTCCTTCGGGGGGAGGGGGGAAACCGTCTAACCTGCAGAGCGGCAAACAGCCGACCGCGCCAAAAACCTCGAGCCCCAGTACGGAGCTAGTCTCTGATAGGATAGCCGAGGCGAGAAAGGTTCTCCATAAGGGCAAGACCCATCTTAATGCGGCTAAAAATATTAAGACAGAAATTAAAGTTGAGGTGACTGTCGCCCTTGACAGGTTGTACCAGCTGGTTAAGGGTGCTGTTGGAGCTTCGGGTGATGGTAAGCTTAGAGCTAAAGCAGAACAGGCGGGTCCGAAGAAGGTTGAGTCAAGGAAACCTACCACCGAAAAGACACCTCATCCTGTTGACCGTGAATTGGTAGAAAAGCTAGACGAACATCAGAAGCTGATCCTGGAAAATGGTAAAAGGATGGATGAGCTAAGAGAGACTTTGGAATTCACTTTGGAGAAAATGGCAGAAAGATCGTATGCCGATGTTGCAGCTGGCCACTCCGGGAAACCGTCTAGTGGGAGAGGTACCCTACATTCTGTGTGCGTCACCTCAAGGGATGAGACGGAAACCGGAGAGGTGGTCCTGGATAGGATCCGGAAGGCTGTTGATGCAAAGGAGGGGTGGATTGAGGTGGAGAAGGTTAGGAAAGCAAGGGATAGGAAGGTGATTATCGGGTTGAGGACGAGGGAGGATAGAGACAGGATTAAGGAAAGGTTGAAGAAGGATGCAGTCGGTCTCAGCGTCGAGGAAGTCGAGAACAAGGACCCGTTGCTGGTTCTCAGGGGTGTGCTCGCAGTAAATACTGACGAGGACATAGTGAAGGCCCTGAGGAATCAGAATCGGAGTGTTTTCGGTGACCTCGGCGCGGGGGACGATAGGATAAAAGTTAGGTATCGTAGGAGAATGCGAAATCCCCACACTAACAATGTTGTTATTAGCGTATCACCTGCTATCTGGCGCAGAATGTTGGATAAAGGTTCTGCACATATAGATCTCCAGCGTGTTCGGGTCGAAGACCAGACCCCGCTCATGCAGTGTACTCGCTGCTTGGGTTTCGGCCACGGCAAAAAGTACTGCACGGAGTCTGTAGACTTGTGCAGTCATTGCGGTGGCCCGCACCTGAGGGGCGAGTGCGCTGATTTCCTTGCTAATGTGCCACCAAGTTGCAAGAACTGCGTAAGGGGTGGCCTGGAGCGCGCGGAACATAATGCGTTTAGCTATGAGTGCCCGATTAGGAAAAGGTGGGACGATATAGCTAGGGCAACTGTTGCGTACTGCTAAGGGCAGCCAGGAGGTAACAAAGAGGTATACAATAGCACAGGCAAACCTCCGACGATCTAGGCTGGCGACCGATGAACTGATGATCGAGGCGGGAAGACGTAAAATTGCAGTTGCGTTGATCCAGGAGCCGTACGTGGGGTCGATTGGTGAAATGAGGGGCCGCAGGGGCGTGAGGATCTTTCAGGGCACCGGTGTGGATGGGGCACCTGTTAAAGCTGCAATAGCGGTTTTTGATCAGGAGTTAGATGTGGTACAGATCCCCCAACTCACCACAAATAACATCGTGGTGGTGAGGATCCGGACCGATGCCTGGAGGATCCATTTGGTCTCTGTTTATTTTGAATGCCCCCAACATGATTACCCTATAAGTGCGGACCTGGATCGCCTGGCCCACATAGACCAGGAGATCGGTTCGTCGGCATGGATAGTTGGAGGTGATGTCAACGCTAAAAGCGTATGGTGGGGAAGTCCTACGACTGACCACAGGGGGGAAGAACTTTCCGGCTGTCTGGACGAACTAAATCTGGCCGTACTAAATCAGGGAAACATACCTACTTTCGACACTATTAGGGGGGGGAAAAGGTACCAAAGCTTTGTCGACATCACGGCCTGCTCATCGGATATCCTGGGCCTTACGGACGCGTGGAGAGTGGAGGAGAATCTCACGAGCTCGGATCACAATGGCATAGTGTTTCACATCAACCTTAAAAGATCTAAAGGCGTGTGCATATCTAGGACAACTAGGAAGTTTAACACCAGGAAAGCAAATTGGGAGATGTTTCATGAGAAACTCAATCAATTATTTATAGGGAACAAAATTACAACTGCGGAAATAGCACAAATACACGATACACAACAATTAGAACAAACAACACAAAAATTGGTAGAGTCAATAGTAGCTGCATGCACACACTCGATGCCTAAGAAAAACTCTAAAGAAGTACTCACTGTGCCATGGTGGTCCGAGGAACTCGCGGAGATGAAGAGGGAGCTTACTCGGAGGAAGCGCAGGATCCGATGTGCAGCCCAAATCCGGAGACCCAAAGTCATAGGGGAGTACCTGGAACAGAAAGAAAGGTATGAATCGGCGGTAGCTAGAGCTCAGGTGGACAGCTGGAAAGAGTTTTGTGGGAAGCAGGATAGGGAGAGTATATGGGATGGGATTTATCGGGTTATAAGCAGAACAACGCGTAGGAGTGAGGACTTGCCGCTGGTGAGGGACGGAGTGACCCTGGATCCCAAGGGTTCTGTGGAACTGTTGGCTGAGACATTTTACCCGGCGGATATAAGAAGTGGTGACAATATCCAGCACCGAGATACCCGACTGAGAGCCGAATTGGTGAACGTTGGGGGACAAGTTGGTGCTTGTGACCCGCCGTTCACCATGGAGGAGCTGATTGTGGCGAGCGAGTCATTCAGTCCGAAAAAGGCTCCGGGTGAGGACGGGCTTACAGCAGATATTTGTCTTCGCGTGGTGAAGGCCCACCCTGAGCTCCTCTTGCTACTTTATAATAAGTGCTTTGAATGTGAGTATTTTCCTGTCGCTTGGAAGAGAGCAGTTGTAATAGTGCTGCGGAAGCCTGGAAGAAGTGATTACACCGTCCCAAAATCCCACAGACCCATAGGCCTCTTATCGATATTGGGGAAAACTTATGAGAAGCTGTTGGTGACTCGCCTCAAGTACCATTTACTTCCAAGGATGAGCCCCCGTCAGTTCGGATTCATGCCCCAACGAAGCACCGAAGACTCCCTCTATAATCTTATGCAGTATATCCGCAAAGGATTGGAAGGAAAGAAATTGGTAACCATAATATCATTGGATATAGAGGGAGCCTTTGATAGTGCATGGTGGCCTGCTATCAGAGTCCGGCTGGCGGAGGAAAATTGCCCGTTAAACTTGAGGAGGGTCATCGACAGTTATCTTAAGGACCGTGAGGTAGTGGTCAAATACGCTGGGGAACAACACATAAGAACTACGGAGAAGGGTTGTGTGCAGGGTTCCATAGGAGGTCCGATACTATGGAATCTCCTGTTGGACCCACTCCTTAAAGGTCTTGAGGACGGAGGTAACTTTTGTCAGGCTTTCGCAGACGATGTTGTGATGGCCTTCATGGGAGGGTCGTCACAGGAGGTGGAGAGGCAGGCAAACCTCGCTCTGGAACATGTTTGGGCGTGGGGGGTTAAGAACAAATTGAGATTTGCCCCTCATAAGACAAGCGCGATGGTCATTACGAACAGACTTAAATATGACACCCCGCGCCTAGTCATGGGCGGGATCGAGGTAAGTTTGGTTGATGAGGTGAAACTGCTGGGGGTGACTATAGATAAGAAGCTCACATTTAATACTCATATAAACAACATTTGTAGAAAAGCGACAGGTATTTATAGACAGTTGGCAAGGGCGGCAAGAGTGAGCTGGGGTCTCCACCCAGAGGTAGTTAGGACCATTTATACGGCTGCCATCGAGCCGGTGATTTTGTACGCGGCTAGTGTTTGGGCACCGGCCGCGGAAAAAATCATGACAAAGAGGAAGTTTGAGGTTGTGCAGCGTGGTGTCGCGCAGAAGCAGTGTGGTGCCTACCGAACTGTCTCCCACAATGCAGCGTTGCTTTTGGCAGGGATGCTCCCTCTCGACCTCCGAGTCCGTGAGGTGGCCTCATTATACGAGGCCAAGAAGGGAGCAGATCTGCCACAGCTGGGTGGTAGGGAGGTGGAGAGGAGGGGATCGGCACTGGAGGCGCCTCATCCAGCGGAGCAGACGGCTATAGACTTTGGTATTTTGGGAAACCAGGAGGCCCTGGATCAGAGTGGCAATTTTCACAGCAGAATTTATACCGATGGGAGCAAGATTGGTGGTAGGGTCGGCGCCGCATTGTCAATATGGCAAGGTGATGCCGAGACTAGGGCTGTCAAGCTTGCTCTCTCGGATTATTGCACAGTCTACCAAGCTGAGCTCCTGGCGCTGCGCGAGGCCACGAGAGTGGCTCTTAACAGCAAAGGGTCTTCTTTTGGGATCTACAGTGACTCAAGGGCGGCTCTACAGACTATCACCAACAATCGTTGCCTCCACCCGCTGGCCATAACTGCAAGGGAGAATATTCGATCTATCTCCCTTCAGGGCCGGGTAATATCCCTGTTCTGGATTAAGGCACATGCGGGTTTGGATGGCAATGAGAGAGCCGACCATCTCGCCAAGGAGGCAGCTGTGGGTTCCAAAAGGAGACCCAACTATGACCTTTGCCCGGTATCACACATCAAGCGAATCCTCCGTGGGGATACGCTTGATGTGTGGAACCAGAGGTACAAGGCTGGTACAGCCGCTTCGACTACGAAGGTATTCTTCCCGGATGCTGTGGAAGCTTATGGTATGGTCAGGAAGATAGTTCCTCGGGGTATGTTGACTCAGGTGTTGACTGGGCACGGTGGGTTCTCTGAGTATTTAAGTCGGTTTAAATGCAAGGAGGATCCATCGTGCTCTTGTGAACCAGGTGTTCCGGAGACGGTGGTCCATCTAATTTTAGAGTGCCCTATATATAGTATGGAAAGATTTAATATTGAGAACCAGGTAGATGCGAAATTAACATTAGAAAGCATCCAGGAAATAATAAAAGGCAAGCATAGGGAGAAGTTCCTAAATTACTGTAAAAACATAGCGAGTAAGGTAATTGTAAAGAATAAAAACAGATGATGAAAGTATGTTAAGATAATATACTGCGTTATATTAAAAATTAGCATACATTAAATTGTTAGAAAATATATTAAGCATTATAGTTTTAAATATGTAGTAAATAATATTGTTTAACTATGTTAGAAAATGGATACTTGTGAGTTATCTTGGCCTGTGTAATGTGTAGTACTGTTAAAATGTATAAATATTTAGAATGTATAAGGGTTTGTTGTGTGGCTTGGTGGTTATTTTTGTAATAAAGACATTAAATGTACCCTATAACCCAATTCCCTAATAGTTTTAAGTAAAGAATGTGTGTGGATGAGTAAAAACGGTATGCTTGAAAGATAGACGGGAGTGGTAACAGAGGCCGGAATGAATGATAAGAGACAAAAATATGTAATTAAACTAGGAGATAGATAAGATAGATTAGTGACACTAGTTTAAGGGTCGGAAACCCGATAGTAAGTACGAGGATGGAAAAGAGAAAGAACCAGTATGTGGCATGACTGAGACCAGCGAATAAGCGAGAACTGGAATGGACAGGATTTGTGGATACAGACTCATAGACATAAGTCAGAGGTAGTGTAGTAAAAAAAAAAAAAAAAAAAAAAAAAAAAAAAAAAAAAAAAAAAAAAACCTAACCTAACCTAACCTAACCTAACCTAACCTAACCTAACCTAACCTAACCTAACCTAACCTAACCTAACCTAACCTAACCTAACCTAACCTTTTTTTTTTTTTTTTTTTTTTGTTCACGGAGTGGAAACACATTACGTGTACCCCCGGGCCCGGGGAGACCCGGTTTAGGTTATGTGGGGCTCTCTCTCCGGTCCTCTTCTCCTAATGAGAAGGGGACAGGAGAGCATACCCACTAAAACCACTCCGACGCTGACCCTCTTGCCGAGGTTGGTAGGCGCCGTGGGATCCCGAGGATTTCACCAAGACGACGCCTCCCGGCCGCCCCAGCTTACGCCGGGGCTACCCGCGCCAAAGGAGGGAGGAGTTGCAGCGTTTCAACTCCTCCCCCAGACATGCAGGACCGTGCAATGCAGACAAGGGATCCCCGTCCCTCGCCCGCTGGTCCTACTGGGGGATATGACGGGCGGCAAATTGCCTCCGCCTTACCCCCCTCCGTCTGCGCCGGAACAGGGGCGCGAGGGCATCGTCCTCGCGCTCCCGTTCCGCCGCCTCCTTTTGCGAGATTACTGCCTCGCAAAAGGAGGCAACCGCTTCCCAGTTCTCCTCGCTCTCAAGCAGGGCCTCAATGACGCTGGAGAGCGAAAGATCAGACCTTCTGATGGCTGCCATAAGGGTTTGGCGTTCCGGATCCCAGCTGCTGCACTCGGCTAATGTGTGCTGGGCCGTGTCATCGTCATAACCACAATGATGACATTGTGGATCGGATTCCCTCTTTATTCGGTGCAGGTAATGACCGAAGCAGCCATGTCCAGTCAATACCTGCACCATCCTATATGTTAATGCGCCGTGCGCCCTCTCGATCCAGTCATCTAGTGACGGGAGGAGTGCCATTATGGTGTTCGTCCCATAACGGCAGTCCTCCAGGTCACTTTTCCACCTGTCCCGCAACCGTCTCTCCACCATTCGGCGGGCTTGCACGAGCTCTCTGGGAGCCGGTCTTTCTCCTTGCGCTAGGGCCTCCCTGCGTGACCGATAAGTCTCCGCCATGACTTTAGCGTCAATGTCCCACGGCGGGGTCCCGGCAAGGGCGCAAGCGGCCATATGTGCCACCGTCACATACGCTCTTATTATTCGTATGGCACACACCCTCTGTGGCCGCCGGAGTAGAGCTTTGTTCCGCTCCGACAGCCGGTCGGCCCAAATTGGTGCCCCGTACAATGCCATACTGCGGACTACACCGGCGAACAGTCGTCTTACGGAACCCCTTGGTCCGTCCACGTTCGGTAGCAGTCTACCTAGCGCCGATGCGGCGCCGACCAGCCGGGGGCCAAGACGAGTGAAATGCTCGGTGAAGTCCCATTTTCTGTCCAGGACAAGGCCAAGATATTTTATGTTAGCCCTGACCTGGACAGATTCGCCATGGATCAGGAGCGTGGTGTCTGCTGGAACGCGCCAGCCAGTTCCCCCGAAAACCATCGACTCCGTTTTCGCTACAGCCGGCGCAAGGCCGAGCATTCGGATGCGGTCGATGGTCAGTTCCGCCGCGACAGCAGCTCTCCTGAGTGTTTCACCCAGTCCGCTTCCCCGGACGGCCACCATCGTGTCGTCGGCGTAGCAGATGGTGGCCATGCGGGGAAGCTGAACCCCCCTTATGGCCCAGTCAAATCCGAGGTTCCACAAGAGGGGCCCTAGCACCGACCCTTGGGGCACACCGCAGGACATTGCCCTTGACGTCCGCTGTCCATCGTGGTCGTAGAGCACCACCCTTCCCTCTAGATAGTGCCCCACGATTTTCTGCAAGTATTGTGGCAGGCCGTGGTACCGCAGAGCCTCCTTTATGACCTCGTAGGGGAGGGTGCCGAAGGCGTTTGCGATGTCGAGAGACACCGCCACCACACCCTCCCCCTTGTTGGCCGCATAGTCGATAAAATCCTTGAGCGCCTGTATGGCATCTACGGTACCACGTCCCGCTCTGAACCCAAATTGTCTGTCCGACACGTTTGGGCCCACGTCCTCTAGGTGCTTGATGATCCGGGAAGCGATAATCCGCTCCAGGATCTTCCCGGATACATCAAGCAGCACAAGCGGCCTGTGACCAGACGGGGAGTCCGGCGGGCGGCCTTCCTTCCGCAGGAGGCAGAGTCGCCCTTCCTTCCACACGCTGGGAAAGCAACCCTCCTCCAGGCATTCGTTCAGGAGGTCTTTATAGTACTCTCCCAGGTGTTCAAGGGCTAAGGGGATTACCCTCGCTGGGACCCCGTCCGGCCCCGGCGCCTTCTTGTTTGACCTGAGGCGATCTCTGATTGTCATCATTTCGTCCTCGGTTACCGTCGGGACGGTATGGCGTTCGTCGTTTGTCTCCTCAGAGGGGGCCGACATTCTCGGAGGAGTGAAGACTGGTGCCGGCGGAAAGAGGGCAGCCACCACCCTATTTAAGAGCTCAGGCTCCATGGAGTCCATGGGGGGGGCGCGCTTCATCTTGTTACGTACCATTTTATATGGTCTCCCCCATGGATCTCGGTTTAGTGTGCCCAAAAATTGCTCGTGGGCTTCGTCTTTCGCTTTTACGATAGCTAGTTGAAGTGCCTCCTTTGCCGTCTTGAGCGCTCTGTGCGCGAGCTCCTCCTCCTCGTTGGTGTGCGATCTTCTTCGCCTGCAGCGAGTGTACGCGCGGCGCGCACGATTACTGGTGAGTCGAAGGGACGCGATTTCTTCAGACCACCAGTAAACGCTTTTCTTGTTAGGCAGCCGTCGAACTCTGGGCATTGCTGCGTCGCATACCGCCGTGAGCATTTCCCGGAATCTAGCTGCTTTCCCTTCGACTCCCACATTATTGGGCGGAGGGTCGCCCCATGCTTCGATTATTGCGGCTTCCTCCGCCGCAGCCGGATCGAAGCCCGTGATGGCCCACCGCGGGAACCTGAGGCCGGCACCTCTCCCCCTGGGCGGCTGGGACCCTGCTGGTGAGGTGGACACCCCCATCCGAATATAGAGGTGATCGGAGAGGGTCTCCACCTCCTCTAGGACCCTCCAGTCCACCACTCGTGCGGCTAGGGCAGGGGTCGCGAACGTTACGTCCACGATGGAGCCCCCCTGCCTGCGCACGCACGTGTTGGCAGCTCCCACGTTGACCACCTGGAGGCCGGTAGCGAGTGCCCAGTCCCGGAGGACCTCCCCTTTGGGGTCGGTGATTGGGGAACCCCAAGCCGCGCTCTTAGCGTTGAGGTCCCCCATCACCATAATTTGAGCCGGAGCACACCTCCCGACGACTCTTCCCAGCCCCTCCAGGTAGCTCTCGAAATCGGAGAGCGGCCGGTTGGGGGAGAAGTAAACCGCTATGATCACGGTTCTCCCCCATTTGGCAGCCACATATCCTGAGCCGTCCTCCAATTTCGAGAGGGGCGGGAAGTCCCCCGCAGCCGGCACAACGACCGCAACCCCGCCGTCTGTCGCCCCAGCCCAGTTTGACTGGGGGGGGACGAGATACGGCTCTGCGACCACGGCAAGGGCCAACCCCCACTCCGCCATGACCTGCATAAGCAGGTCTTGGGCGCGGGCGGAGTGGTTGAGGTTGCACTGTAGGATCTCTAAATGCCGGTGTGCTGACATTTAGAGATCCATGTTACGTCCCCCTGCTTGCCCTTGGGCGGTCGCCTGACTACCAGTTGCCCTCTGCGGGTCGTTACGGCCCTTTGTCTGGGGAGGCGCGCACGCCCTCCCCCCCATCACGTGCCCCGCTGGTCGCTTTGCGGCGTGGCACACACCGCAGAAGGGGTCCGCCTCACATTCGCCGGCTTTGTGCCCAGGCCTGGAGCAGCGGTAGCACTGGTCCCCCCTATCTACCGGAGATGGACACAGCGCCCTTGTGTGTCCTGTCCCCAGGCAACGGTAACACCGCATAGGCTGGGGTTCCAGTGCCTTGACCTGTGCGGCCGACCAGCCCATCAGTAACCTGCCCGCCTTGATGAGGGCATTAGCGGCAGTCACCGGGCATCGCACCAATGCTGTCCCTGTGCCATTGTTCAGCAGCCTTATTGGGCTCACTTTCACCTGCTCGACAGCGCAGCCGCCCTTGAGGACCACAGCCGTCCTGACGTCCTCCGGCGTTACCGACTCGTCAAAGCCGGTAACCCGGAGGTCAGCCG
The DNA here is from genome assembly GCA_947859365.1 of Archips crataeganus. NCBI lineage: Eukaryota > Metazoa > Arthropoda > Insecta > Lepidoptera > Tortricidae > Archips > Archips crataeganus. The sequence continues at coordinate 30,908 of OX402056.1, forward strand.
TTTTAACTGGGCGATGGACAGTGGCCACGTCCCCTATTATCCCCTCAATTTTCAGAGCCAGGTCGTCGGCGAGTCGGCTGCTGCTGGCCCCCGGAACCTCAATTAGTCGAGCCCCGGTGGCCGACTTACGGACCCTTACACTCTCGATGCCCACATCTGCCAATTTGAGCGATGTGGTGACCTTCTGCAATGCGGCCAGGTAGGTCACGTCGGCCTCCGGCTTCAGGGTCACCACGACCGCTGAACTTTTAGGGATCGGCAGCCCTTTGGCCGGGGCTGCCTTTTTCGGCTTAGCAACTTGAGGTTGCGGCTGGGCAGGCTTCTTGCCCTTTGCCCCTCTCTTGACCACTGCTGTCCACGACTCAGTGGTCATCGCCGGTTGTTCCTTCGGCACCTCTTGTTGAGCTTTAGGCTTGGCACCGGCCGGCGTCCTCGGCTGGGCTTGCGGCTGCCTTTGTGGCCGCTGTATACGCTCTACCTCCTCTGTTGTTGCTCGCTCCTGTGCGAGCTCGGGCTGGCTGGAAGAGCGTTTGCCTGCCCTCCCCTTATTCCGCCCTTGCTGAGGGGCGGCCGCCGGAGGCCTGGTTGCCCTGTCAGCGGCCAGCGGTGGCCGCATGATGGGCTCCGGAGGGAGGCGCTTTTCCAGGGCCTCCAGTCTCACATTGAGCATGTTCCCCAGGCTCATAAAGAGCTCCCGGCTGTGGATCTCCAGGCACTCTTGCAAGCCTTCAGGGAGGCCCTGCTGCGTGATGCGCCGGGGGGCCTCGGGGGTTCGCTCTGAGAAGGCCGTGCGCAGCGCCTTCGTTTCAACCGTCAAGAGAGCGAGTTGCTCCCGCATCCGCTTATTATCGGCCTTGAGCCTGCGGATTTCCTCGCTCTCTCGACGGTTTTCGAGGAAGTCCATGGCCTCCAGTATCTCGCGGCACGAAGTGTTTATTTTCCCCTTAACCACCCCATTGAGATTGCTCGACTTGGCGGCCTCCGCCAGGACCACACGAGCCGCTTTCCGTGCGCTTTCAACTACTCCGACCTCGTCGGCAGTCAGCTGCCCGTCAATTGAAGCCGGAATCGCCGCAGTTGCCGCAGTCTCCGGCTTATTCCCAGTTTTCGGCGCATTTGGAATCGACCGCGCCGGTGGCTCATCCTCATCGTCAGACGTGTCGCCAATCGTTACCGTCTGGGGAGGTGGGGAACGAGCCCTTCGGTTTCCCTGTGAGCGGGAGCGCAGAGCAGGGAAATCCAGGCGGTAGGCCGCCTTTATTTTGTCCACCTGGGACTGGAACTCAGGGTCGTCCCCACTCAAACCCCTCAGTTTGGCCTTAGCGGCGGACAATCCGGCGTATGCGCCCACACTCTTAGGGGCGCGCCCACGCCCAGATACCCCAACCTTGGAGCTAGGCCCGTCCTCGCTGCCGTCATCGGCTTCGCCTATAGCCCTCTTATTGGGTCCGGAGACCATTTCCATCTTCTCTCCCGATGGCACCTCTCCGGCGCTTTTTTCAGCCATATTTTGGCGGTTTTTCCCCTCTTAAAAATCACCCTTCAGTGATTGCGCCACGCAGCAAGAAAGAAAATTTAGCCACTACCAAGCCCCACAACCCAGCGTAAAAGCCGAATTTTTTGGCCTGAAGATAAAATTTCCAGAACCAAGAAACCGCCAAATTACGCTAAATTGTATGGCAGGGTACAAAAATTTTAACTAAAAAATTTTTTTCCGCGTAACGGAAAGACACTACCACCCAAATTTGGTGTCAAAAAATGGGATTTAAAAAACCCTATTTTTTGACACCTCAATCAGATTTTTTGACCCAGAAACAAAAGTTCCACAGTCAAAAAACCCGAAATCGGGACAACGAAATTACGCCGATCGGCGTAATTTCTTAAAAAATCAATAAAACAAAAACTATAAACGACAGACACACAAAACTCAAAACAGAAATTGGGCGAATTAGACGTCCTATCTCCCTACCCAAACAGAATATTTTTATTAATAACCTACAAAAAGTTATTAACAAAAATACCCGTTGCCCGTAGAAAATTTTCAGGCGCTGCTATTAAGTTTCGCAGGCGCTTGAAAACTTTTTACCAGCTTTTTCCCCGAAAAACCATAAATCTGGCAAGAATTCCAAGAATGCAGCGCTATAGGACTGCCCCAGAACTACCCAAGACCAAAATTTGGTAAGGGTAGCTTTACGGGTATAGCCGCTATTGACGAACAAAATTTGGAGATTTTTGCCAAATTTCACCAAAACCAATCAAAAATGCAAATCGAAAAACCGAAATAAACAAGCCAAGTCAGAATTTTTTGCAGAATCGAGTCCAGAAAACGAGCAGGGGGGTCAAAACAAGTCTCTGTACCAAAATTCGCAAAAATCCGCTAGTAAACCACCAAGTAAGGAAGATTTTCTTGCTTAGTAGGAAGATTTTCTTGCTTAGTAGGAAGATTTTCTTGCTTAGTAGGAAGATTTTCTTGCTTAGTAGGAAGATTTTCTTGCTTAGTCAGGAAGATTTTCTTGCTTAGTAGGAAGATTTTCTTGCTTAGTAGGAAGATTTTCTTGCTTAGTAGGAAGATTTTCTTGCTTAGTAGGAAGATTTTCTTGCTTAGTAGGAAGATTTTCTTGCTTAGTAGGAAGATTTTCTTGCTTAGTAGGAAGATTTTCTTGCTTAGTAGGAAGATTTTCTTGCTTAGTAGGAAGATTTTCTTGCTTAGTAGGAAGATTTTCTTGCTTAGTAGGAAGATTTTCTTGCTTAGTAGGAAGATTTTCTTGCTTAGTAGGAAGATTTTCTTGCTTAGTAGGAAGATTTTCTTGCTTAGTAGGAAGATTTTCTTGCTTAGTAGGAAGATTTTCTTGCTTAGTAGGAAGATTTTCTTGCTTAGTAGGAAGATTTTCTTGCTTAGTAGGAAGATTTTCTTGCTTAGTAGGAAGATTTTCTTGCTTAGTAGGAAGATTTTCTTGCTTAGTAGGAAGATTTTCTTGCTTAGTAGGAAGATTTTCTTGCTTAGTAGGAAGATTTTCTTGCTTAGTAGGAAGATTTTCTTGCTTAGTAACCTAACCTAACCTAACCTAACCTAACCTAACCTAACCTAACCTAACCTAACCTAACCTAACCTAACCTAACCTAACCTAACCTAACCTAACCTAACCTAACCTAACCTAACCTAACCTAACCTAACCTAACCTAACCTAACCTAACCTAACCTAACCTAACCTAACCTAACCTAACCTAACCTAACCTAACCTAACCTAACCTAACCTAACCTAACCTAACCTAACCTAACCTAACCTAACCTAACCTAACCTAACCTAACCTAACCTAACCTAACCTAACCTAACCTAACCTAACCTAACCTAACCTAACCTAACCTAACCTAACCTAACCTAACCTAACCTAACCTAACCTAACCTAACCTAACCTAACCTAACCTAACCTAACCTAACCTAACCTAACCTAACCTAACCTAACCTAACCTAACCTAACCTAACCTAACCTAACCTAACCTAACCTAACCTAACCTAACCTAACCTAACCTAACCTAACCTAACCTAACCTAACCTAACCTAACCTAACCTAACCTAACCTAACCTAACCTAACCTAACCTAACCTAACCTAACCTAACCTAACCTAACCTAACCTAACCTAACCAGCTGAAATAAAGACTGAGGTGACAATTGCTCTTGATAAGCTCTATCAAATTATAAAGAGCATGGATGGTGCTAAGGCGGACACCAAATCCAAGAATGGAGAGCGGACAGGTCCTAAGAAAACAGACTCTTCTAAAGTTATTGCCATCCCTGGTGGTGTTCCTCGTCCTGAAGACCACGAGCTATCCAGGAAACTTGACGAGCACCAGTTGCTGATAGAGGCAAGTAACAGGAGAATGGAGGAGCTCAAGGAGACTCTTGAGTTCACTCTTGAGAAGTTGTCTGAAAAGACTTATGCCGAGGCAACTGCCAGTCATCCTGAAAAACTCGCACAGAAGCGAGGTACCTTGCACTCTGTGTGTGTTACCTCTAGGAACGAAGCGGAGTCTGGGGAAGTCGTTTTAGAGAAAATCAGGGAGGCGGTTGATGCCAAGGAAGGCTGGATAAAGGTTGAAAAGGTGAGGAAGGCTAAGGACAGGAAAGTTATAATTGGATTAAGGACGAGAGAGGACAGGGACAGAATTAAGGAACGGCTAAGAACGAACGGAGCCGATCTCAGTGTCGAGGAAGTGCAAAACAAGGACCCGTTACTGGTCCTAAGGAGCGTACTCGCAGTCAATACTGACGATGACATAGAGAAGGCTCTGAGGAACCAGAACCGAGGTGTTTTCAGCGGCCTCGACGCTGAGAACGACAGGATAAAAGTTCGGTATCGGAGAAGGACGCGGAACCCCCACACTGGCCACGTTGTTGTTAGTGTCTCGCCGGTCATCTGGCGCAGGATGCTAGACAAAGGATATGCGCATATCGACCTTCAGCGTATCCGGGTCGAGGATCAGACCCCACTTATGCAGTGTACTCGCTGCTTGGGTTTTGGCCACGGCAAAAAATACTGCACTGAATCAGTGGATGTATGTAGTCATTGCGGTGGCCCACACCTAAGGAGCGAGTGCGCTGATTTTCTAGCTCATGTGCCCCCGAGCTGCAGGAACTGCGCAAAGGGCGGTCTGGAACGTGCGGAGCACGATGCGTTTAGCCACGATTGTCCAACGCGGAAGAGATGGGATGAGATAGCGAGGGCAACCGTGGCTTACTGCTAAGGGCAGCCAGGTGGCAAATAAGGTATACAAGATTGCCCAAGCTAACCTTCGACGATCCAAACTGGCGACCGATGAGTTGATGGTCGAGGCGGTGAAGCGAGATTTTGCAGTCGCATTAGTTCAGGAGCCGTACGTGGGGTCGATCGGGGAGATGAGGGGTCGCAGAGGAATGAGAGTCTTTCAGGGCGCTAGTGTGGATGGGGGAACTGTTAAAGCTGCGATAGTGGTTTTTGACCAGGATTTAGATGTAATACAGTTCCCCAAACTCACCACTAATAACATCGTAGTGGTGAGGATTCAGACTGGTGCCTGGAGGATTACTTTGTCCTCTGTCTACCTCGAGTGTCCCCAGCATGATCACCCCATAGGTGCGGACCTGGATCGCTTGGCCCACATAAGCCGACAAATCGGTTCGACGGGGTGGATTGTCGGAGGTGATATGAACGCAAAGAGTATGTGGTGGGGGAGTCCTATAACTGATCGTAGGGGGGAAGAGCTCGCCGGCTGTCTTGATGATCTGGGTCTGGCTATACTTAACCAGGGGAGCGTTCCGACTTTTGATACCATAAGAGGGGGTAAAAGGTACCAGAGCTTCGTTGACGTTACGGCCTGCTCGTCGGATATCTTGTGCTTCGTTGACAACTGGAGAGTGGAAGAGAACCTCACGAGCTCGGACCATAACGGTATAGTGTTTCACATTGGATTACAGAGATCAAAAGGCATGAGCATATCCCGGACTACAAGAAAATTTAATACTAAAAAGGCTAATTGGCAGGATTTTAGTGTAAAACTCGGCCAATTACTTGTGGATAGCAATATTACGTGTAATGAAATAAAACAAGTATATAATACAACACAGTTAGAGGCAATAGTACAGAAATTGATTGAAAATATAACAATAGCATGCTCACAGTCAATGCCGGGTAAAAAATCCAAAGAAACACTTGCTGTTCCGTGGTGGTCCGAGGAACTCGCTGATATGAAGAGGGAGGTCACTCGGCGCAAGCGCAGGATCCGATGGGCGGCCCCGGTCCGAAGGCCTTATGTTGCCAAGGAGTATCTGGAACAAAAAGCCAGGTATGAGTCGGAGGTAACCAGGGCGCAGATTGACAGCTGGAGGGAGTTCTGCGGGAAACAGGACAGGGAGAGTCTATGGGACGGAATTTATAGGGTTATTGGAAGAACTACGCGGAGGAATGAGGATCTGCCTCTGGTGGAAAACGGTGATACCCTGGACACCAAGGGATCCGTGAGGTTGCTTGCTGAGACCTTTTACCCGGAGGACCTCAAAAGCGCTGATAACATCCAGCACAAGGAGACCCGGCTGAAGGCTGAGACGGTGAACGCTGGGACGCAAGTTGGTGCTTGTGACCCGCCGTTCACCATGAAGGAGCTAGTCGTGGCCAGTGAATCCTTTAATCCCAAAAAGGCCCCGGGTGAAGACGGTTTCACCGCGGATATATGCCTTCGTGTGGTGAAGGGCCATCCGGAGCTCCTTTTGCAGCTTTTCAACAAGTGCCTAGAATGCGAGTATTTTCCTGTCGCCTGGAAGAGGGCAGTAGTAATAGTGCTGCGGAAGCCTGGAAAGAGCGATTATACCGTCCCGAAGTCTCACAGACCTATTGGCCTCCTATCCATATTGGGTAAAATTTATGAGAAGATGTTGGTGACCCGCCTCAAATTCCATTTATTACCAGGGATGAGCCCCCGCCAGTTCGGGTTCATGCCACAACGAAGCACCGAAGACTCCCTCTATAATCTAATGCAGCACATCCGCGGTAAACTAGGTGAAAAGAAAATTGTTACTTTAATTTCGCTGGATATAGAGGGAGCTTTCGATAGCGCATGGTGGCCAGCCATTAGAGTCCGACTGGCGGAGGAAAATTGTCCGCTGAATTTGAGGAGGGTCATCGACAGCTATCTTAGGGATCGGGAGGTCGTGGTTAGGTATGCGGGAGAACAGCACGTTAGATCGACGGAGAAGGGCTGTGTGCAGGGTTCCATAGGGGGCCCAATCCTATGGAACCTTCTGTTGGACCCTCTCTTGAAAGATCTGGATTTCCGGGGTTGCTTTTGCCAGGCTTTCGCAGACGATGTTGTGATGGTTTTTGATGGAAGCACGTCGCAGGAAGTGGAGAGGCAGGCAAATCCCGCTCTTGAACATGTTTGGGCGTGGGGGGTAAAAAACAAACTCAAATTTGCACCGCACAAGACCAGCGCAATGGTAATCACTAGGAAGCTGAAATATGACACCCCACGCCTAACCATGGGAGGGACCGAGATTTGCTTTGCAGAGGACGTGAAACTGTTGGGTGTGACCATCGACAACAAACTGACTTTCAACACTCACATCACGAATGTTTGTAGGAAGGCGACGGGCATATATAAGCAGTTGGCGAGGGCTGCGAAAGTGAGTTGGGGGCTGCATCCTGAGGTTGTGAGAACGATCTACGTGGCTACCATCGAGCCGGTGGTTTTGTACGCAGCAAGTGTCTGGGCACCGGCTGCGGACAAAATCATGACGAGGAAGAAGTTTGAGGTGCTGCAGCGTGGCATCGCGCAGAAGCAGTGTAGAGCTTACCGCACTGTCTCGTTGAACGCTGCACTGCTGCTGGCTGGAATGCTCCCTCTCGACCTTCGAGTTCGTGAGGTGGCCTCACTTTATGAGGCCAAGAAGGGGGCAAACCTGCCGCAGCTCGGTGACAGGGAGGTGGAGCGGAGAGGTTCGGCACTGGAGGTGCCTCATCCGGCTGAGCTCTTGGACTTAGAGTTTGGAGTTCTTGGTGACCAGCAGGCTTTGGAGAGTAACGGCAATTTCCATACAAGAGTATTTACCGATGGGAGCAAGATTGGTGGCAGGGTCGGCGCAGCGCTGTCAATTTGGCAGGGTGACGCCGAAACTAGGGCTGCCAAGCTTGCTCTCGCAGATTATTGCACCGTTTATCAAGCCGAGCTTCTGGCGCTGCGCGAGGCTACGGATGTAGCTCTTAAGGGTAGGGGGTCTTCTGTTGGAATCTACAGCGACTCCAGGGCGGCATTACAGACTGTCGTTAACAGCCGTTGCCTCCACCCGCTGGCCATATCCGCTAGGGAGAATATCCGAGCCATCTCTCTCCAGGGCCGTCAAATCTCGCTCTTTTGGATTAAGGCCCATGCGGGTTTGGAGGGCAATGAGAGGGCCGATTATCTGGCTAAGGAGGCTGCTGTGGGGTCCAAAAGAAGACCCAATTATGATCGCTGCCCGGTATCACACATCAAGCGTATTCTGCGCATGGATACGCTTGATGTGTGGAATCAGAGATATAAATCTAGTACGTCTGCCTCGACCACTAAGGTGTTCTTCCCGGACGCGGTGGAGGCACATGGAGTGGTAAGAACGATCGTTCCCAGTGGCATTTTGACTCAGATAATGACGGGGCACGGTGGGTTCTCTGAGTATTTGCATCGGTTTAAGTGCAAGGAGGACCCATCGTGCTCCTGTGAGCCAGGGGTATCAGAGACCATAATACATCTGATAGTAGATTGTCCGATATATAGTTTGGAGAGGTTTAATATCGAAAATGAATTGGATATCAAGCTTACTAAAGAAAGTATAAGAGAGGTAATTAGTGGTAAAAATAGAAACAAGTTTATAAAATATTGTCTAGACATTGCTAAGAAGGTCATTGTAAAGAACAAAACGAGAGTAGCATAGTATGCTAATATGATATAGTGTTTATATTAAAAATTAGCATACGTAAAATGGATGTTAAATGTATTAGTTAATAAATTTTAAATAGCAGTAATGATAATGTGATAAGGGTTAGTAATAAGATACTTGTAAGGAACTTGAGCTTGTATAATTGTTAAGCATGTAAAACTGTAACTAAAATGTTAGTATAGGTTAATGATAAGAAACTATTGTGGGAACATTTGTATATTTGTGAATTAAAATAAAAATGTACCCTGAAACCCATTCCCCCCTGTTAGTTTTAAGAAAGAATACAAGAGGATGCATGACAAGTGAATAGAATACGAGATAGACGAGAGTGGTACTAGAGGCCGGAATGTGAGAAGGAAATTATTGGATATAGATAGATAATAAGTCAGATAGAGTAGATTGAAGGGTCGGATCCCAAGAAAATATGAGGATGCAAAAAAGAAAGAAAAAGTATGCAGCATAAAAGTACGAGATGTAGCAAGTGATGGAACTGGTATGAAAGGAGTTGCGGATATAGGCTCTGCATTTACGTGGAGGTAGCTAGTGGGAAAAAAAAAAAAAAAAAAAAAAAAAAAAACCTAACCTAACCTAACCTAACCTAACCTAACCTAACCTAACCTAACCTAACCTAACCTAACCTAACCTAACCTAACCTAACCTAACCTAACCTAACCTAACCTAACCTAACCTAACCTAACCTAACCTAACCTAACCTAACCTAACCAAAAGGTTGGAGGAGCATGAGAAGCTGCTGGCAGATAACAGCCAAAAGATGGTAGAGTTAAAGGAAACCCTTGAATTCACCCTCGAGAAAATGGCTGGAAGGTCATATGCAGAAGTAACCGCGAGCCACTCAGAGAATCCATCCCAGGTACGAGGAACTCTACACTCCGTGTGTGTTACCTCGCAAGACGAGACGGAAACCGGAGAAGAGGTCCTCAGTAAGATCAGGAGGGCAGTGGATGCCAAGGAGGGGTGGATCAAGGTGGAAAGGGTGAGAAAGGCAAGGGACAGAAAGGTCATAATAGGACTAGGGACAAGGGAGGATAGAGATCGGATCAAGGAGAAGTTGAAGAAAGATGGAGTCAATCTCAGCGTCGAGGAGGTTGAAAACAAGGATCCGTTGCTGGTTCTTAGGAGCGTACTCTCAATTAACACTGATGAGGACGTAGTTAAGGCACTTAGGAACCAGAACAGGGGTGTTTTCGGCGACCTCGATGCTGAGAGTGACAGGATTAAGGTTCGGTACAGGAGGAGAACCCGAAATCCCCACACTTGTCATGTGGTCGTCAGCGTCTCGCCGGTTATCTGGCGTAGAATGATGGACAAGGGCTTTGCACACATTGACCTTCAGCGTGTTCGGGTCGAGGACCAGACCCCGCTCATGCAGTGCACTCGCTGCTTGGGTTTTGGCCACGGCAAAAAATACTGCACAGAGTCAGTGGACTTATGCAGTCATTGCGGTGGCCCGCACCTAAGGAGCGAGTGTGCTGACTATTTAGCCGATGTACCCCCAAGCTGCAAGAACTGCACAAGGGGTGGTTTGGAACATGCAGCGCACAACGCATTTAGCCACGATTGCCCTACGAGGAGAAGGTGGGATGAGATAGCGAGGGCAACCGTGGCTTACTGCTAAGGGCAGCCAGGAAGTAAAAAAGGAGTATAGAATAGTGCAAGCGAACCTCCGGCGATCTAAACTGGCGACCGATGAACTGATGATCGAGGCAGTGAGGCGGAGAGTTGCAGTGGCGCTGATCCAGGAGCCGTATGTGGGGTCGATCGGGGAGATGAGGGGCCGCAGAGGGGTGAGGATTTTCCAGAGCACCAGTGTGGACGGGGGAACTGTAAAAGCTGCGATAGCGGTCTTTGACCAAGATTTAGAGGTGATACAGTACCCCAAGCTTACCACCAATAACATCGCGGTGGTGAGGATTCAGACTGCTGCCTGGAAAATCACTCTAACCTCTGTTTACTTTGAATGCCCTCAGCATGATCACCCCATAGCTGCGGACTTGGATCGCCTGGCCCAAATAAGTCGGCAAATCGGTTCGTCGGGGTGGATCGTCGGTGGTGACGTGAACGCTAAGAGTGCGTGGTGGGGGAGTACAATGACCGACCACAGGGGGGAAGAGCTCGCCAGCTGTCTGGATGAGCTGAATCTGGCTGTATTAAATCAGGGAGATGTGCCGACCTTCGACACTATTAGAGGGGGAAAGAGGTACCAGAGCTTTGTTGACGTCACGGCCTGCTCGTTGGATATCCTGGGCTTCGTGGAAGGTTGGAGAGTGGAGGAGAATCTCACGAGCTCGGACCACAATGGTATAGTGTTTCACATCAAATTGCAAAAATCCAAAGGCACATTCGTACACAGAACAACTAGGAAATTCAATACAAAGAAAGCTAATTGGGTTGAGTTTTATGAGAAACTCAACCAATTACTCACTGAAAACAAAATCACCATCACAGACATAGAAAACATACATAACACAACACAGTTAGAAGCTACTACACAGAAACTCATAGAGACAATAGACACAGCATGCACACACACAATGCCAAGCAAAAAATCAAGTGAAACACTTACCGTGCCATGGTGGTCCGAGGAACTCGCTGAGATGAAGCGAGAGGTCACTCGTAGGAAGCGCAGGATCCGATGGGCAGCTCAAATCCGGAGGTCCAAAGTGGTACAGGAGTACCTAGAACAGAAGGAGAAGTACGAGTCAGCGGCGGCTAGAGCTCAAATAGACAGCTGGAGGGAGTTTTGTGGAAGGCAGGATAGGGAGAGCATCTGGGATGGGATTTATAGGGTAATAGGAAGGACGACGCGAAGGAGTGAGGACCTTCCGCTGGTAAAGGATGGAGAGACCCTGGACCCGAAGGGATCTGTCCGATGGCTAGCGGAGGCCTTTTACCCGGAGGACGTTGAGGACGGTGAGAACAACTACCATCGTGATACCCGACTGAAAGCTGAAGTGGTGAACGCCGGGGAACAAGTTGGTGCTTCGGACCCGCCGTTCACTATGGAGGAACTAATGGCGGCGAGCGAGTCCTTTAACCCGAAAAAGGCCCCGGGAGAAGACGGGTTTACATCAGATATATGTCTTCGTGTCGTTAAGGCCCACCCTGAGCTCCTTTTGCGCTTTTTTAATAAATGTTTCGAGTGTGGTTATTTCCCCGTTGCCTGGAAGAGAGCAGTAGTGATAGTGCTGCGGAAGCCTGGCAGGAGTGATTACACCGTCCCGAAATCCCATAGGCCTATAGGCCTTTTATCGATCCTGGGTAAAACGTATGAGAAGCTGTTGGTGACTCGCCTCAAGTATCACTTATTACCGAGGATGAGCCCCCGCCAGTACGGATTCATGCCGCAGCGTAGCACCGAAGACTCCCTCTATAACCTCATGCAGTACATCCGCAAAAGACTAGATGAGAAGAAAATAGTTACTTTAATTTCTTTGGATATAGAGGGAGCCTTCGATAGTGCATGGTGGCCAGCTATCAGAGTCCGACTGGCCGAGGAGGACTGTCCGCTGAACTTGAGGAGGGTCATCGACAGCTATCTCAAAGATCGTGAGGTAGTGGTCAGATACGCTGGAGAGGAGCATATTAGGTCTACTGGGAAGGGTTGTGTGCAGGGTTCCATAGGGGGCCCAATCCTATGGAATCTCCTTTTGGACCCTCTACTTAAAGATCTGGAGGACGGAGGGATCTACTGTCAGGCTTTCGCAGACGACGTCGTTATGGCTTTCGCTGGAAGTACGTCTCAAGGGATAGAGGAGCGGGCGAACCTCGCTCTCGAACGTGTCTGGGCTTGGGGTGTCCGGAATAAGCTAAGGTTCGCACCACACAAGACAAATGCTATGGTTATAACGAGGAAGCTTATTTATGACGCCCCTCGCTTGGTCATGGGTGGGATCGAGGTTTGCTTCGTGGATGAGATCAAGCTTCTAGGTGTTACAATTGACAGCAAGCTTACGTTTAACACCCATGTGAGCAATGTTTGTCGTAAGGCGACGGGGGTGTATAAACAACTGGCAAGGGCGGCAAAGGTGAGCTGGGGGCTACACCCTGAGGTGGTTAAAACTATTTACGTAGCGGTCATCGAGCCGATAATCCTATATGCGGCAAGCGTATGGGCACCGGCTGCGGAGAAGTTGATGACAAGGAGAAAGTTTGAGGTGGTGCAGCGTGGCGTCGCGCAAAAACAGTGTGGTGCCTACCGCACCGTTTCCTTAAACGCTGCAATGTTGTTAACGGGGATGCTCCCTCTTGATCTCCGAGTTCGTGAGGTGGCCTCATTGTATGAGGCCAAGAAGGGGGCAAACCTGTTGCAACTGGGCGACAGGGAGGTGGAGCGGAGGGCATCGGCGCTGGAGGTGCCCCATCCTGCGGAGCTCATGAACATTGAGTTCGGTATCATTGGCGGCCAGGAGGCTCTAGATAATAGCGGTAGTTACCACACCCGAATATATACCGACGGGAGCAAGATTGGCGGCAGGGTCGGCGCTGCGTTGTCGATATGGCGGGGCGAAGCCGAGACCAAGGCCGTCAAGCTTGCTCTCGCCGACTATTGTACGGTGTACCAGGCCGAGCTCCTGGCGTTGCGCGAGGCCACGGGTGTCGCTCTGAAAAGTGGGGGGTCTTCTTTTGGGGTCTACAGCGACTCTAGGGCGGCTCTTCAGACTGTATCGAACCATCGTTGCCTCCATCCGCTGGCCGTTACGGCTAGGGAGAACTTGAGATCTATCTCCCTCCAGGGCAAGGAAATTTCCTTGTTCTGGATTAAGGCCCATGCGGGGTTGGATGGCAACGAGAGGGCCGACCAGTTAGCCAAAGAGGCCGCTGTGGGCTCCAAGAGGAGACCAAATTACGATCTTTGCCCGGTATCACACATCAAGCGAATCCTCCGGATGGATACGCTTGATGTGTGGAACCGGAGGTATGTAGCAGGCACGACAGCATCAACCACCAAATTGTTCTTCCCGGATGCGGTGGAGGCACATAGGGTGGTCAGGAAGTTAGTTCCACGAGGCACTTTAACTCAGGTGTTGACTGGGCACGGTGGGTTCTCCGAGTACTTAAACCGGTTTAAGTGCAAGGAGGATCCATCGTGCTCTTGCGAATCAGGGGTGCCGGAGACGATAACTCACCTGATCCTAGAATGTCCAAAATACAGCGTTCAAAGATTTGACCTGGAAAATGAAATAGATGTGGAAATTACTAAAGAAAACATTAGGGACATAATGAAAGGGAATAGCAGAGACAAGTTTATAAAATACTGTGTTGAGATAGCGAATAAGGTTATTGTTAAGAATAAAAATAGATAGTAAATGGTATGTTAGTATAGTATACTGAGTATATTAATATATAGCATACGAAAAAGAAAGATAAAAATGTAACTAGTATAAGGAACAATGTGAATATAGATTAAGAAGATTGTTAATTAAGGATAGAAAATAAGGAACTTGGATAAAACTGTGACCTGTATATCCTTGATGTTTTAAACATTGTATTAGTATATAGGTTAAAATAACATTGTATTGGAAAAGTATTATTTTTGTAACAGGAGTTTGTATTGGTGCTTATCGAATCATTAAATGTACCCAATATCCCGCTTTCCCAAGTAGTTTTAAGTCAAGAATAAGAGATTGATGTGTGGTAATAGAGGACGGCTTGAAAGATAGACGAGAGTGGTACTAGAGGCCGGAATGTGAGAAGGAAATTATTGGATAGATAATAAGTCAGCTAGTTAATTTTGAAGGGCCGGAACCCAAGAAAGTATGAGGACGTAAAAAAGAAAGAAAAAGTATGTGGCATAAAAGTACGAGTTGTAGTAATTGATGGAACTGGTATGAAAGGTGTTGCGAATATAGGCCCTGCATTTTATGTGGGGGTAGCTAGAATAAAAAAAATAAAAAAAAAAAAAAAAAAAAAAAAAAACCTAACCTAACCTAACCTAACCTAACCTAACCTAACCTAACCTAACCTAACCTAACCTAACCTAACCTAACCTAACCTAACCTTTTTTTTTTTTTTTTTTTTTTTTTTGTTCACGGAGTGGAAACACGTTACGTGTACCCCCGGGCCCGGGGAGACCCGGTTTAGGTTATGTGGGGCTCTCTCTCCGGTCCTCTTCTCCTAATGAGAAGGGGACAGGAGAGCATACCCACTAAAACCACTCCGACGCTGACCCTCTTGCCGAGGTTGGTAGGCGCCGTGGGATCCCGAGGATTTCACCAAGACGACGCCTCCCGGCCGCCCCAGCTTACGCCGGGGCTACCCGCGCCAAAGGAGGGAGGAGTTGCAGCGTTTCAACTCCTCCCCCAGACATGCAGGACCGTGCAATGCAGACAAGGGATCCCCGTCCCTCGCCCGCTGGTCCTACTGGGGGATATGACGGGCGGCAAATTGCCTCCGCCTTACCCCCCTCCGTCTGCGCCGGAACAGGGGCGCGAGGGCATCGTCCTCGCGCTCCCGTTCCGCGGCCTCCTTTTGCGAGATTACTGCCTCGCAAAAGGAGGCAACCGCTTCCCAGTTCTCCTCGCTCTCAAGCAGGGCCTCAATGACGCTGGAGAGCGAAAGATCAGACCTTCTGATGGCTGCCATAAGGGTTTGGCGTTCCGGATCCCAGCTGCTGCACTCGGCTAATGTGTGCTGGGCCGTGTCATCGTCATAACCACAATGATGACATTGTGGATCGGATTCCCTCTTTATTCGGTGCAGGTAATGACCGAAGCAGCCATGTCCAGTCAATACCTGCACCATCCTATATGTTAATGCGCCGTGCGCCCTCTCGATCCAGTCATCTAGTGACGGGAGGAGTGCCATTATGGTGTTCGTCCCATAACGGCAGTCCTCCAGGTCACTTTTCCACCTGTCCCGCAACCGTCTCTCCACCATTCGGCGGGCTTGCACGAGCTCTCTGGGAGCCGGTCTTTCTCCTTGCGCTAGGGCCTCCCTGCGTGACCGATAAGTCTCCGCCATGACTTTAGCGTCAATGTCCCACGGCGGGGTCCCGGCAAGGGCGCAAGCGGCCATATGTGCCACCGTCACATACGCTCTTATTATTCGTATGGCACACACCCTCTGTGGCCGCCGGAGTAGAGCTTTGTTCCGCTCCGACAGCCGGTCGGCCCAAATTGGTGCCCCGTACAATGCCATACTGCGGACTACACCGGCGAACAGTCGTCTTACGGAACCCCTTGGTCCGTCCACGTTCGGTAGCAGTCTACCTAGCGCCGATGCGGCGCCGACCAGCCGGGGGCCAAGACGAGTGAAATGCTCGGTGAAGTCCCATTTTCTGTCCAGGACAAGGCCAAGATATTTTATGTTAGCCCTGACCTGGACAGATTCGCCATGGATCAGGAGCGTGGTGTCTGCTGGAACGCGCCAGCCAGTTCCCCCGAAAACCATCGACTCCGTTTTCGCTACAGCCGGCGCAAGGCCGAGCATTCGGATGCGGTCGATGGTCAGTTCCGCCGCGACAGCAGCTCTCCTGAGTGTTTCACCCAGTCCGCTTCCCCGGACGGCCACCATCGTGTCGTCGGCGTAGCAGATGGTGGCCATGCGGGGAAGCTGAACCCCCCTTATGGCCCAGTCAAATCCGAGGTTCCACAAGAGGGGCCCTAGCACCGACCCTTGGGGCACACCGCAGGACATTGCCCTTGACGTCCGCTGTCCATCGTGGTCGTAGAGCACCACCCTTCCCTCTAGATAGTGCCCCACGATTTTCTGCAAGTATTGTGGCAGGCCGTGGTACCGCAGAGCCTCCTTTATGACCTCGTAGGGGAGGGTGCCGAAGGCGTTTGCGATGTCGAGAGACACCGCCACCACACCCTCCCCCTTGTTGGCCGCATAGTCGATAAAATCCTTGAGCGCCTGTATGGCATCTACGGTACCACGTCCCGCTCTGAACCCAAATTGTCTGTCCGACACGTTTGGGCCCACGTCCTCTAGGTGCTTGATGATCCGGGAAGCGATAATCCGCTCCAGGATCTTCCCGGATACATCAAGCAGCACAAGCGGCCTGTGACCAGACGGGGAGTCCGGCGGGCGGCCTTCCTTCCGCAGGAGGCAGAGTCGCCCTTCCTTCCACACGCTGGGAAAGCAACCCTCCTCCAGGCATTCGTTCAGGAGGTCTTTATAGTACTCTCCCAGGTGTTCAAGGGCTAAGGGGATTACCCTCGCTGGGACCCCGTCCGGCCCCGGCGCCTTCTTGTTTGACCTGAGGCGATCTCTGATTGTCATCATTTCGTCCTCGGTTACCGTCGGGACGGTATGGCGTTCGTCGTTTGTCTCCTCAGAGGGGGCCGACATTCTCGGAGGAGTGAAGACTGGTGCCGGCGGAAAGAGGGCAGCCACCACCCTATTTAAGAGCTCAGGCTCCATGGAGTCCATGGGGGGGGCGCGCTTCATCTTGTTACGTACCATTTTATATGGTCTCCCCCATGGATCTCGGTTTAGTGTGCCCAAAAATTGCTCGTGGGCTTCGTCTTTCGCTTTTACGATAGCTAGTTGAAGTGCCTCCTTTGCCGTCTTGAGCGCTCTGTGCGCGAGCTCCTCCTCCTCGTTGGTGTGCGATCTTCTTCGCCTGCAGCGAGTGTACGCGCGGCGCGCACGATTACTGGTGAGTCGAAGGGACGCGATTTCTTCAGACCACCAGTAAACGCTTTTCTTGTTAGGCAGCCGTCGAACTCTGGGCATTGCTGCGTCGCATACCGCCGTGAGCATTTCCCGGAATCTAGCTGCTTTCCCTTCGACTCCCACATTATTGGGCGGAGGGTCGCCCCATGCTTCGATTATTGCGGCTTCCTCCGCCGCAGCCGGATCGAAGCCCGTGATGGCCCACCGCGGGAACCTGAGGCCGGCACCTCTCCCCCTGGGCGGCTGGGACCCTGCTGGTGAGGTGGACACCCCCATCCGAATATAGAGGTGATCGGAGAGGGTCTCCACCTCCTCTAGGACCCTCCAGTCCACCACTCGTGCGGCTAGGGCAGGGGTCGCGAACGTTACGTCCACGATGGAGCCCCCCTGCCTGCGCACGCACGTGTTGGCAGCTCCCACGTTGACCACCTGGAGGCCGGTAGCGAGTGCCCAGTCCCGGAGGACCTCCCCTTTGGGGTCGGTGATTGGGGAACCCCAAGCCGCGCTCTTAGCGTTGAGGTCCCCCATCACCATAATTTGAGCCGGAGCACACCTCCCGACGACTCTTCCCAGCCCCTCCAGGTAGCTCTCGAAATCGGAGAGCGGCCGGTTGGGGGAGAAGTAAACCGCTATGATCACGGTTCTCCCCCATTTGGCAGCCACATATCCTGAGCCGTCCTCCAATTTCGAGAGGGGCGGGAAGTCCCCCGCAGCCGGCACAACGACCGCAACCCCGCCGTCTGTCGCCCCAGCCCAGTTTGACTGGGGGGGGACGAGATACGGCTCTGCGACCACGGCAAGGGCCAACCCCCACTCCGCCATGACCTGCATAAGCAGGTCTTGGGCGCGGGCGGAGTGGTTGAGGTTGCACTGTAGGATCTCTAAATGCCGGTGTGCTGACATTTAGAGATCCATGTTTCGTCCCCCTGCTTGCCCTTGGGCGGTCGCCTGACTACCAGTTGCCCTCTGCGGGTCGTTACGGCCCTTTGTCTGGGGAGGCGCGCACGCCCTCCCCCCCATCACGTGCCCCGCTGGTCGCTTTGCGGCGTGGCACACACCGCAGAAGGGGTCCGCCTCACATTCGCCGGCTTTGTGCCCAGGCCTGGAGCAGCGGTAGCACTGGTCCCCCCTATCTACCGGAGATGGACACAGCGCCCTTGTGTGTCCTGTCCCCAGGCAACGGTAACACCGCATAGGCTGGGGCTCCAGTGCCTTGACCTGTGCGGCCGACCAGCCCATCAGTAACCTGCCCGCCTTGATGAGGGCATTAGCGGCAGTCACCGGGCATCGCACCAATGCTGTCCCTGTGCCATTGTTCAGCAGCCTTATTGGGCTCACTTTCACCTGCTCGACAGCGCAGCCGCCCTTGAGGACCACAGCCGTCCTGACGTCCTCCGGCGTTACCGACTCGTCAAAGCCGGTAACCCGGAGGTCAGCCGTTTTAACTGGGCGATGGACAGTGGCAACGTCCCCTATTATCCCCTCAATTTTCAGAGCCAGGTCGTCGGCGAGTCGGCTGCTGCTGGCCCCCGGAACCTCAATTAGTCGAGCCCCGGTGGCCGACTTACGGACCCTCACACTCTCGATGCCCACATCTGCCAATTTGAGCGATGTGGTGACCTTCTGCAATGCGGCCAGGTAGGTCACGTCGGCCTCCGGCTTCAGGGTCACCACGACCGCTGAACTTTTAGGGATCGGCAGCCCTTTGGCCGGGGCTGCCTTTTTCGGCTTAGCAACTTGAGGTTGCGGCTGGGCAGGCTTCTTGCCCTTTGCCCCTCTCTTGACCACTGCTGTCCACGACTCAGTGGTCATCGCCGGTTGTTCCTTCGGCACCTCTTGTTGAGCTTTAGGCTTGGCACCGGCCGGCGTCCTCGGCTGGGCTTGCGGCTGCCTTTGTGGCCGCTGTATACGCTCTACCTCCTCTGTTGTTGCTCGCTCCTGTGCGAGCTCGGGCTGGCTGGAAGAGCGTTTGCCTGCCCTCCCCTTATTCCGCCCTTGCTGAGGGGCGGCCGCCGGAGGCCTGGTTGCCCTGTCAGCGGCCAGCGGTGGCCGCATGATGGGCTCCGGAGGGAGGCGCTTTTCCAGGGCCTCCAGTCTCACATTGAGCATGTTCCCCAGGCTCATAAAGAGCTCCCGGCTGTGGATCTCCAGGCACTCTTGCAAGCCTTCAGGGAGGCCCTGCTGCGTGATGCGCCGGGGGGCCTCGGGGGTTCGCTCTGAGAAGGCCGTGCGCAGCGCCTTCGTTTCAACCGTCAAGAGAGCGAGTTGCTCCCGCATCCGCTTATTATCGGCCTTGAGCCTGCGGATTTCCTCGCTCTCTCGACGGTTTTCGAGGAAGTCCATGGCCTCCAGTATCTCGCGGCACGAAGTGTTTATTTTCCCCTTAACCACCCCATTGAGATTGCTCGACTTGGCGGCCTCCGCCAGGACCACACGAGCCGCTTTCCGTGCGCTTTCAACTACTCCGACCTCGTCGGCAGTCAGCTGCCCGTCAATTGAAGCCGGAATCGCCGCAGTTGCCGCAGTCTCCGGCTTATTCCCAGTTTTCGGCGCATTTGGAATCGACCGCGCCGGTGGCTCATCCTCATCGTCAGACGTGTCGCCAATCGTTACCGTCTGGGGAGGTGGGGAACGAGCCCTTCGGTTTCCCTGTGAGCGGGAGCGCAGAGCAGGGAAATCCAGGCGGTAGGCCGCCTTTATTTTGTCCACCTGGGACTGGAACTCAGGGTCGTCCCCACTCAAACCCCTCAGTTTGGCCTTAGCGGAGGACAATCCGGCGTATGCGCCCACACTCTTAGGGGCGCGCCCACGCCCAGATACCCCAACCTTGGAGCTAGGCCCGTCCTCGCTGCCGTCATCGGCTTCGCCTATAGCCCTCTTATTGGGTCCGGAGACCATTTCCATCTTCTCTCCCGATGGCACCTCTCCGGCGCTTTTTTCAGCCATATTTTGGCGGTTTTTCCCCTCTTAAAAATCACCCTTCAGTGATTGCACCACGCAGCAAGAAAGAAAATTTAGCCACTACCAAGCCCCACAACCCAGCGCAAAAGCCGAATTTTTTGGCCTGAAGATAAAATTTCCAGAACCAAGAAACCGCCAAATTACGCTAAATTGTATGGCAGGGTACAAAAATTTTAACTAAAAAATTTTTTTCCGCGTAACGGAAAGACACTCCCACCCAAATTTGGTGTCAAAAAATGGGATTTAAAAAACCCTATTTTTTGACACCTCAATCAGATTTTTTGACCCAGAAACAAAAGTTCCACAGTCAAAAAACCCGAAATCGGGACAACGAAATTACGCCGATCGGCGTAATTTCTTAAAAAATCAATAAAACAAAAACTATAAACGACAGACACACAAAACTCAAAACAGAAATTGGGCGAATTAGACGTCCTATCTCCCTACCCAAACAGAATATTTTTATTAATAACCTACAAAAAGTTATTAACAAAAATACCCGTTGCTCGTAGAAAATTTTCAGGCGCTGCTATTAAGTTTCGCAGGCGCTTGAAAACTTTTTACCAGCTTTTTCCCCGAAAAACCATAAATCTGGCAAGAATTCCAAGAATGCAGCGCTATAGGACTGCCCCAGAACTACCCAAGACCAAAATTTGGTAAGGGTAGCTTTACGGGTATAGCCGCTATTGACGAACAAAATTTGGAGATTTTTGCCAAATTTCACCAAAACCAATCAAAAATGCAAATCGAAAAACCGAAATAAACAAGCCAAGTCAGAATTTTTTGCAGAATCGAGTCCAGAAAACGAGCAGGGGGGTCAAAACAAGTCTCTGTACCAAAATTCGCAAAAATCCGCTAGTAAACCACCAAGTAAGGAAGATTTTCTTGCTTAGTAAGGAAGATTTTCTTGCTTAGTAAGGAAGATTTTCTTGCTTAGTAAGGAAGATTTTCTTGCTTAGTAAGGAAGATTTTCTTGCTTAGTAAGGAAGATTTTCTTGCTTAGTAAGGAAGATTTTCTTGCTTAGTAAGGAAGATTTTCTTGCTTAGTAAGGAAGATTTTCTTGCTTAGTAAGGAAGATTTTCTTGCTTAGTAAGGAAGATTTTCTTGCTTAGTAAGGAAGATTTTCTTGCTTAGTAAGGAAGATTTTCTTGCTTAGTAAGGAAGATTTTCTTGCTTAGTAAGGAAGATTTTCTTGCTTAGTAAGGAAGATTTTCTTGCTTAGTAAGGAAGATTTTCTTGCTTAGTAAGGAAGATTTTCTTGCTTAGTAAGGAAGATTTTCTTGCTTAGTAAGGAAGATTTTCTTGCTTAGTAAGGAAGATTTTCTTGCTTAGTAAGGAAGATTTTCTTGCTTAGTAAGGAAGATTTTCTTGCTTAGTAAGGAAGATTTTCTTGCTTAGTAAGGAAGATTTTCTTGCTTAGTAAGGAAGATTTTCTTGCTTAGTAAGGAAGATTTTCTTGCTTAGTAAGGAAGATTTTCTTGCTTAGTAAGGAAGATTTTCTTGCTTAGTAAGGAAGATTTTCTTGCTTAGTAAGGAAGATTTTCTTGCTTAGTAAGGAAGATTTTCTTGCTTAGTAAGGAAGATTTTCTTGCTTAGTAAGGAAGATTTTCTTGCTTAGTAAGGAAGATTTTCTTGCTTAGTAAGGAAGATTTTCTTGCTTAGTAAGGAAGATTTTCTTGCTTAGTAAGGAAGATTTTCTTGCTTAGTAAGGAAGATTTTCTTGCTTAGTAAGGAAGATTTTCTTGCTTAGTAAGGAAGATTTTCTTGCTTAGTAAGGAAGATTTTCTTGCTTAGTAAGGAAGATTTTCTTGCTTAGTAAGGAAGATTTTCTTGCTTAGTAAGGAAGATTTTCTTGCTTAGTAAGGAAGATTTTCTTGCTTAGTAAGGAAGATTTTCTTGCTTAGTAAGGAAGATTTTCTTGCTTAGTAAGGAAGATTTTCTTGCTTAGTAAGGAAGATTTTCTTGCTTAGTAAGGAAGATTTTCTTGCTTCAGTAAGGAAGATTTTCTTGCTTAGTAAGGAAGATTTTCTTGCTTAGTAAGGAAGATTTTCTTGCTTAGTAAGGAAGATTTTCTTGCTTAGTAAGGAAGATTTTCTTGCTTAGTAAGGAAGATTTTCTTGCTTAGTAAGGAAGATTTTCTTGCTTAGTAAGGAAGATTTTCTTGCTTAGTAAGGAAGATTTTCTTGCTTAGTAAGGAAGATTTTCTTGCTTAGTAAGGAAGATTTTCTTGCTTAGTAAGGAAGATTTTCTTGCTTAGTAAGGAAGATTTTCTTGCTTAGTAAGGAAGATTTTCTTGCTTAGTAAGGAAGATTTTCTTGCTTAGTAAGGAAGATTTTCTTGCTTAGTAAGGAAGATTTTCTTGCTTAGTAAGGAAGATTTTCTTGCTTAGTAAGGAAGATTTTCTTGCTTAGTAAGGAAGATTTTCTTGCTTAGTAAGGAAGATTTTCTTGCTTAGTAAGGAAGATTTTCTTGCTTAGTAAGGAAGATTTTCTTGCTTAGTAAGGAAGATTTTCTTGCTTAGTAAGGAAGATTTTCTTGCTTAGTAAGGAAGATTTTCTTGCTTAGTAAGGAAGATTTTCTTGCTTAACCTAACCTAACCTAACCTAACCTAACCTAACCTAACCTAACCTAACCTAACCTAACCTAACCTAACCTAACCTAACCTAACCTAACCTAACCTAACCTAACCTAACCTAACCTAACCTAACCTAACCTAACCTAACCTAACCTAACCTAACCTAACCTAACCTAACCTAACCTAACCTAACCTAACCTAACCTAACCTAACCTAACCTAACCTAACCTAACCTAACCTAACCTAACCTAACCTAACCTAACCTAACCTAACCTAACCTAACCTAACCTAACCTAACCTTTTTTTTTTTTTTTTTTTTTTTTTTTTTTTTTTTTTTTTTTTTTTTTTGACGGTGGGAAAATGCGTTACGCATACGACCGCGCCGTGGGGACGGCGCGGAAGTTATGTGGGACTCACCTCCCCCGTAACCTCCTTCCCTAATGGAAGGAGGGGGGGAGGCATACCCACTAAAAACCCACCGGTATTCCCTCTCTTGCCATTTGCGGATGCCATGGGAGAGTTTGGAGTCACCACAGCATCCGCTGGCCGCCCCAGCCTATGCCGGAGCTCCCGCGCCAAGAGAGGGGGGACCGGAATACTTGGTCCCCCCCCTAGACGTGTGGGCTGTTACGGCCGACAGAGGATCCCCATCCCCCGTCGGCTAGCACCACTAGGGAAGGTTGGCGGCGAACTGTCGCCGCCTCCTTCCCGTCCGTCTGCGCCGGAGCGGGTTCGCGAGGGGATCATTCTCGCGTTCCCGCTCCCTCTCCTCCTTCTGCGACATTACGTCGTCGCAGAAGGAGGTGACGGCCTCCCAGGACGTCTCGCTCTCCAGCATTGCGCGTACAACGCTGGGGAGCGAGAGGTCGCCGCCAATCGTCGCCGCCAGGGTGCGGCGCCGCTCAGCCCATGCGCTGCACACCTCCAAGGTGTGCTGGGCTGTGTCCTCGGCGGCGCCGCACTCGTGGCACGACGCCGTCTCCTCCCTACCCGCCACCCTGTGCAGGTACCGCCCGAAGCAACCATGCCCGGACAGCACCTGCACCAGGTGGAAAGTCAGGGACCCGTGATCCCTCCCGCACCATTCCTGGAGCACCGGGTGGATGGCTGCGATCGTGCGTAGGCCGTATTCAGCCTCCGCAAGCTCTGCCGCCCAGCGCTCCAGCACCTCCCCTCTCTGGACCTCTTTGGCCCGGGCCAACTCCTGGGGAGCGAGGGACTCCCCCCGCTCCCTTCGTTCCACCTTGGCCCGGTAGGCCTCGGCGAGCCCGACCGCCTCGATCTCCCACGGAGGGGAGGCTGCGAGGGCTCCAGCCGCCGCCCAGCCCACCGTTCGGTAGGCCCGGGCCATCCTCACCGCCATGACCCTCTGGGGCCTTCGGAGGAGGGCTTTGGTGGTGGCGGTGAGGGACTCCGCCCATATAGGGGCCCCGTACAGGGCCATACTCCTAATGACCCCTGCAAACAGGCGTCTGCAGGGGGCATTAGGTCCGCCCTGATTGGGCAGGAGCCGGCCCAGGGCTCCCGCCGCGCCCGCGAGTCGGGGAGCCAGTCTGCGAAAGTGCTCCCCGAACTCCCATTTGCCGTCGAGGGTAAGGCCCAGATATTTTATGTGGGCCCTCACCTCGACGGCCTCGCCGTTGACGCGCAGGGCGGCTCCGCGCGGCAGCCTCCACCGGGGCCCTCGGAAGCAGAGGGCCTCCGTCTTGGGGAGGGACACTTTCAGGCCCAGCGCCTCGATCCGCCGGATCACTAGGGTGGCTCCCACCTCCGCCCTTCTTGCCACCTCTTCGAAGGTGGTGCCCCGGACGGCGATGAGGGTGTCATCTGCGTAGCAGTACACCGCCATCCGGGGCAGCACCCTCGCGCGGATGACCCAGTCGTACCCGACGTTCCATAATAGGGGCCCTAGCACGGACCCCTGCGGAACGCCACTGGTCACCGGCTGGGCCATCCGAATCCCCCCCCTCCCCGTGTAGAGCACTACCCGCCCCGTCAGGTAGTGCCCCACAACCCTCCGGAGGTAGAGGGGCACCCGGTGATACCGGAGCGCCTCCTCTATCACTCCGAAGGAGAGGGACCCGAAGGCGTTGGCGATATCGAGAGATACCGCCACGGCCCCCTGGCCCCTCCTGGCCGCATCTTCGGTGAACCCCTTCAGGGCGGATAGGGCGTCCAACGTGGACCGCCCTACCCGGAACCCGAACTGGTTCCCCGCAAGATCCGGCCCTTCGCTCGTCAGATGGTGGGCGATCCGGGAAGCGATCACTCTCTCGAGGAGCTTCCCGGTCTCGTCCAGCATGACGAGCGGCCGCCACCCGGAAGGAGAGTCCGCCGGTCTGCTCTCCTTCCGCAGGAGGACCAGGCGGCCCTCCTTCCAAATTTGGGGAAACTGCCCCGCGGCCAGGCAGCGGTCCATTAGGCCGCAGAGCCGGTCCCCCAGGTGCTTCGCCGCGATCGGAAGCACCTTCCCCGGGACGCCATCGGGCCCAGGTGCCTTGCGGCACCCCTTGAGTCGGCCCACCACCCTCGCCATTTCCTCCCCCGTCACTGGGGGTATATCGACGGGGGCAGCGGGCTCCTCTTCTGGCGGCGCCATCCGCGGCGGGTCGAAAGGCGGGCTTGCGGGGAAGAGGCCGTCGACCACCGCGGCGAGGACTCCCGGCTCGAAGTCCTCCGTGGGGGGGGACACCTTCAGTTTAGCCCGTACCATTCGGTACGGGCGACCCCACGGATCCTCGTCCAGCGTGGCCAAGAATTCAGCATGAGCTGAATCCTTGGCACGCGCGATGGCCGCCTTGAAGGCGGCCTTGGCTGCGCGCAGCTCGGCGAGGAGCCTCTCCTCCTCGCCCGGCACCCGAGTCCGCCTCCTTCTGCACCGGGTAAAGGCGCGGCGGGCTCTGTCGCTGGCGGCTCGGAGGTCCGCCAGGTCCTGCGACCACCAGTATACGGCCCGCCTGGGCGCACCCTTTCGCGCCCTCGGCATGGCCGCGTCGCATATGGCCGTCAGGTCCTCGCGGAACCTGACGGCCCTCTCGTCGACCCCCATGGTGTCGGGGGGGTCGGCGCACCACGCCTGGACCACGGCGGCCTCCTCCGCCCGGTCCCGATCGAGGCGGGAAATCGCCCACTTTGGGAAATCCCCGCCCCGCCCTCCCACCGCCCGGGCCTGAGGCCCGCGGGGCGCTTTGGAGACCCTGAAGCGGATGTAAAGGTGGTCCGACAGGGTCTCCACCTCCTCCAGGACGCGCCACTGGCTCACACGAGCGCCGACAGCAGGGGTTGTGAACGTGAGGTCCACAATTGACCCCCCCTGCTGTCGGACGCAGGTGTTGGCGCGCCCTACATTTTGCAGGACCAGGCCGATCATGGCGGCCCAGTCCCGCAGAAGCGCCCCTCTTTGGTCTGTGATGGGGGACCCCCACGCCGCGCACTTGGCGTTGAAGTCCCCCATCAGGACCACTTGGGCCGGTGATGCTCTTTGAACCACCGGCTCCAGGCCCCCCAGGAACCTCTCAAAATCTGAGAGGGGCCTGTTGGGGGAGAAGTAGACTCCGATGACGACTACTTCTCCCCAGTTTGCCGCCGCGTATCCAGCGCCCCTCTCTCTTAGCGAGAGGCGCTGCTGCCCGGCAGCCGGCACCACCACGCCCACCAAGCCCTCCGTGTCCCCAACCCAGTTTTGCTGGGGGGGGACGAAGTAGGGCTCGGCGACGACCGCCACGTCGATGCGCCACTCGGCTAGGACCTGCATTAGCAGGTCCTGTGCGCGAGCCGAGTGGTTGGCATTCACCTGGAGGAGCTCGTAATGCAGGTGTGCTGGCATTACGACACCTGCATTACGGGCTCCTCAATGGCCAGATGGCCGCCACGTTCGGTTGGGGCCCGGGTCAATGGGGCCTTACCCTTGACCGAAGGGGGGGCGCATTTAGTTCCCCCCATCGTGTGGTTGTGCGGTCGGCCCGCTTGGGCACAGACCGCACACTTCGGCGCCGCCTCACAGGCCGCTGCCAGATGGCCCTCCTCGCCGCAGCGGAAGCATTTGTTGCCGTGCTCGGCCGTTGACGGGCACAGGGCCCTGGTGTGGCCCAGCGCCATGCACTTGTAACAGCGCATGGGCAGGGCCTCCACCGGCGCGACAGTGGCCAGGCACCAGCCGATGGCCACCCTCCCCGCTGTGGCTGCGGCCTTTGCAACCACAGCGGGGCAGCGGATGATAACAGAGCACTGCCCCCATTGGCTGGCTCTGATAGCCCCTACCTTGATTTCGGTAGGGGCGCAGCCTCCCTTAGTGGCCATGACGGCGACAATCTCCTCCCGGCTCACTGATTCGTCAAGACCAGTAAGCCTCAACTCAGCGGATTTGGTGGGCCGGGTCACCTCCGCCAAGTCACCGATGGCCTGGCGGAGCATCTCGGCGAGTTGGTCAGCGCTAGGCCGAGGGCTGTCGCCGCCCACTTCCAGCATTCTGGAGCCGGTCATGGTCGTTTTGATTTTGACCGTCTCCAGACCGGCCTCCGAAAGGCGGACGGAGGCTCTGGCTTTCGCCATCACCTCCACGTAGGTAGCCCGCACACCCTCCTTCAGGGTCACCACGAGGGCGGCCGTACGTGGGACCCGAATTTTGGCCGCCCTCGGTGCGGAGGGCCTCGATGTAGGAGTGGTTTGGGGTTGGGGTTTCCCCTTCCCGCCCTTGGCCTTGCGGCCCACCACCCTGGTCCAGGGCGTTTCCGCCGCAGTATGGCCGGTGGGAGCAGTTTCCTGCTGCCGGCTTGGTCCCGGGGTGGTCTGCGGCTTGGGACCAGACTGGCGCCTGGGACCGGTATGTGGTCCCTCTTCCCTACCTCCGTTGGTGGGGGGAGGTGTAGGGGCCCTATTAGGCTTTTTGGCCTTGGGGGCCGTTGGGCCAGCGGGTCGGCGCATGGCACCGTCCGCCAGATTCGGCTGGGCCCTTGGGCGAGGCGGGGGCTCCAGGCGCCTGTCAGCCGCGAGCGGGGGTCTTAGGACCGGTTCTGGCGGGAGTCGTGACTCCAGCTCCCCTAGGCGGGCATTTAACATCCCGCCCAGGGATATTTGGAGGTCACGCCTCAGCTCCTCCATCAGCTCCCTCACATCAGGGGCTGCTGGGTCGCGAGCTGCCTTGGCGGTGCTCGCCCGCGATTTCTCGAAGGCCTGTTTAAAGGCCTTCAGTTCCGCACGAACAATGTCCAGCTCTCGAGCGAGCCGGTTGTTGTCCGCTCGGAGACGGCGGTGCTCCTCGGCAGGAGTGATCGTCCGCAAAGCTTCAACCGCGTCGATCACTCCTGCAGCGGCTGTATTTATTGCGCCCCAGACTGTGCCCTTGAGGTGGCCACTCTTCCGGACTTGCTCCTGGATTGTGGCCACGTTCAGGAGCGCCGCAGCAACCAGGGTCTCCTTGGTTTGTGGTTCAGGGATGCGAAGCTCGTCGCCCCCATCGACCTCGTGCGCGACAACCATGTCGCGGTAATACCGGCGAGGGCCAGGTTCCTCGTCCGAGTCCGCCACGTTCTCCACCTCAGAGACTATTATGGCAGGACGACCACTGGCCGCTGCCACGAGACTCCGACGCCGTCCTGTAAGGGCGCCTCTGCGCGCCGACCCAATTTTTGGTGACTTTGGTCCCTCAACCAGGGTCACCGTCGGCCGTTTCCGGGTGATATGCTTATTCAGCTCTTCACCCAAGGAAACTTCTGGGAGGTCTGTCTCCAGAACCATCTTTGAAGACTCCTCTCCCTCTCCCTTCTCCGATTCGGACGCGTCCGAGATGGTGACGACGCGCCGCTCTTCATTCCTCTCAGCAGGGCTCCTGTCCCTGGTTCCATCCTTAGGCTCTTGCGCCTTTACCCTCCCTTTGGCTCCCGGTCGGAGCCGCGGAAAGTTAAGGCGATAGGCTGAAACCTTGCCCTCTGGAGCACCACTATAGCCTGCTTCGTCTCTCGTGTTTGGCAGCTCCGTCTCCAGCGCCATGCTTAGGCTGGACGGCTGCCCTCTCTCCTTCTTTGAGAAGGCCGTGTCCGTAGCTCGGACAATGGCCCTCTCCGCCTCTTCCTCCGGTTGCGACATGAGACACGCCGCTTCCTTTGGAAGGCAAAAAGTTTTGTTGTTGGGGGGGGGGGGGGGGGTTGACAACTCATTTTTGTACCCACGAGAATGGAACGAAGGGTTTGCACTACCGGGTGACGTCCATTCCGGTAGTGCGGCTACTTACTGTGGAGGTCGCCAGGTATCCACAGGTTTTAACGACTTCACTGTCGAGTGTTATAGAGTGTCCTTCTCACGGGCCGGCCAGTTAAGGCAAGCCCTCCGCTCCGCAGTATTCAAAACATACCCCATTGACGCCACGACTGGGGTCGTTGAATTGGATCTGCGGGCTACGGAAGGAGAAG
Source organism: Archips crataeganus (assembly GCA_947859365.1). Classification (NCBI taxonomy): domain Eukaryota; kingdom Metazoa; phylum Arthropoda; class Insecta; order Lepidoptera; family Tortricidae; genus Archips; species Archips crataeganus. The sequence continues at coordinate 59,937 of OX402056.1, forward strand.
TGGCGTGGGCTTCTCCACAAAGGCCTTCGGTTAGGAAGGCCGCCCCAGTTCCCCCCCAGTGTTTGGTTCGCGGGAGCTATTGCCCCTACCCGCCGCGAGGCAGGCATTCCCCTATCCACCACCCGGGGACGCGCCACGTCGGAGTACACCTCTCCGCCCACTTAGACAACTAAGCAGGTCCGTGGAACCTAACCTTTTTTTTTTTTTTTTTTTTTTTTTTTTTTTTTTTTTTACGTGGGGAAATCCTCATGGATACCCACCGTCCTCGGGGGAGGACGATGGGTTATGTCAGACTCCTACTGACTAAAACCCCACGGTGTTCCCTCTCTCCGCTTAGGTAGGGGCTACGGGAACGGTTACGCCATCCGCGGCCCCCACCGGCGGCTGCCCTTGCGGGCCCACCTCTGTTTAAGGCGCTCCGGAAACACCTGGAGCGCCTTACAACCTCGGGACATCTTTGGCGGGTGACGGACCCCCCGATCCACCACCCGATGTCCATCTGATGGAAGCGGGGAAAGCTCGCCTCACTGGGGCCAGGAAAAGACCCAAGGAATCCTTGGGCCACCCGGGGCACTCAGGCCCCGGGATACTTTTCCTCCAGGAGGCCCCCGGAGCTACCCCGCACCACACCAGACCACACCTCGGCCGCAGAGGATAGGGCAAGCGGCGCACCGCAATACCGACATGCCTCCTCCTCTGCGGCCCCACCAGTGCCGTTTCGACGGAACGGCCCCGCCAGCTCGCAGGGGGTAGGGAGAGTGGCGCACCGTAATACCAACACGCCTCTCCCCCTGCGATCCCTCCACGGCCGCAGAAGATAGGGAGAACGGCGCACCGTAATACCGGCACTCCTCTTCTTCTGCGGTCCCACCTCAAGGCGCGTCCACAGCGGACTTGTTCAGCCCGCTGGGAGCGCCCTCCTCGGGCCAGCCGGCGACCCCAACAGACCGGCCCTGGTAGCCTCTTAGCTTCACCGTGGATGACTAATCCACGGTTACTAAGCCCCCCCGCCACGACAAGGCGGGCAAACCTCGGGGGGGCCGTGGAACCTTTTTTTTTTTTTTTTTTTTTTTTGGTGTGGAAAATGCACCTTATGCATCGTCTCCGTTCGGGGAAACGGAGGTATGTGGGGCTCTCCCCAAGGGGCCTACCCACTAAAAACCACACGGATTCCCTCGTCTGCCATTGTGAACGCCACGGGAGCAAAATGTGTCACCGCAACGCCCGCTGGCCGCCCCGGGATGGGGCTCCTCTGTCGACACCGTGCAATGCGGGCTCGGCACTCCCCGGCCTCCCCCGCTGGTGAAGGATTGTTTAAAGAGGTTTACTCCTCGTGGCTTCCGCAGACGCCCACGTTCCCGGCAAGCCGGGTTTACGTGCCCTCACGTAAGCTCCCGCGCCCTCATGTCCTGCTCTGAAAGCAGAGCGGTACCGAGGGTACGGTTGCTTCCGCCCTGAGGCTCCCCCTCACGTTTCCCTGCTCGGGCCACAGAGAAGGTACTAGGTTCAGGCTCACATCCTTCCTTCCGTCCCTCTCTAAATCCCAAAACTAACCCTCCCCATTAGGCGTTTGGCACCTCCAGGCAGGTTGCAGAGCCTTGAACCGTTCGGTAGCCCAGGCCGTGTGGCGAGTACGGCGGGGCTAGGTACTAGGAACAAGGTTGCAGAGCCTACACTGTTAGCAACCGAACGCCTGTCCCTCCTATGCTTTCCCTCCCCATATAGGGCGTAAGTCACATCCAGGCCTGTTGCAGAGCCCTGACACCTTTCGCATAGCCCAGGCCGTGTGACCAGCACGGCGGGGCTACTTACTCAGTGCAGGGATGCAGAGCAGCTTCCCGTCAGCTACCTTACGCCCGTCCTCACAGAATATATACATATGATACATACGTGGCCCATATAATACACATATAGATATCCCTCCCAAGACATACCACTACAGGCCAGCGGCCCGAGCGCTACTCTTCCCCCTTTGTAGGCCCTCTGCCAGGGGCGAACCGTAACGCTCATGCAGCCCAAAAGCTACCTTTCCCGGGGGCGGGAAAGGTAAATTTTAAGCGCACGTAGCAGTAGTCGTCCCTCTATACCCCATCCCCCCCAGTCGGATATTAGCCACCGGTAAGATAATGTACAAATACATTAGCTTACCGTTGTTGCCCAGGGGGGGCCGTGGAACCTAACCTAACCTAACCTAACCTAACCTAACCTAACCTAACCTAACCTAACCTAACCTAACCTAACCTAACCTAACCTAACCTAACCTAACCTAACCTTTTTTTTTTTTTTTTTTTTTTTTTTTTTTTTTTTTTTTTGACGGTGGGAAAATGCGTTACGCATACGACCGCGTCGTGGGGACGGCGCGGAAGTTATGTGGGACTCACCTCCCCCGTAACCTCCTTCCCTAATGGAAGGAGGGGGGGAGGCATACCCACTAAAAACCCACCGGTATTCCCTCTCTTGCCATTTGCGGATGCCATGGGAGAGTTTGGAGTCACCACAGCATCCGCTGGCCGCCCCAGCCTATGCCGGAGCTCCCGCGCCAAGAGAGGGGGGACCGGAATACTTGGTCCCCCCCCTAGACGTGTGGGCTGTTACGGCCGACAGAGGATCCCCATCCCCCGTCGGCTAGCACCACTAGGGAAGGTTGGCGGCGAACTGTCGCCGCCTCCTTCCCGTCCGTCTGCGCCGGAGCGGGTTCGCGAGGGGATCATTCTCGCGTTCCCGCTCCCTCTCCTCCTTCTGCGACATTACGTCGTCGCAGAAGGAGGTGACGGCCTCCCAGGACGTCTCGCTCTCCAGCATTGCGCGTACAACGCTGGGGAGCGAGAGGTCGCCGCCAATCGTCGCCGCCAGGGTGCGGCGCCGCTCAGCCCATGCGCTGCACACCTCCAAGGTGTGCTGGGCTGTGTCCTCGGCGGCGCCGCACTCGTGGCACGACGCCGTCTCCTCCCTACCCGCCACCCTGTGCAGGTACCGCCCGAAGCAACCATGCCCGGACAGCACCTGCACCAGGTGGAAAGTCAGGGACCCGTGATCCCTCCCGCACCATTCCTGGAGCACCGGGTGGATGGCTGCGATCGTGCGTAGGCCGTATTCAGCCTCCGCAAGCTCTGCCGCCCAGCGCTCCAGCACCTCCCCTCTCTGGACCTCTTTGGCCCGGGCCAACTCCTGGGGAGCGAGGGACTCCCCCCGCTCCCTTCGTTCCACCTTGGCCCGGTAGGCCTCGGCAAGCCCGACCGCCTCGATCTCCCACGGAGGGGAGGCTGCGAGGGCTCCAGCCGCCGCCCAGCCCACCGTTCGGTAGGCCCGGGCCATCCTCACCGCCATGACCCTCTGGGGCCTTCGGAGGAGGGCTTTGGTGGTGGCGGTGAGGGACTCCGCCCATATAGGGGCCCCGTACAGGGCCATACTCCTAATGACCCCTGCAAACAGGCGTCTGCAGGGGGCATTAGGTCCGCCCTGATTGGGCAGGAGCCGGCCCAGGGCTCCCGCCGCGCCCGCGAGTCGGGGAGCCAGTCTGCGGAAGTGCTCCCCGAACTCCCATTTGCCGTCGAGGGTAAGGCCCAGATATTTTATGTGGGCCCTCACCTCGACGGCCTCGCCGTTGACGCGCAGGGCGGCTCCGCGCGGCAGCCTCCACCGGGGCCCTCGGAAGCAGAGGGCCTCCGTCTTGGGGAGGGACACTTTCAGGCCCAGCGCCTCGATCCGCCGGATCACTAGGGTGGCTCCCACCTCCGCCCTTCTTGCCACCTCTTCGAAGGTGGTGCCCCGGACGGCGATGAGGGTGTCATCTGCGTAGCAGTACACCGCCATCCGGGGCAGCACCCTCGCGCGGATGACCCAGTCGTACCCGACGTTCCATAATAGGGGCCCTAGCACGGACCCCTGCGGAACGCCACTGGTCACCGGCTGGGCCATCCGAATCCCCCCCCTCCCCGTGTAGAGCACTACCCGCCCCGTCAGGTAGTGCCCCACAACCCTCCGGAGGTAGAGGGGCACCCGGTGATACCGGAGCGCCTCCTCTATCACTCCGAAGGGGAGGGACCCGAAGGCGTTGGCGATATCGAGAGATACCGCCACGGCCCCCTGGCCCCTCCTGGCCGCATCTTCGGTGAACCCCTTCAGGGCGGATAGGGCGTCCAACGTGGACCGCCCTACCCGGAACCCGAACTGGTTCCCCGCAAGATCCGGCCCTTCGCTCGTCAGATGGTGGGCGATCCGGGAAGCGATCACTCTCTCGAGGAGCTTCCCGGTCTCGTCCAGCATGACGAGCGGCCGCCACCCGGAAGGAGAGTCCGCCGGTCTGCTCTCCTTCCGCAGGAGGACCAGGCGGCCCTCCTTCCAAATTTGGGGAAACTGCCCCGCGGCCAGGCAGCGGTCCATTAGGCCGCAGAGCCGGTCCCCCAGGTGCTTCGCCGCGATCGGAAGCACCTTCCCCGGGACGCCATCGGGCCCAGGTGCCTTGCGGCACCCCTTGAGTCGGCCCACCACCCTCGCCATTTCCTCCCCCGTCACTGGGGGTACATCGACGGGGGCAGCGGGCTCCTCTTCTGGCGGCGCCATCCGCGGCGGGTCGAAAGGCGGGCTTGCGGGGAAGAGGCCGTCGACCACCGCGGCGAGGACTCCCGGCTCGAAGTCCTCCGTGGGGGGGGACACCTTCAGTTTAGCCCGTACCATTCGGTACGGGCGACCCCACGGATCCTCGTCCAGCGTGGCCAAGAATTCAGCATGAGCTGAATCCTTGGCACGCGCGATGGCCGCCTTGAAGGCGGCCTTGGCTGCGCGCAGCTCGGCGAGGAGCCTCTCCTCCTCGCCCGGCACCCGAGTCCGCCTCCTTCTGCACCGGGTAAAGGCGCGGCGGGCTCTGTCGCTGGCGGCTCGGAGGTCCGCCAGGTCCTGCGACCACCAGTATACGGCCCGCCTGGGCGCACCCTTTCGCGCCCTCGGCATGGCCGCGTCGCATATGGCCGTCAGGTCCTCGCGGAACCTGACGGCCCTCTCGTCGACCCCCATGGTGTCGGGGGGGTCGGCGCACCACGCCTGGACCACGGCGGCCTCCTCCGCCCGGTCCCGATCGAGGCGGGAAATCGCCCACTTTGGGAAATCCCCGCCCCGCCCTCCCACCGCCCGGGCCTGAGGCCCGCGGGGCGCTTTGGAGACCCTGAAGCGGATGTAAAGGTGGTCCGACAGGGTCTCCACCTCCTCCAGGACGCGCCACTGGCTCACACGAGCGCCGACAGCAGGGGTTGTGAACGTGAGGTCCACAATTGACCCCCCCTGCTGTCGGACGCAGGTGTTGGCGCGCCCTACATTTTGCAGGACCAGGCCGATCATGGTGGCCCAGTCCCGCAGAAGCGCCCCTCTTTGGTCTGTGATGGGGGACCCCCACGCCGCGCACTTGGCGTTGAAGTCCCCCATCAGGACCACTTGGGCCGGTGATGCTCTTTGAACCACCGGCTCCAGGCCCCCCAGGAACCTCTCAAAATCTGAGAGGGGCCTGTTGGGGGAGAAGTAGACTCCGATGACGACTACTTCTCCCCAGTTTGCCGCCGCGTATCCAGCGCCCCTCTCTCTTAGCGAGAGGCGCTGCTGCCCGGCAGCCGGCACCACCACGCCCACCAAGCCCTCCGTGTCCCCAACCCAGTTTTGCTGGGGGGGGACGAAGTAGGGCTCGGCGACGACCGCCACGTCGATGCGCCACTCGGCTAGGACCTGCATTAGCAGGTCCTGTGCGCGAGCCGAGTGGTTGGCATTCACCTGGAGGAGCTCGTAATGCAGGTGTGCTGGCATTACGACACCTGCATTACGGGCTCCTCAATGGCCAGATGGCCGCCACGTTCGGTTGAGGCCCGGGTCAATGGGGCCTTACCCTTGACCGAAGGGGGGGCGCATTTAGTTCCCCCCATCGTGTGGTTGTGCGGTCGGCCCGCTTGGGCACAGACCGCACACTTCGGCGCCGCCTCACAGGCCGCTGCCAGATGGCCCTCCTCGCCGCAGCGGAAGCATTTGTTGCCGTGCTCGGCCGTTGACGGGCACAGGGCCCTGGTGTGGCCCAGCGCCATGCACTTGTAACAGCGCATGGGCAGGGCCTCCACCGGCGCGACAGTGGCCAGGCACCAGCCGATGGCCACCCTCCCCGCTGTGGCTGCGGCCTTTGCAACCACAGCGGGGCAGCGGATGATAACAGAGCACTGCCCCCATTGGCTGGCTCTGATAGCCCCTACCTTGATTTCGGTAGGGGCGCAGCCTCCCTTAGTGGCCATGACGGCGACAATCTCCTCCCGGCTCACTGATTCGTCAAGGCCAGTAAGCCTCAACTCAGCGGATTTGGTGGGCCGGGTCACCTCCGCCAAGTCACCGATGGCCTGGCGGAGCATCTCGGCGAGTTGGTCAGCGCTAGGCCCAGGGCTGTCGCCGCCCACTTCCAGCATTCTGGAGCCGGTCATGGTCGTTTTGATTTTGACCGTCTCCAGACCGGCCTCCGAAAGGCGGACGGAGGCTCTGGCTTTCGCCATCACCTCCACGTAGGTAGCCCGCACACCCTCCTTCAGGGTCACCACGAGGGCGGCCGTACGTGGGACCCGAATTTTGGCCGCCCTCGGTGCGGAGGGCCTCGATGTGGGAGTGGTTTGGGGTTGGGGTTTCCCCTTCCCGCCCTTGGCCTTGCGGCCCACCACCCTGGTCCAGGGCGTTTCCGCCGCAGTATGGCCGGTGGGAGCAGTTTCCTGCTGCCGGCTTGGTCCCGGGGTGGTCTGCGGCTTGGGACCAGACTGGCGCCTGGGACCGGTATGTGGTCCCTCTTCCCTACCTCCGTTGGTGGGGGGAGGTGTAGGGGCCCTATTAGGCTTTTTGGCCTTGGGGGCCGTTGGGCCAGCGGGTCGGCGCATGGCACCGTCCGCCAGATTCGGCTGGGCCCTTGGGCGAGGCGGGGGCTCCAGGCGCCTGTCAGCCGCGAGCGGGGGTCTTAGGACCGGTTCTGGCGGGAGTCGTGACTCCAGCTCCCCTAGGCGGGCATTTAACATCCCGCCCAGGGATATTTGGAGGTCACGCCTCAGCTCCTCCATCAGCTCCCTCACATCAGGGGCTGCTGGGTCGCGAGCTGCCTTGGCGGTGCTCGCCCGCGATTTCTCGAAGGCCTGTTTAAAGGCCTTCAGTTCCGCACGAACAATGTCCAGCTCTCGAGCGAGCCGGTTGTTGTCCGCTCGGAGACGGCGGTGCTCCTCGGCAGGAGTGATCGTCCGCAAAGCTTCAACCGCGTCGATCACTCCTGCAGCGGCTGTATTTATTGCGCCCCAGACTGTGCCCTTGAGGTGGCCACTCTTCCGGACTTGCTCCTGGATTGTGGCCACGTTCAGGAGCGCCGCAGCAACCAGGGTCTCCTTGGTTTGTGGTTCAGGGATGCGAAGCTCGTCACCCCCATCGACCTCGTGCGCGACAACCATGTCGCGGTAATACCGGCGAGGGCCAGGTTCCTCGTCCGAGTCCGCCACGTTCTCCACCTCAGAGACTATTATGGCAGGACGACCACTGGCCGCTGCCACGAGACTCCGACGCCGTCCTGTAAGGGCGCCTCTGCGCGCCGACCCAATTTTTGGTGACTTTGGTCCCTCAACCAGGGTCACCGTCGGCCGTTTCCGGGTGATATGCTTATTCAGCTCTTCACCCAAGGAAACTTCTGGGAGGTCTGTCTCCAGAACCATCTTTGAAGACTCCTCTCCCTCTCCCTTCTCCGATTCGGACGCGTCCGAGATGGTGACGACGCGCCGCTCTTCATTCCTCTCAGCAGGGCTCCTGTCCCTGGTTCCATCCTTAGGCTCTTGCGCCTTTACCCTCCCTTTGGCTCCCGGTCGGAGCCGCGGAAAGTTAAGGCGATAGGCTGAAACCTTGCCCTCTGGAGCACCACTATAGCCTGCTTCGTCTCTCGTGTTTGGCAGCTCCGTCTCCAGCGCCATGCTTAGGCTGGACGGCTGCCCTCTCTCCTTCTTTGAGAAGGCCGTGTCCGTAGCTCGGACAATGGCCCTCTCCGCCTCTTCCTCCGGTTGCGACATGAGACACGCCGCTTCCTTTGGAAGGCAAAAAGTTTTGTTGTTGGGGGGGGGGGGTTTTTTTTGACAACTCATTTTTGTACCCACGAGAATGGAACGAAGGGTTTGCACTACCGGGTGACGTCCATTCCGGTAGTGCGGCTACTTACTGTGGAGGTCGCCAGGTATCCACAGGTTTTAACGACTTCACTGTCGGGTGTTATAGAGTGTCCTTCTCACGGGCCGGCCAGTTAAGGCAAGCCCTCCGCTCCACAGTATTCAAAACATACCCCATTAACGCCACGACTGGGGTCGTTGAATTGGATCTGCGGGCTACGGAAGGAGAAGTGGCGTGGGCTTCTCCACAAAGGCCTTCGGTTAGGAAGGCCGCCCCAGTTCCCCCCCCAGTGTTTGGTTCGCGGGAGCTATTGCCCCTACCCGCCGCGAGGCAGGCATTCCCCTATCCACCACCCGGGGACGCGCCACGTCGGAGTACACCTCTCCGCCCACTTAGACAACTAAGCAGGTCCGTGGAACCTAACCTAACCTAACCTAACCTAACCTAACCTAACCTAACCTAACCTAACCTAACCTAACCTTTTTTTTTTTTTTTTTTTTTTTGGTGTGGAAAATGCACCTTATGCATCGTCTCCGTTCGGGGAAACGGAGGTATGTGGGGCTCTCCCCAAAGGGCCTACCCACTAAAAACCACACGGATTCCCTCGTTTGCCATTGTGAACGCCACGGGAGCAAAATGTGTCACCGCAACGCCCACTGGCCGCCCCGGGATGGGGCTCCTCTGTCGACACCGTGCAATGCGGGCTCGGCACTCCCCGGCCTCCCCCGCTGGTGAAGGATTGTTTAAAGAGGTTTACTCCTCGTGGCTTCCGCAGACGCCCACGTTCCCGGCAAGCCGGGTTTACGTGCCCTCACGTAAGCTCCCGCGCCCTCATGTCCTGCTCTGAAAGCAGAGCGGTACCGAGGGCACGGTTGCTTCCGCCCTGAGGCTCCCCCTCACGTTTCCCTGCTCGGGCCACAGAGCAGGTACTAGGTTCAGGTTCACCTCCTTCCTTCCTTCCCTCTCTAAACCCCAAAACTAACCCTCCCCATCAGGCGTTTGGCACCTCCAGGCAGGTTGCAGAGCCTTGAACCGTTCGGTAGCCCAGGCCGTGTGGCGAGTACGGCGGGGCTAGGTACTAGGAACAAGGTTGCAGAGCCTACGCTGTTAGCAACCGAACGCCTGTCCCTCCTATGCTTTCCCTCCCCATATAGGGCGTAAGTCACATCCAGGCCTGTTGCAGAGCCCTGACACCTTTCGCATAGCCCAGGCCGTGTGACCAGCACGGCGGGGCTACTTACTCAGTGCAGGGATGCAGAGCAGCTTCCCGTCAGCTACCTTACGCCCGTCCTCACAGAATATATACATATGATACATACGTGGCCCATATAATACACATATAGATATCCCTCCCAAGACATACCACTACAGGCCAGCGGCCCGAGCGCTACTCTTCCCCCTTTGTAGGCCCTCTGCCAGGGGGGAACCGTAACGCTCATGCAGCCCAAAAGCTACCTTTCCCGGGGGCGGGAAAGGTAAATTTTAAGCGCACGTAGCAGTAGTCGTCCCTCTATACCCCATCCCCCCCAGTCGGATATTAGCCACCGGTAAGATAATGTACAAATACATTAGCTTACCGTTGTTGCCCAGGGTGCACCGTCCCAGGCGTTACCCTTCCCCACCCCATGAGGCCTACGCCTCGGATAGAAGGGAGTGGTAACGCCCGGGCACTCGAGGAGGTTTCCGACTTCGCACCCCAACCTAACCTTTTTTTTTTTTTTTTTTTTTTTTTTTTGGCCTGGGAAAAATCCTTTATGGATTCCACTGGCCCGGGGAGGCCGGTGGATATGTGGGATTCCCGCCCCAGAAGGGGGCGGTGTACCCACTAAAAACCCCAGGGTGTTCCACTTCGTCGCCGATAAGCAATCGGGCTGTGGGAACTTTACGCATCCACGGCCCGGCAGCACGGCGGTATGTCCGCTCACGGACCCATCTCCAGGAGACCTGCACGTCTCCTGTCTCCTCCACTGTAGGCGCGCCGAAACACTTGGCGCGCCTACCAGCTCAACAGGACCTTAGCGGCGGGGGACGGGCATCCCCGTGCCCATCTCCCGCAGTCCTATTAGGGCGGTATTTGGCGGTTATGGATTAACCGCCTGCGCCCGACACGCCTGCGGCGCAGGGGCTGGGAAGATGGGTCTTCCTCGCGCTCCCGCTCCGCACCCTCTTTGAGTGCCATGACCTCCTCACAGTAGGAGGCCATGGCAGTCCACGATTTCTCGCTGTCGGTCATGGCTTTGACGACGGCCGGCAGCGAGAGGTCAGTTCCAATCACCGCCGTGAGGCGGGCTCGCTGCTCGTCGAAGGCGGGACACACTTGCAGCGTGTGCTGCGCCGTGTCCTCCGCCCCACCGCAGTGGTGACACATTGGCGTTGTTTCCCTCCTTGCAACCTTACACAGGTATCTGCCGAAACAACCGTGTCCCGATAGTACCTGCGTTAGGTGGAAGGAAACAACGCCCCATCTCCTTTCGACCCATCCCTGCAGGACGGGCCGCACTCCCGATATGGTCCAGTGGCCGGCGCTCGGCTGCTCCAAGGCCACCAACCATTTCCGGAAGAGGGTTTGGCGAGAGATCTCTCTCCATCGCCTAACCTCTTCCGGACACGGCTGTTCTCCTCTGGTGCGCGCCTCGGCTACTCGGCGGTAGACCTCGTTCAGCACCTCGGCATCCAACTCCCAGGGTGGGGTCCCTGCCATCACGCAGGCCGCCTCGAACGAGGTGGTGCGGTACGCCCTCGTTGCCCTTACCGCCATGACCCTTTGCGGTCGCCGCAGTTGGGTCTTGTTATGGGCGGAAAGGGCATTTACCCATATGGGTGCCCCGTAGAGGGCCATCGACCGCACCACACCCGTGTACAGTCGGCGGCAGCCCGCCTTCGGCCCGCCCACGTTCGGGAGGAGCCGGCTCAGTGCCGACGCTGTGCCAAGTAGTTTTGGAGCCAAGCGCCGGAAATGCTCCTCGAAGTTCCATCGGCTGTCGAGGACGAGTCCCAGGTACTTCATCGTCTTCCCGACGCCGATGGAAACTCCGCCCACCATTATGCTGGCATTTCCTGGAGGTGCCCTCCGAGGCCCATGAAAACAGATGGCCTCAGATTTGTGCAGGGCAACCTCTAGTCCCAGCCTCCGTATCCTGTCCACGATTAGGGCCACCCCAGCAGTGGCCAAGATGGACGCATCGCGAAATGTGGCCCCTCGGGCCGTTACAAGGGTGTCGTCGGCGTAACAGGTTACGTCTACCCCCCGCAAGTTGGCGCCACGTAGCGCCCAGTCGTAACCAATGTTCCACAGGAGCGGTCCTAAGACTGACCCCTGTGGGACACCGCACGACATCTCGCGCTCCACCCATTCATCCTGTGTGGGGTAGCGGATCGCCCTCTCGAAAAGATACGACCCAACCACCCTACGCAGGTACTCCGGCACGTTGTGGTACCTGAGGGCCTCCTTGATGGTTTCCCAGGGAAGGGTGTTGAAAGCATTGGCGATATCTAGAGATACCGCCAACACCACCTCCCCCCGGGAAACCGCGTCATCCGCTAGAGCCCTCACCCGCGCAATGGCGTCGATGGTGGACCTGCCCCGACGAAATCCGTACTGGCACGCACTTAGGTTCGGCCCTTGTCCCTCTAAATGACCTATCAGCCGGGAAGCCACTATTCGCTCAAAGAGCTTCGCTCCCTCGTCCAAAAGTACGATCGGCCTGTATCCCGAAGGGGAGTCACCCGGTCGCCCTTCCTTCCGCAGGAGCACCAGCTTTCCGCACTTCCACGAACGTGGGATGCACCCCTGCTCCAGACACGAAGAAAATAGTGCCCTCACTCTTGGCTCCAAGGGGCCCAGCGCCAACACCCAGGCTCGGCCGGGAATACCGTCGGGACCAGGGGCAGTGTTTTTGGCCTTAAGCCTCAACACTGCGGCTCCCAACTCTCCCTCTGTCACCTCGGGTGCGACTTCTCCCTCCGTTGGGGACACTGAAGCCATGCACGGGGGCTGGTGTTCACCCCGTCGTGGGAAGAGGGTTCCCACGATTCGGCTCAGAAGGTCCGGCTGGAGGCTTTGCGTGAGTGGAGGGGCCCAGGGGTGAAGTTTGCACCTCACCGACTTGTACGGCCGCCCCCACGGGTCGCTGTTCAGAGCCTCCAACATTTCCTCCTCCGCCAGGTCTTTGGCTTGGCCAATGGCTAAGCTGAGGGTTTTGCTGGCCGCTCTGTAGCTTTCGTATAGCTCATCCTCTGCCGTCAGGTCTCGCCTCCTCCGCCTTCGGCTCCTGGTGTATTGGCGTCTCGCAGCCACGCATGCCTTGCGCAACTGCGTTAGCTCTGCGGACCACCAGTACACGCTCCGCCTCGGCCCTGTGGGCTTGGCCCGCGGCATTGCGGCATCGCATATTTGAGCCATGGCCCCACTGAGCCAGGATGCTTCTTCCTCTACACTTCTTGGTCCTTCGGGCGTCTCCGGCCAAGCTTGGACCAGGGCCGCTGCGTGCAGCAGGTCCCGATCGAGCCGTTTCGTTGCCCATCTGGGACTGTCGTCTCTTCGGGGACGACTCAGGTCGTCCGGCGTAGTGTGGTGGGCGCAGACTTCGTACCGGATGTATCTGTGGTCCGATAACGTTTCCACGCCCTCCAACACTTCCCAACCTTGGACACGGCGCGCCAGGGCAGCATTTGCAAACGTGATGTCCACGATGGAGCCTCCCTGTTGCCGCACGCACGTATCGACCGTCCCTCGGTTAAGAACCTCCAACCCTACGGCCACTGCCCACTCTGTGAGCACCTCACCGCGTACGTCAGTCGCAGTAGAGCCCCACCCCGTAGATTTGGCATTAAAGTCCCCCGCAACCAGCAGCAGTTCGGGGCCACTTCTGCCAATCAGGGCCTGCACATCGTCGAGAAGCACCTCGAAGTCGGCTAGGCTTCTGTTCGGCGAGAAGTACACTCCCACCACCATTATACCCCCGATGATGGCAGCCACGAAGCCGTGGCCCCGCACCACGCTTTCAAGCGGAGCAGAGCCGGCCGATGGTTGAGTGGCCAAGGCCACGAGGCTGTCGAGGTCCCCCACCCAGTTGTCTCTGGCTGGGACCGAATATGGTTCGGTTACCACTGCGACATGGATCAACCACTCCGCCATGCTCTGGAACAGGAGGTCCTGTGCTCTGGCGCAGTGGTTGATATTCGCCTGCAGGAAGCGTATAGGAGCCATTACTACTCGACTATTATCTCAGCCTCCTCGTCCTGTTGCTCGACATTCGAGTCTTTTCGGGTATTCCGCCCCAGAGTAGCCTGGGAGTCAGCGCCAGCCGTTCTCCGCTTACTTTTAGGTGGATCACAGGCTTTGCTGCCTACCCTATGGTTGGCTGCTAGCCCGGCCTCGGCACACAGCGGGCAGTGTGCAGATGATGTGCAGTTGCCAGCGACGTGGCCGGGACGCCCGCAGCGGTAGCAGGCTCGGCTGCGGTCCACCTCCGACTTACATTTGGCGGCCACGTGGCCCACCTCGAGGCAGCGGAAGCAGCGCAGGGGGCGGGCATCGAGCAGTTTGACCTGCGCCGACACCCAGCCTACCAGCAGCCTTCCCGCCTCCACCACCTTCTTCGCCGCCGGGATAGGGCAGCGCAGCCACACGACACCCAGCCCGGAGGGGCCGCGGACGACCTCTCCTGACCTGATGTCGGTCTCTTGGCAGCCTCCCACCCGGGCGACCGCCGCAACCACCTCGGGAAACAGCACAGACTCATCTAGGCCCGAGATACGCAGCTCTGCGCATTTTGTGGGCCTAGAGATCCGCACTACTTCCGGGTCAACAACCTCCGCTAACCTCTTGGCCAGAGCGTTTGCTTTATCGCCACTTGAGGTGCCGGGCACTTCCATAACGTAGGCCCCTGTTTGAGCCTTTCTGAAGCGAAGACCTGAAATTCCCAGCTCCTCAAGCCGCACCTTCCTCTTAACCTCAGCAAGGACAGTGCCAAAGTCGGCCCCTTTATCCGCTGCTTTTGGCTCCAGCAGCGTTACAACAACGGCAGCTGACCGAGGTGAACGGAGCTTTCTGGCCTTGCTCTTTTTCCCTCTGGATGGCTTCGGGTGTTCGCCATTTCCGACCTGCTGATCTACGCCATCTTTTTTCTTCTTCTTTCGCCTTCCTTTCTTGCCTACCTGCGTCCACTCCGATGACGTACTAGGCCTTGCAGGTGGTGGAGGCGTTGGGGGCCTTGGATTCGGGATCGGGTTTTTCGTCTTCTTTTTCCTTTTCCTCTTTTTTTTAGGTGCCGCGCCAGAACGAGGACCTGTACCAGAAGTTGGCACTACCTCAGCCTGCTTGTCTGTCCTGGCACTCCTGGCATCCGCCGCCAGAGGTGGTCGCACAGGCTTTTCCGGCAACAGCCGGTCCTGAATGCCGGCCAAGCGTGCATCAAGGTACGGACCGACGTGAGCCATTATCGCTCTGCACAGATGGTCCATTTCTGTGGCAGGTGGGAAGGCAGCAACACGTCTATCCATATTTTCACCCTGGGGAGGCCGCGCAGGGGGCGGTTTCTCCTTGTCTTTTCCGGTTTGAGGGGGTGGCGGACTACCCTGCTTCCGCATCCCTTCCAGGGTCATTTTCATTTCGGCCAGCTCCTTTCGGAGGCTGGCCATTTCGGTCTGAAGTCGGTTGTTGTCGGCCTGCAGCCGAGCTGTCTCTTCAGTAGCCGTGCGTCTGCTGAGCTCCGAAAACGCATCAGCGATCGCGACAGCCGCCTCTTTCAAGCTCTTGACATATCCTCCTGACAAGTTCTTTGATTTTGTGGCAACTTTGGTGATGATTGCCACACTGTCAGCCACCTGTTGACCAAGATCTTGGTTGGCCTCTGCATCCTCTGAGTCAGTCCTTGCTAGAGAAGAAGTGTCCATCTGGTACCCTTGACGGGTCCTAATGGACATCTCCTGCACCTCCATCTCGGCCTTCAGCCGGAGCTCTTCCCTAAGAGCCCGGTTGTAGGCTTCCTTCGCTCTGGCCAGTCCTACATATTTGCCCGATGTTGGTGGGCGGCCTCTCCCTTTGGCCTTTGGCTGTCCTTCCCCAGCCGAGGCGCATGTAGACCCTTCATCACTTGAGCTGAGAACAGATGAAGCAGGGCGCAATCGCTTCCGCTTCCGCTTCACCCGCTCAGCTGCATCCGGGACGTCCTCAAGATTGCTTCTGCCAGTAGACTCGTGACCTGCCGTCTCCTGGGAAGCAAAGTTGACTTCCGAGCTCGTGTTGGCCCTAGGTTCGGGCTCTTGGCAATCAATTTGCCGTGTGAGGCGTACAGTGCAGTCGCGCACTGATACGCCAAGACGATTTTGGTCCGGGATCTGAGTCGCGGACGAACTAAATTTAAAACGTGGGCTTTCAGTGCCCACGAAGTGATAATTGCCCCCCCCAGAATACGATGGGGCTGTCCGTGGGATGGTAACGGAGAGGGATTCTCCTCGAGACGAGGTACCCTCCTGGGGTAGTTTCTCTTTGTTATCACTCATGCTCCTTTGATGAGGGGTGCGGTCCCCTGCTCCTTTTAAAGAGGGAGCCCTCTCCTCTTTTTTAAGGGGTGAGTTCCCCTTGTGTTGCAGTTACGCCAACCCGTTCGCCACTAAAGTGGCACATCCGGCAAACCGCTAGCCCAGGCCAGACCCGTTCAGTCCACCAGACCTACTTGTCTCCGGCCTGGTACTGGATACGCTGCAACCCGCATCCATAACCACG
The DNA here is from genome assembly GCA_947859365.1 of Archips crataeganus. Classification (NCBI taxonomy): domain Eukaryota; kingdom Metazoa; phylum Arthropoda; class Insecta; order Lepidoptera; family Tortricidae; genus Archips; species Archips crataeganus. The sequence continues at coordinate 75,808 of OX402056.1, forward strand.
ATAAGGAGCTGTTATCCCCTCTGCGTCCCCGTAGTCCCCTGCTGCAGGAGAGACAGGGAGCAGGAAAGCGGCGCACCCTTTCACTAGGGCACGCCCGCCTCGCTTGGCCCAGGATGGGCTCCACCGAGGCTGTGCCGCTCTTGGTCACCCTTTCACTTCGAGCTTAAAGGCCCGAAGATCATTAAGGGGTCAAGCCCCCCCACCACGACAAGGTAGCGACACCCGGGGGGGTACCCCAACCTAACCTAACCTAACCTAACCTAACCTAACCTAACCTAACCTAACCTAACCTAACCTAACCTAACCTAACCTAACCTAACCTTTTTTTTTTTTTTTTTTTTTTTTTTTTTTTTTGGTGTGGAAAATGCACCTTATGCATCGTCTCCGTTCGGGGAAACGGAGGTATGTGGGGCTCTCCCCAAAGGGGGCCTACCCACTAAAAACCACACGGATTCCCTCGTCTGCCATTGTGAACGCCACGGGAGCAAAATGTGTCACCGCAACGCCCACTGGCCGCCCCGGGATGGGGCTCCTCTGTCGACACCGTGCAATGCGGGCTCGGCACTCCCCGACCTCCCCCGCTGGTGAAGGATTGTTTAAAGAGGTTTACTCCTCGTGGCTTCCGCAGATGCCCACGTTCCCGACAATCCGGGGTTACGTGCCCTCACGTTAGCTTCCGCGCCCTCATGTACTGCTCTGAAAGCAGAGCGGTACCGAGGGCACGGTCGCTTCCGCCCACCAGGCTCCCCCTCGCCTTTCCCTGTCCGCCGTGGCAGAGCAGGTACTCAGTTCGGGTTCGCCGACGTCAAAGGCGCCCGCCCAAGGGCGGGGCGCCGTCCTCAAAAGCGGACCCACTAATGGGCCCGCTACCCTCCCCCCCAGTGTGTCAGCAGACCCCCACAGGCCATGGGCCCAACCGCTACTCTTCTCCCCCTTAACCACCAGGGTTAACAGGGGAGAACCGTAACGGTCGTGCAGCCCAGACGATAACCTGAACTATCGCCCGGGCACATGTGGAAATTGCCGACCCCCTCCCCCCCAGTGTGTCAGTAAACCCCCACAGGCCATGGGCCCAACCGCTACTCTTCTCCCCCTTAACCACCAGGGTTAACAGGGGAGAACCGTAACGGTCGTGCAGCCTAGGCGGTAGTAGGTACCACTACTTCCGCCCGGGCACATGTGGAAGTTACCGACCCCCTCCCCCCCAGTCAGTCAGTCAATCCCCACAGGCCATGGGCCCAACTGCTACTCTTCTCCCCCTTAACCCTAGTGTCCAGGATTAAAAGGGGAGAACCGTAGCAGTCGTGCAGTCCAGACCATGCATGCGGACCATACATGGCCCGGGCACATGTGGAGATTGCTGACCCCCACCCCCCCAGTCGGATATTAGCCAACGGTTAACTAAATCCCCGAAGGAATTAATTAACCGTTGTTGCCCAGGGTGCACCGTCCCAGGCGTTACCCTTCCCCACCCCATGAGGCCTACGCCTCGGATAGAAGGGAGTGGTAACGCCCGGGCACTCGAGGAGGTTTCCGACTTCGCACCCCAACCTAACCTAACCTAACCTAACCTAACCTAACCTAACCTAACCTAACCTAACCTAACCTAACCTAACCTAACCTAACCTAACCTAACCTAACCTAACCTAACCTAACCTAACCAGTTGCGTTCCACCCGCGCCCCTGAACGCCACGAAATTACCTGTTTCCGCGCTTAAAAATTCATAAAAGTGGCTATTTAAGCCGTAGCAACAAGTGCGATACACCGTTGAGATCGCCCCGCCAACGCGCGTGTGGGCGAGGTGAAAACAGGTGTTATTTGTGAAAACTGTGGATTTTTCTGGGATATAACCTCACTTTTCGAGGTTAAGTTGGGATTTTTGACCTTTAACTGCGTGCGGCGCGCGATTAGTCGCGGTGACCTATTGGTTGCTGCGCATCGCCGTACGCGCCTCAGCGAGCTCTACACGACGAGCCTACTCACGGATTTTTCCGTTGAGTTTTCGCGGAGAAAACTGCAGAAAAACAAAAACCACGTGGAGGCGTGGTCGTCGAAGGAGCCCCTACAGGACGGTGCCGGGTTGTGTGCTGCACAAGGACGTTACGAGCTCGTGGAAACCGCAAGTGGAAAAATTTTATCTTTTAAGACTTCGGAATAAAAAATTATTAAAATTTGTAACTTTGCCCATTTACCACGTCCAAACCACTTGGGACGCGTGGGTTTTGACTTTTATTTATTGTGCGGGCACCTTAAGTGAACCTGACCTTAGTTTTTAAATAATTTTAAGACGTAGTTTTCCTCGGAAAATTTTTAAAAAACCAAATTTTTGTTTTTTCCGGGTTTTTCCTTGGAGGAAAAATTATTTTTTGTAATTTTAATTGTGTGTCCTATGCGCCTTTCTTTCTTCTATTTTTGTGTATTTTTTCCATATTTTTCTGGCCATCGGTTCAGGAGTTATTAATTTTCTTCTAAATTTTGCTCTATTTTCTAAATTAATTGTTTTTAATCATTTCCGACCACGGGATCGTGTTTAGAGTCGGTGTATTATCCGACCTAAGCTGTCGCGCGGGTCGGAAATTATTAAAACTGACGAAGTTTGACTTTTTCGGCCATTTTGTTTTTTGATACCAGGTTTTATTTTGTGTTTTACTCCTGAACCCCTGGTCGTAGAAATTTGGGAAAACTTTTCCTAGCTCTTGTTTTTCGGCCTCTATCTGCTCCCATCAAAATTTTTCTATTTCGGCGCATAGGTATTTTTTGTCCTGGAAACACTTTAGGGAGCAAGAGGAGGTTAAGGGAACACTGCTGGAGAAATCCCGGTAGTCCTCCGACGCCTGGTTCCAGAGTTATCAACTCCTAAAGTTGGAGTTTGACAGCTCGGCGGCCATTTTTCTTTTCTTTCAGCCGTTATAACTCGGGAACTAGGGGTCTCAGCGATCTGCGGTTTTCTTCAGTAGATCCGGGGGCTTGCTGTCTACCCGCCCCTCTACTTTTCAGGCCATTTCAGGCCCTGAAAAATTTGTCTCCCGGAAGCGGTTCCGGCGGCTAGAGGAGTTAGAGCGGAGCCGGACATAGAAAATCCCGCAGTCCTACGATCACCGGGAGCGGAGTTGTTGGCGGTCAAAACTTGTGTTTGACAGTTCTGGCCGCCATCTTGGAGTTTTTCCACCTCCGATATCTCCGGAACGGTGTGTCCGAGAGTTCTGGGGTTTTCTTTGTTAGGGAGCCCGGTCGGAACTCTACCCGACGAGATCTTTTTCAGGAAGGATTTGGACAGTTTGTTCCTGAAAATTTTTCAGGACTCCGATCTTCCTGAAACGGGTCTCCAACGGTGCGTCTCGAAGAGCTCTCCTAGGGAAAGGAAACCGCGTTCCGATTGGACCATTGGTTCCCGAGATACGTCCTGGTATCGGTTTTCGGCGGCCATCTTGTTTTTGGTACCGGAAACTGTGACCGGTCATATCTCTGGAACACTTGGAGCTAGCGGGGCGTGCTTGGTGTCCCCTGGGAGCGCTCGGGGAGAGCTATCCCTTGGGTGGAGTCACGTTGCTCTACATAGAGCCGAAATAGGTTTAAGACGAAAAATTTTTTATTTTTATTTTGTTGTTAGCTGTAAGTAATCTTAAGACCTGCGCTGTGTAGTGCAGTTATATTGGTGTTGATTTAGGCTCTACATAGAGCCTTAACTACTTGTATTAAACTTTTTCTTAGAAATTTTTCTTGTTATTTTCTTTTGTTTTCATTGTAGTCTGGTACTTGGGTCACTTCAGTCCAGTGACAGTAGACTAAGGGTTGACCCCTTGTATGTTTTTCTTTATTGTTTGATTGGGGTTTCTTTCTTTTAATTGACGGGCAGTCCTTATACAACTGCCTATTAGGACAGAGTCGGGGACTCACATTTATTAGTTAGAGCGACAAACCTCATTTTTACTTTTATTTTTTTGAAATTTTGTTTGCCAAACACGGGAGGTACAGCTGATACCATATATACCACTTTTACAACCGACAGGATCAGCTGTATCGACCCTACTCGCACGGACTGTACCTCCGACATGTTCGGGATGAGGACCCCTGTTAGGAAGCCTACGGGCGATAAGTCTCCCCTTAACGAACCAAGCCCGGAGGCGAATGATAGGAGCCATGTAGTCGTTAGTGTCTCGCCGATAATTTGGCGCAGAATGATAGAGAAAGGTCATGCGCATATCGACCTCCAGCGCGTTCGGGTCGAAGACCAGACCCCTCTCATGCAGTGCACTCGCTGTTTGGGTTTTGGCCACGGTAAAAAGTACTGCACGGAGTCAGTGGATTTATGTAGTCATTGCGGTGGCCCACACCTAAGGGGCGAGTGCGCTGATTTTCTAGCTGAGGTACCCCCGAGTTGCAAGAATTGTACAAGGGGCGGTTTGGAACGTGCTGCACACAATGCTTTTAGTCACGATTGCCCTACGAGGAAAAGGTGGGATGAGATAGCGAGGGCAACCGTGGCTTATTGCTAAGGGCAGCCTGGAGGTAAATATGAAGTATGAAATAGCACAGGCAAACCTTCAGCGATCCAAACTGGCGACTGACGAGCTGATGATCGAGGCGGTGAGGCGAAAGATTGCAGTTGCTTTAATTCAGGAGCCGTACGTGGGGTCGATCGGGGAGATGAGGGGCCGCAGAGGGGTGAGGATCTTCCAGAACACCAGTGTGGGCGGGGGGACTGTCAAGGCTGCAATAGCGGTCTTTGACAAAAATTTAGATGTTGTACAGTTTCCCAAACTTACCACTAATAATATCGTGGTGGTAAGGATCCAGACTGGTGCCTGGAGGATCACTCTAACCTCTGTATATTTCGAATGCCCCCAGCGTGATCACCCCATAGATGCGGACCTGGATCGCCTGGCCCACATAAGCCGGCAAATCGGTTCGTCGGGGTGGATTGTCGGGGGTGATGTCAATGCTAAGAGTGTGTGGTGGGGGAGTCCCATCACCGACCGTAGGGGGGAAGAGCTCGCCGGCTGTCTGGATGAGCTTGATCTGACTATATTAAATCAGGGTAAGGTACCAACCTTCGATACCATCAGAGGGGGTAAACGGTACCAGAGCTTTGTAGACATCGCGGCCTGCTCGTCGGATATCTTGGGCTTTGTTGACGGGTGGAGAGTGGTGGAGAATCTCACGTGCTCGGATCACAATGGCATGGTATTTCATATTAACTTAAAACGATCTAAAGGCACAAGCATATCTAGAACCACAAGGAAGTATAACACAAGAAAGGCTAATTGGAGTGAGTTTAATGATAAACTTAATCAATTATTTGCTGAGAACAAAATTACTGATACGGATATAAAACGAATTCAAACTACAGAACAATTAGAACTTACTACACAGAAATTAACACAATCAATAGATACTGCATGCAAGCACTCAATGCCGAATAAAAAAGCCAATGAAGTACTTACTGTGCCATGGTGGTCCGAAGAACTCGCTGAGATGAAGAGAGAGGTCACTCGTAGAAAGCGCAGGATCCGATGGGCAGCCCCAGTTCGAAGGTCTAAAGTCATTCAAGAGTACCTGGAACAAAAGAGTAAATATGAGTCAGAGGTGAAGAGGGCCCAGATAGACAGCTGGAAGGAGTTCTGTGGGAAGCAGGATAGGGAGAGTATGTGGGATGGGATTTATCGAGTAATAGGGAGGACGACGCGAAGATGTGAAGATCTGCCGCTAATTAATGATGGACAGACCCTTGATGCTAAGGGATCCGTCAAATTACTGGCTGAGACCTTCTACCCGGAGGACCTTACAACCAGTGACAATGAGCAGCATCGTGTTACCCGAATGGAAGCTGAAGTGGTGAATGCTGGGGGACAAGTTGGTGCTTGGGACCCGCCATTCACTATGGAGGAGCTCATGACGGCGATTGAGTCTTTTAGTCCAAAAAAGGCCCCGGGTGAAGATGGTTTCACGGCGGACATATGTCTTCGCGTTGTGAAGGCCCATCCGGAGCTCCTTTTGCTGCTATTTAATAAATGCCTGGAATGCGTGTATTTCCCCGTAGCTTGGAAGAGAGCAGTAGTTATTGTCCTGCGAAAGCCTGGCAAGAGCGACTACACCGTGCCTAAATCCCACAGGCCTATAGGCCTCCTGTCAATTTTGGGCAAGACTTATGAGAAGCTGTTGGTGACTCGCCTCAAGTATCACTTGTTACCTAGGATGAGCCCCCGTCAGTATGGATTCATGCCACAGCGTAGCACTGAAGACTCCCTCTATAACCTGATGCAGTACATCCGCAACAAGTTGAAACAAAAGAAAATTGTTACTTTAATTTCACTGGATATAGAGGGAGCCTTTGATAGTGCGTGGTGGCCTGCGATCAGAGTCCGGCTGGCGGAGGAAAGTTGTCCATTGAACTTGAGGAGGGTCATCGACAGTTATCTCAGTGACAGGGAGGTCGTGGTTAGGTATGCGGGTGAGCAACACACGAGGTCCACAAGGAAGGGCTGTGTGCAGGGTTCCATAGGTGGCCCAATTCTATGGAACCTGTTGTTGGACCCTCTCTTGAAGGACCTTGAGGACGTGGGTTGTTATTGCCAGGCTTTTGCCGACGATGTGGTCATGGCGTTCGATGGAAATTCGGGTGAGGAGATTGAAAGGCAGGCAAACTTTGCCCTCGAGCGTGTCTGGGCGTGGGGAGTCAAAAGCAAACTTAGGTTTGCTCCTCAAAAAACAAATGCTTTGCTTATAACTAATAGACTTAAGTATGACACCCCGCGCCTAGTCATGGGTGGGATAGAGGTTTGTTTTGCGGAAGAAATTAAGTTATTAGGGGTGACCATCGACAGGAAGCTAACATTTAATAGTCACATTAGCAATGTTTGTCGGAAAGCTACGGGGATATATAAGCAGCTGGCAAGGGCGGCAAGGGTTAGCTGGGGGCTTCACCCTGAGGTTGTGAAGACCATTTATGTTGCCACCATCGAGCCGGTTATTTTATATGCAGCGAGCGTCTGGGCACCGGCTGCTGAGAAACTAATTTCTAGGAAGAAATTTGAGGTGGTGCAGCGTGGCATAGCGCAAAAGCAGTGCGGGGCCTACCGCACCGTCTCTCTTAATGCTGCAATGCTGTTGGCGGGGATGCTCCCTCTTGACCTGCGGGTTCGTGAGGTGGCCTCATTATATGAGGCCAAGAAGGGACCAAATCTGCTGCAGCTGGGCGACAGGGAGGTGGAGCGTGTGGGATCTGCGCTAGAGACGCCACATCCAGCGGAGCTCACGAACATTCAGTTTGGTATCCTCGGCGACAAAGAGGCCTTGGATAATAGCGGTAATTACCACACCCGTATATTTACTGATGGGAGCAAGATTGGCGGCAGGGTCGGCGCCGCATTGTCTATATGGCAAGGCGACGTCGAGACTAAGGCCGTCAAGCTTGCTCTATCAGATTACTGCTCAGTGTACCAAGCTGAGCTCCTGGCGTTGCGCGAGGCCACAAGTGTGGCTCTAAATAGTAGGGGGTCTTCTTTTGGGGTCTACAGCGATTCCAGGGCTGCTTTACAGACCATCTCAAACCATCGTTGTCTCCACCCGCTGGCCATTAAGGCAAGGGAGAACATTAGAACTATCTCCCTCCAGGGCAAGGAACTTTCCTTGTTCTGGATAAAGGCGCATGCGGGGCTGGATGGTAACGAGAGGGCCGATCAGCTAGCCAAGGAAGCCGCTGTGGCCTCCAAGAGAAGACCTAATTATGATCTATGTCCGGTATCACACGTCAAGCGAATCCTTCGTATGGATACGCTTGACGTGTGGAACCAGAGATATGTTGCAGGCACGACTGCGTCAACCACGAAGATGTTTTTCCCGGATGCGGTGGAGGCGTATAGGGTTGTAAGGAAGATAGTTCCGCGTGGCGCTTTAACCCAGGTGATGACAGGGCACGGTGGATTCTCCGAGTACTTAAACCGGTTTAAGTGCAAGGAGGATCCATCGTGCTCCTGCGAACCAGGAGTGCCAGAGACGGTGCCTCACCTGATCCTGGAATGTCCGATGTATAGTGTGCAAAGATTCAACCTGGTGAATGAAATAGATACGGAATTAACTGAGGGGAGCATTAAAGACATAGTTAGAGGGACGCATAGGAACAAGTTTCTAAAATATTGCATAGAAATTGCCAATAAAGTGATAGCCAAAAACAAAAATAGATAACATGGTATGCTAAAATGATATACTGCGCTATATTAATTCTTAGCATACACTAAATGGATAGGAAATGTAATAGGATAAGAAATATGTAATATTGAATAAGTTGTTTGAATTAGAATAAGATAGTCAATAAGATCTTTGTAAACCTAGATACGTATAATTGGAGTACCATAAATTTTGTATATTTTGTGTAATTTTGTAAACATTTTGTAAAGGGAAAAGTAATAACATTTGTGAGTTCGATAATGTATTGATACGAATAAAAACGTCAATGTATCCCATGACCCCCTCCTCTAAACTAGTTTTAAGTGTGAATACAAGATGTGATGCATGAGAAAGTGGACAGCTTGGATGATTGACGAGCATGGTACTAGGGGCCGGAATGTTTGAAGAGAAATAATTAAGTATGTATTATGTATAAGTTTAGTCAGATTAGATTTTAAGGGTCGGTAACCCGATAGAAAGTATGTGGAAGGCTGCTAGAAAGAAAAAGTATGTGGAATGGACTTACGAGCAGTAGCACCTGTGAGAACTGGGATGAAAATGGAAAAGTTAACATAGGCTCTGACTGACATAGTTGGAGGTAGCGATAAAAAAAAAAAAAAAAAAAAAAAAAAAAAAAAAAAAAAAAAAAAAAAACCTTACCTAACCTAACCTAACCTAACCTGGCAAAAAATGAAGAAATGAAGAAATGAAAAACGATGAAATGAAGAAATGAAGAAATAGCTAGCCACCCTGCCACTTGCCAGCTAGCCACCTAGCCACATAGCCAGCTGGCCACCTAGCCACCTAGCTAGCTGGCAAGAAATGAAAAAATGAAGAAATGAAAAATGAAGAAAAATGAAGAAATAAAATATTAAGAAATGAAGAAATGGATAGTGAAGAAATGAAGAAATGAAGAAATGAAAAATGAAAAATGAAGAAATGAAGAATTGTTAAATGAAGAAATGAATAAATGGAAAAATGAAGAAATGAAAAATCAAGAAATGAAGGAACAGCTAGCCACCTAGCCAACTAGCCAGCTAGCCACCTAGCCACCTTGACAGCTAGCCACCTAGCCACCTTGACAGCTAGCCACCTAGCCACCTTGACAGCTAGCCACCTAGCCACCTTGACAGCTAGCCACCTAGCCAACTAGCCAGCTAGCCACCTAGCCACCTTGACAGCTAGCCACCTAGTCACCTTGACAGCTAGCCACCTAGCCACCTTGACAGCTAGCCACCTAGCCACCTTGACAGCTAGCCACCTAGCCACCTTGACAGCTAGCCACCTAGCCACCTTGACAGCTAGCCACCTAGCCACCTTGACAGCTAGCCACCTAGCCACCTTGACAGCTAGCCACCTAGCTAGCTGGCAAGAAATGAAGAAATGAAAAACTGAAGAAATGAGGAAATAAAGAAATGAAAAATGAACAATTGATGAAATAAAGTTCAACAAAGTTCAATAAAGTTCAACAAAGTTCAATAAAGTTCAATAAAGTTCAACAAAGTTCAATAAAGTTCAGTAAAGTATAATAAAAAATAGGCATTTTTTTCTCAGTCATGCTTTTAATTAGTTTATTTCTCAGTTTTTCTCTTCGAAATGAAAATAAAAATATATTAAAATAAATGCATTAAAATCCATTTTTTCCCGTTTACTTAACTTTTAAAAACTTCAAACAATAGCATGTAAAATTAAGAGGACCAGAATAGTTCCGTTCAGCTTTGCCAACCACTCGGTTTTTATCGCAGCAAAGTTCGTAAGATTATTGTGAGAAATCGAATCTACAAGCAATCAATATATTTTTGGGAACAAATTTTGTAATTGTTTCGAGAGGACGCTTACGCCGAGATGTTATTGAGTTTCAAGATTTTATTTAACATGCAATATTATTATTATTAAAGCTGCATAAGGAAGGGTAAAAAAAATTATCCTGAACCCTGGATTAAAGAAAGAAAGAAAGAAAGAAAATTGTCCTGAAGGGTCCCAAAAATCAAATGCACCACTCGTTGCACAATGGCAGTTTGTTCAAGTACCTACGTATGCAGTACATTCCAATACTTGCATAACAATTTGAATGCTTTATAGAAATCCAGGCAGACTAACAATAGCTAGTTTATACATAGGTATAACGACATCTATGAGGAAATTTACAAATTAAATAAATTTTTAGAAAAAGAATATATATTGTTATTTTATTTATTTATTTATTTATTTATTTATTTATGGAGAACCAACAGCTTGTTTATACATCTTAAAAAATAAATTAAATACAGAAAGCCAATTACAGGTTCTCGCCAACAATTACAGAGTAACAATAAGGCAGTATGCCCACACAGAGTCCCTTCGGACACACACAAAAGATAAAAGAGAAAAAAAAAGAAGTACTTAGCTTAGTGACAATTGATTCAGCACTATTTAACACTATTTTAGCGGTGGAGAAAAAATATTCAAGTCTCTAACTCAACACACTCAATCTACAGTACGGTACAACGCTCAATGCACGCTCTCAAAGAATCGATTCACCAGAGTACGTCTCAAAGTGTCAGTGTTAACATTAAACACGTCAATATCAAGCTCCCTCGTTAATACATTCAACTGTCTACTTGCACGTATACAAAAACTATTCCGCCTATAATTAGAATGGCAAAAAGGCACAGAATAGGGGGCGCGTATCTCTTCGGTCTGGATGGAGTGTTGAACGATATATTAGCGAGCAGTTCAGGGCAATTAATGCTGCAATGCTGATTTTAACTATATCACGACGTTTAGCATATTTTAAATAACACAACAAACATTATTTTACATGAAAATAGTGGACAATAATACACAAGATCTGGTGAAACTAGCACCATCTGTTATTCAGTAGACGAACCATATTTCATTAATACGAACCCAAATACATTTTATAAAATATTAAGTTTAGATACTTATGCACACGTTAACAAAATACATTTATTTACAGCACCACAAGACACGTTACATCAATATTATTACAAACAGAGAGCAAAAAAAATAAAAACAGTGTGTCATTGCGGATTAGAGATAACAGTGAATCAAAGTACCTACCTAATAAGTAGGGTGCAACGAATATTTTTCAGGATAATCTGCTTACACCATACTTACAGTTATATGGAGATATCGCTAAAAAGTTTTCGTCATACATAAAAGCATAGCGGAATGGAGTGCGCAGTCGAACGCGAGCGCGGTGCCAGTCACGGCTCGGGTTCGACGCGGCATGCACGCGGCGTGGCTGGCGTGGCTGGTGGCGGGCGCGGCGGCGGCGGCGGCGGGCGCGGGCGCGGGCGCGGGCGGGTCGCGGCGCGCGGTGGTGGCGGGCGCGGTGCGGCTCGGCGGGCTGTTCGCGGTGCACGGCGCGCCGGGCGGGGCGGGCGGGTGCGGCGCGGTGCGCGAGCACTACGGCATCCAGCGCGTGGAGGCGACGCTGCGCGCGCTGGACGCCATCAACGCGGACGCGGCGCTGCTGCCGGCGCTGCGGCTCGGCGCCGAGCTGCGCGACTCGTGCTGGGCGCCGCACACCGCGCTGCGGCAGACCATCGAGCTGCTGCGCACCACGCGCCCCGCCACACCACACTGCACCAACAACCACCACCACTCCGAGGTAACGCCCGACACTCGTCCCGACAGGTTCAGTACTCACTAGCGGAGATCCAGATCTCAGACAGACCGAATGAAAATTCGGGTTAAATCTTTTTGGAGCAGTTGAGCATCCGTTTTGGATACAACTGTCGTGAAAATCTTTTAATCATCACCTCGAAAAGAAAAAAAAAGAATGGCGATTTATTTTCACAACGAAGAAAGGGCAAGAAACGACGCGGGACCCAAACGTGAACCAAACGTGAACCAAACGTGAACCAAACGTGAACCAAACGTGAACCAAACGTGAACCAAACGTGAACCAAACGTGAACCAAACGTGAACCAAACGTGAACCAAACGTGAACCAAACGTGAACCAAACGTGAACCAAACGTGAACCAAACGTGAACCCTGGGGAACCCCACAGTAAATCATACAGGAGGTTATAGATAGTGTGCGGAGTGGACATGAATCGAAGAGTTAAATAAATACTAAATATTTACGTCCACATGGCTCATGTCCGCTCCGCACACTATCTACGTATATATAACATCCTGTTATCTGAAAGTAAGGTAGGACGAAAACCATGCCTCCCAAAGTCGCTAAATTTTTAAATTCGAATTTCACGATCTCAACTCGATTGAAAGCCCTACTAACGTCGGTGTGTGTTACGCCTATTTGATGTCCCTTGTTTAAACTAAGCTTTGAACAAATCAAGAAACTCCGGTTCTAGATTGGACTCAGTCGAATTGTTAACTGTTGTTTAATTTATATAGTTTAGTTTACATAGGTTAGTTTTATAGCTATACGTCTATTCATGTTTCTTCTTGGTGAAATTTAATGTAGAAAAGTTAAAACTCTCCCATGGCACGCCATTGAGCACGATCCTCGGCCACTCTCATCCAGCTCTTGCCAGCCGCCTTGCGAAGATCATCGCTCCACCGAGTCTGAGGACGTCCCACGCTACGTTTGCCGATCCGTGGTCTCCACTCAAGAACTCGTCTACCCCAACGGTTATCGGTTCTTCGGGTTATATGGCCTGCCCATTGCCACTTCAGCGTGCTAATGCACGCATGGCTATGTCGATAACTTTGTTATGAATTCGATCTTTCAGAGAAACTCCGAGCATAGCCCTTTCCATAGCACGTTGAGCAACTTTAAATTTGTGGACCAGCCCTACAGCGAGTGTCCACGTTTCGGCACCGTATGTCATGACGGGTAGGACGCACTGATTGAAGACTTTCGTCTTTAGACTCTGTAAAAAATATCTGTCAGAGAAATAAAAACGGATAAGTAGGTAATTATCATTATGAAACGACCAGTTTCTGTTTTAGTAATAATGCTTTCGTGCATCTAGAACCGAGTTCCGCGCTTCAATTAGTCGTCAGAAAGAAGTACGACGAGTAAGTAGTGCATGTGAAGTGACGGGCGTCACGCGGCTGTCGCGTCGAGGGCGCTCGGCCGTGGCTCGGCCGCTCGCGCGCGCGGGGGCTAATGACTGTCGTCGACATCTTCCCTCTTAAGAGCTCCGCAGCGTCTGACTGAACCGGACTAGGGCCGGGATAGCCGTGGCAATAGCGACCGGGTCCTTCAATAGTCGATGTCAGACAAAAAAAATAAAAAAAGTTGATTAATTGGAGATCAAAAATCAAATTGTATTTCAGGTACAAACTTATTTCGATGAAATGTTAGGTGTATGTAGTCAACGAAAAATAAAATAAATAAATAAATAAATATTAGGGGACAATCTTACACAAATCGACCTAGTCCCAAACTAAGCAAAGCTTGTACTATGGATACTAGACGACGATAAACATACTTATATACCTAGATAAATAAATACTTAAATACATAGAAAACATCCATAACTCAGGAACAAATATTCGTGCTCATCACACAAATAAATGCCATTACCGGGATTCGAACCCAGGACCTCTTGCTTCGTAGGCAGGGTCACTTCACTACCAACTAGGCTAAAGCGGTCGTCGAGTCATTTCTTGGAACATCTTTCGCCAATCGCATCGTTTACCCTAAAGGCCTAATGATGTTCGTGATAACTGGAATAGTACAAGTGACGTGCTCGCGGTGTGTGCAGGCGGCAGCGAAGGCGGGCGCGGGGGAGGAGGCGGGCGCGGCGCCGCTGCTGGGCGTGCTGGGGCCGGGCGCCAGCGCCGCCGCCGTGCAGGTGCAGAACCTGCTGCAGCTGTTCTCCATCCCGCAGGTACACGCACACACCCACACGCGCCACGCGCCACGCGCCACGCGCGACGCGCGTCGACCGGCCGACTGACCGGGGCTCGTGCCGCAGGTGTCGTACTCGGCGACGTCGCGGGAGCTGTCGGAGCGCGCGCGCTTCGCGACGTTCTTCCGCGTGGTGCCGTCGGACCGGCACCAGGCGCGCCTGCTGGTGGCGCTGCTGCGCGCGCACAACTGGACCTACGTGCACGCGCTGCACACGGACGGTGAGCGCCCCCCGCGCCCCGCACCCCGCACCCCGCGCTGCTGACAGCAGGTGACAGGCGGCACTAACTGTGTGTGTGGGTGGCGGCCGCGCAGAGAGCTACGGGCAGAGCGGCATGGCGGCGTTCCGCGCGGAGGCGGCGCGCGGCGGCGTGTGCGTGGCGCGCGCGGAGGCGCTGCGGGCGGCGCCGGGCGCGCGCGAGGTGGACGCGGCGCTGGCGCGGCTGGCGCGCGGCCCGCGCGTGGCCGTGTGCTGGTGCGAGGGCCGCACGGCGCGCGCGCTGCTGGCGGGGCTGGCGCGGGCGGGGCGGGGGCGGGGGCGGCGGGGCGGGCTGCGGCTGGTGGGCAGCGACGGCTGGGCGGACCGCGGCGACGTGGTGGCGGGGCTGGAGGGGGCGGCGCGCGGCGCGCTCACGCTGCGCATCCGCTCGCCGTACCTCGCCGGCTTCGACGACCACTACCACGCGCTGCGGCCCGCCAACAACACGAGGAACCCTTGGTTTCAGGTGACGTAGTAAAAAGTTACGTGCCGCGATTCGAATTCGGCCTGACTCGTGCAAACAGTTCCCGGCGACAGTTAGCCGTGACGTTGCCATAATTTTTCAGGCATCAGCTAGTGTTGGAAGTATTAATATTCAATGAGAGAGCTAGTCGTGTTCAGAACTATGATATCTCTTTAATCTAGCTCTTGCCATTGCCGACCAAAACGAGCTGAAAGCTAGTTCTGACTTATGTTTGATGTGTTTAATGTACAGGAGTTCTGGGAGCAGAAGTTTAACTGCTCGCTGGCGCCGAGCCCGCCACCGGGCGTGCAGCCGTGCACCGGTGAGACCACAAGTGATAACACTATCAATTACCATGCCTATTTAATGATATTAAGGAGCGGAATAAGTTGAGACTTGAGTGACGCACGTCCTAGCCTATTAAGCTTCCGTAGTAGAAGCAGGGGGGTTTCACTCCGCAGTTTAGGTATGTTCGGCCGGCGCTCCTCCCGGGAGGAGTATGGCAGTAGGTTGTCGCGCAGCCTTCAGTTCGCACGCTAGCCGCGTCGCGCGTAATTAAGCATCTTTTTTTTCTGTGGTTTTTGCAACAAACAATGACTTCTAAACGATATTATAAATAACTTACTTACATGCTAAAGGTAGTTTACTGAATTAATACACACCGTTATCTTTCTTGATTTATATACCTACCAAATATGGGCGAGTGGGAACCCTGTGCCCTTGGTTTCGGATCAGCGGTGCCCAACGGAATATGAACGCTCGTATCACAGGATAAGTTTTAATTTCGCGTGCAAGCAGTAGGAGTAGGAAAGTTTTTATACCTAAAGTTGACCTTTGTTCGAGAGTGATCCTTCTGTACGTTAGTACTATTACTTATTCTGTGGTAGAAGTACTGAAATGTCTTAATCAGAATTCGATTCCCTAATTTTGGCTGATCTTCATAATTGGCTATAATAAGCTCTAAATTTTATCATTACTCCAATCCATATAAAATTTTGAAAACGTTGCAGTTGCAACGCGTCTGTGAGCCGACTGAAGTGCGGCTGCGCAAGCGAAGTTCATCGCGATAAAACGCTTCCATATACGCGAGTTTACCGACAATGGAGCTAAGCTAAGTGCCGAAGTATTCGCGAAAATTCGGCCACACACATCACACTATCACGATCTGTGCGTCCGTACATTATGTGTATTGCGTTATGTGTGGCAGGGTCGGAGTCGCTGGCGCGCGGCTACTCGCAGGAGCCGAAGCTGGCGCTGGTGGTGCGCGGCGTGTACGCACTGGCGCACGCGCTGCACGACATGCGCGCGGCGCTGTGCGGGGGGGAGGGGCGCGGGGTCGGGGGCGGGGGCGGGGGCGGGGGCGGGCTGTGCGCCGCCATGCTGCCCTTCAACACGTCGCTCTTCCAGCGCTACCTGCAGCGCGTGCGCTTCCGCGCGCCCGACGGCGGCCGCGTCGCTTTCGACGACAACGGGGACCCGCCGCCCGAGTGAGTCGCACTCGCACGGCTACATGCTCGCCGAGTGAGGCGGCGACTAGAGTTAACAGTATGCTTAGTATAACTTTTACTTCACAAAATACTTCTCGATCGCGTTCACGTTAAAATTTCAATTATTATGGAAACATGGACAGCGCCTCTAGTAATTGAAATTTGAACGTGAACGCGATCGAGAAGAGTATTTTGTGAATTATACTAAGCATACCATACTGAGTGTTCGGTTTGGGCAGATTGAGCGAGTACGACGTGATGAGCTTCGAGCGCGGGCTTGCGGGCACGGGCGCGGCGTGGCGCTACGTGCGCGTGGGCCGCTGGCGGCGCGGCGAGCTGCGGCTGCGCGGCGGCCGGCACGCGCCCGAAAGGTGTGTGGGGCGCGTCATCCGCCTGCCCCTCGAGCCTGCTACCGAAATGAAAATAACATTCAAATGTAACTTCAGACGTGCCCGCGGGACCACGGCGGCGTGCTCGGCGCCGTGCCCGCCCGGGCAGTGGGCGCGTGCGGCGGACGGCGGCGGCGGGGAGGGGGGCGCGCGGCGGGGGGCGTGCTGCTGGTCGTGCGTGGCGTGCGCGCCGCTGGCCGTGACGCGCGCGCCGCCGCACGCCGGCTGCCGGCTGTGCCCGCCCGGCCACCGCCCGGACCTCACCAGAAAATGTATGTCCCGGCCCCTCGCTCTCCGCTCTCTCTCGCTCCCTCTGCGGAATCGGACTGTATTTTTTTAAATACTGTGTGTGTGTTTTTTTTTTGTTTTTTTTTTAGTTTCAAAATGGTCAAGAACCTGTTACGCTCGATGCCTTCCGCGATTCCGGTCCGGTCGGCACGTGTAGAATATGAGAAGGTATATCTAATGAAAATGCACGTGCTGACGGGACTGGGGGACACGAAACGAAACTGTAAACTGTAAAGCGGGCAGCGATTTAAGTAGTCGTTCGTGGTCTATTCGAGTGTGCCTGGCGTCGCCGGTGGAGTGGGGCGGCGGGCGCGGCGCGGGCTGGGCGCGGGCGGTGGCAGCGGGCGCGGGCGGCGCGGGGCTGGCGGGGGCGGCGCTGTGCGCGGCGGCCCTCTGGCGGCACCGCGCCACGCCCGCGGTCAAGTCGTCGTCGCGCGAGCTGTGCGCGCTGCTGCTGGGCAGCGCCGCGCTGTGCCACGCGGCCGCGCTGGCCGCCGCCGCGCCGCCCGCGCCGCTGGCCTGCGCCGGCGCGCGGCTGGCGGCGCCCGCGCTGGCCGGCGTGTACGCGGCCGTGCTGGCGCGCACGCTGCGGCTGGCGCGGCTGGTGGCGGCGGCGCGGCGCGGGGGCGCGCACGGCGCCGGCTGGCTGTCGTCGCGCGCGCAGCTGGCGGCGTGGGCGGCGCTGAGCGCGCCGGGCGCGGCGGCGGCGGCGTGGGCGGCGGCGCGCTGGCCGGCGGCGCCGCGGCTGCTGCACCCGGGGCGCGCGCGCGCCGTGCTGGCGTGCGGCGGAGAGCGCGCGGCGGCGCAGCTGGGCCCGCTGGCGCCGGCGCTGGTGCTGCTGGGCGCGTGCGCGGCGGCGGCGCTGCGCTGGCGCGGGCTGCCGCGGCGGTTCAGCGAGGCGCGCTTCATCGGCGCGGCGGCGTACGCGACGGGCGTGACGTGGCTGGCGTTCGCGCCGCTGTACGCGGCGGTGGAGGCGCGCGCGGCGGCGCTGTGCGCGTGCGTGTCACTGTGCGCAGGCGCGTGCGTGGCGCTGGTGCTGGGCCCGCGCGCGTGGCTGTGCGTGTGCCGGCCGCAGCGCAACACGCGCGCGCACTTCCTGACCGACCCCGCGCTGCGCTGCCACGTGGGCCGCTACCGGCCGGCGGGCGCGCCGCCGCGCTGGCGGGACGTGGCCGTGCAGACGGCGGCGGGCGCGGCGGGGGCTCGCTGCGCGGCGGCGGGGGTGTGCGCGCGCGTGTCGCGGGTGGCGGCGGGGGCGGGGGCGGGGGCGGGGGCGGGGGCGGGGGCGGAGGGCGAGGCGCTCGTCACCATCACGCTGCTGCACCACCGGCACGAGCTGCCCGCCGGCGCCGAGCCCCGCTAGCGGCGCCTCGCTGCCTGCATCGACTACATACGTACAGACACTAGCAACACGTCGGAATAGTCTTTTCATGATACATCTAGCTATGCATACTTACACAGAGACACCTTGTATAAATTAATAGCCTTTTAATGAGTACGTAGTGTAGACTCAAATAATGATAGTCCAAAGGCGCCGAGCGTCCGGGGAGTTTTGCGCGAGGGGTTAAGCAACCACACCCACTACGAATTTAAAATTTTCAAAATCAAGTCCAGTTAGTTAAAGTTTTCTTCCGTAACGGGCACTTCTTGGCCGTTACAAGTTTTAAATTTCGTTCCTTAACGGGCACTCTCGTTGTCCAACTTTGGGTTTCTTTACACGAATAAATTTTTAAAAAATAGCGTACCTTAACGGACACACTCTTCGTCTTTCATTGGGGTTTTTATGTATAAAAGATTTTACTAGCAAGAAACCGGAGGGCATCGAACCTAGCCCATGTTTGAAAGTGTAAAAATAGTATTTTTTTAGTTATTAACAATAAATTGTAATTTAATTTGTTCTCCTTTGGTTTAATTTTATCGTGTATTTTCTACACCTCTCTAACGACTGCATAGAAATTGCTGACAGCTTAGCGAATAATCATACGATTTAATAGGATTTTATTCCTACTCACGCTCACAATTTTGGTGGGCTCTGGGATGCAGAAATAAAATAAGTCGAGCATATCAAGCGATGCCCGGACTCAAAAGTCTCTTAACTGAAGCTCAAAATTCCAGGCTCAAGGCTTGTTAACAAGCATTGGAGCGCAGTACCTATTCTGGGTGTTCGAAGGACTGATCGGATCAGAAACACGACACTGCTCCAAAACTCGTATTACAGATGTGGATGTCAAGGCTGCCAAGGTGAAGTGGGACTGGGCCGGACATATTTGCCGAATGCATTCGGACCGATGGGCACGATTTATGTTACCGGGTTCCTATAGGTAGGGATGGCCAAAGGAGCAGAGGCAGACCCAAGAGGAGATGGCGCGACGACCTGAGCGCTTATCAGTCCGATTAGCAGGTGCATGCCCAGGATAGGGAAAAATGGCTGAGGAAAGGGGAGGCCTTTGCCCAGCAGTAGGACATATTATAGGTTATATCTACGAGGGGCGTTCAATATAAAGTGAGAATGAGATGCAAACTCTTTTAATATTACGAAATTAAATACTGGCCGGTAAAGCTAATCTATCTAGCTGATTGCTATGAAAAAAAAAACTAACTGTCTTTTGTTTGAAAAAATATACGGTAATTTCTTTGCAATGCTATTGAGTACGTTAGCGAAAATGGAGAAAATTGAACTGCGCGCCGTTATCAAATACTTGTATTTGAAAATTTTTTCTAGGGACCAAGTCAATTTGGATTTGCGGGACTCTTAAGGGTCTAATGCTCCTCCGTATTCGACAGTCGCACGTTGGTGCGCCGAATTTAGACGTGGAAGAGCATCGACAATGGACGACCCCCGCTCCGGACGCCCTACTACAGCAGTAACTGAAGAAATTGTGAAAAAAGTCGAAAACTCAGTTTTGGCGGATCGTCGTGTCACAGTTCGTTTTATTGCTGAAAATGTAAAGATTTCAACGGGGAGCGAGCATAATATTTTACATGAACGCTTGGGTATGAAAAAGGTATCTGCGCGTTGGGTACCAAGAATGCTTACTGACACGCAAAAACAAACTAGACTAGAGATTTGTCAAGAAGCTTTGAACCTGATGCAGCAAGACCGGGAACTTTTTTTGGCGCGATTTATAACAATGGACGAAACATGTCTCCATCATTACGACCCTGAAACGAAACTGCAGTCGATGACATGGAAAAGGCCATCATCTCCAACTCCGAAGAAATTCAAGGTGAGCCCATCTGCCGGTAAGGTCATGGGCTCTGTTTTTTGGGATGGTAAAGGGGTATTAATGATTGAGTATCTCGAGCATGGAGCCACTATTACGGGCACTTTATACACCAAACAAATAGCAACATTGCGCAATGAGATCCGCGAAAAACGGCGAGGTAAACTCTCGAAAGTTGTGCTGTTCCACAAGGACAATTCCCCGGCACACAAGTCCGCCGTTGCAATGGCTGCAATTCGTAATGCTGGGTTCGATATCCTTAAGCATCCTCCGTATTCACCAGATCTCGCTCCCAGTGATTTCTACCTATTTCCGAGATTGAAACAATACCTGAGAGGCCAGAAATTTGAAGACGACGACGCGGTAGTCGCTGCAGTACAAGATTTTTTAAGTACTCAAGATGAGACCTTTTTTAAAAAAGGAATTTTAAGTTTAGAAAAAAGATATACTAAGTGAATTATGCTAAAAGGTGACTATGTCGAAAAATAAAATGACATTTAGTAAAAGTTGTTTATAACATACTCATTCTCACTTTTTATTGAACGCCCCTAGTATACATATAATAAATCTGTAACAAGTCGGTGTCTGTACATTGAAGATATTTGAGAAAAACTGTCACTAGGGCTATTTATTAGCGCAATAGAACCCGAAAGAATGATTTTTAGAATTATTGTCGTTTGTCTGTTTGTCTGTGCGTTTGTGCGCGCTAATCTCAGAAACGGCTTAACCTAGAAGGATGCGGTTTTCACTGATATGTTGGTATTTTCTTGGATTAACATTTAGTGTTTGTTTCATTTGAATCGGTTCACAAATAAGAATGATACGTCTATTTTAAGAATTTATCGAACAGGTTTTTTTGTTTGAACGCGCTAATCTCAGGAAGGACACGCTCCGATCTGAAAAATTCTTTCAGTGTTAGATAGCACATTTATCGAGGAAGGCTATAAGCCATATAATCATCACGCTAACACCAATAGCAGCGGAGCGGAGCGGAAGAATGTTTCAAAATCAGTCGATCTTCCCAAAGGTATGAAAGGTTAATGAACGAGTTTATTTCGATGCCCAAAGATGCTTTAAAAAAATCTTAAGTTGTCTCTAAGTGTGTCGAAATGACTTGTTGCTGGTAGCAAGTTCGTCTACGTCCCATGGGAACTATTGGGAACTTTACACTTTCACGGGATAAAATACACGATTATTTTTAAACGGTGGTCAAGGAACCAATTTTTCTAGTAACTTTTTAGTATTCGGTGGCTAGGCTACCACGTTTAAGTAAGTCGCAGTTAGATGAAACCTAATAAATACTTCATAAAATTCAATATAGTAATTCGTTCATCACAATATATTTTCAATTGACAAGCAAAAAATGTCAACAAACGTATCCAGGTGACGCCCTGACAGGATTAGTCTATGACACTCCTCCGCCGTGATTCCTAGGAATTCCCGGAGCCGGAAGTAGCTGATCAAGGTGGCGGATCCAGGTGCGCCCATCGTCAATGGCAATCTCGTAATGTAGGTTTCCGATACGGCGGTTCACTGTACCGAACTCCCACTTCTTACCGGATACCGAGTAGTTCCGTGCCTGGACGCGGCTTCCTAGAATAAACTCCCTGACATTTGGTCTGAGTTGGGGCACAGGATTTGGTGGCGCTCGAATCTTCGCAGCCAGTCTTGTTCTCACGTCTTTTCCGAACATGAGCATATATGGCGAATCTCCGGAACTGACCGGTGTGGCTCGAAGCAGAGCTTTAACTGTCCTAACCACCACTCTCCCCCTCTAATTTGTGCAGAACCTTTTTTATCGTTTGTACGAAGCGTTCAGCTTGTCCGTTAGTTGCAGGATGATATGGGGCAATGGTTTTATGTATAATGTTATTATTTTTCAAGAAAATCTCAAATTCTTGTGACACAAATTGTCTTCCGTTGTCAGAGACCAAGGTGTAAGGTAGTCCAAAAGTGTCAAATAATTCCTCTAATTTTTTTAGGATCAGACACATTGTTGAGCATAAGATATACTGAGAGTCTTTTCACAAAGTTTTTAAATGATTCTTTCTCATGAAATGGCATGAAGTTGAGTCTGGGATGCGGTTCGCATTGAGTGGTAAGGTGTACTGAACTCTGTATCGGGGTGCCTTCGAAACCGCTCGCATGTTGTGCTGCGGTCATATAAGTAGATGGTGCTTCGGCGGTGGGAGTCGGGCGTAAGCGGTGTAACTTCAACTTTAATTGTAAAATATTTTCTTCAGTTGTGTGCCGTTGTTCGACTTCTGATTCTAAATTCTCTGTCTGAACTTCGATATCGCTTTGAATAACATCGAACTTTTTCTCATAATTTTCGAGATTTGACAATCTTTGGCTTACTTCGAAATCTGATGTAATTTGTATTTCTTCCAATTGCGAGCATAGTTTCGTTAGTTGGCCGCGTATTGCGGCTCGTAAGCGAGTGAGGCGATTAATTTCTTCTTCACCCATCGTCGCCAAAATAATAAATACTTAATAAAATTCAATATAGCAAAAAATGTCAACAAACGTATCCAGGTGACGCCCTGACAGGATTAGTCTATGACAAAACCAAACGTTTTTTTACAATTTATGTATTTAGTTTCACCTGTCCCGATGTTTGTCTGTAATCAAATCTTGCGAGTTCCCACCTCCAGTTAGACCCACTTCCCGATTAGGTACCGATGGAGTTGAAATTTTGCATGCATGTCTGTAAATCAATGCAATATTATTGTGACATCAAGCTGATCAGATAATGGAGCTGGAAGGTAGAGGGTGAGTGATTCGTTTATTTTCACTATGAGTTTCATGTTTAAAACTGGAAGGTAGCCTTAGGAACTCGTATCCGCCTTATGTCGCAGAGCTGCCGCAACGAATTCGTCGTGTTTCCGAGAATTGCAAAGCGAGCCCGCATTAAAAAGACCAAATTTAAAATGTTTGTGGTTAGCCACATAAAACAAAAAAAAACAAATATTCATAATTAAAGAACAGACAGTAAATAAAAAACACGTCGAAAACAATATACAAAAATAGGACACATAGCTCTAGCCATGAGAAACAGGCATTAATATAATTAATTATAATAGTATGTACGCAGGACAAGAAAATCATCATACATAGCAACAACGAAGTAAATGGAGGATGTAGTTATTAAACAAGAAATCGTAAAATTCAGCAGCAAAATACAGCGTCTCTCCAAATCACATAACACATGGTATAGCCACAGTCACAACTGAATATTGTCAATTTTTGAAAACCGTATTATAGCAAACAAGCGCAATTACATAATAGAAAACAACAAAACAGTTAGTGCAATTAAAAACACAGGGCAAAAAAGTTATTGCAATTAAAAATTAACAGAATGAGAGATCGCAATAGTTACAAATTAGCCTCATGGACGCCACTAATGTCAAAAACACGACCCAGATCGCACTCTGCACGGATGCGGTAAACTTTAGAGTTTTCAGTTTGTCTTACCAAGACTCTACCATCTTTAGACCAGACAAACCTCTACTTCAGCTTATTTCCTAGATCTCTAGCTTTTCCCAACAGAATGCGATTAAAACGGGTGCGGTCAATGGTCAGGGAGGCCCAGATCCGCAGTAGCAGAGCCACGACGTACAGTCAAAGAATTTAATTCCCTACTCATTTCGTAAAAATGTCGTTTAACATTCGCAATGCGTTAAGGTTGAAATGTCAAATGCAACACGTCAAAGCAACATCGTAGCTAGCTCTTATGGTGACAGTTTGCTGTACGATATTCAAACTTAGGTGGGTTGGAAATTAAACTCTTTGACTGTACTCTTGCACTTTTGATAAGCTCATTGCGCAGAGCTCGCCGCACCAAGCGAACAACAACAAAGGCGCGGACGCGAAGATCTTGCCATTCCACTAACCCATCAGAAACGCGCGTCGGTCCCACTCTCATGGCATGCACCACTTCCCTTCCCTTTCATCTAGTGCTACTCCCAGCTTCGTCCCGATAGCCAAAACGATATGAACCGTCGATCCCCTCCTGATTCCGGGATACCCGTCACCTCCAGATCGTTCAGCAAAGTCGATTGGTAAGTACCTACTCGAGACCTCATCTATTAAATTCCATTTTTCTTAGGGATTAATATTTTTCAACTCCTGATCACCAATTAGAAATAATCCTGTATAGCCTAATTATAAAATGTTACTCGCTGATAATGTACTCGTACTTGTTTAACTTTCTACAGTTGAAAGAATTTTTAAAATCTGTGCTTAAGTGTTTTTAAATTTTTTCCGTTTATGATATCAGTATAGATTATAGTAACATGGGACCGCGGATGTACCTACTCTAAATACGAGAGGAGCAAACTTCTTCGGTCACCGCTTTCTCCGGTCAGTTAAAAATTGGTACGTTTACACGCTTGGCAAGCCTCGGCAAGCTTCGACAAACACAAGCGTGTGAACGGGGGTGTTTGGCTTGGCTTGCGTGAGCTTGCCGCGATCCGGGCTAGTGTCGGTTTTTGAAGACAGATCAAAGGAAGCTTGCGGCAAGCGCTTGCGACGTGTTTACACGTTGGCGCGTGTTTAGTGTCGCTCACGAGCTCGCGCCGGACGGACGTACCTATTTGTGCTGTACCTTGATCGCGTCTCGACCATGAGTTGGTTAAACGATGAAACTATGGCCTTTCTCTAGGCATATCAAAGCGAACCGTGCATATGGAACCCGAAGGATGTAAACCACAAAGATAAATAATAGTTAAAAAAAAACTAAAAAACACGCTTTAAAAAATGAAAAATAAATTTTAATAAATTTCAGTTCACTATTCTTATAGTGCAGTAAACAATCTTAATAAGCAATTAATATATTGTTATATCCAGATCAAAATTTGTAAACAATTCTAAATATTGATAAAATAAATAATAATAGTTTAAAATATTTTATTGTAAAAAAAGCGTGGGGTGCTTTTTAGTAGTCAATTGTCAAGGATTATCATTTTGATAACATCTTAAAAAGCACCCCACGCTTTTTTTACAATAAAATATTTTAAACTATTATTATTTAGTTTATCAATATTTAGAATTGTTTACAAATTTTGATCTGGATATAACAATATATTAATTGCTTATTAAGATTGTTTACTGCACTATAAGAATAGTGAACTGAAATTTATTAAAATTTATTTTTCATTTTTTAAAGCGTGTTTTTTAGTTTTTTTAAACTATTATTTATTTTCTATTTTTTAGTTGCATTTTTTCTTTCTAACTTTACCCCCCTCACCTACAACCCCCAAACCCCCTAAACCCAACCCCCAACATCCCCCACCCCATTTCCCCCAACCCCCCCCCCAACCCCACACCCTACCCCCAATCCCCTAAACCCCCTTACCCCCCTCCTCAGTTTACAAACCCCCGAACCACCTAAACCCAACCCCCCTAACACCGAACACCCCAAACCCCCGGAAACCCCCCTCCCCCCTCCCCCCACCCCGCCACCTGCCCCCCCAACCCCTCCCACACCACCCACCTGCCCCCCCAACCCCTCCCACACCCCCCACCCCGCCACCTACCGCCCCCCCCTTCCAGTTCCATCATCAAACCCTTGTTACCATCTAGGCCTCTTACCCCCTCCCCATTTCCCACAACCCCCCAAAATCACTTACCCCCGAACCCCCCAACACCCCCACCCTATTTCCCGTAAACCCCCCCATCCCCTAACCCCAACCGCCACACCCTAACCCCCAACCCTCTAAACCCCCGACCCACTTACCCCATACCCCATTCCCCCCCCCACCCCGCCACCTACCCCCCATCCAGCTCCATCATCAGACCCTTGTTACCATCTAGAACCAAAGTACTCGTCAAAACGAATCAAACGAGCCCAAACTCGATGGGGTTGTTTCGTTTTATTGTGGAGTGCCTGTGGCCATCTTCCAGCTCCATCATCAGACCCTGGTTACCATATGGGATCAAAGTGCTCGTCAAGACGAATCAAACGAGCCCAAACTCGATGGGGTTGTGTCGTTTTATTGTGGAGTGCCTTTGGCCATCTTCCAGCTCCATCATCAGACCCTGGTTACCATATGGGATCAAAGTGCTCGTCAAGACGAATCAAACGAGCCCAAACTCGACGGGATTGTGTTGTTTTATTACATAGTTCCTATGGCCACCATCCAGCTCCATCATCAGATCAGCTCCATGTTACAATAATATTGCATTGTCATCCAATTTACACATATGTGCAAAATTTCAGCTCAATCGAAAACCGGGAAGTGGGTCAAAATCGCGCCCTAAGGAGTCGGTTATAAACAAACATACAAACATACATACAAACATACAGGTGAAGCTAATATAAAGCGTGTAAAAATATGTTAAACTAAACGCAATAGCCGACACAACTTCAACGTCCACGTCTGCCATGTTTGCTTGTCCGGAGCACACTAACCCAATCGCAAGCGTGTAAATGGCGTCCAAGCGTTTGTAAAGGCTTGTAGCTTGTACACGCTTGCCAAGCCTCGGCAAGCGTGTAAATGTAGCACAGAGTCCATACCGATGTGCTTATGTGCCATGCGCGGTTGACTGATGCTGCTAAGTTGTCAATTTGGACGATGACGTTGGACGGCGGAGGCAGGGGCGCATGCGCGGCGCTATCGAGCCGGCGCGGCGCCGGGCGGCGGGCGGCGGGCGGCGGGCGGCGGCAGTGAGCAGTGAGCAGCCGCCCGTCATCATGGACGCAGTGCCCGGCGGCCCCGCCGCGCCCGCCGCGCCCGCCGCGCCCGCCGCGCGCCCGCTCGTCAACCCCGACGAGCACGGCGAGGTCGACACCACCAGGTACCGCTGCCGAGAGCCGGTGCGGTGCCGCCTCACCCGCCACCCGCCGCACGAGCGACGCCGCTCGCCCACGTCCTGACGCTGTCGGCCACACTATTGATTCCCCGGTCCCCGAGTTACGTCACGCACCAGGAACATAAACATTCCTGCATCGTATGCACTCGTGTTTCGATTCTGGGTCGCCTCGAAACTTGTGTCCTGTCCTGACACGTAGATGCGATAAATAAGTAAGGGGAGACGAGCTACTTACTGATTGTCGAATTTGATCAGAGCCATTGTTTATTCGTATTTGTACAAGTAACACGTGAAACTATGAATTAGGAATAAGTGTGCCCCTGACCTACTAAATATAAATACAAAATTAGGTTTTATTCTACTTTATATGAAATCGTTTATTTATTAGTCTTCATCCAGTCACTAATACTTACTTAGTAGATGTTTTTGATGAGAGAAGAGGATAAAACGGGTGTCGAGGAAACGGCCCGCGAGCGGCGACACGGATCGCATGCGTCTTATAATTTTAAAGAAATAATTTTATTGTTAGTTACTTTTCGTAAAAATTTAAATTTAAATAAAATTGTAATATTAAAAATTGTTGCCTGCAGAGGTGCACAGAGTGGGTATATACCTGCTTCGAGCGTGGTCCCAGGTAGAGCGCGTAATCAATGCCAGGAACGTATATAGGTGGTACATGGGTACGACTAAATTAAAGAGGAAAAAACCATTAAGTACGTTTTTTTTGTTATAAAACTACACAGCCAGCTCCACCAACCAGCGCGCGAGAAAATGTCAAGTAATTAGGTCTTAGATACCTCCCAGAATAAATACATAATATTTCGAGAAGTAATCGTTTAGCGCCGTTATTTTAAGCAGCACGGAGGTATTCGTTGAAATACATTATTACGAAATATGGTCGAAACAAGCTACAATTTCTGCGATTCCTAGGTGATACGCAACTCTGTAGAAATTTGATCCCTTATAATCTATTCATATCACACAAACAAAATCGAAGTAAAAACATTGGTCCGCCGCCACGCACGCGCGCCGCCGCCGCCCTGATATCGCTTATCAAACCAAGCTGAATCCAGACCGGAAACAGAACTCGTTGCGACGCAAGAGGTAACTCGCTACTCTTTCATAAAAATAACGCGGAGACCCAGTTAAAATTGTGCAATAGAATTAAATTAGGTAATGACGAATTAAATTAGGTAATGGCAGGTTTAGCTAAAAAAACGAACAAACTTGAAATTAGTTGAAAACTAAGTAAGTACCTACCTAACTTACTTAATACAAGGGAATGGCAGTAAGAGTTAATCAAATCACATAAAGATAGGTAGGCAACAAAGTGCTATGATTTATGAGATCATGTTTAATGTTTATTTGGGCAAAAAACGGCACAATATAATGAGTAAACTTAGAAAAACTTAAGTAATACATAGGCCAGCAAATATGCCACAGTTAATTTATGCTAATGAAGTAACACGTAAAAATACAAACAGCCAAAAATGAGAAAAAGTGGAACGGGCGTTAAATAAATAGTGTCTAAATATATGTATAAATCTAAAGTTCATGTCTACTTATATACTTACTTAATAAAATAATTATGAAACAATTATGAAAGTAATCAATGTTTATGTACAAATGATCAAGCCTATACTAAATAAAGGGAATAAAGACGGAAACTAAACCCAGAACGGGTTATACTTAAATAAAAAACATTTCTTAAAATATCATTCAACGGCATAGTTCCCAGGCTTTTTTGCGTTGAATAGCCAGGCTCAATCGTTGGCGGAAATAGCTCCCAGTCTTTTTTGGTCGCCAGTCATTTTAATTGCTTCAGTTTCATCGTGACTCATGGAATGCTGCAGAACCGTTCTGAAAGATGATTTTTTGCTTCATTTAAAGTGCAACCCTTTAGGAGGACTTTTTTAGGAACTGGCAACTTGAAAACAGGTTTTTATAGTGAATCATTAAGTAAGTATAGCAAGTCAGACTGAGATATAAATGTGTGTGAAAAGAGAACATTTTAATAGGAAAAGTTGACGAACAGCATATAGACTTAAGACTTTTGCTTGGGCACAGAGAGCCGCTATATTGAAATTCGAAAAGGACGTTTAAACATAACTTTTAACAGAAAGCGTTGCATTTCTATATATCAAATGATGATGCACTTAGTGTTAACAATTGTTGGTAAACCTTAAATACTTAAATCAAAATGAAAACGCTTATTTCTTCTGTAAGTAGGCCGTAGATAGTTCTTTTACTTGTCTATATTAATTGTTTATTCTACTAGCCCTTTCGGAAAGACCATCAATATTATCATCACGAAGAAAGCGCCGCAAGAAACTCTACAGGAAGTAATTTTTTCCAAACGATTATATTGCAATTGATGATGATGTAAGTGTTAACACAAGCATAACGAAGTAAATTGAAAATATATGTAAAAGTCAAAAATTTCATGCGTCCAAACATATTTTCGTCATTATTATCTCTAACACTAATTATGTAATTAAAGTTTGATTGTTTGTTTCTAGAGCTAATGCATTTAATTTGGCTTGAAATGCTGCGTTAGGTACAATTTGTTCACGTTTTGAGTCACACTAACCTGTATGTACAGTCAGCGTCAAATAGTTCGTGACACCCAAAGTGGTCAAATAGTTCGCAACACGTCTTTATTACAGTCGGAATAAGGCCGTGTTGCTAACTTTTTGGCCACTTTGGTTGTCACGAACTATTTGACGCTGACTGTACTATCTATTTTATTCTATACGTAATATCTTTAAATGAACAATTCTTGTATATTTATTTATATCGGCGGTCTTATCTCTTATTTCGATGTCTTATCTACGCTACGTACCTACGCGTGTTCTCGAGTGTTAACCCAAGCGAAGCTGGGCCCTTCCATCGTCGCGTATTTAGGATATTACAAGGCAGCTAAGCTGCATCACCTTTTGCCAGTCACGGGACCATGGCTTGCGTTGCGGGAGCTTACACCTGTTCGGGTATCTATCAGGAGTCACCCAGGTGGTAATGATGAAAATCGGTGCCCGTACTTAAGTCGAGTTTAGATCTGCAAGAAAAATTGTTCTACGTCGCATTACATTGCGAGGCCGCTTAAGCTAACGAGGATGAAGTGGTGTATCGAACGCCGCAATGTAATTGCGACTAGCACGATTTTTCTTACAAGTCTAGACAGATCTTCAGAAGGAGCGACGACAGTCTGTACTATGAATGATATCCGCTTACACTAATAGAAACTCCTATATGGGCGGCAGCGTTAGTGCCATGGGCGGGGCAGCAAGGTGGTGAGGCGGCGAGTAACTTAGTGGTGTGCGCAGGTACCCGGAGCCCAAGGAGGCGACGCACCGCGTGCGCGGGCGCTCCGACGTGCTGGAGCTGCTGTGCGGCGCGGACGCCGTGGACCCCGAGCTGCTGACGGTGAAGACGTTCTACTTCTTCTTCTACTCGGCGTTCGGGTCGCTGTTCCCGCTGATGGGCGTGTACTTCAAGCAGATGGGCATGAACGCGGGCCAGTGCGGGCTGCTGATCGGCACGCGGCCCTTCGTGGAGTTCCTGTCGGCGCCCTTCTGGGGCGGGCTGGCCGACCGCTGGCGCAAGGGCCGCACGCTGCTGCTGGCCTCGCTGGCCGCCTGGATCGTGTTCACGCTGCCGCTGAGCTGGGTGCAGCCGGGCGCCGTGGCGTGCGTGGTGCCGCGCAACGCCACCGCCTACGACCTCGTCACGCCGCTGTACGAGGGCACCAAGTGGCCGGAGAGGCCGGCGGGCGCGGCGCAGTTCCGCGGGCCCACCACCACGGCGGCCGCGGGCTCGGCCGGCTCGCCGCTGCCCGTCACCGACGCCGACAACTACTCGCCCGAGAAGAACGCCGACTGGGTCACGCCGCTGCACTCCTCCATCGTGTACCGCACGGCCGACATCCAGAAGACGTTCTTCCTGCTGCTGCTGCTGGTGATGCTGGGCGAGTTCTTCAGCGCGCCCGCCATCACGCTCGCCGACTCCGCCGTCATCACGCTGCTGGGCGAGGACGCCGACCGGTAAGCACCCCCCCCCCCCTCCCCGCACCCTTCCTGACCCCCGCCCGCCCCACCGCCGCTCTGACGCGCTCCGTGTTGCAGGTATGGGCACCAGCGCATGTTCGGATCGCTGGGCTGGGGCCTGGCCATGTTCTTCGTGGGCATCGCGCTGGACCACAGCACGGCTTTCACGGCGCACCCGTGCGGCGGGCCGCAGCGTTACGAGAAGAACTACACGATCTGCTTCGCCACGTTCTCCGTGCTGATGGGTGCCGCGCTGCTGACCGCGGGCCAGGTACCGGTCCCGCTGCTAGCCGCGGCCGCTACAGGCGTGGGGCGTGGGGCGTGGGGCGTGGGGCGTGGGGCGAGGGCGCGGCTGACGGTGCGGTTTGTGTCGGCAGATCAAGTTCAAGTACGAGTTCGCGCCGGTGGAGGAGCCGGCGGCGGCGCCCGGCTCGCCCACGCGCGAGGAGAAGCTGCAGCAGCAGCTGGCGGAGCAGCTGCAGCTGCCGGGGCTGGACACGGGCGCGCCGCGCGCCGCGCCCGCGCAGCCGCCGCTGCAGCAGGCCAAGGTGTTCGCGCAGACGACGCGCGAGATGCCGGAGTGGGTGACGGTGCTGCGCCAGTTCCAGAACGTGCGCGCCGCCTCTTTCCTCTTCGTCGCCTGGTTCATGGGCTTCGGGATCGGCCTCATCTTCACCTTCCTCTTCTGGCACCTGCAGGTCAGTACCTCCGCCTCGCGATCCGACAACGCCCGATATACCCCTGGTATTATGAGCGCCAGCTTTCTCATTCCCGATTCATCTCGTGCCTGTTATGATGTTCTCTTTTAACTACGCAGGACATCGGCGGCACCCCGACGCTCTTCGGCGTCGCGTCGGTCATCAATCACATCTCTGAAATCTTTGCCTATTTCTTCAGCTTTAAATTGATCACTCAAATGGGCCATTTCAAGGTACGTATGTGAGCTTGTCGTGCCGTGCCATGCCTTGCCCGGTATTGGATAGGACGGAACCATCCCTCGCTATCGGTGTGGTAAAAACCCAATAAGCACCTAATGTGAGAGTGGGACGGGGAAACGTAGTACAGGGCGTCCTGAGGCACGGTGGACGGATGACCTTAAGAGGGTCGCTGGCGGCGGATGGATGCGAGGGGCCGAAGACAGAGTGTTGTGGCGCACCATGGAAGAGGCCTATGTCCAGCAGTGGACTGCTATAGGCTGATGATGAGAGAGTGGGCAGTGACCTTCTCTGTATTGCCAACTGTAAACTCGGAACTTTTAGCAATTTTATCCAAAAAAGTAATTGTGAAGGTTTACTATCGATCCGCAATTGTCAGTCAAGTGTATGTGGAGCAGCTATGCCCAAGCTGCGACCCGTCGAAGTTCTGCGAGCGGCCCTCCTGGCATAAAATATTATATTGATATCTAACCATTTTGACTTCTACAAGTACTTAGGTAATGCTGTTATTTAACAATCAATACTGTAGCCCGCTACACCATTGCTCCCTTTGTGACCCATATAAATAAGGTTCAGAGTAACAGAGCTGGTTTAAAGGTATGGCAGAGTATCAGATCTTTCTAAAGCAGGCACTACTCGATCGATGGGCCATCGCGGTGGTACACTAAGTATGATGTGCCAGCGTGTGGAGGGCGTAGTGGTGTCTGATGGCTTGTGGCGCGTGCGATGGTCGTGGGATGGCGTCGGTGTCAGTTTTGGCCGCACATCAAAGAGATTATTAAAATCACAACTGAACGTCGCCTTCGCGTCGTAGTTGCGTTGCAGCCATCGCTGGGCCATCGCACCGACCACTCAATGACCTATTGTGTAAGGAGCTGTTAATTAGATCGGTCGACAGTCTATACGTAGTATCTAAGGAGAAAATCGTTTTAAAAAAGTTGACGAGTGTAGCGTGACACTCGTGTGACACGTGTGTGTGTGCGGGCGCAGGTGCTGTGCCTGGGGCTGGCGGGCAACGTGCTGCGCTTCCTGTACATCTCGTGGCTGACGGACCCGTGGTGGGTGCTGCCGTTCGAGTTCGTGCAAGGCGTGACGCACGCGGCCGTGTGGGCGGCGTGCTGCTCGTACATCGCGCACCACGCGCCGCCCGGGCTGCGCTCGTCGGCGCAGGGCGTGCTGCAGGGGCTGCACCACGGGCTGGGCCGCGGCTGCGGCGCCGTGCTGGGCGGGCTGGCCGTGGCGCGCTGGGGCACCACGCGCACCTTCGCCGGCTACGGGGTGCTGTGCGGCGTCGCGCTGGCCGGCTTCGCCTTCCTCAACTTCCGCACCGAGGTCATGGAGCGCGGCGCCGACGGCGACATGGACGAGGAGGCGCGCGCCGTGGCCGAGGCCGGCGTGCTCGCGCCGCACGGCGTGCCCTCCAACCCCATGCCGCGCGCGCTCTCCTCCACGCGCCTCGCCGACCTGGCGCACCACGACTCGTACGGCGCTACGCAGGTCGGTACCTCGTCGCCACCGCCGCCGGATCGCGCCTCGCGCCTCGCGCCCCGTCCCCCCCGCCCCGCCTGACCGCCGCTCTCTGTCCGCAGAGCTACACCGGCGCCGAGAGCCTGAGCGTGCCGGGGCAGGCGCCGGCGCCGCGCCCCGCCAACCCGTTCCTGTCGGACGCGCCGGCCGCCCCGGCCGCTCCGACCGCCGCCTACAGATAAGCGCAGCGCGGACCTTCGTCTCGTCTCCGGAACTCAGTTCGAAGTCCTTCGATCCGACGGATATCGGTCGGCTGGCCGATGATAACACTCTGAAGCTCAAATCGACCATTCGAGGAGAATTCGTCTTCTTCGTAGCGATCTGTCGGTACTAAGTATTATTGTAAATAGTGTAAGACGACGGGGAGCCGGCGCGCCGTGGCGCCCGCGGCGGCGCGGCCCGATCGCAGCACGACTCGCCATTATGTTGAGTTAGCGGTGTTCGCTGTTGCTACGTTTCGTTTCATTTGTAACGATGTAATAATTGTGAACTCGGTATGTGTAACGCTATCCTATACTTTTATGTACGGATCACGGTGTCATAGTCATATCATGGTGTGATGAGTAGGCCGCCGTGGCCCGAGATCCTCTCGAGGCCGCGGACGTATTTTGTTGATAATGTAGCAGATATTCATATAATAAAACTATATTATAGCTATATGTATACATTGTAGATTTGTTGTAAAGATACTATTCTTATTGAGGAGGGGGCACGAGTTATATTTTTGCACTTTCTCTCCGTCTGTTGGCGCCGCCGCGCCGCGCGCCGCGCGCCGCCCGGCGCCGCCCGACCGGCGCGCCGCGACGCGTGATGCGATGGCGAACGACTTTCAATCTCAAAATGTGTAACAATTAAATGTTGATCTATTGATTCAATGCCTTATTATTTGCTAGTCTATTCTATCCCGTCTTAATACATTGTTCGTTACCTACCACGTTCTAAAGTAGGTACTTTACTTGCAATGGTTCGTGCAAGCAAAATTACCTTGCAGACGAAGTCGAAGGTACCTAGTTTTTTTCGAAGTTTATAGCTTATGCCAAGAACCGGAACGCGAGCGTGGGTAAAATATGCCTGCCTACAATAGGATAACTTCATTTTCCTAGCCCCAATTAGAATGGCCGCTGAGTAGGTACTGCTTGCTCGTCGCTGGTGGATGCGCAGATTTTCTGGCTCATAACATAATAATAAAGTAGTAGCTTGCTATAGGTACTTAGATAATAGTTAAAATTAATTTTAACTGATCTGAGGTTTCGTTTAGTTCATCTTATATTTTATCATTCACCAACTAATTTTCTTAAATTGAACTGTGCTAGTCACTGCCGATCGCCAATTTATGTAGATTATTTATTATTTAACCTATTAAGTAGTTTTAATAAAAACGGCCAAGATGGACAGCCTCAACTAGCAACAATTAATTAGTTTAGTTTTTTGAACATATTTTTTGTTTTTTGTACATTTTATATAAAAAATAAGTTTTTGTCAAAAATTTCATTTTGAACACAAGCTTTTTCGCTGACTGTACTTTTTCTTGACTGTTCCTACTTGCATTGTCATCCATCCAACCTACATAAGTAAACCAAATTTCAAGTAAATCCGACAACTGGAAGTGGGTCAAATTCGACTTCTAAGATTTGACCCAAGAATAATAATAAATAATAAAAAAAAACAAACGGGGTGAGCTAAATAAAAGCTTGTAATAAAAAAGTATTAAAATGTAGGCAAAATCCGAGGGTTCCTTAAATATGAATGTCCAGGCAGGACGTGGATAAATAAATAAAATAAATAAATAAATATCACGGGACAATTGACCCAGTCCCAAAAGTAAGCTAGGAAAGCTTGTGTTATGGGTACTATAGGCAACGGATAAACATACTTATATAGATAGATACATACTTAAATACATATTAAACACCCAAGACCCGAGAACAAACATTCGTATTTTTCATACAAATATCTGCCCCGACACGGGAATCGAACCCGGGACCTCAAGCTTCATAGTCAGGTTCTCTAACCACTGGGCCATCTGGTCGTCAAAAACAATCGATAAGTTACGAAGAGGTTGCAGTTTAGGTTGGTAAGTATAAGTAGGTATGTAAGTATGTAAAATAAAACTAAAACATTTAAGAGGTGGGGTGTAGTTCTTATACTTCTCATTAATATTCATCATCATCATACAAAAATGTCTTAGGAAACTAATTAAGTACTAATTAAATTAACTACCTACATTACTAGGTAGGTAGGTACTTATTCACGACAATAGAGATAAGTAATTTTAAAAAGAACTAAATGTGCACATAATTAAATAGAATTAAGTACATTCATCGCAAATTTTTTTATCAAACGCAAAACGCTTCGCCTGCCCCAAATATCATAAATCTGCCTACAAGTTAAAACTAACAAGACACCTATTAACTAGGAACCCTTATAGTTTCGCCATGTCTGTCCGTCTGTCTGTCTGTCCGCGGCTAAGCTCAGAGATCGTTAGTACTAGAAAGCTGTAATTTGGCATGAATATACATATCAGTCACGCCAACAAAGTGGTAAAATAAAAAATAAAAAAATATTTTTTTTTAGGGTACCTCCCATAGACGTAAAGGGGGGTGTTTTTTTTTCTCGACTAATCCTATATTGTGGGGTATCGTTGGATAGGTCTTTTAAAACCATTGCGGGGTTGCTAACATGATTTTTGTATTCAGCGACCTGTTTGCGAAATATTCAACTTTAAAGTGAAAATTTTCATTAAAATCGAGCGTCCCCCCCCCCCTCTAAAATCTAAACTGTTAGGTGGAAAAATTAGAAAAAATTCAGAATGGTAGTAAATATATCAAATTTACTAGGAAAATTATAGCGGCTAAAATTGCTTGGAAATTATTTGTAGTTTAAGAGTAAATAGTAGCCTAAGGTATAAAACATACCTAAACTTGGATGATTCCGTACACATACGAAATCCTTAGAAAAATATTACTTGATTTTTTTTTGTAATGGCTACGGAACCCTACCTTGTGCGTGTCCGACACGCTCTTGGCCGGTTTTTTTTAAGCTAGCTAACGTTATCAATAATCCACAATCCTCTGTGTCCGGCGGCCCGGCGGCCCGGCGGCCCGGCGACGCTCACACGGGCACGATGCGGCCGTTCTTGTACTTGGCCTTGAGGGGCGCGTGTTCGGGGCCGCGCTCGCTGCGGCCGCTGCGGACGCTCCGTACGCTGACGCCGCTGCGGCTGCTGGCGCTGCTTCTGTCCACAGAGAGCCAAACGATTACGAGCTTGCAGCGCTGCGCCACCGCGCCGGACCTGCCACACACGAGGCAGCGATATCAGCACGAGAACGGACCGAATCGCGTACTACAGTAGAAAGTTTTCGTCGTAGGTGTTAAGTCGACATGCCTCACATATGCCAAATGAATCATCGTGATTGATTAGTGAAAAGATTCCATTCTAGTAGTACGCGATTCGCTTTCCTCGACTACACATGCGATACTCGCATAGACTCTGCGGGGTGCGCATTTCCATTACTGAACAGTATGGGGATAAACTGTGTAAGTAATCATACCTAACATAAATTACAAAAGATGGACCTGTCCCAAAAACCAAGTCTACGATTTTAGTTAGGTACTGCATTAAAAGTTTTCTTTTAACAAAATATGCCTGCCTATTGGCTTAAAAACAAAAACATTATTTACACTAACCATATTTTGAATTATATTATACCCCAATAAAAAAGACTTGATTTTCCCCACACTGGTCCATCGAGTGCTCACCGGCACATTCTATACTGTAGCGTACTACTTATAGTATTTATGTCGTCTGCTCGACGAGTACGGGCTACCTGAAGGAGTTGACGAGCGAGTCGCGGCTGGTTGAGAAGGCGGCGTGCGAGGCGTGCTTGGAGAGGGCGTCGCGGGGGGTGCGGGGGGCGCGGGGCGCGCGCGCCGCCAGCAGCGCCAGCAGCGCGGCCGCCAGCTGCAGCAGCAGCAGCGCCGCCAGCGCCGCCGCCGCCACATACCCGTTCCACGGCAGGTCCTCTTCCACTTCCTGCGACACACACGCAACCGGTTACAAAACCATATTAATCACTTTCGGATCTCAGACCTACTCCGTGCCGGGTAGTTCCGCTGCCAGCTTGCTGGAGATGATGTAATGGGTCATACACAGCGTAAGAAACAAAAGTAGTCTCTCTGCGAACATAAAATTACCAGCAATTACTTTAGTCGGCAAATTTAAGATTTATTTGAATGGGCCAAAAGTTTGTCAGGCATCCCACACGCCGATCGAGACTTGGCTAAAAAATATTAGCTATTTTTTTTTTAATAATCCTATTAATAATAATTTAATTTTTGCCATGACCACAAGACAGACGCAAAACTAAAAAATGGGTCATACAAATAATTTCATATAATTCCTGTCCATTTTCGTCACAATGTATCTTCAGCTCTCCTAGGCTCTGTAGTTTGCCCCTGACCATCGGAGCCGACGAGTCCACGGGTTCGATGCTCCACTGAATCCTCCGTGACTTACTATATTAAATACTCGAGCGAACTGTTACAATTCAGGCAGCAGTTCTCCATGCGAGACCGAAGGTACACCTAGATGTCTGGATACTCAACGATAGAAACGAAGTGCAAACCGAGCAAGTTAAAAGGGTCGATAACGATAATATGAAGGGTACAGAAAGATACACTCTAGGAGCCGAGGCGAACTGACTCCGTCTTGTGAAGAGAACGGCGCCTGTGTTTTGACAGCATCGAACGGAGTCAAGTCGGCAGCGTCCAGTCGAACTTTTTGTCGAGGCATTTCTTGACGCGCTCGATACAAATGAGAGGGTGTATGACATCGGTTACATACTAATTCTGCGTCAGCTCAGTCTGTCGTTCTGTTCAGAACGATAAGAGAATTATCGTGTAATCCTCAGGACTGACGGACTGATGAAAATTAAACATATTAAAAAATACACCATAATTCTGAATGATGGGCTGAACTGAGGCCAGAATGAATGTACAACCGATGCGTACGGCAGAGGCTGCGTGCGCATGCGCACCTGCATGATGGCGCGCACGCGGTCCGGCAGCGGGTGCCAGCGCGCCAGGTGCTGCAGCAGTGGCGCCAGGTGCTCGCGCGTGGCCAGCAGCTGCTGCAGCTCGGCGGCGGCGGCGGAGCGGCTCAGCGCCGCCGCGCGCGCCGCCACCCAGCCCACCATGCCCAGCTCCAGAGCCACCGCCACACCCGTCAGACCTGCGTACTGACAATACGATACACAATACAATACAAATATCATTATTGAACACAAAAAACAGGTACAGCGATGACCATTGTTTGAGGATAATCTTACTTATCGCGATCATTTGACACATCCTGGCACAAGAAGAAGATCAATTAGTTTCCATGAACATGTTAAAATATATGGAAAAACTATAGTCGTAGAAATTAGTACTTAATTCGACCAAGACATTCTTTTAGTAACATTCAAAACATTCTTTAAACATTAAAGCCTTTCGTCGACTAGATATACAACTCCTGACATTTGCTACGGCCAAGCTACGTCAATCTGAATAGACCGGAATAGTTGCTAAGCAATAAGCATGAACAACATCACGTTGGTAAATAGATCTATCCACTCTCTTCCAGCTCTCTAGAAGTCTAGAACAAGCCGGATCCTGTCGCGAGCTAGCTACAGCGTAGAGGCTGTACCGCCTCGTTTAGGTTTACAGTTACTTAATGAAGGCGGACTTTCAAGAGCCATTGTTAGCCGCGACGAGGGAACTACGTCGTATTTGATAGTGTGAGTCAGCGCACCTGAGTAGTAATCGTGTCATTGCATAGCAGGTGTGCAGCGTGATTATACGCGTACGCTATAAAGATAAGTAAACAGTTAAATGATGATGGACTTAGTAATGAAACAAAAACATGGTATGTCGTTAAAAATGGTGACTACGTATACAATGAAAGAGTACTTAACAGTCGTACTAACTAGGTACTTAGATATCCTTATAATCCTTATAGATATTACTTATTCTACTTACATTATAATATAGCCTATGGGCCATCTCATTAGTAACATGTCATAATGTCGTTGTTCTGATAGTTAAGGGCCAATTTGGTGATAGAAAGTAAATGCCTCGTCAATGAAATGCCCGTTCATACAACTATGAAGGGACCGCGGAAGTACTACTCCATAGCGGCGGGCCAAAGATAAGGTTGCCATCCGTCCGGGTTTCCCCGGATTTGTCCTAGTTTAGAGAGCGTCCGGGGAACGTCCGGGCGGGGTTCCATTTGTAGTCCGGGTTCGAATTGTAGTAGTTAGATTGTAGTTTTGCTAGTAGTAGTAAGTACAGATTAAAATAAAACAAACAAAAAAAACCGGCCAAGAGCGTGTCGGACACGCCCAAGGTAGGGTTCCGTAGCCATTACGAAAAAATCAAGTAATATTTTCCTAAGGATTTCGTATGTGTACGGAATCATCCAAGTTTAGGTATGTTTTATACCTTAGGCTACTATTTACTCTTAAACTACAAATAATTTCCAAGCAATCTTAGCCGCTATAATTTTCCTAGTAAATTTGATATATTTACTACCCTTCTGAATTTTTTCAGATTTTTCCACCCAACAGTTTAGATTTTAGAGGGGGGGACGGCCGATTTTATTGAAAATTTTCACTTTAAAGTTGAATATTTCGCAAACAGATCACTGAATAGAAAAATCATGTTAGCAACCCCGCAATGATTTTAAACTACCTATCCAACGATACCCCACACTATAGGGTTAGCCGAGAAAAAAAAATCACCCCCACTTTACGTCTATGGGAGGTACCCTAAAAAAATTTTTTTTACTTTTTTTTATTCAATCACTTTGTCAGCGTGACTGATATATATATTGATGCCAAATTACAGCTTTCTAGTACTAACAGTCTCTGAGCTTAGCCGCGGACAGACAGACAGACAGACAGACAGACGGACAGACATGGCGAAACTATAAGGGTTCCTAGTTGACTACGGAACCCTAAAAACGATGACGTGTCCGGTTTCTGAGCTCCAAAATCGGGGGATCGTACGGTTTTTGTCCTGGTTGCCGAATTTTAGAGATGGCAACCCATCAAAGGTCATGGCTTCCTCAGCTGGCCTGTTACTTTATAAATTTAAAAATACTTAAAATAAAAATGAAAATTACGCTTTACGCACGAATGCTACTGCTTTCGAATTTGGGGGACCTTTGACTGTGCACCTACCCCCTACTTCTGCGGTCGCTAACGTAATGCTACATTTACACCCATGCCGAAACTTGGCAAATATCTACAAGCTCCATCCAAGCCTACACAAACGGTTGAATGTCATTTACTGCATTATTGTATTCCAGACAAGCAAACTTGCCAGACGACCTCGAAGATGCTTCGGCTCTCGTCTTTAGCGACACTAAACACGCGTTAACATTATGTATAAATACGTCGCAAGCGCTTACTGCAAGCTTCATTTCATCTGAGTTCAAAAACCGACACTGGCCGGGATCGGCGGCGGGAAGCTCACGCAAGCCAAGCTAAACACCCCGTTCACACGCTTGTGCGGTGTGGGCGCATAAAGTCCCACTCGCAAAACGTCCCTCCACCAAAATTACGTCCCATTCGCAAAACGTCTTTTCTGCAAATGGTCCCTTATGTAATATACCCCATTCGCAAAACGTCCCTTTCTCAAAAGGTCCCACGCACCCATTTCGCAAAACGTCCCTTCTGAGAAAGCCCCTGTAGCTGAAAGTCCCTAAGTACTGCATAACGCCCCTTTCGCAAAACGTCCCGTCTGCGAAATGACCCATTCGCAAAATGTCCCGTCTGGAAAAAGCTTGTTTCAGTAGAGACTAGGCGTCTTCTCATGGGATAAGAGACGGCCAATCGAACGGGTCATTTTGCGAAAGGGACGTTTTGCGAACGGGACTTAATATATGTGCAGGGACGTTTTGCGAACGGGACCTTTTGCAGAAGGGTCGTTTTGCGTAAGGGACATTTAGGAAAGGGACATTTCGCGAAGGGAGATTATACGAGTGGGACGTTATGCGCCTAAACCGCTTGTGCTCGTGGATGGTTGGCAAGCATGTATGCAGCATCAGCATCATAGATACCGTGTAGAGCAGGGTTCTCCGTGGCTCGTGGGCGGTGGCGGTGGCGGTGGCGGCGAGCGCGAGGTGCGCGAGCGCGAGCAGCGCGGCGCCGGCGGCGGGCGCGGCCGCGGCCAGCGCAAGGTACTCGGCCGGCATCGCCTCGCGCACCGGCACGTACAGCGTGGGGTCCCAGCGCAGCCGCGCGCCCGTCGCCAGGCACGCGCCCGCGAACAGCTGCACGCACACACACACACACACACACACACACGTCAATACACAACACCCCTGCATCGAGTGCACCGAGCTCGTCAATTTTTAAGTCATCATTACTAGGCATTACTTAACAATGAGCTCTCGTGCAGTCTGTTATCTTTGTCTCGAGGTGACGGTATAGTCGGCCGAATAAGTGCTTTATCTTTTTTGTGACAGTCCCTACATCATTAGAATAATAAAAACGATAGGGCTGATTGTCACATTGACTTGTAAATGACAATGATTGATGTTTTAAACTGTTCAACTGATGTTGAACTTTAGGGTGGTAAAGGAATTCCTTGGTCGACTATACACTTCTCGATATTGGAAAGAAAACGAATAAGTACCTATGATTTACTTAATCACTTTCTTACAAAAAAAACATCATCAACAAAGAAAATCCTTAGTTATAATTTTATAATACGAGGGGCGTTCAATATAAAGTGAGAATGAGATGCAAACTCTTTTAATATTACGAAATTAAATACTGGCCGGTAAAGCTAATCTATCTAGCTGATTGCTATGAAAAAAAAAACTAACTGTCTTTTGTTTAAAAAAATATACGGTAATTTCTTTGCAATGCTATTGAGTACGTTAGCGAAAATGGAGAAAATTGAACTGCGCGCCGTTATCAAATACTTGTATTCGAAAAATTTTTCTACGGACCAAGTCAATTTGGATTTGCGGGACACTTTAGGGTCTAATGCTCCTCCGTATTCGACAGTCGCACGTTGGTGCGCCGAATTTAGACGTGGAAGAACATCGACAATGGACGACCCCCGCTCCGGACGCCCTACTACAGCAGTAACTGGAAAAATTGTGAAAAAAGTCGAAAACTCAGTTTTGGCGGATCGTCGTGTCACAGTTCGTTTTATTGCTGAAAATGTAAAGATTTCAACGGGGAGCGTGCATAATATTTTACATGAACGCTTGGGTATGAAAAAGGTATCTGCGCGTTGGGTACCAAGAATGCTTACTGACACGCAAAAACAAACTAGACTAGAGATTTGTCAAGAAGCTTTGAACCTGATGCAGCAAGACCGGGAACTTTTTTTGGCGCGATTTATAACAATGGACGAAACATGGCTCCATCATTACGACCCAGAAACGAAACTGCAGTCTATGACATGGAAAAGGCCATCATCTCCAACTCCGAAGAAATTCAAGGTGAGCCCATCTGCCGGTAAGGTTATCAGCTCGGTTTTTTGGGATGGTAAAGGGGTATTAATGATTGAGTATCTCGAGCATGGAGCCACTATTACGGGCACATTATACGCCAAACAAATAGCAACATTGCGCAATGAGATCCGCGAAAAACGGCGAGGTAAACTCTCGAAAGTTGTGCTGTTCCACCAGGACAATGCCCCGGCACACAAGTCCGCCGTTGCAATGGCTGCAATTCGTGATGCTGGGTTCGATATCCTTAAGCATCCTCCGTATTCACCAGATCTCGCTCCCAGTGATTTCTACCTATTTCCGAGATTGAAACAATACCTGAGAGGCCAGAAATTTGAAGACGACGACGCGGTAGTCGCTGCAGTACAAGATTTTTTAAGTACTCAAAATGAGACCTTTTTTAAAAAAGGAATTTTAAGTTTAGAAAAAAGATATACTAAGTTTATTATGCTAAAAGGTGACTATGTCGAAAAATAAAATGATATTCAGTAAAAGTTGTTTATAACATACTCATTCTCACTTTTTATTGAACGCCCCTAGTAGTATCAGCTATTTCACTATTTAAAGAGCAATAATTTATTAAGTAAACAAACACCAATTCTTAGCGAGAAATATAATGTGCGTCGCACTGGGATCCGATTTTGATGGATTATAGTTACCTACATGTACAGTCAATGTCATACATATGTAAGTGATCATTTATGTACCTTGTCGCTTTTAGTCGTTACATAATTTCGTATGGCTTTTCAAACATGACGTTGAAGTGGCAGGGTACAAAAGTAATCACTTATTTATGACGATGACCCTACTACTACTACTACTAGCTGTTCGCGACTCCGACTGCGAAGATTTCGTTTATCGCTTTCCCGCGCGAACTGTGTACGTACTTAATTGTCTTGGATAAAATTTATCCTTTGTCCTTTCTAGAGTCTCAAAATAGTTACTTGTCTCTGCATCAAATTTTATCTAAATCGATTTAGCGGTTTAAACGTGAAGAGGTAACAGACAGACAAGATAGGACAGACAGAGTTGAGGAGCGTGGCGCCTACAGAATTTAGAAATCGTGTCCGTGAAATGGGCACTATTCTAATGGGTCCGTAGCAGAATTGCTAAAATCAAATATCCTACATACTCAATTCCTAAAGATAAAACTTCGAAAATCGCAATGTCTAATGTACGAAATTCCTAAAGATGCATGTCATAATGCACTTTTAATCGAATGATCTCATTTTCGAAAATCATTATTCCTTTACTTGTACAAAATGCCTAATGACAATACTATGAAACTCAATATTTGTAGTAGGTACTCAAAATAGCTACGTACAAAAAGCCTAACGACAACCGGTGTCTCACTGGCAGCGAGCAAGCGAAGCGAGCATTTAGGGGCAAAAACGACTCTGATTGGTTAGTTTTAGGTTCTGTCGTTAAGTTTTTTTTGTAACAGCACTGAAAATTATTATTATGGTGTTCTAAGTGCAAATGTCGTTCGAAATTTCGCACTTTATAAATTTTAAACTTAGGTCAACTGAACGTAGGAAAAATATCGCTAGAACTTTCATACACTAGCAGTTTCGTCTTATAAATTTTAGTTTTCGAAGTTTAGTCTTTAGCAATTTCGTCCTATTTTAATATTTTAAATTTTGCTACGAACCCATTCTAATTAACGTTTAAACTAATTGTCTAAATTAAGTACTGGTCCTGAGGATAACCTACAGCAGTATTTTATTCCATTTCTGATCTGATCGTTATCAAGTTTCACAAAAATATTATTTTCAAAATTGATCAGCCCCTAAATTTCACACCATCATTAAAAATGGTTAAGCTAGAATATCCTTATTAACCTGTAAACAACAATCAGTTGCCTTTTAACTCTGTATGCCGCAGGCGAACAGCGCGGCGTGTCTGTTACCCCTGTATGGTGCTGCCTGTACAATCGA
Source organism: Archips crataeganus (assembly GCA_947859365.1). NCBI lineage: Eukaryota > Metazoa > Arthropoda > Insecta > Lepidoptera > Tortricidae > Archips > Archips crataeganus. Next base: position 120,684 of record OX402056.1, read on the forward strand.
TCAGGGCGACGTTAGATCGCTCTGTGCAGCGACACGCGTCGTGTGTCGGCGGCGTCGCTCACCACAAGCAGCAGGTTGACGTGCTGCAGCGCGGCAGCGGCGCAGCGCGCGCCACACATGGCGGCGGCGGCTGGCGGCTAGCGGCTAACGGCTATCGGCTAGCGGCTGACGGTTGGCGGCTGGTGGCTAGCAGCTAGCGGCTGGTGACTGACAGCTACACGCACTTTCGCACTCCTCACAGCACTGCGAACCGACTTGATGAAAGCCCGAGGGATCGCGCGCGGGCGGGACGGGGCTCCGCGTGTCCTACACTGCGCTCCCGCTCCTCCGCCGCGTTGTCAGAACCGTGTTACAAATACTAGTATCTTATCAGCGGAATCGCGCTATCGCGAACCGTGCGCTACGTACGCTCGCGGCTTGCCGAGCTGCATTGTCACAGCGCGGTGGCTTATCAGCTCTTCTCTTGTAGATATACAGCCGTGACGACTGCTCGCCGTTCACTCTTTCCGAAAAACATCTCTTTCACGTTCAATAGCTTATCTACGTAAAGGTCGTCTTTATCAAATGATCAGATGAAATAATAGGCAGATACGATACTATAACCTAACATAACATTAGCTTACTCTTTTATTTCTAGATCAAAAGGACTGTTATCTGTCGACGCTTTAGAAAATAAAACTTTTCGCATGCTGTAAGGTACGCTTTCGATTTACATAGAAGCCGAACAGAAACGGAGATGCGCAGATTCGACCGATCACATAATTGTTAAAATGCAGAAAGCTGTGTATCGACTTCGCGCGGCAAACCATTGAACATTAGCTCGCGCGGTAGCGCTATGAATATACCATGCAGCCGCGCGAGGCAACTCAAACATTGGCGCGCTGGATGGAACGTGCCAAAACACAGGTCTGCCGCGGTCGAACAAAGCTCGCGCGGCCGCGCGAAGTCGATACGCAGCTTCACATTGTCATGTACATATGTACGGTCAAGTGCAAAAATAAGTATCGATTTAATCCTCCCATAGTTACATACCTATACCTTAATTCGACGACATATGAGCCATAGCTATGGGACATATTTATGAGCAAGTTGTGTGCACCCATATTTTTACACTTGACTGTACAAGACATAGCGTAAAATGATGTGCCTGGCTTGGAAACATACACCGACACTACGCGTGCTCTTCTTATTGTTCAATGTGATATCAATATAATATCACTGAGGGTTAGGTCAAACTAGAGCCCCACCTACGCACACGATTATGTGGCAACTTCGTCTAAAGAAGATGTGAGTACAGTTACAAAGATATTAATTATGTAAACATTTTTGCACCTTATTGCATTGTAGTAAGTGAAAAAATGTCTACTCGACTGTTCAACGTAATACCAAAGGGAACAGGAAAATAAAATAAAATATTACAAAAATATCACTTTATTGCTTCGTTTCTCTTAAAGTCTTACCTTATTACGAGTTCAATAGTCACAAGAGGCGCGGCGCGCCGCCTCTACCTACTTACAAGCTATTTGGCACCGGGCGCTTCGGGCGCGGGGTGAAAGCGCCACAGTCGTACAGGGTATTCACGTGTGTAGCGTCTCCGAAAAACTAATTTCTAAAATATCATTTATTGTAACCTATCTTCTAGTGCGCTTGCCAATTTGGTGAAATGTTTTTTTACTGGAAACCGATTGATAACGCGGCGTTTTATAGAAATAGCGATAAGCTCTTCGATACCGCACTGAGTCAGCGCCGCGGCGGCCGCTGCACCCCGCTACACCCCGTCCCGCTACGCGAAGCTAACATTACCTACTAATCATATCAGTTATCTATGACCATGTTTACATAGTTTACAATACATATACAATCGATATTTAGAACACAAATCACAGCAAAACGGAATCCTGCCGCCCGCGGCGCGCCCTTGCCTCAATTGCCCCGCACCGCGCCGAATCTCATTTCGCGTTACGTCTCACTAAACTTAAGGTTCATCTACTGCCAAAGGACCTGCGACACACACCCGATAAAGGACAATGACGCGGCGTCAGTGTTGCAGTCGCCCTATCGCGTCGTCTCGTCATGGCAACAACTGACGCCAGCTTCCAAGTCAAAAGATAGAGGCGACGCTAGCCCCGAGCCGGGCCCGCGGCACGGGCGCGGGCGGGCCAGCCAAGCGGCGGCCGCGGGAACGGATAGCACCACAGTCTCGTCGTAACAGTACAATATAATTCAACAGTAAGGCAAGAACAATACAGACATACGTAGGTACTCAAATTCTCAACATATCACTACAGAAACGCACTCGCGGTAAAAAAATACTCTACATTTCACAATTTTTTCTTTCATCTCATAATATCGTACAGCTACAAGGTATAACTCATCCAGATAGGAACAGCTCAGCGGCTGTGGCGCGACGCCCGCGCTGGTGATATGGCTCAACTATCGTTCATATCGCCTACTTAATATATCACTAACATTATTCGTTATGTACTAGAAATCAATATGGCAGTCTGTCGTCGTCACAGAAGGTATTGTCGGCCGTCGGCGGGCGCGGGACCCTATACTCTGTCTATTTAACAGAGTTAGTACTAGAAAACAGAGAATGCACGTAATTGGTCAGCGATAAGGACGAATGCACCGGTACATACGTCCCACTGCAGGGCACATATTTAAATATTATTATCTACTACTTTAAATTACATAATTATGATTAATAGATGAATAAACATGACATGTAATTTTTTGAGGTGCCACGAGAGAAATCAAAAAATCACGAGAAATATTGCGAATATTCCATGTAATGGCATGTAAGCCGAGCCCGCCATCGACGTGCGATTGTTGACGCCCACTGACAGTTTCTTGTCCCTTTCATTTACATACAAAAGTGCAACAGAGAGAACGCCTCGCTAACTCTGTTAAATAGACAGGGTATAGTCCCGGACGCACGAGTCGAATACAAACATCAATATCAATATCTTATGAAGTAGCGTTAACAAGTAAATTCATAAACATCGCAGGAAGTGGTGCGTTCGGTTAGAATATTTATTGCATCTGGCAGTGTTTCACATTCCGCTGATCCACCGACTCCACCTAGCAGACCTCGTAAATTTTTTATAAGGAAACTATCCGAGATCCATTGTCTAATATAATCTCTTACTTTATCGCTCTCATCACTCCTCGATCTAACAATGTGATCTAAAGCCATCCGGGCGCTCATTCTCGAGGGCCCTCTCGACGAGCGGCACTCCGTGCTCCCCGCACGCCACACCCCTCGTCCGCACGCCGCAGGCTGGATGTACAGCGATGCAACGCGTGTCACGGAGGGAGGAGCCGCTGTGTCGGGTCGGGCTGGCGGCGGCTACAGCTCGGTGTGCAGGATGAGCAGCGCGGCGGCGGTGGGCGGGGGCGCGGGCGGCGCGGAGGGCGGCGGGCGCAGGCGCCGCGTGGCGCGGAACTGCGCCTGCACCGCGTCCCACGCCGCCTCGCGCGCCGCGCGCCCCCCGCCGCCCCCCGCGCCGCCGCGCCGCCGCCGCCGGCGCCGCGACCCGCCCGGCGGGGACGCCGGCCCGTGCGCGTGCGTGTGCGCGTGTGCGTGCGGCATCGGCGGCGGCGGTGGCGGCGGATCGCCCCGACCCGACGTGTCTTCCTGAAATAGAAAACAGTGTAATGTTAATAAAGAGTTACGAGGTACCTCGACGACTGAACTATAGTTTCGGGTAAATGTTCGGGGAGTGGCGTTTATTATGTTAGTTGTTGAGTAAAACACTGGCACCGTCTAAATACTTCGATTTAATTGTTATAGAAAAGTAAAAGGTTAAGTAATGTTATGAATGCACCCGGTCGCGACAATACCGTAAAGAGCACTAAAATACGTAAAAGGCGGGAGCCGCCACTGTCTGACGTCACAACGGTGTTCGGTTGCACCGAACATATTCCCGGGGGGCAAAGATGCCTAAGGGATGGGGAGCATTCACGACAATATTATGTTAATTAGTTAATACAAAGTAATAGTATAAATTCAAGTACACAACTATGGAAATAAAAGAAATAGTAAAAAAAATGTTACAAAGAATCTTCGTTAAATTCAATTCTTCGAAAGATCGGTTGTCCTTTGTTCGTTTCTAAATGTTTCATCTCTGTCTCTTCGTTGCTGATATTCACTCGAACGCTGTCGCGATGCCGAGGGATGTTTCTGCGCTTCTTGGGTTGAGGGCGCTTATCTGTCGCAATAGGTGCCGCTGTGGGAGCCTTCCAACTATGACGAACACGTCGCCAGGCTGTTATTACACCTGCCAGTATCATTACCGCCACTACGCAATAAATTAAGGTGTAGTGGTGAACATCATGATATGAGACTCTAGTTTCGTAGGTCTCATCTTGTTTCATAATCTTCAACTTTTCGTCGATCTCGTTGAGTAGCCGGATACGTTCTTGCTCCGCCTCGTTGAAGTCGCTATCTTCAATCCCTTTGTCGATAGTTAAGTTGATGATGTGATTTATTGGAGCAATCACAGCTGTTGCGACGTCATACCTAACATTCATCTGATTTTTATAGTTCTTATGCCCATGAATAGTGAACTCGTTTGTTTTGATTACACAGTCATCATTTAAAACAATTAAGTTGGCACGCGACAATTGGTGAGCTGTAATCTGATCGCCACATATTGTTCGTAACTGACACCGCTTGCAGCAAAAGTATAGGTACGTGTTTATTTCTGCCAGGCTTCTCCACATATCGTTGCACGCGGCGATGCTTGTTCTACATTTATTTTTGTTATCTTTGACGCAGAGATCTATGTCTGAGTTCATTTTGTAGATTGGATGTTGGGGATGGCACAAGTAGGTGGTGCTATCCCGTGAAATGCATTTTTGTAGATTATCTGGAGATAAAGCTAAATAGCTGTCTTTCTGAAGGTTGATTGCCACATAATCCGAGATTGGTGCGATCGTCGCCACATCGTTATTTGTATATAGATGTGGAATTGGAATTACATGGTATAAATCATATGTTTCTCTGCTGATTAGTGGAATTCTAATTTCGAATATAAAATATTTCTCGGTCATTCTTGCTTTGATCTTCATCAATTTGTAGATTGTATGTAGATCTCTATGTATGTTGTCAATGGGCAGTGTAGTCTCGCTCGTCAGTTGTCCGGATATTATGTTAAGTTGTTCTTGTAGTTGTTTCGGCGTCAATAAATGTAAGTTAAACTGTCCTTGGTATATGTCTGAAATAGTATCAAGCATCATGTTCTGGATATGTCTCAGGCTTTGCAGAATGCTGTTTGCTGTTATTGCAGTTAAAGCAATTTCTTGTTCTTGGTTTACTTTGTTTATTTCCTGTTGAAGTGTGTTTACTGCCTTATCAAGGCTGTTTAAATGTTTTGTAATGACCTTATGTTGTTTAACCATTATCTCCTGTGTTCTTTTGACTAAATTGTTTTCTGACTCCACCACCGACGTCTGGTTGTTCCACAAACTCTTCAAGTGAGCTTGATTCTGTTTAATGATTTCGATGTCTCTCGTATATTTTTCTGCGAATTGTTGATCCAATACGCCGAACAATGTATTTGCTACGTAGCCTACTGCGTTGATAAGCCCGCGCCGCTGTCTGGAGTGTTCAGTAAAATGTTGTGTAAGTAACAATTGATTGTAATATTGTAACTCTCTGTATTCGTGTCGGAGCTGCGGCGCGATCATGTTACATTTGTTATTGATTTCTGAGTTTAAACAGATCTCTTCTAGATAATTCTGTAGTTTTTCAAATGCCTTTGTTCCATCCCAATATGGTGACATGTCATAATAAGCCACCACGGTCCATTCATCTCGTAGAAGTTGTACTTTTGCTAATGGATCAAAGTATAATGATTGTTTGTTGTTTAATTCTGTAATGTTGTTGACGAATCCTTGTGTATTCGACACTAATGTCATAAAAAATAGTACCGCCATCACAACTGAGTAGAGTGTTGAGTTTTTCTTTTTTGTTTTGTTTTCGTTTGCTCCTTTGTTAATCTTCTTGTGGCAATTTTCGGCATTTGTTATCGTAGAATCGACTGGTAATAAACACAGCTTGACTACAGGTCGTTTGATTATTCCGTTTTTGGTTTTTAAGGAAACTACGCGGATGAGTCCGTCTCGTCCAGGGTGTAGTTCGATTACTCTGGCCATTAACCATTTTCCAGCTGGCAGATCTTCATCTTGAATTGTGACTAAATCTCCTATCTGCAAGTTTCTCTGCGGACGCAGCCATTTGTTTCTCACGTTCAGTTGTGACAAATATTCCATTTTCCACTTTTTCCATGTTTGTTGGACAATTTGGTTAGTTAGGTGCCATCTCGATCTGGCGTCTTCTGCGTTATTTATCACTGTTAATCCTGCCCGCCCTGCGAGAAAGTGGGCTGGTGTTAAAATGTCAAGGTCTTCAATATGTTCAGTTAGTGCGCATAGCGGTCTCGAATTTAAGCATGCTTCTATCTGTGCTAAGATTGTTGAAAGTTCTTCGAATGTTAAACGTTGATCTCCGACTACTCTTCTTAGATGATGCTTAAGACTACGCACTGAACGTTCCCACAAACCCCCAGCTGTCGGCCAGGAAGGGCAATTGAAGTGCCACTCAATGTTCATGTTTGATAACACTGCTCTTAAGTTATCGTCAAACGTTTGGCGAAGGGCTTCGTATTCCTGCTGCAGTAAACGATTAGCTCCTACGAAGTTCGTTCCACAATCACTGTATAAATGAGCTGGGGTTCCTCTTCGAGCAGACATTCTACGTAGGGCTGCTAGGAACGCCGAACTGGTAAGATCAGTCACTAGTTCCAGATGTACGGCTTTCGTAACCATACATATAAAGAGAGCTATGTAGCCTTTAATTGTTCTTGCATTTCTCATTTTGCTTACTTTGACGTTCACGAACCCGGTGTAGTCCACCCCCGTGTGGTAAAAGGGAGGGGCAGGCTCGGTACGGACTGTTGGTAGGTCTCCCATTAGTTGATGTTGTTTCGTAGGATTGTTCTTTCTGCAGGTAACGCACTTTCGTAGCTGCTTCTTCACAGCGTTGAGTCCTCCAGGGATCCAATACTGCTGCCTGAGATTGGCTGATGTAAGGCGGGGACCTCCGTGAAAGGTAAGCCTGTGAGCTTCGTCTATAAGTAGTTCTGCAAGGCGACTGTCTCGTGGGATGATTTTCGGATGTTTTATCTCCATGTTTAAGTTAGCGTTGTTTAATCGTCCACCGACTCGTAACACTCCCAAATTGTCAATAAACGGATTCAAATTAAGTAACTTGCTGTCTGTTTTAACTTCATTGCATTTTTGCAGCGCTTCAATTTCTTCATTGTATTTATTTTGCTGTACTCGTTTTATGATCAGCAGTTTTGCCGCGGACAGTTCACTGAACTGTAGGTAACGCGGTAATTGCTTACGCGTCGGTACGAATGTCCTTAATAGCCATGCAACGATTCGTATTACTTTGGTGAATGAACTATATTTGTTCATTAAATCATCAATTATGTTATGTTCTTGTTTCTGAGCGACGTATGTTTGTTTGATTCTTGTTTCTTGATTTGTTGAATATGTTTGGGGAGGTTTTTGTTCTAATGTTATATTTGACAGCCACGTCGGTCCCATCCACCACAGGGTTTGTTCTTGTAATTGATGCGCGTATAAACCTCGGCTCGCGGCGTCTGCCGGGTTTTCGTTGGATTTCACGTAACGCCAACACGTGCTAGGCATGACGTCACACGTCAGTTGTACTCTATTAGCTATAAATGGTTTCCAACGACTTGGCTCTCCTTGTATCCAACCAAGCGCCACCATTGAATCAGACCAGCCATAAATTTTGAGCTCATGTTGTGATAAAGCTTCCTTAACTTTCTTCATTAGTTTAGATAATAAGTACGCTCCACTTAATTCTAATCTCGGTAGCGTAATTGCCTTTTTGTGAGGCACTAGCTTCGTTTTTGCGGCGACTAATACTGTTTTTGATTGACCTGTTACTCGAGCGTAGATAACGCAGGCATAGGCTTCGAGAGATGCGTCACAAAACCCATGTAGCTCTATGACGTCATTCTTGCGGCTTGTGATCCATCTCGGAACTTCGTATTGGTTTATGATGTGAAGATCTGTCTTTATCTTTACCCACTCTTTGTAAATTTCTTCTGATACTTGGTCATCCCATTTAAGTTCATCTTGCCATAATTTTTGGAATAGTATTTTCAACTTTGTTGTTAGAGGAGCCAACCAACCCAAGGGATCAAACAGTTTTGATATTTCAGATAGAAGGTTCCTTTTGGTTATTGTTTTCGGGATAGTTTCTTGAACGTCGTACTGAAATGTGAATTTGTCTTTGGTGGAATTCCAGCAGAGACCCAATGTTTTCGAAATATCATCCGTTTTAAAAGTGAAAATGTTATCTTCTGAATTGTTTTTCTCAGATTTGACGTTGTCTAGTAGAGCTTGTTCGTTCGATGACCATTTTCTTAAATTGAAACCACCCGACTTCATAAGTGAAATTAAATCAGAAATTAATTTCTTTCCTTCTTCGATTGTATCAGTTCCGTGTAAGAGATCATCCATATAGAAGGCTGTCTCTACCACTTTGGATGCTTCTGGAAAGTGTTCGCGTTCGTCTGCTGCTAATTTACGTAAAGTCATCATAGCCAAGAAGGGTGCAGCTCGAGTTCCATAAGTTACTGTAGTAAGGCAGTATGTTTGTATTGGTTCATCTTGAGTGTTTCTCCAAAATATTTGTTGATATTTTTGGTCTTCTTCATTTACTAAAATCATTCTAAACATTTTTTCAATGTCGGCTGTAAATGCATACTGGTATTGCCTCCATTTGAGAAGCAGCATCTGAAGATCGCTCTGTAAGTTGGGTCCGGTGTACATTAGATCGTTGAGACTGTATCCGGAGTCTGTTTTAAATGAAGCATTAAACACCACTCTGTATTGTGTTGTTGTTGAGGAGATACGTTTTATACCGTGGTGAGGCAAGAATTTTTCAGGTATCTGGTTACTGTTCGAAACATGTAGCTTCATGTGATTTAATGATTTATATTCGTTCAAAAATGTTCTATAGTCGCGTGCCAATTTTGGTTGTTTTTGAAACTTTTTCTCTAAATTTCGAAACTGTGCCAGTGCTGCTTGTTTGGATGATCCCAGTTTGTCTACAATTTCTTCTTTTAAGGGTAATCTTACTTCGTAACGGCCGTCGCTGTTTCTGTTTGTCGTTTCCGAGTAGTATGTTATACATTTCTGTTCTTGCACCGACAAGGTAGGTTGTTCGCTGATCTCTTCAACTTCCCAAAACTTTCTAATCTCTTCGTAGTTATGTAATAATACGTTGCACTGGTAAGTCTTAGCGCTTCCACATAAAAGCCAGCCAAGTTTTGTTTGTTGTACTATTGGTTGTGTTGATGTTTCTCCTTTTATTATCCCGTTAAGGATAATGTTACAGTAAATGTCGGCTCCAAGTAATATGTCTACTGGACGACTGATATAAAAGTCTGGATCTGCGAGGCTTATGTTCTCGATAAAAGTCCATTGTGGTTTCGCGAATGTTTTGTTAGGTAAGCGGCCAATAAGGTTGTTCATGATGACGACCTCAGCCTGAAACTTGTAGTCGTTATGTATGGAGTAACATTCAATGTTAAGCATGCCCCTTCCGCTGTTCTCTTTTTCTCCTACGCCGAAAATAGTTCCTTTACAATGTTTTCTTTGTGTTTTCAACAGTTGTGCAGCTCTTTCTGTTATCAGTGACACTTGAGAGCCTTGATCGATTAAGGCTCGCATGTTATGATAAGTACCATCACCCCCTTTCACCTTTATCATTGCTGTTGCCAGTAAGACTTCATCTGTTTGTTTGTTATTATTTTCATGTAGAGACACGTAACTAGTGTCGGCCGATGTTTCATGTTTTTGCATCGTAGTTGTTACGCCTGTCATTCCTGACCCTGATTTATTTAGTGCATCGTGTAAAATAGTGTTGTGTTTCTTCGAGCATTTTCGACAAGTTTTGCTTGAAGTGCAATCATTGCCGCGATGACTAAATAAACAATTTATGCAAACTCGTAATTCCTTTGCTGTCTTTAATTGTTGTTCATTCGGTAAATCTAGGAATTTTTTGCAGTTGTACAGGCCATGTTCGTTATTGCAAAGTGGACATTTGATTACGGTCACGTTGTAGGCTGATTTCGTAATCGGTCTATTTCCGTTGTTACTCGCTTGGTTGTGTGAAAACTTTCCATACGACGTTGATGGCATTATAGGCTTGTTATGATTATGTTGTGGGGTATGGTATGATCTTTGTTGGTTGCTTCCAGCATCCGTCCTTCGCCGAGACGATTCCATTGCTGTAAATTTGCCTTCCAAAAAATCTAATAAATCCTTCAAGCTGGGTAGTTCCCTTCGGTCTTTGAGAGAATCGATATACTCGGTGTGGCTGTCTGTGTCTAATTTTTGATCTAAAATGTGAACAACCAGTGGGTCCCATGAGCTAATGTCCACACCTAAGTTCTTAATTGCGTTGAGGCATTCTTGGGTGACGTCATGCATTCTTTTAATCTGGATCAATGATTGTTGCTTCATTATAGGTAAATCGAGAATCGTATTTATATGTGTTGAAAAAATTAATCTTTTATTGTTGTAACGATTGTTAAGTATTTCCCAGCATACGTTATAGTTGTCAAAACTGATCTGCAAGTGTTGTATAAGCCGCTCCGCTTCTCCCCGGACTTTACTTTTGAGAAACTGCATCTTCTGGGCAAGTGACAATGAAGGGTTGTTATGAATAGTTTCTGAAAACAGATCTTTAAATGAGGTCCACTGAGTATAACTTCCGTGGAAAGTGGGGACTTCCATGGTAGGGGTTGTTTTCTCTCTGTGCTTTTCAGCCCACATCTTGGAGTTGATGGTCTTTTTGAGATTGTTGTATTTTGTTTCGTATGTTGTAAACAAGTCTTCCAATTCTTTATTATCTCGGCCCTCAAGTTCGCTCTCTATCTCCCAGTGAAGAGAGTCAATCGTAGACCAGCGCGATTCTAAAGTTTTCAAAGCATCTTCAAATTCCCATTTTTCTTTAATAAATTCGACGTTGATATTCGATAGTGTTCGTTGCAGTGCTTTGTAGTTAGCCGCCTGTTTGCGTAATTTTTCGTCAAGTTTATTGTTAATGTTTGATTTCTCAGGATATGGGTTCCGGAATAAAATTTCTGGGTTATCGAAAAATTTCTTCTGCTCACCTCCTTCTTGTTGTTCCTTTTCAGACGACTTCGAAAAAGATTGTATGTAAGTTAAAGCTTCACTGTAGTATTTTTTGATTGAATTGTAGTGTTGTCCTGTGAAGTAATCGCTCGACTGATCTTCGTATTTGCTCAAAATCAGATGGTTGGCATGAAAATCTTCAAATAACTTCTGTAACTCCCCTATCTTCTTGGCAGCGGTTGCTGTCCTGCGCTCGATCGATTCTTTTCTAAAGTTTTTAATTAGTTTTTCAATGTTGCATGTTGTCTCCGATTGTTGTTTTAGTAGATCTTCCATTGTTGTTTCTTGGTGGATGATTTTTTAAATGTTGTTTTTAATGTTGTTGTTGATGTTCGATGTTAATGTTGAAATAAACGCCCACTCTACCTTAGATGTTCAGCTGATTCTTTCGGTGTTTCTGGCAACCACGTTATGATATAAGCACCTTCTCAATCCAACCGGTGAAACCCGCTTGTGGGAGGCCGGTGAACCGATTGCCAACACAACGAAAAATCACCAAATTCACCAAAATAGTTCGAAGGACCAATGTTCGGGGAGTGGCGTTTATTATGTTAGTTGTTGAGTAAAACACTGGCACCGTCTAAATACTTCGATTTAATTGTTATAGAAAAGTAAAAGGTTAAGTAATGTTATGAATGCACCCGGTCGCGACAATACCGTAAAGAGCACTAAAATACGTAAAAGGCGGGAGCCGCCACTGTCTGACGTCACAACGGTGTTCGGTTGCACCGAACAAGCAGATTGGATAATTCCAGTAGGTATTAAACTGCACGCATAATTTTTATCAGGTAAGTACAGCAAAGTGAGTAAGAGTTGAATAAAAAAACTAAAAAACACGCTTTAAAAAATAAAAAATAAATTTTAATAAATTTAATTTCACTATTCTTATAGTGCAGTAAAAAAAAAATCTTGATAAGCAATTATTATATTGTTATTATATTGTTATATCCAGATCAAAATTTGTAAACAATTCTAAATATTGATAATATAAATAATAATAGTTTAAAATATTTTATTGTAAAAAAAGCGTGGGGTGCTTTTTAAGATGTTATCAAAATGATAATCCTTGACAATTGACACCATGCACCCCACGCTTTTTTTACAATAAAATATTTTAAACTATTATTATTTATTTTATCAATATTTAGAATTGTTTACAAATTTTGATCTGGATATAACAATATAATAATTGCTTATTAAGATTTTTTTTACTGCACTATAAGAATAGTGAATTGAAATTTATTAAAATTTATTTTTTATTTTTTAAAGCGTGTTTTTTAGTTTTTTTAAACTATTATTTATTTTCTATTTTTTAGTTTCCATGTGCTAAAAAGAGACAAAACGGTTTTTTGCTCGTCTTAAATAGAATCAGTCCATCTTATACTTGGTCTTTGGTGCGCGCGCACTGCTCTACACTACTAAACATAAACCTCTTTCTTTCTAACTTTACCCCCCTCACCTACAACCCCCCAACCCCCTAAACCCAACCCCCCAACATCCCCCACCCCATTTCCCCAACCCCCCCAAACCCCAAACCCCAACCCCACACCCTTACCCCCAATCCCCTAAACCCCCCTCCTCATTAAACAAACCCCCCAACCACCTAAACCCAACCCCCCTAACACCGGACCCCCCAACACACCCCTAACCCCCCCCAACCCCGACCCCAACCCCTCCCCCCCACCCCGCCACCTGCCCCCCCCTCTTCCAGCTCCATCATCAAACCCTTGTTACCATCTAGGCATCTTACCCCCTCCCCATTTCCCACAACCCCCCAAAATCACTTACCCCCGAACCCCCAACACCCCCACCCTATTTCCCGTAAGACCCCCCCCCATCCCCTAACCCCAACCGCCACACCTTTACCCCCAACCCTCTAAACCCCCGACCCCCTTACCCCATACCCCATTCCCCCCCACCCCGCCACCTACCCCCCTTCCAGCTCCATCATCAGAACCTTGTTACCATCTAGGACCAAAGTACTCGTCAAAACGAATCAAACGAGCCCAAACTCGATGGGGTTGTTTCGTTTTATTGTGGAGTGCCTTTGGCCGTCTTCCAGCTCCATCATCAGACCCTGGTTACCATATGGGATCAAAGTGCTCGTCAAGACGAATCAAACGAGCCCAAACTCGATGGGGTTGTGTCGTTTTATTGTGGAGTGCCTTTGGCCATCTTCCAGCTCCATCATCAGACCCTGGTTACCATCTGGGATCAAAGTGCTCGACAAGACGAATCAAACGAGCCCAAACTCGACGGGATCGTGTTGTTTTATTACATAGTTCCTATGGCCACCATCCAGCTCCATCATCAGATCAGGTCCATGTTACAATAATATTGCATTGTCATCCAATTTACACATATGTGCAAAATTTCAGCTCAATCGGAAACCGGGAAGTGGGTCAAAATCGCGCCCTAAGGAGTCGGTTACAAACATACAAACACTCATACAAACATACAGGTGAAGCTAATATAAAGCGTGTAAAAAGAAGCCGCCATTTTCATCGACCGTCACACTGCTGCATAATAAACTTATAAGTACCTACATATTTTGTAAGTAGAGTCGAGTGCAAAAATACTTAAGTATCGATTTCATCCTCTCATAATTATGTAGGTACTTACCAATACCTTAATTCGACGACATAAGAGCTATGGGACATATTTATGAGCAAGTTGCGTGCACCCATATTTTTACACTTGACTGTACCTAAGTACTACGTGACGATTAACTTCGGAGTCAAATTTCAATCTCTTTCATTTGTTTTTACTCATTTCTTACTGTCGTGCTCTATCAAGTCATAAACATTGCATAAATTTAGTATAATTATGATAATAAAATCGTCAATTCATGAGAAGTGTTCGTCCTAGGTGCAGAAGATGCGTGAAATTCATACGTAAAAATCAGTAATCACCTGCTAGAAAATCTTGTCGAGTATGGTGTACATGCGCAGGTTGGCTTTCTTGCGCCAGCCGGGCGGGTGCGGGTCGTGCGGGTCGTGCGGGTCGAGCGCGTCGGCGGCGTCGGGCGGCGCGGGCTCGCCGGCGCCGGCCTCCTTGTCGGCGCGCGGCGCGGCGGCGGCGGCGGCGCGGGCGGCGCGGGCGGCCAGGCGCCGCGCCAGCACGAAGGCCGCCACCTGCAGCGCCGCGCCCACCAGCGCGAACACGACGATCACGTACACGTTGTTGGGCGCCTTGCGCTCCACTTCCTGCCGCGACAAAAGTCCTAGGTAAAAGCTGAGCACAAATGTCGAGCGAGTCGTTGCGATTGGCAAAGAAACCTAATGATTCCACGGTACCGTACCATTATGCGTGACAAAATATAGGGGACGGAAGCCGATCGGCCCGCACCGACGCATCATGGGAAAAGTACCTATCGTCCGCGTTAGCGCGTGGCCCCGTTTACTTTCAAAGGGAGGGAGCGAACTTGTGTGAGATGATGCCAGGTCCAGCAAGCAGCAGGCACTCACGTCCAGCATGTCGAGCACGGGGCGCACCAGGTCGCGGTAGTGGTCGACGGCGAGCAGCGCGGGGCGCAGGTCGTGCAGCAGGTGCAGCCCGCGCCGCGCCAGCTCGGCCTCGGGCGCGGCGCCCCACCACGCCGCCAGCGACGCCGCCATCCAGGCGCCGTAGCTCACCTCGCTCACGCCCAGGCACACCACGCCCGCACAGTACTGCAACGTACAAACATAATGCCTTAAACTCTGGACAAACTGCTGCAACTATACTACCAATAGGGCTCTCGTATCCATAAAAGACCAGTTCCGAAGATATTTCGCTCTTCTCCGTGAGTTCCACAGAAATTATTTTTAAAAACTAGGAATTCTTACGCTACCTATGTCTCGTTGCTGCTCGCAGTCTCTCGAGAATGCTGTGAAGACTGCGTAGAGCAAAATGAGTGCAAACGTGCTTCGCGCACCAAAGGCAGCAAATTAACTTTTTGTCCAAGACCCAAGGTCGTGCGCATTAATCCAGTCATCGAACTGACGACCAAAATAAAAACGAATTTAAACATCGGATAGATACTCGATGTTCTACAAGAAATAACAATTGTTTTTTATGCGTGAACGAAATATTTGACGATGTGAAATGTATTCTAGTATTTTGTATTTTTAATCGTTTACTTTACGTAAGTACCTTATAGCGCTATTTTTTAAAACTATTCAAACACAACACAATACCTGTACTGTACCTACTTATTGTTAAATATTCATCCTTCAGTACACCCTTCAGTTCAAATGTTCATTACTTATGTACCTAAAGGTAGAGTCGTCCGATCCGATAATTCTTCTCAGGTAAGAAGTTCTTTGGTATAGCGATCGTTCGATCGTAAAATATCCATCACCGTGGAAAATGGAGGCCGTAATAATCGATGAAAATCAACGTTTTCGGTAGCTATTGAGAAACACGGTAAGGCTTTAGACCGAGACAGAGAGGGCCAAGAAAAGTTTTTTGCGTGTCAAAGCCGAAACTAATTTCAGCAGCGGCGATCGGGCAATGGCCGAAGATGGAGCCCCGGGTCGTGTTGAGCCGCCGGCGACGACACGCGACAACGAACACTCGGGCATGGCTCCAGTGCTGCACCGATCAGTCGAATCTACGTCAATATCATTTATTAACATCAGAGGCGTTCGCTCTTTGTGCTCGTATTTCGATCGAGGCGACGCCTAATTGATGACGAACCGATGACAATTTAGACCCGCCGGCTGACCGGCGACCTTGCGATTTCAATGGAGCAATTTGCGTAATTTGGGTGTGGTACCGACAAGGCGCATATTGCACGGACATGTTTATGTATGTAAAACGTATGTAAAACGAGACGAACAGGCCCCGAACAGCAGCGCGTTGGCTTCGGTCGGGTCACACTAGGTGTAGACAGCGGCGAGCCACAGCCCGGCAGCACAGGTAGCCTGGAACGGCGAGGGCAGTAGGTAGGTACTCACGAGGTGCAGACAGCGCGGCGGGTGCGGTTGGTGGCGCGGCGCGGGCGCGGCGGCCGCCACGGCCAGGTACACGAGCGCGGCCAGCCACAGCCCGGCGGCCAGCACGTAGGCGGCCGACACGCGGTACTGCGCGCCGCACAGGAAGCGGAACCACGTGTAGGTGCTCGGGTCCCACGCCAGCCGCGCCGCCGTCGCCAGCAGCGCGCCGCTGTACATCTGCAACGACACGAGACGCCACTCAATAACACCCACACACGTAATAAGTACTATGCAGCAACCTCCCAGACCCTCCTCTTCCCATTTAGCTTTAGCTACCGAGTTTACGAGTTTCGTAAGAGAGAGATCTTAAAATCTGCACTTGAACTGGTATTAAGGGCTGAGAACTGGCAAAGGTACCTGCTGATTTTTTTTTTAATTACTAGATCGCTAACATAGTAATCTCCACTATGATCTTCGTCGTACCTACCTGGCACAAACATGTATATCGCGAACAAAATATCTGCAGTGAAGTGGAATCAGAGCTATGAGTTATGCCTAATAGCGACGCTGCATTTGTTGGCATACTTACTTAGTTTATGTAAATCATTTATGCCTAAAAATATGCAATGGCAAAAGCAATGGCCTATAATATGAATATTATAGTCCTGATACCTCTTTATACCTATTCACCAACATTTATTGACCACTATTTTCTTGTGGTACGCTGGGCATTGCAAATTTTGTATACCTAAAGCTAAATCATCAGCCGGTATGCGGTGACTCGTCGCCCAATTCCCGATAAAGGTGAACAAACAAGGTATTCAGTAATGAATACACTTTATGGGGCTGACTAATTGATCAATATGTTGACACATTAATGCACAAGGGCCGTTTGGGAGATAGCAGCGCTCCGATAAGCCGATAACGACACAGAGCCAGTGATACGGGCGCGAGGACCCCGCGGCGGCGGTCGCCGTCGAGCGCGGCGCACACTAGTACGCTTATAAGCTCGTTTAAACAGAGAACAGCCACTGTAATTTAATTACATCTGATAACTAGTAATTGGTCCCGGTGTCTTCGCGGCGATCGAGGCACGCGCGACGCCCACGGCAATATCGTCTAAGTAGGTAATACATCATTCACTTCTCATTACAACCAATTATGCTAGACTATTCTCTGAATTAAACAAATAAATAAGACAATGAAAACGAACAAATCTCCCGCACCTAATTCATAGACCACAAATCAGAAAGACCTACTTAGTCAGAGTCACACAGTTTGATCATTAAAAAAGGTTAGGGCTCAAGATGAGGGCACCATCCCTGAGTCCTCTCCCAGCTTCCTTGTAAAACACCTAACGTACTAAACGGTTAATTCGACGACTTGAAAATGATCCTAATTGTCTGCAACGGGGCGTGCCGTCCGCATGCAGTTAACATGTATTTACATAAATATTAAAACAGGTAGGTACGAGATCACCAGGGATCGTAAAAATCGATTGCAATGACGTAATGACAACCAGTATTAGTTAGCAGTTCAATTAATTTTGCTCGCATTTTACGAACCCTAGAGATCACCCACAGCTCTTGTTTATGTAACTAAGTACCTACTATGTACTTAATGTAGCCTACTAAATCGGAGGGTAACAAACCAAAGCGAACGTAAGTAAATAATGTATTTTTTTTATTAAACGATGGAACAAGTTTCTAGAGCTGATTCTTTTTTTATTTTTAAGGGGTTATGAATACGTTTTTTCAATACCGTGATTCGTTTGCGAGATATAAGCGCAAATTTTTGTTAAAATTAAGCGCCCCCCACCCCTTAAAGTTTTGAAAAAATTCCTGATGAGAATTCCTGATGAACTGAAACAATTACTTTGCTCACCCGAGATCTCTAGGGTTCGTAAAATGCGAGCAAAATTAAGTAAACTGCTAACTGACACTGGTTGTCATACGTCATTGCAATCGATTTTTACGATCCCTGGTAATCTCATACCTGTTTTAATATTAAAGAATTCCTGTTATGAAATTAGCAAGGAAAACCATAACGGCTAAGTTTGCTTGAGAATTATTGCTAGTTTAAGAGTAAGTAGCAGCCTGACCTAGAAAATATTCCTATGGGAAGTTCCGTACAAAATACAAAATCCTTAGAATAATATTACTTGTTGAATACAGATACAGATAGTACACGTCGTATTGCCTGCGGAACCCTATCCTGGGCGTGTCCGACTCACTCTTGGCCGGTTTTAAAACTTACAATGTCTTGGATGTGTTTTTTCGCAACGTAACTAGAAGTAACTTAGTAAGTATTAAAACATCTGATGAGGTGAAACTGACCGAAAAGTCCACACTAAGAGCTTTACTGAGAGACTTCATGAAATTTATTTTTATATTCCTCTTTGAATTGAAATCCTCCAGTCGAAAAGGAAACCACAAGCAGCTTTAACGTCGAGTTTCTGGAGCCCGCTGAAAACGATCTCCCTTTGGGGTGCTTGTTACCTTCGCGCTACATGTAATTTACATTTAGTTGAACCGCCGTGCGGGCGGCTGGGCACGCAATTCACGCAATTCACTTGTTAAGTAGGTACTTGTCTATGATTTATCTTCAGTACTTCGCGCGACGCTGCGATTTCCAGTCAAACAATTTAATTATTAGGCCACCGTAGAACATTCTCATTATGACATACTTAATAAGCATACAAAAAAAAATATTAGGGGACAATCTTACACAAATCGACCTAGTCCCAAACTAAGCAACGCTTGTACTATGGGTACTAGACGACGATAAACATACCTACTTATATAGATAAATAAATACTTAAATACATAGAAAACATCCATAACTCAGGATCAAATATTCGTGCTCATCACACAAATAAATGCCCTTACCGGGATTTAAACCCAGGACCTCTTGCTTCGTAGGCAGGGTCACTACCAACTAGGCTAAAGCGGTCGTTTACATACGTTGTACAATAAGCATTGTCGTAGACAAATAAAATTGTTTACTGTGAGAAGGTTCCATGGTGGAGTAGGAATCAAATTGGTTGACTGTGGGATGGACACATCGATCAAGAAGCAGTGTCTCTGCGGACGAGCGAGACCGAGGATCCAGCGCAAGATGACGCATAAAGTAATGTTACTTAGGTTCAAAAAAATGTTCGAAAAAAGAAGCCAAGTGCTCCAAGAAACAAGTATACGTAGTTACCCACATCAATGTTTTTTGCTGGCCGTATTTGCACAGTATCCGTATCAAACTTCAAGTCATTCTGATCACGGAAAGCGCAGTGGGTTGAAACTTGAAATCAACTTGCTGGATTTGAGACGGACAAGTTCTTTACAGTCGCACCTACTTAGTTCACCTAGGTATGGTACTTATATTCGAATATAAAATCATCTGGAAAAATTAAACGATTCTAATTCGATAGGAGTTTTTCGAAGTAGTGACGATATACCTACCTACGTATCGACAGTAGGTATTATTGTAGTGGATGTGTTTAAACAATAATGGCACCAAGGGCGTCACTTGTAAAACAGCCGATCTTTAAACGCTCGACGCGCGTTTCCGACAAGGTCTTGGCGACCTACATACCTCAGTGTTAAGTTACCAAACCATTTTAAAAATATAAGAACAAGTTTTTAAAAAATATATTAAGTAATTTTTTTTTTTTATAATTAGCTATTTGTAGACTGCATGGTAATTGCGGGCGGCGCTCGCGTGCTGAGGCGGCATCGGCATCGATCGCGGCGACGCGCCCGCGCCGCGCGCGACGCGCCCGAACGCAAATTCCCATCAAGTGGTAGACAAAAGACGACAGCCCGAGTAGCCCACTCGACGGGCGGAGCTTATCTACTGCCTTTTGTGAAAGCAATTTGTAAAGGATCTTATCTGATACTTATTTAAAATTTGATAAAATTTTGAATATTATACAAAGCTACGGACTCTACAGACGCGCGGGTTATGGTTCCACAGCGGCAATGGAAAACCCTTTAAGAACTTTTGCGATTGGAATGCTCTCCTTTCGTGTAATGTAATTCTTTTTCATCGTCACGAGAGTAGGTACCCTCGCGATCCTTGAGTCACATTCGCTTGGAATTAGTATGCAGCATACCGACACTGAGCCTCATTCTTTGTTCTAGCCAGCTGAATGAAGTAGGCAGAGTCGGCTCCTATCACTAGTTCCTTTGTTTTCGCCGCGCTCCAGGCTTCTGCTTCATCTTAGGTCATAAATAAATATGCGCCAGGACGCTAACGATATCTAATGAGGAGTGTGTGTCGAAATTAGCGCACCGTAAGCAACCGCGGGTCGTCGCACGCGCCGGCTCCCCGCTCGGGTATGTATTACAATACCGAAGTACGAAAAACCGAATGTATTAAAACATCGAATGGGTCAAAAGACCGACACGATTTTTTTCTGAAACCGTAAACTTTTCAGAATTTATTAAAACGGCATCATACAGAACCCATTACGTTAGGTTAGGTTTGTTTTATAACAATCTTAAAAAGTTAACGGTTTCAGAAAAAAATCGTGTCGGTCTTTTGACCCATTCGATGTTTTAATACATTCGGTCCTTCGTACTTCGGTATTGTAATACATACCCCCCCCCCCCCGCTCGGTCCTGTGCACTGTGCATAGAACTAATGATAACTAACAGAGTGAGTAATACTAAGTAATATTTCCGAATTCATAGCACTTACGTCTACGGAAGCCGTTTGAAGCCGTGGTGGCCTAGTGGTTTGACCTATGGCCTTTTAAGCAGAGGGTCGTGGGTTCAAATCAAATCCCGGCTCGCACTTCTGAATTTTTCGGAATTTATGTTCGAAATTAATTTGAAATTTACCACGAGCTTTTCAGTGAAGGAAAACATCGTGAGGAAACCTGCATACACCTGCGAAGAAATTCAATGGATGTGTATGAAGTTCCCAATCCGCACTGGGCCCGCGTGGGAACTACGGCCCAACCCCTCTCATTCTGAGAGGAGTCCTGTGCCCTGCAGTGGGACGTATATATGAGCTGGGATGATGATGATGATGATGATGATGATAATGACTTCTACAGAATAAAATAGGTATTTGTCCACTCGTGAGTGTACCTCGCCTATTCCATACTGGCGTTATTCTGAATTATTTTCTGAATTATCTGGTTCAATACCTACTTAATTTAGTCGCAGTAAACAGCAGTGACCTCGTTTAAATTTGATAACACAAGATGTTAGGATATAAATCTCACTCACGTGTGCGTGCATCATTGTAAATGTAAACACAGATTTTTAGTTACATCAAGTTATATGAGTAAAGAAAGAGGTAGACTTTTTCGTTTTAGTGAAGGAACCTCATTACGTCACCAGCACTTTAAAACCTATAATACTGCTACTGATTTAGTGACAGTTTAATGGAAAGTCTCGTGAATTAGGGTGCACCGTTAGCGGCCCCGGCGGGCGGGGAGAGCAGGGCCGGCTGATTCGAGTACAGCGCAGCGGTTTGAATACCAACAGCGTCACTCCGTTTAGGATTAGACATCGATGAGCGACATTCCGCGTAACGCGAGTCCAGCGGGAATTAGCGACGCCGCCGGTGACGTCGCGGTCGCGGGCCGCGGCCGTGACCGCGGGCGCCGCGCCACGTGCACCGCGCTGCCGGCCGGCAGACACGGTCAAACATTCCCAAAAAGTACATTACCCCTTTAATAGAGGAACCATGCTACTCCATGAGAGGACTTTAAGGCAGCGCGAGCCTGACCCGGGAGAAGCAACCCGGTCGGTCTCGTGCGAAAGTACAATTAAAGCTGCCGCGCCCACGCCGCGCCCGGATACTCTAATAACGCTTCATGCAATTATTTTCATAAATTAGAGCCGACATGGAGCTTTGGAATGATTTATTTATAATTTACAAAGTCACCTTTAGATCTTGCGGACAAACAACTTGCAAATTGTAAAATAGCGGGTTGATAAAATGAGATGTTAATTGATAGGTACGATTAGTTTTTGCATGTCTTGGAATTGAAAGAGAACAATGACAGACATACTCCGCATACTCGCAATGAGTGGTCCTCGGTGTTATTGTGTGACTCACGCCGCAGCTGCGCGACGCACGCGCTGCTCTGTCTGCCCTGCGCCCCACACCGCGCCGCTCTTTTACCTATCAACACTACAGCAGCCCGCAGCCCAAAGCTCGGTGCGCTAAGCGATAACATTAGGTATACATACCTTAGGTAATTTAAGAGACCAAATTACGTAATGACACAAAACAAAATTAGGTACAGTATGTAGTACTTATTGTATGAATTCTATTAAGTATTTTATTTTCTATTTTTCATTATTATTCTGTTATTATTATTTTTCTATGGAGTCCTGTGTATTCCGAAATAAAGAATTTATTATTATTATTATTACACGATCGCATTCACAATCAAGTATAGTCGACCAAGTAAGTGCTTTACCATTTTTTGTGACAGTTCCTACATCAGAATAAAAACAATAAGGCTGATTGTCACATTGACTTGTAAGTGAAAATAGCCTTTGATGTCTTAAGTCATACAACTGACATTGAACTTTAGGGTGGTAAAGGAGTTTCTTGGTCGACTATACCTACTGCCTAAGTATTAAATCTAAATATTAAAAGGCAAGCATCGATCATCTGCAGCGTCAAGTGCAGGAGCGCGGGGCCGCGGGGCCGACCTAGTTTTAAGACTTGCCACAGCGTGGGCTGGCCTGCTTTTAGGACACGTTCCCGCTCCCGCTGGCCACTCTAAATGTACGACCGCACGAGAGCGGAGCCTCCGCCTGCATCCGCGCAGCCGCTGCCGCTGCGCCGCGGGGGCATTTCGCAGAAATGAGCCGCACGTAGAAAACTGCATCGGTTTTCCGGTTAGGTTAGCTACCGTAGAAACTTTGCATGTTTATGTACTGATTGTTTGTTACGTATTTACTCACTGTCTCACTATTTCTCGCTAAGCGTTGGTTCCACGAAGGCAAAAAGTGTCGCGCAGTGATTGAGCCTGAATTCATGTTCATCGAACCGCTTAATTGAATGAGCATGCAGTTTGCATCCCGGGCCGGCTGCCGGGGCCGGACGGGCGCCGGGCGGCGGCTGCTCCGCTGCTCGGCGCTCGCCGCCGGCCGTGGTGCGCCGCGGCACGAGCCGGCCGCGTGCGGCCAGTTAACGCGACGGGTGTCCTCAGCCTTTGTTGCTTGCTCAACTGAACAAACACGAATTTCGGTAAACAAGGTCGCCTAATTACCTTGCGCTATGAACGCTACCGATGGTTCAATTTAGGTACAGACATTAAGTTCGAATGTCATCTCACGTCGTCATGTGACCGTGTGCCTATTTTAAACTCGAGACATTTCCGTGACTCTACCCTTGGTTGAGTCCGTATAACGCTCCAGGTAATAACCCTGTGGCGTGGACTCAACGAACACCGATGATGGCTGACGGAAGAACAGGAGCCAACAGTGCGCCCCCGGCGGCGCCGGCGCAGCGCCTCGCCTTGACCCCGAGCTGCGGGCAGCGGCCGCGAACGCCCACGCAAAGTGCATCTAAGGACGCCGCGACAAACAAAACTAATGCATTTATGTTGTTTGACTGAGTATGGAAATAATTACAGAGATAACGACGACCAGATGGCCTAGTGGTTTGAGAACCTGACTGCGAAGCTTGAGGTCCCGGGTTCGATTCCCGTGTCGGGGCAGATATTTGTATGAATAATACAAATGTTTGTTCTCGGGTCTTGGGTGTTTGATATGTATTTAAGTATGTATCTTTCTATATAAGTATGTTTATCCGTTGCCTGGTACCCATAACACAAGCTTTGCTTAGCTTACTTTGGGACTAGGTCAATTGGTGTGAATTGTCCCGTGATATTTATTATTTATTATTTATAAAGCAAAGTGCAGTGCTGAGAAGACTCCGGCAGAATTAATTCCAGGTCACCGTGTCACGTACAAAGCAAATGTGGCATGTCTAGTCTAATTATATTCAGGGTCATGATTTATTTATTTCTTGAATTATGCGGCATACCGTAGATTTCATAATACATAAAGTACACATTATGTCGTTATGTGGAACCGTACGTTGATTGTGCAACATTTTTTTCCGTAGGTAGTTATTGAATATTTATTTGTTGTTCATTAATTTGAAGGAAAACCAATGGCAGCGACGCGGACGATTCCGGCGAGCGATGATGATATCATGAGCTGCGCATGATCTCATTGTAGACTCAGTTATAACTAGACGTGTCCATCGATATCTAACAACACGGCTATATTAAATTACATTATTTGGCTCTGTGCATACTTTTATCCTGGACCATTCATGCTCCTCGCTGATATCACGTTGTGATAAATTTTCGTATGGCCCATTAGTAGTAAGTAGGTAACTATAAGATTATTATTGCCTAGGCCTGAAAGTAGGTAACTGCATGCCGGCTGGGTTAAACGGACGAGATTACGAGTCAGTTTAATAATACGAAGCCAGCAAGTACTATGCCGGCCGAGGCGAATATATGCAGGTATAGTGCTTTTCTCAAAAAAAAAACCGCCTTCAAAAAACACCCAAAAAAACTATGAAATAAAATTAAACCGATCACAATAAGGGTTTGGGGGTTGTAGGTGAGGGGGGTAAAGTTAGAAAGAAAAAAAATGCAACTAAAAAATAGAATATAAATAATAGTTTAAAAAAACTAAAAAACACGCTTTAAAAAATAAAAAATAAATTTTAATAAATTTCAATTCACTATTCTTATAGTGCAGTAAAAAATCTTAATAAGCAATTATTATATTGTTATATCCAGATCAAAATTTGTAAACAATTCTAAATATTGATAAAATAAATAATAATAGTTTAAAATATTTTATTGTAAAAAAAGCGTGGGGTGCTTTTTAAGATGTTATCAAAATGATAATCCTTGACAATTGACACCATGCACCCCACGCTTTTTTTACAATAAAATATTTTAAACTATTATTATTTATTTTATCAATATTTAGAATTGTTTACAAATTTTGATCTGGATATAACAATATAATAATTGCTTATTAAGATTTTTTACTGCACTATAAGAATAGTGAATTGAAATTTATTAAAATCTAATACCTTTAAACGAGCAATTCTTGTATATATATATATATATACAAGAATTGCTATATATATAATCAGGATCTCGGAAACGGCTCCAACGATTTCGATGAAATTTGGTAAGTGGGGGTTTTCGGGGATGAAAAACTGATCTAGCTATGTTTCATTTTCAGAAAACCGCTTTTACTCGTGTTTTCCGGCTATTTTTGTTTGCATTAGAATACAAAGCTAAATTTCGCCGGCTTCGAGCAGATCATAATAGCACAGTAGAAATCGGGTGGTCGCGGATCCAGCCGACCTCAGTTCGATTCCACGTTTTTTTTAAGGATTTTAGTTTTTTTTTTAAGTTTATTTTTCATGAGAAAACGAAGTTTCTTCTTTTTTGAGAAAAAGTGACTTTTTTGTGAGAAAAAGTATTGTAGGGAACGTGCAGTAACTATAGGCGGCAGCACTAATGCGACAAAAGAGACACTATGCGGACAGTAAAACAAACTTATCAAGGTAAAGCATTCAAATTGATGGCACCCTTATGACACCAGTTGGCAGCACCGTCTATGTGCACGTTCCCTATTAGGAGCAAAGAACAAGAAAAACCGGTTGTCTGTAAAGTCGGTTTACGGACGATAGATTAACGTGGCACACCCCCCCACCCCCTCCGGTTTTTTTGTCAAATATCTTGAAAACGGTACATCCTACGGCAAAATCAATGAAATTTGAATCCCCCCTTTGATTCTCCCACGCTCCCTCCCACGCATCCCCCCCGCACCCCCTCCCCCCTCTCACCCCCAAACCCACAGAAATAATAATAAATTATTTCTGTGCCCCAACCCCTCCGGTGTTTTTGTCAAATATAAATATATAATATATACGGCAAAATCAATGAAATTTTCATCCCCCCTTGAAACCCCCGAACCCCCTCCCCCGCAAATATATAATCAGGATCTCGGAAACGGCTCCAACGATTTCGATGAAATTTGGTATGTGGGGGTTTTCGGGGATGAAAAATTGATCTAGCTTGGTCTTATCTCTGGGAAAACGCTTGGTACCGAGTTTCTGCCCGAGCAGAGCTCGGTCGCCCAGGTACTTTATTTTTTATTTTTTAAAGCGTGTTTTTAAGTTTTTTTAAACTATTATTTATTGTATTAATGATAGTTGAAGAGGTGTATTTTCTGGCCAAAACACCTACCTACAGCAGCTATTGTAACACATAAAAATGGTACTAGCTTTTTTTATTTGGTGTAAGTCTTTTATTTCTTTACAAATAATATAAGGTTTGTACCTTCATTTCATTAGGGTTCCGCGGCCAAAATGGCAAAAACTGTACCCTTTTATGTTTTTATAGTGGTGTTATTACATTTTTAAAAAGGTTGAACTGGACAAAAATGTAATTTCTGCTATTCAGGAACGCCAAAAATCACTGGTTTGCGAGAATCACTGGTTTGGGCTGAGATTGGGATGAGCCTTATTTATTTATTTATTCATTTATTTATATACAAAGCGAATTAACAAGAAAATAAGGCTCATCCCAAGCTCAGCCCATTCCTATACTCTCGCAAACGATTGAATTACCGCTCGCAAACCGTGTTGGGCCGTTCCTGAATTTAGCCCCAGATCGTTGTTATTGCAAATCTCTTGATAGCGCAAAATTCCCTAACTAGTGCCAAGCCAACAGAATCACAAAAACAACTAATTCTCAAAAATATAATTCAAACGTCAAGATTTTTTTTACGGACTGGTGTTGTTTTACTTTCATTCAAAAGTAAATACTTACGCGCCAAACAGACCGGCCATTTTTAAGATCATCGGAAGGTCAAAGTCGTAAAATTGTAAAACATCACAATCATCAAAATTTACAGTCACGTGTCCAAACACCATGGTGAAAAACTAGCTCTACATTTATGCGGGAAATGGATCGCTTTAGAATTCCCTTGAATCCTAATAATATACTTAAATGTGAAAGTTTGTGCGTTAGGTTAGGTTATGTTTGGACGTTTGTTAATCATCCCGCAAAACGCTTCAACGGATTTTTAGATGAAATTTGGCATAGTTTAGAGTTAGCACATAGGATAAGTACTTTTTATTCCGTAAAATAGTAGTTCTAGCGGGATAGCGATAGATAAAAGATTTTTTTCGCAGATGAAGTCGGCGGCAACAGCTGGTATTGAATAAACCAAGATTGTTAATAGATTCTCTGTAGTCGTTTTCAGTAAATAATCAATCATTTATCTGCTCATACACATGGTGCAAGTTGATTGGTGATTTAAAATCAATTTATACGTACATACTTACAGCTACATGTTTGTCACAGAGATAATATGCAAAATATTATTTAATGCAATGTAGGGAACTATGTATATTATAATTCATTTCATTTATGATAACTTTACTTTTAGTTTTTTTTCTTTGGATGCGGACAGCGCAGAACCGATCCTTGTGGAACTTTTCAGTGGACAAAGGCCCTCTCGAAGGTTTTAAGCATGTAATAATTCAGTACATATTGTGTACATCAGCGTCGTGCCTTAATAAATCACAAATCATAGCGACTAGCATTAGTCAGTAAGTAATTACTATGTATTTACTGTCAAAATGGATTGAAAGGTCTGAATTATTACGAGTATTGTTGATGTGTATCGCACATCCAATAAAGGTACGCTTTGCTGAGTGGCAGTGGCAGCCGCGTGCGCCGGCATTCTCAGCTGCGTCCACGGAAGCCGCGGCGCGGCGCATTCCGACCGCGATCTCAATAACAGAACTACCTGGCTTAGGTACCCCGCTCAAGCTCAGGCTTACTGTGTATGTACACATGACATGATACCTACATACCTTCTGCTAAAGGCGTGGAATTCACTTTGTGGACATTCCCTATTACGGCAGAATCATAATGTCGTAACAAGCATTTATGTACAACATGCCTACGTGAGTATTCCGGGTCTCCGGGATGGTGTGGGTGGAAAAAATAAGTGATTCAAATATGCGTCACTTTGTTTGTGCGTCTCATTTAATTATTAAAAGTATGTTAAGTACAGACAAAAACCCTTTTTTTATTTTATTTATTTTCCCTTGTTTTGAATTAGTTATATTTAATTATTGATATTCCAATATGCTACCATTGTTTTAATAATGTTGCGGTCACGACGCTCTGATAACACTATTCACAAGTGCGCAATGCTTACTTCATCGCAGAGATAGAGTACTCATACTCTCGTACGATCTAAGAGCTTGATGCTGAGAGTTGTTAAAACGCAGAGATGACATAGAGTTTATTTATTCGTCTGAAATATGAATGGCTCGTCTCCTTGGTCGGGGCCGGGCGGGCGGCGGCGGGCAAGCCGCTCGGCGCCAGGCTGGCAGCCCGGAGCCCGGCCGCCGCGGGAGGACGCGATTGAATGAAAGCAATCAGACCAAATGAGAGTCTGTGATGTTGCGGGAGCGGGCTTAATGATCTGAGACGCGAGGATTTATGCGCTTCATTGGGTCGGGTACGTGACCTATCCTGTATTGTTTGCTTGTAGGGGCTTTAAATGGGTTCGTAACGGTTTTACCCGGTGTCGCGACGCGCTGGCGGCGTGCGACCCATCCAAACGGCATTCCGCAGCAGCACGTGGAGCGCTCGGGCTGACCGCGTGTCCGTGCAGCGGTGACGCTGAGCGCGGCCGGTCCATTGCCCCGCCGCGCTGACCGCCGCCTCACGTGCGCGTGACGTCAACTCGGGGATCACAAGTGTGATAACGTAATACGACACGAACCAACAACAGGTTTTATTCGCATCGACCGGCTGATGTATTAAAATTCTCGTAGTCCACTCAATTAGGCACAAACGTTACCTTGCTATAGTTTATACAATAGTTAAGCTACGTTGCACCAAACTTGAATATGGATCGCACTTATTCTTCAGCCACGCGTCGGGGTGTTGGCAGGCAGTGCCGGTTCCGCTGCCAAGAGATTTTCACGGCACATTCCCTGATTAACAGTTTATCTCCCTTAACTTTTTAAATCACGTAGGTACGTAAAATCAGTTTGGAACGCAGCAATAACTTCGTTCGGCCTCAGTGCGTTATTGTCTCAGCGCTGCACGATGGGCGCGGACCTTAATTGAAAGAGTGGATAATTTACGGTCATCCTCGAAGATTCTTTGCCTGTTTATCCTTCTCGGCCGCTTCGAACTTTCGGCGGCGTCCGCATTTTGAAGCGCTACCTCGGGTAGTTAGATACTTATAGTGTATTTCTGTTCTTTTTCTCCAAAATTCACCAACTTAATTTGCATGGGCCTTGGATTTGCAACGCTTTCGGCATAATTTGGTCGACGTCCCGGGCGTCACGGCCGCGCCTTTGTTTCCTTTCCGGAGGCATCTCATTTATTTAATCCTTAATTCATGGAGGCCGTCATCGAGCGCGGCGCTGGATTCAGTTGCGACTGTTTAGAGTCCGTGTCGTAAACAAGTATTCTTAGATCCTGGGCTAAAATCCGTTACTTTTTAAATATTTACGGGAACAAAGTAAGCGAACTGGTGAAATATCCAACAAAATCATGTTGAGGAGTTGGCAAACAGCGGCAGTTTACTTGTAGTAAGTGATATATTTCATGCGTGAAGTTAATAATATCAGAAAAGAATTTTGCCATTTCGCCCATAAGTATTTCCAATGACCTCGTGCCCGCGTCGCCGCCGTATTTCGGGCCAAGAATTTATGGCATTGGAATTCGATGTGCATTATCATGCGTTCTGCTGAATTTCAATCAGTTTTTAGAATTTACAGGCGCAAGACGTTTCCAGCGGCGAGTTGATGTCATGGCGGCTGCTGCAGCGGCGGCTGCGTCTCGGCGGCGGCCTCGGCGCTAAGCACTCGCGCAAACACCGACCGACGACCAAGGCCTTTCCAAATCGACTCTTTCGTCATATGCTCTAACTACGACTTGTACTACTCGTATAATCCAATCTAAATAAATAACAAATGTGTAGAACTGTAGAGTCGATTTAGAGTTCCGTGTTATCGGACTCCGGCAATAGTACGGCATAATGTTTTCGTTACGTTCACAGATTATGGTATCACGTTACGGCGGAGACGTGCCCGTGACTTAGGGACCTTTGAACTTCATAGCTAACATAAAACTAACTTGCGCTATTACTGCGAGCGGTCTCGGCTCTGCAGACTCGCGTCGACTCGCGATGTCGGGGCACAACATGTTTACCACTTCTACTAAGGAAAGTGATTAGACTTCTGTTTGTTGTTGAAATAAATACGCCTTTGATGCGGTACATCGATCAATGTCAACCACAAATGAAAAATACTGAAAACCATTTACTTACATGGATGTTTAATCAAACTTACCCAATCATGTGCTGAAATATTCCGGATTAACATGAGACAAGTTTAAAATTGAAATTCATATTGGTTTAAATATACATTTTGATGTTACGCAATTGAATATGAAATCAGGAACGTTAAGTTTTGGATTTACTGTTACAATATTAAATTACATTTGTCTATTAAGGGTAAATTAGTAGATGTAGGTATTAAACGTTCATATTAATAAATACAGACGTTTCTGTGTAGACATAAAATAAATAATTAGCACAGGATCGAAATCCGGAGATTTTTATTGTAATTTAATTGTTTTGAGCTTTCAATTATTGAAACAGGTAACGATTTACTTAAGTAGTTATTAATATTGACCGCTGCTTTTGGCTGTAGCATAAATTACACTCATGTTCTCACTTGAATTTTTATATTTTTATAATTACTAATTCATGTCGTTAATGTTGTTTTGTGGTAATTTGTCATTAGCGACATGCGTAGTTTTTGTTTATTTAATGCATACTGTATTTGCCTGTAATTAGGTGAATGAATACTTCCATTTGTTATTAATGCGTTTGTAGTGCAATTTTATGGTATTTTACACACATACATTATCCAATATCTTATTTAATTATTTAGTGTGAGTTGCACATGTTTATAACTTTATAAGTACTAAGTATAACGGTAACCAATGTCAAACGAACCGTCAAATCTCCGGTTAAGTGGTTTTCCGATTGCAGTATTTTACCAGAGATTTGACAGCTCGTTACAATGACATGGTGCAACTCGCGCTTTTGTAGGGTTAAGGTTTAAAGCGAAATCAACAATTCTTGACTTCGTAAATACCTACCTAAAAAAGAGTTTGAATGAAATGGAAGTGGTCAAATTCATTAAATGTCATTGTAGAATCAAAACATCAATCAATTAGAAACAGGGCACCTGGGAAGGAACCTCGGAGAGAGGGGTTTTGGGAAGTCGTAACTGCTGTGAGATTCTTAATAAATGTAGGTATACTTAGGATCAGTTCTTATATTCTTGTAATTCAACCCAGCACATGACGTGTCTTACTTAACTGACTGTGCAGTAAAGTTAATTTATCAAAACCAGTACTTACCACTAAATTGTGTAAGAAAAGGCATTTCGCCTAAAACCCTTTTAGGGGTTAAGGCCGGGTTCACGACCGACTATTTAGTCCCACTTCATTTTCTGTGCCCCTAAAACTTATTATGAGCCCGCACAAAACCCAGACTCGAATCATTGCCCAGTCAAATTTATCGATACTTGTCCTAAGCATAAAATAGGTACCTACGGAACGTTGAATCGAGATCATAAAACGAGACATAATGTGCGATCGCCACTGCGTGACATAGGAACCGCAAATAAATATTTACGAGGACTGAAATCTACGCGATTGCTGAAGTAGCTCTTGTTATTGGAGGCATTCTGCCAAAGTTCGGCAATAACCACAATGAATAGGAATTCTGATTCGGGAGGAATCAGAGATAGAATGGAACAGTCGTCGCCCAGACGGAACAACACAATAATGGCGCCGACGGCAGCTGCCTGTTGAGCAGGTCATGCGAGGGGGGTGGCGGGAGGGGGCAGGTAGCCCGGGACGCGGCCCCGGGACGCCGGGATGGCATGTTTGGGGAGGCGCCGTCAGTCAACCCGTACGGAAAACTATAGCGATGCAGCGCCTATCGCGTACGTGTTTACTCGAGCACATTGGGTGGTATTCTTGACTCAATATGAACCTTAAAATCAATTTTTAACTGTGTAAAACAGAAAGCTACTTCAACAAAAATTAAAATGAACTTAGTTGTAAACTTTTACTTATAACAAAAATGAAAATCTGTAGCCGAGTTCCCTGTGTTTGTTTCTGTAGTACCTAATTTAAGCACGACAGCAAAGGCTGTCCTTTGTTTCACTCATCGAATTCCGTGAAATCAGGTAATATTCACCGTCGCACAATGCCTGACGTACCTATTTGAGATACCTAGGATGCAAAACATTGAACTGACTGAATGAGTTGTGTTAAGTACCTACTTCAAATTACCTACTTAATTCAGACGGAAAAATATACTATAGGCAAGGCCAGTAGGAAAACAATAAACAATATTTTGTTAAAATAAGTGTGAAATTATAAACGGTGCTGGCAGCGTCGTCGAGCGAGAGGCTGCAGCCAGCATCCGCTGCAGCGGCGGCTCCTCCCTGCTCACGGTCATTTGCATTTGTTTGTAAACTTACTGTTTTGTTGTTAAAACCCCTACTCTAGTACTTTACATTTTTTTAAATAAACGTAACGAACTAATTAATTATTTCAAGTACTTAATTATTTCCACTCGAAAAGTTTAATATCTATGGTAATTCTCAAAATCAAGGACACGAATGTCATCTCGGAATGATTTGAAAAGGGTCCAGGATAAGCATATAAATGAATCCCGCGCGATATAAAGGGTGAGGGAGTTACCGCGAAGCCGATGTTGATGAAGATGAATATCTTGTCTGCGGTGCAGACTCCGCGGGCGCAGGCCATGTCAGCACGGGGCTCGGGGGTCCGCGCGGCGCGTGCCAGGGTGCGACGCGACACAGGGCGGACGCGCGTCGCCGGCGGCTCGTAAGGCACTGCCGCTGCCGCTGCTGCCGCCTGTCGCCCGCCGCGCCGCGCCGCGCGCCGCCGCCCGCGCCCCGCGCCCCGCACCCGCGCCCGCCGAGCTTCCACCACCCGCCGCATCAAGCAGCTTAATTCATCTCCGGAGCCGCCGCTGCTCCTGGCGGCGGCGCTCTGTTTCTTATCTAATTCAATTGGTCCAGTTGCCCACCGACCTCTCGACCCTATTCGCATCTCCTCTCATCGACTATCTTCAGATATGCAAATGGCTAATGACGCATAAATAGCTCTACCATGAGCCCAATTACTACAGTGACTGCATTTCTTATGTATTGATTCGATACAATGACGTCCATTATTTGCGGTGGACATGTATATAGGTAGGTATGTACCTACATACACAGAAATGTAAACTTAGCTTTTTGCTGTGTCATAACATAAATATGACGAGACGAGGCGAGGAGAGGAGTTCGTTGAGTGAGACAGCACGGCCGGCTGCGAGCCGCGACGCCGGAACCAGTTTGCTTCTCCATGCCGTTATGCCGTTACTCCACCCCTGTCAATCACGTAACCGCTTCTGACGAATGAACTCCCACATTCAAATTCAAAATTATTTTCATTTCTTGATAATTCAATTCAATGGGTAAGTAGGTATCTACCTACTTTTCTGAATCATGACATAAATATTAGGTGCAATCGTCATAATAAAATATCTAGAAAATAAAACAATTTTTTTTTTTCAAATAAT
Organism: Archips crataeganus; assembly: GCA_947859365.1. Taxonomy (NCBI): domain Eukaryota; kingdom Metazoa; phylum Arthropoda; class Insecta; order Lepidoptera; family Tortricidae; genus Archips; species Archips crataeganus. The sequence goes on from OX402056.1 coordinate 154,582, forward strand.
CTTTTATTAAGTAAGTAGATGTTAATAAAAAGAACTAAAAATCTGAAACTAATTTAATTCTGATAATAGTACATTACTGCAGCGGCCGCGAAATAGGGGATTGCCGGCCGAGTAGTAATAGATGGCCGAGTGTCAACGAGGCCATCTAGAGATACGAGGCCGGCAATCCCTGTTCGTGGCCAAGGCTTGTATAGAATTTTTCTCAAACATGCATCATCATCATCACCATCACCCACCATCACCATCATCATCAACATCATCATCATCGTCGTCGTCGTCGTCGTTGTCGTCATCGTCGTCATCATCACCATCACCACCACCATCATCATCATCCACCATCACCATCACCATCACCACCACCACCATCATCATCATCATCATCATCATCATCATCATCATCATCATCACCACCATCACTACCACCACCATCATCATCATTATCACCATCACCCGCCTTCACCATCATCATCATCACCGTCATCATCATCACCATCATCATCATCACCGTCATCATCATTATCATCATAAACTCATCGTCATCATCATCATCACATCATCATCTCATCTCCATCATCATCATCACCATCACCACCATAATCACACCATCATCACCATCATCATCATCATCACCACCATCATCATCACCATCATCATCACCATCACCACCATCATCACACCATCATCACCACCATCATCACACCATCATCACCATCATCACCACCATCATCATCATCACCACCATTATCATCATCACAACCACCATCATCATCATCATCACCCACCATCGACACCATCATCATCACCATCATCATCATCACCCACCATCACCACCATCATCATCACCATCACCATCATCACCATCACCATCACCATCATCATTATCATCATCATCATCATCAATCACCATCATCATCACCATCATCATCATCATCATCATAATCACCACCATCATCATCATCATCACCCACCATCACCACCATCATCATCACCATCACCACCATCATCATCACCATCACCATTATCATCATCATCTTGCCTTACCTTAAATAAGCGTAGTGGCAGAATGTCATAATGAACTAAAACGCAAATATTGCTTATAGTTTTTTTTTAATGGCTAAATGCTATGATGCCATAGACCTATTAAACTTCATGGTGCTGTGTCACATGAAACAATAGACGATCACTTTGCTGGCCAAGGCCAGCAATGTTGAATGAAAGTCCATTATTGACCTCTCGTCTAGCCGCACCTGCAACGTGACTCTTCGTGGCGTATTATAAGGAAAATAACGTCAATATTTCATAGCATGTTTGAGAAATAATAAATTTCATTCTGAAAGGAGGCCTGTGCCGTCTCTTTGCGTTTTTATCAAATTCCCAATTTTTTCAATATAGGTATAATATTAGTACATTACTGCAGCGGCCGCAAAATAGGGGATTGCCGGCCGAGTAGTTATAGATGGCCGAGTGTGAACGAGGCCATCTAGAGATACGAGGCCGGCAATCCCTGTTCGTGGCCAAGGCTTGTATAGAGTTTTTCTCAAACATGCATCATCATCATCACCACCATCATCACCGCCATCATCATCACCATCATCGTCACCAACAACATCATCAACATCCATCAACATCCATCAACATCCATCAACATCCATCCATCAACATCCATCAACATCCATCAACATCCATCCATCAACATCCATCAATATCCATCATCATCCATCCATCCATCAATATCTATCCGTCCGTCCGTCCGTCCATCCATCCATCCATCCGTCCATCCATCCAACCATCCATCCATCCATCCATCCATCCATCCATCCACGTCGACCACGTCGACCTATTAAACGTCATGGTGCTGTGTCACATCAAAACAATAGACAATCACTTTGCTGGCCTTGGCCAGCAATGTTGTATGAAATTCCATTATTGACCTCTCGTCTAGCCGCACCTGCAACGTGACACTTCGTGGCGTATTATAAGGAACATAACGTCAATATTTCATAGCATGTTTGAGAAAAAGTTCTTTTCACACCACCTGCTCGACAATGCCTCATTATATATCGATACCTTTGGGTTCAATTGGCGTAAAAGCCATTTTGGCCAAAATGAGTTATATATACAGTTTTTCTCAGAATTTTGAACTCTATCGATCTGTATATACGGTTCATTGAAATTCGCAAATTTAGGGTTTATACGCCGTAGCTTTTTAACAAAAAATATCAACAGAAATGAGAACCGTGTAATGTAACAGTCAAACAATTTTTTATTTTAAATTTGGTTAGTCGTAACTACCTTTTTGTTTTTTGTTAAATGACGTTAAATACAGTGCTGCAATTGAGGGTTTATACGCCATAGTATTTGTAAATGTATTATCGTTATTGCGTATAGTCGGCATGGCGTAAGTCCACTTTTAGTCAAGTGGATTGATGTATTAACCATCTTTTTAGCATCACGGCTTTTACGCTAATGAATTATGAAGAAGATCTCTAAAATGTATTAAAGTAAGTACTGTAAAAATGTGATTATCCAATTTGCTGTCCTTTACATCAATAATAAAAGACCAGAATGAATAGAGTTCGTACATAGAATTTAAAAATTGTCTATGATTTGGTTACTTTAGTCCGCTTTCCGAGCGTTCACAACACAATTATTTTAAGTATTGATTTAAAAATATGTTTATCTCTTTCTGTTACAATAAATAATAATAATAAATATAATCATTTAATCATATATAGTTGTACAAACAATGAAAGACATGAATGAAGTACTTCTTAACATTCATACCATGCGATAAGAGTTTTTTCTTTGTTTACCTACACCTCCGAGCCGATTTGAATGATATTTCATATAAATTTAAAGTACTGTAAAAACTAAAATGTAATTTTGATCAGAGAAATTTATACCTTAGGATTAAGCGAAATCAATAAACATTTTTTTAGCGTGGATACAAACTTACATTAGCAAAATAAGGAATATTTTTCTGTTATTCTTTATGATAATTGACTTAAGTACCATTTTCACTTGAACTTGTATATTTGTAAATAATCTTCCATGGTTATACGTTAACAATTTGCTAGGTTTATTTTTTTTATATTGTAACTTACGCGGTCTATTTGATAGTAGTATGGTATTTACGTCCATACCAGCTTTGTAAAACAAATATATCTTGCATTTACGGCCGTATGTTTTATCGATAAACTATAAAATACTGTGGTTTTTACGTCTAAACATCAAAACATTACGTCTTTTACGAGTGTATTGCTAGTTTTATTTTTTGTATATTGTAACTTACGCGGTCTATTTGATAGTAGTATGGCATTTACGGCCGTATGTTTTATCGATTAACTATAAAATACTGTGTTTTTTACATCTAAACATTAAAACATTACGTCTTTTACGAGTGTATAACGATACTTAACCATTGCATATTGGCTTTAACGTTATACCTTTTACTTGAACGTTCATTTATCAACTACATTTTTGTATTGGCCCCTTGCCTCAACTTTAATTTATAGATCAATCACGACATTAAAATGAAATATTTTTATTTTGATCATCGTCATCATGTAAGCCGAAAGATGTCCACTGCTGAACATAAGCCTCCCCTAAGGTTCTCCAAACAGATCGGTCCTGCGCAAACCGCATCCAACGCGTTCCCTAAGCCTTAACCAGGTCGTAGCTCTATCTTGGAGGTCTACCTACAGTGTGTCTGCTGGTCCGTGGACTCCATTCGAGAACCTTTTGGCCACATTGGCCATCAGTTCTACGAGTGATGTGCCTTGCCCACTGCCACTTGAGTCTGGCGATTCTTGAAGCTATTTCAGAGCCTTTCATTTTTGCACGGATTTCATCATTTCTGATGTGATCCCGCTGAGAAACTCCGAGCATACGCCTCTCCATAGCCCTCTGTGTGACTTTGAGCTTTCGTATGAGGCCCATCGTTGGCGAACTCGTCTCAGTGCCATAAATCACTGGTAGGTAACACACACTAGTCAAAGACTTTTGACTTGAGACACTGCGGTATATTGGATGACAAGATATTTCGGAGCTTCCCTAGCGCTGCCCAGCCGAGTTGGATTCGTCGATTGACTTCTTTCTCGAAGTTGGACCTACCTATACTACGTTTTTTTTTATCATTAGAAATAAGGTAAACATTCATGACAAGTCTTTTTATGAAAAACGCTTTTAAAAAATATTAACTATTAGTTATGAAACCAAATGAGTGTATATTTCCTTTCAAATTGTTACATTTTAGCTGTGAACTATTTTTCAAAAGTGTATTTCGACAAAAAGACACGTCAAGATCGCTTACCTTCATTCTAATGCTAAAAAAAACGAAGTATAATTGCGCTGTATGTCTCAGGTAGATATAGTCGTCAACAACTTCTAGCGAATGGTCCCCGAGTATAATGGAAGTTGGTACAACGTGGGTGTTCAACATGAGTTTTATCTTGTCCATGTTTATTCTAAACTAAAACCAACGTCTTCAGAGACTCTTCCGAGGTCAACGAGCATCGCATTGAGGTCCTTCAAGGTCTCCGTCATGACCACTATATCGTCGGCAAATCGAAGGTGAGAGATGTATTAGCCACGTGAAAGGGGTCTATAATTCTTCAATAGAATATTATAACCCTTTTTGAAGAACAGCATCGCTTCTGTTCTATGCTTTCAGCGTTTTCTCTTCCCTGATGACGGAACTAAGCAGGTTCTGTAGGGCCTTGAGGACTGATTTACCACCCGCCATTAGAAGTTTGGTCGTTATTTTGTTATCGCCAAGCGTTTTGCCGTTTCTGAGCTATTTGAGAGCCATACTAATCTCGTGAAGGCTGACGTCCGGGATATCTTCGGTATTCGGTTCGGGTTAGTCTAGCTCTCAGGTCTTTAGCTAGATCTATGACGGGTTTCTTAGTTGATGTTATAACTGTCCATAAAACTTCTCAACTTCTAACAATAGCTCCGATTTAGAGGTCACAATCCTACTGTTATCGGCCTTCAGGTTTGCTAATTGGCATTTTCCAGCAGAGAAATTCTTCGCAAAAACTTTAGAGCCTCTTCAATACTACTCTTATTGTACTTGCGTATATCGCGCCTCAGAGACTTTGTGATCTGTCTGTTGAGCTGCCAGTATCGGGAAACGTCACCTGATGTATGTAAGATAATCTCATGTCACTCTTCCATGAGCTTAAAGTAGAGTCTGTGATCTTTTTGTTTCTGCTTGTACGGCGGGTCTTTGAGAACTTAGCCCCTCCCATATGGACAGTTTCCACAAACCCGTCATTATGATCGTCCACATTTCGTCCTGGGTACTCGAAAAGGTTTAGAAATTCGAGCTAGAACCAAAAAATAATGAGAGAGATTTTTTTTCCAACTTCTACTTGTATTATTTCATTCACTATGATACAAAATAACAGGATGTGTAATGATAGATATAACAACATTTGATGTAACTGTAACATTTGGTATAATGCTACATTTGACATAATTCCATTTACTCGAGAAGTAAACATTCTACGATTCTTTTATAAAATAAACTAACCTAACCTAACCTAATGCATATCAAATAGAATTAATATCAATCCTCCGAAATTTACTTTTTGAGTAAATCGCATTATATCAAATGTAGCATAATACCAAATGTTACAGTTATATCAAATGTTGTTATATCTATCAAAGCGCACCCAAAATGACATGTACAATGATTACAGACAAAAGCAAAATATTTATGTGGTTAATACTACCTACAACTCTCAAATATCTGTGTTTTACGGCAAGAAATACTAACCCACGTTTTTTTAAATTGTGATACGTCACATGAAGATTCTAAATCATCAATTTTTTATGGATGTAATTACCATGAAGAGCAAATTTCTTGGGCGTAAATCCAAACTATTTTCTAAACCGAAGGTAGCTGGTAAATGCTAATAGTTTATTCTTTTTCATGCTGAAATTTTAAGCATATTTCATGTATATAACTTTTTTATACGGCTAACAGTTAAAAAGTTATTCGAAAAAAACGATTTAAAAAATCTTTTTTTGGCTCTCCTGAAAAGTTGCATTTTGGCTTTTACGCCAATTGAACCCAAAGGCATCGATATCATGCAAATTTTACTCAAAGTAAATCATTATAGCCCTTGTCTTTTGCCGGGGTGTAATGTTGTACTGAATTTCATTATAACCCGCCGGGCAGTAATGTGATTCTCACTTCTCTTAGTTCTTATTGTTATGCATTTAAAGACTAATTTCGTCAAAATCGCGCGGCGCGCGGCTGCTGCAGCTGCTGGTGGCCGACGGCGAGGAGGTGGACGGCGGCGCGCGCCGCGCCTCTTTTATTTGAAAATCGAACTTATTCGAAAATCGAGCTGGCCACGCCACGGCAAGCCGAACGAAAAAAAATCAATACTTAAAACAAAAGCCGCGAGTATTTCAATACGGTGCAATCAGTATCAGACAAAACTGCAAAAGAAGATAGAATAAAACATTAAGAAAATGTCGAGTGACGAAAGTGATTTAACTCCGGAGTCCATTAAATTAGACACCTTAGGTATTGTTAATAACCTACTACCAGAGAAGTCGAAGGAAAAATACTTGAAAGCTTACGACGATTTCCACAAATGGAAAACTGCAAAAGGCGCAAAGTCAGTGTCAGAATCAGTGCTTCTGGGTCTATTTCGAGTATTTTTCAGTAGCCTTGGTTTTTATTGTCTCGCAAAAGGTGAGAAAAGTAGAGTATACTCCTCGGGGATAAAACTGATTTTGCCTTGGGCGCGCTTAAATCCTTCACTGCTCTCAGGACTCCATCTTAATTCCCTCGCTTCGCTCGGGAATCAACTAAAAAACCCTCTCGCTACGCTCGGGAGTTAAATCTGGAGTCCCTCGATACGCTCAGGATTCAATATCGCGCCCGTGACATAATGCAGTGCTTTATCCCCTTGGTGTACAATCTACTATTTGCCTTAAAGTTACCGTGAACTGAACATACAGGGTTTCCCTTCCCAAAAAATAGTGCCAAGCAGAAATCCAGCGATAGAGCACCGCTTGGGATATTTGAATAATTCCCTTGAGTCTTGAGTGTCGAAATATAAGTACCTACCTAAGGTACTTTTTTGCGGCATAAACGGACATGTTTTTTTACGTTTACATTCTTAAAGTTTGATTTTTTCACGGCTTCTAGGGACTGTATCAAAGAGTATTGTAATATTATACAGGGTTATTTGTAATTCACTAGCATCCTTTTAACCCTAAACTCCTACCACTTAACAAACGTTTTTTGTTTTACGGCTTTTGTCATAACTTAATATTTTTGGTGTAACAAAGTTTTAAAAATTTGAGATTTCCTCTTATTTTTACGATACTCTGTGTATTTGTATGGGAAAAAAGTGCTTCATTTTAAAAAGTCGTAAAACAAAAAACATTTGTTTGAATGATAGGAATTCAGGGTTAAGAGGATGTCAGTGAATTAAAAATAACCCTGTATGAACAAGAGTGGCAACTCTATGGTCAAATATGCATGTATGGAAGGTGCTGCTGCCCTACGCCCTGCTGAAGAACTAATGTGACGTATCTATAGATGTATACCTATCTATATGTATATGTTGGTAGTGATGTACAGCTATAATTACGCGTAATTTAAATTGATAGGCTAATTGCCACTATTCGTATTTTAGCCGTCTAATTCAAATCAGCATATACGAAGTATAAGCGGCTAAACCCGATTTGCACTATACGGCTAAAATACGAACATTGGCAAGTGGCCTATCAATTAAAGTCCTTGACCGTACAATTTGGTACGCCATGGCCATGGCCGATGAATGACAACTGACAAGTTTGACAAGTCAACCAAGATGGCCGCTAATTTAGTTCTTTACCAAACAACCAGAGATCGCTGTAGTCGTATGAAAAGTGTGATATATGTAAGTGTGCCCCCCCTGGACTGTATTTAGACCTGAGTGTATGGTTTTAATTTCAACTCAAAACTCGATGTTCCCGAGATAAAGGGTCTTAATACTACTAAACGGGAATTATCACGCAATTAACTCGTGACCACGGCTGCTGCAATGTGGCCGAAACGTCGAGGTAAATAAATATTTATTGCGTGACAAGTCCCGTTTAGTATAGTAGGTAATTAGTAATTATGAGTGAAAATCACGAAAGTTTAAAACAGTATAAAGGGTCTTGACAGACAAACGGGCGGATGGACGGACCACGTACGAAGTTTTACTAGTATTTCGCAAATTACGTTTCCCAAATGATTCACTTGGCAAATGTTTCATTTCCCAAATGTTTATTTTTCTGAAACTGTAAACTTTTCAGGATTTTTATAGATCAACCCTAACCTAACCTAACCTAACCTACAAAATAGTCCTGAAATATATCCTGAATAGTTTACAGTTTCAGAAAAAATAAACATTTGGGAAATTAAACATTTGCCAGATGAATCAGTTTGGGAAACGTAATTTGCCAAACGAAGTACACCGTTGTCTTAGTTCCAAAATCTGTTTTGACATCGCCACGTACCTACTAGAAACTTGGTATTATGATTTAGTTGTAGCGAACCGGTAGCATTCAGATGTAGGAACTGTCATAAAAATAGTAAAGCACTTACTTAATCAACAGAGACTGCGATACGTCTTACTACAATACAACAACCGACGCGATCCATCACATCACGCCAAGCTGACACTGTCTCCTACGTTCGTAAACTTAACCGTATTGCCCTTTTTTACTTGCATTTATTATACAAGGTAAATTTTTTAATCAGTGCACCTAAATTTTGATACGTGATTCAGTATAGTCAAGGGCAAAAATATGTATAGGTATGTACACTTTAGTACCTTGTCACTTTAACCACTGTGACAGTTCATATATGGCGACTGGCAGTTCAAATATGTATAGGTATGTACACTTTAACCACTGTGACAGTTCATATATGGCGACTGGCAGTTCAAATATGTATAGGTATGTACACTTTAACCACTGTGACAGTTCATATATGGCGACTGGCAGTTCAAATATGTATAGGTATGTACACTTTAACCACTGTGACAGTTCATATATGGCGACTGGCAGTTCAAATATGTATAGGTATGTACACTTTAACCACTGTGACAGTTCATATATGGCGACTGGCAGTTCAAATATGTATAGGTATGTACACTTTAACCTCTGTGACAGTTCATATATGGCGACTGGCAGTTCAAATATGTATAGGTATGTACACTTTAACCACTGTGACAGTTCATATATGGCGACTGGCAGTTCAAATATGTATAGGTATGTACACTTTAACCACTGTGACAGTTCATATATGGCGACTGGCAGTTCAAATATGTATAGGTATGTACACTTTAACCACTGTGACAGTTCATATATGGCGACTGGCAGTTCAAATATGTATAGGTATGTACACTTTAACCACTGTGACAGTTCATATATGGCGACTGGCAGTTCAAATATGACGAAAATAGACAAGGTACTAAACTAAAGTGTATACATATTTTTGCCCTTCACTTGACGAGATTCAAGATTTTTTTTACATTTTGAAATTTGGGTTGTTCATAGTAATTCATCCAATAAATTGGTCGAGTTTACTATGAAAAATAAAAAAATAAGTGATAAATATTATAACGAAAAATACTGAAATTTGTTATTTTAACGACACTGGTTATCACATATTAAAATTTGTGCACTTATTAAAAAACTAGCTTTTGCCCGCGACTCCGTCCGCGTGGAATTAGTAATTTGGGCAGCTTATTTTTTTATCCAATTTGCTTTTTCATCAATTACGGCTCTCCTTAGATCCTTCCGAAAGAAGTGAAACTTCATAATAAACCAACCCGCTCCCAATCCGCCCCCAACCCGCTCCTAACCCGCCCCCAACTCGCTCCCAACCCGCCCCCAACCCGCTCACAACTCGCCCCCCACCCGCTCCCAACCCGCCCTATCTAACTGGGCTATCTAACACTGAAAGAATTTTTCAAATCGGAGCAGTAGTTCCCGAGATATAGAAATTTTACTTCAAAAACCCCCGATTTTGAAACATTCTTCCGCTCCGCTCCGCTCCAATTGGTGTTAGCGTGATAACCTTCCTATAGCCTATAGCCTATAGCCTTCTTCGATAAATGGGCTAACTAACATTGAAAGAATTTTTCAAATCGGAGCAGTAGTTCCTGAGATTAGCGCGTTCAAACAAACAAACAAACTCTTCAGCTTTATATATTAATATTAGTATAGATTACCCTGTATCTTTGACGTCGTCCATACTAGTACAGCATGTGTACATACATATTGTGTTCCTAAGAGACAAAACTAATCGATGTTAAGGATTAGGCACGTCCTGGAACATTGTCGTCAGTTTTTCAGCTGGGAAATAAATAACCTAGCACTGTAGTGTCGACTGCGTAATCGTTCGCATTACGCGCCGCAGCAGCGGTCAAGTGCACGTCTCTGTCGCCGCCGCGCGCTGCATGGACTCTATATTAGTATCTCTAGTAATATCCTCACAGCAAGCGTTATTAGCGTTATAGTTAAAAGAGCAAGTAAGTCACCTGATGGTAAGTAACATTGGACACTGGAACACCAGAAGATTCCCGATGCCTTACCAGCCTAGAGGGCTATTAAATTTTTACTTTTAATACTGTTGTCAATCAACACATTGGCAGCCAATACAAATAATACAAAAAAAGGTGAGAGCTGCGCTTGTAGGTACTAGATTGTGCTATCTTCTGGCTTAACAACTTGCTTAGTTCGTACCGATTCGGTGCTGAGGCTGGCCGGCCTCGTACCTGACGCCGACGTCCTCTAGGTATGCGCGATCAATTGCGTCCAATAACTGCCAATAATCGATGGCGGAGACGCTCACGCTCTCGATCGATTAAAATTCATCGAGTTTCGTAATGTGCCCCAATTTACAGGGCTATTGTTGTCCGCACTGCACGCTGGTCACATGGAGACCCGCGGCGGCGGATGTTTACGCGCAGCGCCGATTCAAACGGTGTAATGTGCTCTACTCTGGATCACTATAAGTAAATGATCTAATTCCTATCGACTCATTATTGCGTAGCTTATTTGCAACTGACATTATTTTTGGGTATCCTTCGTACACTGAAAAATAGTGGGGTAGTGTATAGAACTAAGTAACAATAACAAGTACTTAATAACAAGAACTACGTACGTACTTCATGTTATCAATTATATCCTCCCACATGCGCCGATCGCCGCGCAATCAGCGTGATGTAACGGTCGGGACTCTGGACGCGAGCGGCCCTTAATTAGGCTATTGGAAGAAGTCCCGACCTCTCTAAATTAGAAAACGCAGCCGCCCATCGGCGGCGTCCACTGAGATGAAGGCCCCGTGCTAACTCAGACATCTGCGAACTCTTCATGTAGAGAAGATAATTTAAAGGAGACCCTTATCCAAGTAATTAGTAATTAGTAATAAATTAGCTCAAAGTCACTCAGAGGGCGATGGAGAGGGCTATATTTGGAGTTTCTCTGCGGGATCGCATTAGAAATGATGAAATCCGCGCAAGAACTAAAGTCACGGACCAAAGCTCGAAGAATTGTCAGAATTGTGGCAGTGGGCAGGGCACATCGCTCGTAGAATTGACGGCCGATGGGGCCGAAAGGTTCTCGAGTGGCGTCCGCGAACCGGAAGACGTAGTGTAGATAGGTCTCCAAGAAGATGGAGCGACGACCTGGTTAAGGTGGCGGGAACGCGTTGGATGCGGATGGCGCAGGGCCGATCTGTTTGGTGAGCCTTGGGGAGACCTATGTTCAGCAGTGGACTTCTTTCGGCTGAAATGATGGTGATGATGATGAATAAATTAACATTTAATGTTTTGCTTCTTGTTTGTCTGGCAAAGGTTTGACAAATAAAAAATAAATACTTAAGTAAGGATGCCGCGTCGAGCCATGTTTCGGTGTGAGCTGGCCCCAAAGCCAACCTCTACAGATTTATTTTATGTTTCGGTACTGACATTCCGCTGCTCTTCTTAATTTAAATTACAAAATGTGACAGAGCTGCCGCGTGCCAGTATCCTTACAATTTCCCTCTCTCCTATTGAGGTCAGGTCTACCCTACCTAGATGTAGGCACTTACAACTTTCCCCATAGGCTAAGGCCGACCTGCATCCTTTTATCTGCGACCATCCATCAAGTATTGGCGGGGTTACACCCTTAAGATGGGTAAGGTCATACCTGCTAAGGTTGCAGGTCGGAAGTTAAAAAACCTACATGAAAAGTAACTTCCATGGGTTATTATGATTGCCACCCATTACATCCTTATGTATGCTTTGTTTGCCTTTTAAAAAACAATTACATTTAACTATGGCACCACTATCTTACTCGAAGCAAGATAAGATAAGGATGTAATGTGTAGCAACATAATAACCCATCCCCGCACCTCCACCACTTGTTATGCCCCTTACTTGGGTCCAGGGATGTAGCTCTTCGGGCTATAAATACTTATTAACAAAAAACGCAGATATGACTTTACTTCATGATTATTGTTCGGATCTCGTGTTGCGAATCTACACATTTATTTATTTTATGTTTCGGTACTGACATTCGGCTGCTCTTCTTAATATAAAAAACTTTTTAACAAAAAAATTAAGCAGCCGAAAAAACTGAAAAGCAAAGAATAATACTTTTTTTGGTTGACCTTAATCTAGGTACCAGTTTGAAGTCGGTGCCTCAGCACGAGCCAGGAGGAGTGATAGAAGCCAATCAGGTAGAAGATTATAGGTCCACTCCTCCTGTGCTGTGCTGAATCTAGATTAAGGTCAAACAAAAGAGGTATAATTATTCTTTGTTTTTCAGTTTTGTCAGCGGTTTATTTTTTTTGTTAAAAAGTTTTTATTTTATACTTTTTTCCCATCCTTGGGGTAATTTTTTTTTCCAAATTTATATAATACCAACTTCAAGGTATACCCTATCCAATAAAAAATAATTAAGAAAATCAGACTACTCTGTAAAAAGTTCTCTAAAAATCATCCTCTGTTTTCCACCCTAAGGGTAGGAATATTATTTCCAAATTTACATGGGACCACCCTTGGGGTATACGCTTTCCAATAAAAAAAGAATCATCAAAACCTGACTACCCTGTAATAAGTTATGCGTGGTCATATAGTACAATCAGTAACTGAACAATCAATCATCCCCTGTTTTCCTACCCTTAGGGTGGGAATATTATTTACAAATTTAAATGGGACCACCCTCGGGGTATACACTTTCCAATAAAAAAAGAATCATCAAAATCGGACCACTCTGTAAAAAGTTATGCGTGATCATACATAAAAAAAAATATATATATACACGTCGACTTGAGAACCTCCTCCTTTTGTTTTCGTCGGTTGATTACAAAATGTGACAGAGCCGCCGCGTGCCACTATCCTTACAGTACCTAAGGAACAGTAGGTACCTAGTCAACCAATAACCTGTAGGTACTACGCTTGCATATTTTTACCAACCCGTTTACTTAGGTATTTTGCCGAATCTTCCTACGCGAGTTACCGTTACCGAAATGCATTGCGTTATTCACCGATCGAGTAGGTATATTACCTAGTGGAATCACGCCATTTGGCATCGCTCATTACATGGGATCGCCTCCGTTGCAACAGCAACTTAGACGATGTTACGTTCGAAATGCGCGTCATTCCACGTCGCCACCGGCGAGAATGCAAATGCGAATTTGATGGTTTTCTTACGACGCGTTGCACACGGAGATAGCCAGCTATCCGGTATCTTCCAAGAATGGGAATAGTATAGACAAAGATGACCTACTTAGGTACTATTACATCATTTGAGACAACGGATGTTACAATATTATGTTGTGTTGCTGTCATGGATTCTTTGAAAGCTCAATACTTACAGACGAGCTACTTATTTTAGTGGCTTGGCGGGGCGCGACGCGAATGTGATCTCTTTCACATTGTAGGTATTACTTTAAATCTTCTTTTAAAGCTACTACTTATTTTTTTGTTGTGTTTAATTTTCTGATCCACTGTTGATGCATCACGTGCTGTAAACTAGTCCTTCCTTCTTTCTGTTAAAGGGTTGCCTGGAAGAGATCGCTCTTAAGCGATAAGGCCGCCTATTGCTTACCTTGTAACTTTCTCTCTGTGTTCCTGTATTCTGTATCGCTTACTATTTCTGGTGTACAATAAAGAGTCATTGTATTGTATTGTATTGTTACTTAGGTAGAATTACTTAAATATCATAAGTGCATTCTATGTAACCGATACATAAACAAGAGTTTTTACTGCTTTGCTTTCGCACAAAACTTGAACAACATTAGGTAGAGAGAGATTCGCTAAAAGAAAGCTAATGTTAGCCACACTACTAATACTTACTAAAATAAAAGCGCGAATCGCGTATTACAGGTTGTCCCAAACAAAACTCAACGACGACTTGGTACCGGGGGCAAGAGCTCAAGTTATATTTAACACTTGGGTTATTCGCGGTACCTAGGTAGTTACTTTGGTTATTCCTTCGCAGGAACTATTGCGTTTATTTTGGCATAGTTCCTTCACAAGGGTCGCAAGGAAAAATTGCGTAAATTTTTCGGCTTTGTTTGTTTGCAAGAACTGAAGGTGCTCTGCGACAAGGAATAGTTAATAGCAGCAAGGACACTTATTCCTGTATTGTCTTACTTAGCTACGAACCCAACGCCCCCTTCAGTGTAGGAACGCGTTTAGCCGCGCGACTAATCCACTTCAAGTCACTTTAGGCCCGGCACCCATAATCGGCATCGGCAAGGAAAAGGATCTGTAGCGACTACTAGCGCCATCTAGTCATCATATAAGAAACTAGTTACTACACCCTGCATCGCACTATCGGAGTTTCTCAACTCGGCTGCTAAATACAACTTTCAACTTCAGTCCCCAGGCATAACATCTGCCTAGATAAGAGAGATATCTCTATTGTAGCAGCTACCCCCAATCCTTCGGCATCCTTACATGCAAGCGCACACTGTCGGAAACTATGCCTTGGCATGCTGCAACGTCCTTAAGGCGACCAAGTGCCTACCGAGCTTTTCGCGCTAATAGATTTTGGGTGGGCGATTTCCGGCTTGGGGGAGGCACGATGGCTCAAGATAGGTTGGTTGGACTACGCGTGTTTTTGGGTATTTTCATCTTATTACTAAAACAAATAGTTACATATTTTAAAAATGTAGCAACACTACGCCCTAGAAAACATCTTCCCTTCAAAAAAAAAAGAAAGGCCTTTCTAAGGTTCATATATAAAAAAATGTATGGATACTATCCCCTGATGTACCCTACAAAATTTCTTCTTGGTCACATTGGCTTCAATTCTCTGGAAGCGAGACGTAACTGCACTCTGTTAACGACGGTGTGTGACATCTTGCGAGGCAATTCAGATTGTCCTGATCTAGTGTCAATGATCGTAAGGTTAGCAGTCCCATTCTCCCCAAAAAATTTTCTCAGACCGCGTAACAATAGTTTGCTGGCGGTACCAAGGACTCGTACTGTATCACACCGTAATTCCCCTGTAATTCGTGCACTAACGTGCCTCAACTCGCTTCTGTCATCAGCACCCGAATCTGACCTCTTTGCAAGTCGACGGGCCGAAGTCTGTCGCACATGTCTGAGGTTCTGTGAGGCGATGGATGGAAGTGGATTGTTATCTATTTCTTAAATGTATAATTTCTTACTTCAAATGTTTAATAGTACATTACTGCAGCGGCCGCGAAATAGGGGATTGCCGGCCGAGTAGTTATAGATGGCCGAGTGTCAACGAGGCCATCTAGAGATACGAGGCCGGCAATCCCTGTTCGTGGCCAAGGCTTGTATAAAGTTTTTCTCAAACATGCATCATCATCATCATCACCATCATCACCGCCATCATCATCACCATCACCATCACCAACAACATCATCAACATCCATCAACATCCATCAACATCCATCAACCAACATCAACCAACATCCATCAACATCCATCAACATCCATCAACATCCATCAACCAACATCAACCAACATCCATCAACATCCATCAACCAACATCAACCAACATCCATCAACATCCATCAACATCCATCAACATCCATCAACATCCATCAACATCCATCAACCAACATCCATCAACATCCATCAATATCCATCAACATCCATCAACATCCATCAACATCCAACAACATCCATCAACATCCATCAACATCCATCAACATCTATCAACAGCCATCAACATCCATCAACATCCATCAACATCCATCAACATCCATCAACCAACATCAACCAACATCCATCAACATCCATCAACATCCATCAACATCCATCAACATCCATCAACATCCATCCATCAACATCCATCAACCAACATCAACCAACATCCATCAACATCCATCAACATCCATCAACATCCATCAACATCCATCAACCAACATCCATCAACATCCATCAACATCCATCAACATCCATCAACATCCATCAACAGCCATCAATATCCATCAACATCCATCAACATCCATCAACATCCAACAACATCCATCAACATCTATCAACATCCATCAACATCCATCAACATCCATCAACATCCATCAACATACATCAACATCCATCAACATCCATCAACATCCATCAACCAACACCAACCAACATCCATCAACATCCATCAACATCCATCAACATACATCAACATCCATCAACATCCAACAACATCCATCAACATCCATCAACATCCATCCATCCATCCATCCATCAACATCCATCAACATCCATCAACATCCATCAACCAACATCCATCAACATCCATCAACATCCATCAATATCCATCAATATCCATCAACCAACATCCATCAACATCCATCAACATCCATCAACATCTATCAACATCCATCAACATCCATCAACATCCATCAACATCCATCCACCCATCCATCCATCAACATCCATCCATCCGTCCGTCCGTCCGTCCGTCCTTCCGACCGTCCGTCCATCCGTCCGTACATCCATCCATCCATCCATCCATCCATCCATCCATCCATCCATCCATCCATCCATCCATCCATCCATCCATCCATCCATCCATCCATCCATCCATCCATCCATCCATCCATCCATCCATCCATCCATCCATCCATCCATCCATCCATCCATCCATCCATCCACGTCGACCACGTCGACCTATTAAACGTCATGGTGCTGTGTCACATAAAGCAATAGACGATCACTTTGCTGGCCAAGGCCAGCAATGTTGTATGAAATTCCATTATTGACCTCTCGTCTAGGCGCACCTGCAACGTGACAGTTCGTGGCGTATTATAAGGAACATAACGTCAATATTTCATAGCATGTTTGAGAAAATTGAATTTTCCAGTGAATTGGCTTACAGCTGTAATACTGTGTAAATTTTGTTTTACTTAATAAATAAATAAATAAATCTTGTTTTATTAACATTCAAAAAGTCATGACCTGCCGTGCAGTATTAGCGTTGTACCTACTACGAATTTATTTTATTTTTTAGAGACGACTTTGGATTATTTTTCTATCGAGCGAAATAAGTAATCGTGTTTCGATAAACACTTGTCATTAGAGTGAATCCTCAAATATCTTACACATGAATTTCAAGACTATAGCTTTACTTGTAATGATACAGCACGAGATTAAAATGAATGCAATAAATGCGCCAAAAACACGGTAGGTAGGCCCTTAAGCCCGGCGCCCATTATCGGCATCGGCACGGCTAAGGATTTTAGGTGGGAAATAGCAATAGACGTTAACATCATGGCAATAAAGTAGAAATTACGTTTGCATATTGGGATGCCGAAGGATTCTTTTTCTAGCCGATGGCCGATAATGGGCGGCGGCGTACCGAAGGATGCCGAAGTATCCCGAAGCATCCTCAAGGCTGCCGATGCTGTGCAGACTCAAGCATACCGAAGCGGTATTTTTGTTACTACGACCTAACTACGACCATATAGGTATCATGGAAATTTCTACTTTATTGCCTTAATGTACCTATACCTAATCTAATTGGGATGTCTATTTTTCGTAATGTATAGTAAATCGAAAACCATTTCGAGATAAATGCTTTTTAAATTGTTTTTAATTTAAATATAATGTTATTAATATCAAATAAGCAATGACCTTCATTTGCCATTGAAGTAAATTTCGTAGACTGTCCAAGTTGTACTTTAATCGGTGTGCAAATGAGTGACACTAGTTACAATGTACCACTACACAAAAAATAATTAAAGGGAAAAAAACTAAATACAAACTGAAATATAGATGCAAAGAAAAAACCCCAGAAAAAAGACCAATGCTGGGAATCGAACCCAGGTCCTCAGCGTTCCGTGCTGCGTGCTTACCCCTACACCATCACTGGTCTAGAAGTTAGCGACGAATCTTTCCTATACATCGTACACTTCAGTCTGTTATAATCACATTAGGCAGTGATAAAGCGCATCTATGTTATGCCCTCTACCGAGAGACTTCAACACTCCTTCGGAGCTACCCGCTCACCTGGACCAAGAGATGGCGCTACTAGGCCAACTTTTACAAGTTAAGTATGAAGTATCTTTTTCTATTTTTTTTTTAAATAAAAAATAATAAATAAAAAAAAAAGTACCTATGTACTTTCCTATAATGTAGGTAGGTATATGTTTATGAGACGGCCGTTGATATATGTAATGCAAGTTAAGTATGAAGTATCTTTTTCTGTTATTTTTTTCAACTTAATTTTTTTATTACTTTTACTATTTTTTCTATTTTTTAATAAAAATAGAAAAAGATACTTCATACTTAACTTGTAAAAGTTGGCCTAGTAGCGCCATCTCTTGGTCCAGGTGAGCGGTTAGCTCCGAAGGAGTGTTAAAGTCTCTCGGTAGAGGGCATAACATAGATGCGCGCTTTATCACTCCATAATGTGATTATAACAGACTGAAGTGTACGATGTATGTGAAAGATTCGTCGCTAACTTCTAGACCAGTGATGGTGTAGGGGTAAGCACGCAGCACGGAACGCTGAGGACCTGGGTTCGATTCCCAGCATTGGTCTTTTTTCTGGGGTTTTTTCTGTGCATGTATATTTCAGTTTGTATTTAGTTTGAAATATATGTAATGCACGTTTTTGCAAAGAGCCGACGGGGAAAAATGTGTACCTACCCACCTTCTGGGGAAAATGTTATTATCTGAGGAAATGGTCTACCTATCTGCGAAAGTGGTCTATCTGAGTGCACCTTTAGAGAAAGTAGGTCTTACGAGGCTGTCTGTATAGCTGTTTTAGGGTAAAGTCACTAATGCTTAACTTCTAGTAAACAATATTGAAAGAAAATACATTTATTTACAACAACACAAGACACAGCTAAATATTTTTACAAAAAGGACAACACGTAGGCTCAAGTTAGAGTGTGTCATTGCGGTTGTATATTGGACTTGGACAGGACAAAGCATTCAAAAACACCCTGATAGGTAAATACGCGCTCTTACAGCCATAGCTACAAATAGAATTACGTTTAGAATATTTCGTTTTATCCTGTTAGATACGTATACTTAAGTAATTTCATTATTGGCGGTGACCGTACGCAGGTAGAGCTTGTCTAATTTAAAATGACGCGCCCCGCCACCTATTCAGCCACGAACTTTGGTTTGGGACCCACTGTTGAACAAGTATCTAAGCTTTTATCATGCAGGTATGGCAATTTTAGCTCAACGACTTTCCATTATTGTCTAAAATCGTCGATCAGGTATTTCAACAACCGGACCACTAGCAGCGACAACACGAGTTACGGGGGAACTTCAGTGTAAAAGCGAAAAATAAAATGAAACGCTTTCTTACTTCACATACACTTTATTAGATTAGTTCACAAATAGAAAAAAACCGCGCGGGCGTCGACGCCACCGGTGTTTCGCATGGCTTGCGACCTCAACAAGTGTAGGTGCACCACTCCACGCGCGGGCGTCTGCGCCGCGACGTCGGAGGCCCCACGAGGCCTCGCGGTGCCGCGGTGCCGCGGTGTCGTTAGTCGGTTCCAATACAAAGCACACCCACTTACGTCGGAGGCCCCACGAGGCCTCGCGGGCCGCGGTGCCGCGGTGCCGCGGTGTCGTTAGTCGGTTCCAATACAAAGCACACCCACTTACGTCGGAGGCCCCACGAGGCCTCGCGGGCCGCGGCAGCCCGCGGTGCCGCGGTGCCGCGGTGCCGCGGTGTCGTTAGTCGGTTCCAATACAAAGCACACCCACTTACGTCGGAGGCCCCACGAGGCCTCGCGGGCCGCGGCAGCCCGCGGTGCCGCGGTGCCGCGGTGCCGCGGTGTCGTTAGTCGGTTCCAATACAAAGCACACCCACTTACGTCGGAGGCCCCACGAGGCCTCGCGGGCCGCGGCAGCCCGCGGTGCCGCGGTGCCGCGGTGCCGCGGTGTCGTTAGTCGGTTCCAATACAAAGCACACCCACTTACGTCGGAGGCCCCACGAGGCCTCGCGGGCCGCGGCAGCCCGCGGTGCCGCGGTGTCGTTAGTCGGTTCCAATACAAAGCACACCCACTTACGACTACTGTGCCGGCCGCCACAGATGCTATACCTTTCCAGTAGGTACGGCGCAGGTAAAGTTATACAAACTTACGTTATAAAGTTTATTAAGACACGAGGGTGAGAGCGACGGCCGGCCTAACCTAGCGAGAATCAGTCGAGATAGAACATAACGAAGTAAACACTAAATTTGTACTGAGTGGCAACTTAAACAGTCGTAATTAAACAATATATTAGGAAATATAAAAGAAAGATCAGTCTCAAGTCAAACTCCATGCTCCCGGCCCGCGCGCCGCAGATGTATTTGCATTCCTCCTGCCGCCCACGTAAAATTTTGTTTCAATGAACTTTTAATTTATGTCACTTATTCAGTGAGTTCGATGTCACATTACAAAGTCCTGAATACAGGATAGGACACTGGGCGGCAGGATATAGTAGTGTATATGCTTTTGTTCGAGTAATGGTCCTGTGGACGCGCGGGCCGCCGGCGTAGCGCTTACAGCTCAGTGCGTGCGGCAGTGACGCGAGTATTACAAACAACTTAACATCTACAGTGGAGACTAAAGGGCACAAGTTGAAATACAGATGCACAAATGCTCCTTAACAACAAACACTAAAGTACACCAAGAACACGACACAATACGAGTACGACACGATATAAACCTATGCAGAGTTAACAACATATACCTACAACTAGCACACATTTGGTTACGAACTTACGCTAAGTTAGTGAAATATTAATATCTGTCATCGTAAATATCTCTATAAAATATCCGAGCCTGGCTGCGCCATCACGAGGTACAAGCTCATTGTTAATCTGTACAATCACGTCTAAAAATAAGTCAACACCAATGATAAATTAAACATGTACTTAGTCTACTGTGACATATGTATTTCAATCAATCTAATTTTGAATGGCCTCATCGAGCGATAATTCCTCCAGTGTCTAGGTTGGATAAGACACTTCCAGGCGACTTTTAGTCAAGAGATCAAGTAGAGCTGGCCCTGTTCGGTAAAATACCAGCCGCAACCAGTCTAGAACAAAAAAGTTTCAAAGTGCCACTACTAGAGGCACAACTACTTATAAAATGTTTTGTGAAACCTTGTAAATGTCCACATATTTTTAGACAGGACTGTACATACAAGCTGGATAAATTTCTCCGATATTCAATTACTTAACATAATAAAACAAAAAGAAATAAAACTGCACATCGGCGCTCGCCCGCTGCGAGCCGCTGCAGTGTCTTCTGCGTTACTCAGTCTTACAGAGGAACTTCAATAAATGCAAATCAATCTTCTCCGATTGGCGACAATTTGTAAAATAATAAATAATTTGTACTTCGATGTATAGCGGTGGGAATGGCTGGTGATGATGCTTGCGTGAGATTCCCCTACACGCTACATTACATTATCTTATTTAAGTTTAATGAGTATTAGAGCAGAAACTAAAGAAGTAAGCCATCCGTCGTCAAACAGGCGCAGACGGGGCGTGGCAGGAGCCGGCGCGCGCGCCGCTCTATGGCACAAGTGATTATACAACGTGTTACAAAAATATCAAAAAAATAAGCCAACTTTAGAAGCTGTCATGAATTGGCTAAACCGGGTTTCCGTGTAATTTAATTTTACTTAAATAGGGTTGCGCTTCAATGACATTTTATTAATATTTTTTTCGATAAGTCGTAAGTAGTATCATACTACGATTTTCATCAGTCAACAAACTGGCAACAAAGGATCGTCTAAACCTTTTCCCGCCAGAGGGGTATTCTTGTAACACTCTGTACGCTCTATTACTTAGAAAATTATCGATTTTACAAAATTAACGCTACGTCTTACAACAAACATGTTTTCTATTTAAATAAACGTAAACTAGCGTCATGGGTAGCGAAGCTCAGTCAGTAACGTCTTGTATAAATCAACGTGAGATTCTAGCCTCTCAGTGGAAACATAATCTCGGTACAGGCGGGTGATCTTACACAATAAGGAGCCGTTCAAGTATTAAATAGGTATAGCACCGAAGGAAATAAGAGCAGATTTTGTGAAAAATATGGTAATGCCGTTTACTTTTGCTGATAAGGCGAGGAGACAAAAATTACAAAAACGTTAGTGGTGGAGTACTTGAACGGCCCCGTGGAGCTCATCCAGACGAAGCGCTTTCTTTCCCGAAGTACTGAAGCTACATAAGCCCAACCGTGCAACGCTCGGACTCCCAACCCACGCGTATGCGAGCGCCGCGGGAGTCCAGATACTCTGGCGCCGTTGCAGCGTTCAATAGCACGCGCGAGTCCGTGGCGGGTGGACTTCTTTTGTTCCAAATGAAGCGTGATTACTTCGATACGGAACTTTTACATGACGCGTAGGAACACGCGCAGGCTTGTTCGGACTAGGCTAGTAGCGAGTAATTTAGTAGCTAAACTATTCGTTACTGCCTAAAAAATCGTTCGTATTACAGTCGAGACATTTTCCCGCCAACTAATGAACTCGACTAAATTGACAGGTTCGGACTTGTTTAGCCGGCGGCCGAGTAAGCACGGACGCGTGGTGGGGGGTGCTACTGACTACTAATCTGCTAAAAAAAATAGAATAAAATGGACTGAATCGACTAAATTACTTACTAATCTACACGACCAATTTTTTTTTTTTTGGTGTTCAGACATGTTTAGCTACTAGACTAAAATACTAGCCTAGTCCGAACAAGCCTTACGACGCGGTATCTGGACGCGATATCAATTGAAACTTTCTCGCGCAAACTGCTTCGTCTGGAAGGCTCATAGTTTGGCTACTCGAAGCGGCGATCTGCGAAGCTCGTCTCGAGCAATAGCATGTCAAGGGTAGCAGTCTTTTAAAGTTAGTCTCGGGATGGCATGCGTGATATGGTGGCTTGGTGATATGTGATATGGTGATGCTGCGCGAGCGGCTGACAGAGCCGTCTGTGGCGTGTGGCTGTGGCGTGTGGCTGTGGCGTGTGGCTGTGGTGTATGGCTGTGGCTCGTGGCAGCCTAGGCCTTGTATCGTGGCGCGGGGCGCGCGCGCAGGCACAGCGCCAGCGCCAGCAGCAGCGCGGCGGCGTGCAGGGCCAGCAGCGCCGCGCCCAGCGCCAGCGGCAGCCGCGCGCCCTCCTGGGGGGAGGGGGAGGGGGGGGGGGGCATACATTACATAGCGACATGACAACCAGTACGGAACTCGCCCGTCTGGACGCAACAACTACGCGGGCCGTTCGGTCACCCCTTGTCCTGGTCACCAGGCCAAAATATTATGCATGGACACATCTGTTGTGGCATGTCAAACATCTTTCAACTTCTCCATGCTAGGTGATAGCACGTCGTATGGAATCATTTAAGTATACACTTTTACAACAGACTATTAAAAAAATGCTGCTGTTCTGATCGTATTACGTTTAGTTAAACAAAATATACGACCAATAATTACCAAGATTTTAGTATGTCCAAATATGCATGTCGCTCACTGAATGCAAAAGGGCCACAAATCAGAAACAGCATTTTTTACAGGACAGTCAAAACAAAATTAAAAACCGGTTTTTAATAATATTTTAGGTTTTTTTTATTATTATTATTATTATGTTAATATATCATTGTGTTCGTTATTTTTTGCTCTATCTTTTAAAAACATCTAATTTGTAATAGCTGTCACCCACGCAGAACAAACAACACAAACGTCCCTTTTGCATTCAAAATTTTGACAATTGTTATTAAAATTATGTCAAAAAAAAACTCATTTTAATAGGAAACACGCTTTATTTACTGTTTTCTTTATTTAAAGTAATCAAAAAGTGTAGGTTAAACTTAGAGGAACTGTGACCGACCATTCATCCATCGTCTAGTACCCATAGTACAAGCTTTGCTTAGTTTGGGACTAGGTCGATTTGTGTAAGATTGTCCCCAAATATTTATTTATTTATTTGCATGCAAATATTTAGTTCTATTGAATATTACATGGGTAGTAGGTATTTGCTATACCTTAATCACATTTAAATATTGTTAAACTCACTCAAAATAGCTAACAAAAAACTCAAAAGTATTCAGAAACTTTAACATTAATGAAATTCTTCAAAATAGGATATGAAATTTTTATGACTAAGTAGTACATGAAACTTTGTACTCGGACGCGTTTATCATTTTTCAGCAAATAATTATGCGTGGTTAAAGATTTGACAAGTGCTACCAACGCACAGCCACCAAGCCAGGCTTGATTTTTGCCAGATTCATCAGTTGTGGTGGCAACCGCCATGTTTAAAATTACTCTTGCTCTACTATTCATTCTGTAAATAAAATCTAATATGGTTTGTAAGTAAACTCACGGACCATTACAAGCCGTACACAGGCGCGCACACACACACACACACACACACACTTAATATAAGGGTTTCCTCAATATATTTTCCTTCACCGTAAAAGTGTGATACAAGGTTCAGATTTTTCGTCGCACGGTAAGATGAAAGAAAACCATGGAGCCGATATTAAAGTTAAAATTTAACTGATATTCATACTCATACATATGTAATTAATACCGAGAGTAAATTTTAAATTAAACAAACAATTTGAACTCAATTAAATGATATTTTAAATAAAAAAACGAACTGCCGCACAATAAAAAAATGAACATTTAGAAAACTTCTATTTCGTAAGTAATATCCATGGGGCATGGAGATGCAGGAATGGGCGTCAAAATCTTGATAAGGTAGGTATGGCGTGTGTATTGTCCATTTCAAAATTACAATCGCAAAATGAGTATAATATCATGGCGACGTTTTTCATATTTTCTAGAATAAAAGAGGTTTTATATTGGTTCGTAGTATATTCTAGACTTCCCGCATCGTACTACAAAAATTAATTTGAATTACATTAAGAAGTAAGATTAACTTTCGATTGACATTTTCGATCTGTCAGCCTGATAAAGGGATAAAAGTATTACGAGACTAAGAAAATAAGTGAGTATGACTATGAATATGAGTTAAATTTTAACTTTAATATCGACTCCATAGTTTTCTTTCATCTTACCGTATGATGAAAAATCCGAACCTTGTGATAATGCCAAACACGTCAATTTTGTTTATATTTGAACATTCGTAACAATAATTTTCCTACAAACCAAACGCACTAAAACTGCATTTTAGATTGAAATAAATTTTGGATAACATATTATAGTTCTTTGCAAAACGGACACATTTCTAAATATGGCACTGGTTTATATAATTATGTCAATGCAAAATGGATGTGTTTATAAAAACAGCACTGTTGTATTACAAATTAAGACTATATTCACTTTATTTTGGAATGTAAAATGGACTCATTCCGAAATATGGCACTGGTTTATATATAATTTCAATGCAAAATGGACGTGTTTTTAAAAATGGCACTGTTGTATTACAAATTAAGACTATACTCACTTGATTTTGGAATGAAAAATGGACGCATTCCGAAATATGGCACTTTTGCACAGAACAGTGAACTCGTTATGCGGTATTATTTTGGAATGTGGCCGTTTTGTACGAAACTGACGTGCGTTTCTGGGTTACAACTGACAAAATGGCGGTTTTGCACTGAAGTTACCTCGCAAACCCGCCAAATGCAAAAAGGGCGGTCGAACCATTCGACGACAAATAACGCAAAAATTACGGGTGTCTTAAATTTAGGATAAAGTTATGGTCGATTAGACCACGATTTTGCAATAAAACAATTTTCGGATTTTTTTGATTTGTGGCCCTTTTGCATTCAATGAGCGATGTGTACATTTCCAGCGACACTGATTTTGGACTAAAAGGGACTATGGCATTTTCTCTTATTTGTTTCAGTTTGTGTCGTGCGCCGCGCCGCGCGCTGTATGTGGGGGGGGGGGAGGGGGGCGTACCTCGAGCGCGCGCAGCACGCGCGGCGCGCAGGCGGCGGCGTGCAGGCCGGGCGCCGAGCTGGAGGCGGCGGGCACGCGCCGCGCCGCCGCGCAAGCCGCCGCCCACGCCGCCGGCTCCGCTCCCGGCTCCGCTCCCGGCTCCGCTCCCGGCTCCGCTCCCGGCTCCGCTCCCGGCTCCGCGCGCTGCAACACACCGCCACATTACTGCCTCGCGTCCGCAAGAACCTTGCCGGACCACTAACATGGTGACCTACGATTTGAGCCACCCGACCGACTGTACTACAGTACTACAGTGTCGCCTGGCGCTACATGTATTCCAAAACGCGACAATGGCTTTCAAAGTTCCGACATCTAATCCAATAGTAACTCTGTGGATCATATCTACTTTTTAATAACTTAATAATAGACTTTCAATACAATCACAACTGGCAAGAACAACATGTTTTTCGCGCTTATTTAAGCTTTTTTATAACTTTCTGGCTCGGGAACACAGGCCTTTAGGAAACCTTGGAACCTCATGAGCCATGCGGCCATGAGTGTCGTAGCACACTGATTCAGAAATGGTCGCTGTCGCCTATCGCGGTCACTTCTCCGACCTGCGCCTCAAACCATCTTCGGATCTGCATACAATACGAATCGTGTGCCGCGATTGCGTGTCTCAAAGTGTATCTTCATAATTGCATGCAACAATGTTTTTTGTAGCCACCTCGGCACGCGCTGATTAAGCTATTTTTACGACATCATAAAACGTTAGATACTCGGAGCTGCACAACTTACGACGCAGCAGGACGGTGGCACGTAGTAGTAGGCGGATGGCGCAGAAATGGACAGGTCAAGCGCGTCTCCCACCGCGCCCGCGCCCGCTACCGCGCCCGCTCCCGCTTCCGCCGCCGCCGCCGCCTGCGCGCGCGACCACACCGAGCCTTGCCAGTCGCGCGCGCCGCTCGCACCACAACACTCCAGCTGGAAATCGACACAAAGTTTAAAATCAGAAATTGCCCGCAGATGTCTCTTTTTTGTCTGTTTAAAGTCTACAGGGCTTCCATAAAGCTTATCATTGTCAAGAAGGAAGCGTCGCAAGAAATTTGACAGCATGTAATATTTTCTACAGACAAATTTCAATTGTTATCAAACTACAAATTGTAAAAGTATACCAAGTCGCGTCAGGTATCAACTTCGCGTCCGATAGACCTCTAGGACTCGTAGAGGGACGAGACGTTGTGTATAAAATGCGAGAATCCTTAATAACTTTGATATAGTATTGGAACAAACAACAAGTCACAAATACGTTCCCACAACGCTGACTCTACAAGGCGCGTCACCTGAGCCACGTCAGCTCATATCTCGGTGCATTTGCACTACAATATGAGCTGACACAACTAAACTGTCCCTTCAGACCCAAACTTGAAGAAAGATGAAAATCTTCATCATTATGTAGTCTTTAAACATGAAACTACCGTGAGACTCACTCATAGTGAAAATAAACGGATCACTCACGTTTTAAAACGAGTTTAACTGAACATGTTTCGGGCTAATCCGTAGGCCTTCCTCTCGGAGTAGCACGTCACGTCGGCTGCCAAACGTGCACTGCGTGCTAACGCCCTGGTCGCGCGGCTACTACTACTATGACAATAAAAGTGATGATGAAAACGGGGGTAGTTGTGTGTCGCTGTCAGTTGCATCACGCAGTGCACGTTTGGCAGCCGCCGTGACGTGCGACTCCGAGAGGAAGGGCTACGAATTAGCCCGGAACATGTCGAGTTAAACTCGTTTTAAGACGTGAGTGATCCGTTTATTTTCATTATGTAGTCATTTACTTTTTTTCTCTCTTTTGCTACAATTTTATAAATAATTGTTTACTAACGTTTATGTACTATCCAGTTTGTAGACCAAATAACAAAATCACTCATCTGCTTGGTAAATTATGATCAGACTGATCAGAAATGAACGTGCAGGGTAATATAGCGTGAAAGGCAACAGTATGTGTATGCGCACGTACGTCGATCTGTATGGCGTCGATGAACTGCGTGGGCACATGGAGGGCTCCGTAGTCGTCGCGCAGCGCGGCGTGCAGCCGGGCGTGCAGCGCGCGCCGCAGCGCGGGCAGGTGCGCCGCGCCCCAGCTGGCCGCCGCCGCCTCCGCCACGCCCGCCAGCGCCAGCAGCGCGAACGCCGCCGCCAGCAGCGCCGCCGCGTCGCGCGCCGCGCCCGCCAGCGCCGCCGCCGCGCCCAGCGCCAGCGCGCCGCCCCACGCCGCCAGCGCGCACAGCGCCGCGCGCGCAGCCGCGCCCTCCCCGCCCGCCCCGCCCGCCCCGCCCGCCCCCTCCACGCCCGACCACAGCGCCCACACCGCGAACACGCACGCCGACACGCCTATGCACTGCGACAACACACGAGACTTCCGTTTGGTTTGGCAAATTACGTTTCCCAAACTAATTCATTTGGCAAATGTTTAATTTCCCAAATGTTTATTTTTTCTGAAACTGTAAACTATTCAGGATATATTTCAGGACTATTGTGTAGGTTAGGTTAGGTTTGTGTTATAACAATCCTGAAAAGTTTACAGTTTCAGAAAAAATAAACATTTGGGAAATTAAACATTTGCCAAATGAATCAGTTTGGGAAACGTAATTTGCAAACCATTAGTAAACCCTTTAGATGAGTTTACATTAGAGTCTGTGAAATAGGGAAAATATAAATAATACTCATATGTATTGTACATTTAGTATTTGTGTCATCAAAAGATTATTACTAATGGTTTCTATTTAGGTACTCAAAAGAGTAAAAACTCTCAAGACTTGCAAATGTTGTGAACATGAAATTATCTTAAATAAAATAAAATAAAAAATCATTTATTGCCACAACATAATTAGGTACAGGAATATCAAAACAGGAACAGAGACAAATGGAAATAACTAGCTATGTTCTGGCAATGGGTACCAATCTCAGCAAGTGCTAGGACACATGGCAGCATGCCCCAGCGCTGATTCCTACACTTTAAGTAAACTCACTGTATAATCAATCATTGTGTGTTGTATATGCAATAGTTTTAACTGTTTCACAATTATTGACATTAACAACAAAGTTAACACAGAATCTAAAACTTAACTATTCAATAAATCTATTTTAAAGTTTCAGTTTACGACTAATTTAATTTGTTTAGCAATAAAGCTTGCATTATTGTGCACTGTTGCGGCTCCCACCCACGAGCTGCAGCCTGCATCCCGACCGGTTTGCACACGACCCAGTCCAGAACTAGATGCATGCAGCTATTTATAGCTGAATGGTGAAAGTTACATTTAATCAATTAACTACAACTGCACATAGAATTTACAAAGGAAGAATGTTTAAAGGAAGAACTTTACAAATACCACAATTAAATAGACCTATTTTAATTTAAAAAAATAGTTAGTGATTCATTTCTGTACTATTTTATATTACTATAAAATAAGACTAAATAATATAGCACACCATACTAATATGAAATAACATGAAACCACTAGTTGTTGACTAAAAAACAATCTTATAACACTTTGGAATTCATTCAAAATAATAAATAAGACGCAATAAAAACAGGCGCGCAGCCAAATTAATAGAAAAGAATAGTGAGCGTGCTTAGCAGGTGCCTTAAATATTTAGTAAACAAGCATTACAGGGGACTAAATGTAAAGCAGGAAGTGCTCAGGAAGCTCTCCCAATTTAGACTAGATAACGCGAGTCGGTGTGTCCGCGCGGGCCGTCGCCGGCCGCGCTCGCACCCATTCGCCTCCGCATGCACACAGCGCCCAGAAGCCTAGCGCACAGAGGGATACCCTTTCATTATATATCTTTTCTTCCATCCCAAACACAGGTTCTAATGAGCCTGCACCTGCGATTCCTTGCCTATTCTTTGTAATTTAAGTAAATTTTCATTGACCATTAAAGATTTAAGGAGTGCTTACCAGAAATATGATGTTTAACAGAATCAGCAAACATTTCATTAACGAGTAACAGCGCGACATGCCCATGGTGGCGCGGTGGATCCGATCCCTCGACACTGACGAGTCACTAGTTCGCTTTGATTGCCGAGCTACGAACCATTTACTTATTACGAAATAAAGCACTTCATTAGTTACAGCATTTGTTTGATGATACAATGATACACAATTACTGCTGGTTTGCTTTGCTTGCATTGATTGACGTACGTTTGACGTTTGGGATGAGGCAACATCCAATTTAAATAAATAGTACCAACTGGCAACACTGCTCAACTCCACTGGATCGCAATAATGTCGAACTCGGAAATTATTTAGTAAAATGTAATCTCTCAAAAATCCAATAAATATTTTCTGATCAGTGAAAGAAAGAAATGTGTTTCGAATTTTATAGTTAAATAGCAAATATAGGTTATGAAAGCATGAATCCGCATTACGCCATAGACAAGCTTCGTCAAGGTTGCACAATGGCGAACAGCGAGCGCCGAACGACGCTTTGACAGCGAACATGGACTGTCTCACGCGAAAACGTAAATAAATGGGCACCATCGTTCTTATTACGCTGCTCCTAATCACAAGATTTCATGTTTCTAAAATGGACGCCGATACAAAAGAGCGGCGAAGGTAATAATCCGCAGAAATGAAAACGATACAAACTCTAAAAGTGATAGTTATTAATTCGTGCTTGAGCATTTGTCACTTTCGCGCCATCGTCTCTAACTAGTGTATAGTGTATTTAGTTGTGTTGTGTTGTGCTCGCGGCCGCGACGCTTGTCAGTAATGTTATCAATGAGCGCACGCTGTTTGCAGGGATCGCATATCTCGGCGGGAGAAACGGTGGAGCATGAATTCCCAGCGGCTCGAGCAGATCGTGGCGGAGCTGATGCGCCCCATCGGCGACCTCCGCCGCAGCTTCGACACAGACCTCAGCGCGGTGAGCCCGGCCACCCCGCACCCACCCTCCCGGCCACCCTCGCCCTATGCTTTTCCGGGAAAACCTTTTGTGCGTTTCCCGCCCACTCTTGCCCGGGCTGCCGCTGCCAGAAATACCACTAGTTCATGCAGTCGCGACCACGAGCTGCGGACATTATCTTGCCCAACATTGTTTATCAATACTTACAAAAACATATTTTCACAAAATAAGTGAACTATAAGTAACAGAAGAGCCCTAAAGATCAGTCTAAACAGATCAGGTTTATTGGATAGATCAGCAAAATCATATCTACTTGATTCCTGCCTTACTCTTTTTAGCAATCAACATTTGATAGGTATTCAATGTACATTTCAATCAGTCTGGTCAGTCCATAAAAGTAGGGAACCTATTGATGTTTAGAAAATTTTATTTCCGAAGGCTTAGAATCCCGAAAACTTCATTTGTCCAAAAGCATTTTTTTCTGAAACTGTAAATACTATTTCAGGATTTATTTCAGGACCATCGTGTAGAACCCTTTAGGTTAGGTTAGGGTTGTTTTATAAAAATCCTGAAATATTTACAGTTTCAGAAAAAAATGCATTTGGATAAATGAAGCATTCGGGATTTTAAATATTCGGAAAAAAATATTTCTAAATTTTGATAGGTAACCATAAAAATAACTTAAGCTGTTGGTTGGCACTATTTAACTAAGAAATTTTTCCTGCAATCTGTGATCCAAGTCCTGAGGCAAAGCTATGCCGCTCCAGTGCATGCTAATGTTTGTATCAAAGACTACATTTTTATGACCATATTGCAGCTTTAACTGCAATAAACCCCACTAGAGACTTTTAGATAACTGAATTTATTTTTACCAGGAAGCAGAATAATAGGTTGATGCACCATTTTGTATTTTTATTTTAATCTGTAACATTGGTATTATTTGGGATAAACACAACTAGAATGCAGCTTTTTCTTCTTTTTTTAATTTGCAGCATATGAAGGGTTATATTTATACTTGGGCAAAATTCAATCATTTAGTTAGCAAGCTTTTTAGTCTCATGTCTGGAATCAGTTCTATTTCATATTAGAAGATTAAAAGTTGTAGTTTAATATCTAATTACAATCAATAGAGAATTCCCTACACTCAGATCAAGTCTCCTGCAATGACTTTGTCACCATCACAGTTTTAGTTTGTCTCAGCAGGAAGTACTCTGCATCACTACCAGTGACGAGCTGCTAGGATCCAAAGCAAAAGTTCCAATTAATCTTTCTGCTGTAGAGCTAGCTCTACCAAACAATTAATTTGTATAATTTGTATTTAAAACAAGGGTTGGCAATTGTTGTTAAATAATAATTTATTGATTTATTATTATTTTATGTCAGTCACTCTGGTTCTAGCAGGTGCAAAATCTAAATTAATATTAAATACGTCAAAAGGTCTCTTTCAATTGTAAAAAAAGTCTTAAATCCATGCAATCATAATAAAACTACAGGAATACTCAACCCCCTCTCGATACATGTGATACATTGCATAGCTTGAGCTGCGCATCTTCTTCGCACAGCTGCCTCGCGGCTGCTCATCTATATAGCACATCTTCCTCGCACAGCTACATAGCTTAGCATTGGTGGAAACGGTCACACAGTCTCATAGCATAGCTTTCACATCTTAGCAGCATAGCTGCATAGCACATCTCTGGTGGAAAGGCACCCTAAATTATGTAAAAAAATTCCAAAACCACAAAATGTCAAAAAGTCAAGACTTACAAGGACAAATTTGTA
The DNA here is from genome assembly GCA_947859365.1 of Archips crataeganus. NCBI lineage: Eukaryota > Metazoa > Arthropoda > Insecta > Lepidoptera > Tortricidae > Archips > Archips crataeganus. The sequence goes on from OX402056.1 coordinate 187,599, forward strand.
TAAAACTCAAAGAGTGTCAGCATGATTTGCATGTGGTCACCTTTTCATCTTAACCTTTTGACCGCCAGCGTCGGCTATAGACGACAGTACGGTAATACAAACAAAACCTACCCGCATCCGCATAAGAATCAATTTTATTCCAAACAAAAACGATGCGTGGCGGTCAAAAGGTAAGTAGTACTTGAGTGGACCAGATTTACTCGACGTCTTTCGTGGTAGTTCAGCTATTTGACAAAAGACAACGTATTCCATGGTAGTTAGACAGCTCGCCTAATTTCTAGATCCCAAAATAGGTAGCTCTAACCCAAAATTTTTGTCAAAATCAGTAGAGCCGTTTGGAAGATTGTGTGGCCTTTAGAGATGTTGCTAAAACCAGCACCAAAACTAAAAGCATTAATTTACCAACTCATAAGCTATCAGATTAGTTTAACATTCACATAAATTCATAATTTTTGAAATATTGGAATATGCATACAAATATTTGTCAGATAGTATAAAACAACAGTTGAAAGAGTTGAAGTGATGAGTGTAATTGTTTCACAATCTGAGATATCAACAACCACACCACTCAGTAGTCATGGAGACCTAGCAGGGTTAGTTCACAGATATAGACTTAAACCCGATTCAACTGTCTATTCTGAAATATTGCCCAGACTGCAGAAAGAAATGCTAAATTTAGAACTTAAGGAAAAGGTTACCAAATGCCAAATATAGTTGTTGTTGTTATAGTTGGGTATTCATTATACATTCAGAGCAGACCTACTGCATGTGGGCATTTGTATGCCAGAGTTTCCATTGTGGCTTGATCTGACAACTGTGGGTTTATCTCTCCCAAGATGTCATCTGATCTAATGAAATTTTATTTTTGTTACCTGTGCCATGTTTTAGTTTAATTTTTATTTCGCTAATACCTAAGCCCATTTGTATAATAAAGTGCAGTCGCCATCATGAACGTCGTAGCCTCGTAGCTGTCTATGCCTTTGTAAATAACTGAACTCGCTCTTAGGTATATGATTGAACAATGTGGTTGTCAGTTAGTGAGCAGTACAAGCGAATAGTACTAGTGTTTTTAAGTGTTTGTGCATTATTTATTATCCCACTGGGGCCTGATCAAAAGATCATTCATTTATTATGCACAAAATATTTTGGTCCGCCGGCCGCGGACTGGGCGCCCAACGGGCACCGGAGCAACAAGCGTGTTCTCTGTTCATTGCGCGGCTGAGACGTTCGTCGCACAGTAATGCCTTGATCACGTACCGAGTAAAATCGTGCGAGTAGCATTACATTGCGGCTCTCAATCGGTCACTTGTAACTCGTTAGCCTCGCGGCCCTGCATTGTAATGCTACTCGCACGATTTTACTCGGTACGTGTGATCTTGGCATAAGCTCCAAACGCACAGACCGCGGAGGCGTGGCGGTACGGTGGTGGTGACGGTTGTAATATTCTAACTTGTATGAACGGTTGTGTGGTACCGTACCGCAAACACGGTCATACAAATTAGAATATTACAACCGTCACCGCCACCGCACCACCACACCTCCGCTGTCTGTGTGTTTGGAGCTTTACCTGGCAGCACACGCAATGAACAAGAAACGCCCGCCGCGCCGCTGCCCGCCGGCGTCCAGTTCGCAGCTTAACTTTGGCGTTTCCTCGTGCTCTACACTACAGGGACTAACGGTCAGTGGCGTAACTGTAGGGCGGCTGGGCTGGCAAAATGCCACGGGCCCCCGACCCTAGAGGGCCCCGGTCCAAGAAGCTGCGAACCCAGAAATAGCATTAAAATTAAATTACAACGTGACGATCATTACTGGGAGGGAGGATCCCATCCAAGAAACTTGCCACGGGCACAGATTACTTAATAGTTACTTCGTAACAGATACTGCATCCCGTACAAAATCTTGGTACTTACCGCTATTGTAGCCACAGATTATACTACTCCGTCTCCTTAAGAATGTGTGCGTGCCGACAGTGACAAGGGCTGGCAGTTTGGATGAATTTTTTTTTCTCTACATGTTGTTTTACCATTTTGTCGGCATAATTGCTATATATTATATCCATGCAAACTTTCTAGCACTAATATTCCCTAAGCTAAGCCACGGACGGACAAAGGGACAGACGGTCATGGCGAAACTATAAAGGTTCCGTTTTTGCCATTTTAGCTCTGGAATCCTAACAAAAAAGGATATTTAATTTTATTGTAATGCGCAAAACACATTGCCATGCTCACAGTACCCTAACGTTATACTAGATACGAAGGTCAACTTTCGAACTTCGCATCGTGCCATCCCGCTCACGCTCATAGCTTTTTATAGAAGAGTAACAGGGACAGCACGATACGAACTTCCAAATTGTTATATTAGCTATTAATTCTAGCATAGTCATATTAAAGTTTGCCCCCTGTTTCACCATTTTCACTTATAAAAGTCCAGGCGGCATATTTTTTCCGTGGAACACGAACGAACGTGCGTCGGCGCGCACTTGTGACAACCTACTGAAATTTGGATCGCAGGAGATCGTCCCCGCGGTAGGTAAATATCGCGCGTAAGTACATGGCATGCATGAGGCCTGCCACGGGCCTCAGATGGTATAGTTACGCCACTTACGCCACTGAACGGGACACTCAAGTATTGTAACATTTGTTGTAAAGCTGGCTCAGAATAATGCTTTCTCTCCATGACTGGCCTTATTCAACTAGATTTCATCGGTTAGAGCCATATCACACTGGCGATTTGCGAACGTATTAGATGTGAAGCGAACGCAAATGCGCAGCGCAGCTACTTTGTTGCCTCAATTAGGGGTCCAAAAACTGATGGATGATGTACAACAACTGAAAACTGAAACTGAACTGAAGTAGGTAAATGTTAGCTGACGTAAATCATGGTGTCGCAGCCCTATAGACGCAACGAATTCGCTGACCGTTTGCGGCGAATACTTTGCGCGCTCCCAGCAAACACGTCGCGCATTCGCTCCGTCTAATACATTCGCAAATCGCTACTGTGATATGGCTCTAATACTAATATCACCCTAAATATCGTACGCGCACGCGCATCCCTTAGGGTTCCCGTCAGACATTGGGTGGTTTGATTGAGCGATTGCGCGTGTACTTTTTTAAATTTGTGTTTTTTTGTTTTTATTTGTAACTAGCTTTTGCCCGCGACTCCGTCCGCGTGGAATTAGTAATTTGGGCAGCTTATTTTTTTTTTATCCAATTTGCTTTTTCATCAATTATGGCTCTCCTTAGTTCCTTGATTTAAAAAAAATTACCCGCCCCCGCACCCCCCCCCCCGCACACCCGCGTTCACATTCAACACCGTGCACCGTACTCTCCCAAGTCAAGCGTGCCTATAGAAGTTTTACTTCAAAAACCCCCGATTTTGAAACATTCTTCCGCTCCGCTCCGCTCCTATTGGTGTTAGCGTGATGATATATAGCCTATAGCCTTCCTCGATAAATGTGCTATCTAACACTGAAAGAATTTTTCAAATCGGAGCAGTAGTTCCTGAGATTAGCGCGATCAAACAAAAAAACCTGTTCGATAAATTCTTAAAATAGACGTATCTTTCTTATTTGTGAACCGATTCAAATGAAACAAACACTAAATGTTAATCCAAGAAAATACCAACATATCAGTGAAAACCGCATCCTTCTAGGTTAAGCCGTTTCTGAGATTAGCGCGCACAAACGCACAGACAAACAGACAATAATTCTAAAAATCATTGTTTTGGGTTCTATTGTGCTAATAAATGACAGTTTTTCTCAAATATCTTCAATGTACAGACACCGACTTGTTACAGATTTATTATATGTATAGAATAAATTGGCTTGTATGTTATCACATGTCTAACCTGCTCTGTAATCTGTTGCGGTTTTCCGAAAATAAATAAATAAATTGCAGCTGCTGGAAGAGTACTTGACGGAGGCGGGGCTGCACGCGCTGGAGGCGGAGGGCGCGTCGCCGGGGTCGTCGCGCTCGGGGTCGGGGTCGGGGTCGGGGCCGGGGTCGGGGTCGGGGCCGGGGCCGGGGTCGGGCGCGCCCAACTTCCCCGAGCTGGCGCTGCTGCTGCAGCAGTCGGCCAACATCTACGGCCGCAAGGTGGACTTCCTCTACCAGCACGTGCTCGAGGTCAGCGAGTCGCTGCAGAACAGCACCAAGTGAGTGCATTTTTTTTAAGAGTGGAGGCAGACGAGTAGGTAGTTAAGTCATGGAAAATGATCACCACCGCCCATAAATATCAACAAACAACTCAAAGAGAGTCACTGATCTGATGCATGTATTATTGTGACCATAGCGGTCGGAAAATTAAGATAAAGTTAAAAATGAAAAGTGTCACACAAGAAACGTGTTTATTTTTCTGTGTTTTTAAAATTGATGTTAAAAAAAAAACGTACGGAGGTACACAACCTTTCATGTACGATACGAGTTTGACTTGCACTTGATCTGTTTTTTATTACGTTAACTATTTCGTATGCAATAAAATCTGATATATTTCGTTCGTCTCACACTCGCACTGTGTTCATTATAAAAATAAATATCACGGGACAATTCACACCAATTGACTTAGTTCCAAGCTAAGCAAAGCTTGTACTACGGGTACTAGACAATGGATAAACATATTTATATAGATAAATACATACTTAAATACATATTAAACATCCAAGACTGGAGCACAAACATTCGTATTTTTCACACAAATATCTGCCCCGACCGGGAATCGAACCCGGGACCTCAAGCTTCGTAGTCAGGTTCTCTAACAACTAGGCTATCCGGCCGTCTAAATTATCTCGCCGCGCGAATGAAGGCGTGCTAATGGTCTCGGTGTTCCAGTGAGCTGTCCCAGTCTGGGGCGGAGGGCGCGTCCCCGGACACGCCGGCCGCGGGGCGGCGCAAGCGGCGCGCGTCGGCGGCGCTGGGGGCGGGCGCGGGCGCGGGCGCGGGCGCGGGGGAGGGGTGGGCGCGCATCTCGCTGGCGGCGGCGGCGGGGGCGCGGCGCGAGGCGGGCGCGGCGCGGCCGCCGCCCACGCTGCCGCGCATGTACGTGGAGCTGGAGCCGCGCGTGCTGTGCGCGGGCGACGCGCCGCTCGCCGACTACGCGCACGAGCCGGTCGGCCTGCTGCAGGACTTCCACGTCACCTGGCGACTGCACGTGAGCACACACGGGGGTGGCGGGGGCCACGATACACACACTATCCTTAACCTCCAGACCGGAGTCCCGGCCTTTTCTAACCGATGTAGAACTTGAAGGGGGTGATCCGTTGACGAGCAGAACCGCCAACGAACTCGCGAGCCAAAAGTCTAAACCGCCAATGGAGCACTTAAAAATCTGCGGACTTTAGAATTTCAAGCATGCATGAAGAGTCAGCGAGCGAATCCGACGGTTTTTAAGTCCGCAAATGGATCACCCCCTTGAGACCTCGATAAAAGAAAAGAAAGAAAGAAAGAAAAACATTTTCACCTCACTAGCTCGGAAAGCCCTTTTTGTTTGTTTGACATCTATTGAGAAAATCGCTTTTTATCCACAAGTGAAGAAAGAGTTTTGACATTTGAAGGCAGCTTAAGTGATATTTGACAGCTAACAAAACGTAAAACGTTAAAAGTGCTGAATTTTTAACATCACAATTAATGAATTGCATCGAGTAAAAAACACTAAATACAGTCTTACAACTTTATTTTAATTCATAAATATCAGCATTCAACATTAACCTTCATTCTTGTTGTAAAAACGGATAAAATGTTCTGACAGTCCAAGTAAGTCGATGTGCGATCAAAACGCATCCGAAATAATAAAAAAAAACTTAAGTCAAAACGGTATACAATTTAACAGTAATACAGTTTGCTCGTATCTCAAAATCGATAATCTGGCTAATTGAACTTTACTCGATGTGCAATAAAGTTCAGTTTGGTTTATTCATTGATTGGAGATACGAGTTTTTTCAAAGTAGTGACGATATGTCGGTATTGGAATAGTTCCATAAAGACTGGATTTGCTTAGGCTATTTTGCATTATTTTTGATTTTACCAATATTTCTATAAGTACTTCAAAATTATTGTATTGACAAAGAGGTAAATAAATAATAATTGATAGTACAAACCCTTTTTCTTATTTTCCTCGCTGTAGTGAGGTGAAAAGTTTTGTGTTATACACGGGTGAAAAGTTATTTTACGTCTCGTGTGTTGAAGCACTCGCTATCGAAAGAATTCTATTTTCGAACCACTCGCTTCACTCGTGGTCAATCATAGAATCCTTTCGATAGCTCGTGTTTCAAAATGAACACTCGCAGTTAAAATACAACTTTCCCCCCTTGTATAACAAATAACTATTATTCATGACAAAGAACAAAATAAACACCAAATACAAAAAGAGGAATCGGAAACAGATACTTATATTGTCACGAAATGGTCCCAACTCAGCATGTTGTCGGCCTTGCAGCCGACGCTGGTCTTCCGTTGGAACCAATCCGACAATTAACTAGGCAACAGCAGTAACACCGTAACAGTATAACCAAATAATAATAAAAATAATAATACATACACACATCTGAAAATATACAACACAAAACGAGTCGAGTTATTTATTCTTTGAATAATTTGTACATTCGGCCGTTAATCTTAGTGACGATTTGTTCTTTAAAAGTACTTATGCTCGGACTCACGAGGACTCTGGCTCTGGTGCGCATTTCATTCATTCGCACCACTTGTGTCATGTTGTGCCTTTCTACCAGAGCTGTGCACAGCGATGCCGCGAGGGTGTGAAAGCTACGCTACGAAACTATGTAACCGTTTGCACTAATGCTAAGTTTTGTAGCCGTTCGAGGGAGATCCGGGACACGGATTTTTTCATATAAAAAATACAGATTAGTTGAACCTGTTTCCACTACTGCTATGCTATGTGGAACGTAGCATAGCGCATATCTGATGGAATGGCACCCACAGGATGAAGGTAGAAAGAGATAGTGATTGCGATCGCAATTTTCGACAATTTCGAACGAGTCGAGTAAATTATTTTGACTTTTGTTTAATTTATTTATGAGATTGCTTTACGCGAATACAGATGTACATAAGATTTGAAGCGTCACGATTAGCGCACCTATCAGGTAACCACCCTTAACCCTTTAACCAAATAGAGCGTGGTCGTAACGAGACTGCAGCTGACTCGTAGTGTTGCGCAGGGCGGGCTGCTGGTGGACGACCTGGAGGAGGGCGCGCGGCCGGCGGGGGCGGGGGGGGCGGGGGCGGGGCTGCGCGCCATCCCGCTCAGCGAGCTGCAGGCCGCCATCGAGGCCGCGGCGCCGCCCGAGCCGCCGCCCGACCCCGACCCCGACCCCGACCCCGACCCCTTCGACGACGACCGCCTCGTCGCCTCCACGCCGCTCCCTACAGGTACCCCTCTCGCAGACACTCAGCCCGCAGACGACTTCCATTATTTAAAGTTCTTCGGCGGGATCATCTCACAACTGAGAATAGTTATTTCTCGAACACTTCCCCGGTGTCAGGTCTTCCGCCCGCCGTCCGTGGTGAGTTCGTCGAGAAGGACCCGAGCCGCGTCTTTCTAGACTAGTGATACCCAAAATGGTATATAATTATCTATCCCCAAGGATCTGCGAGGGGTTTACGTGCACGAATAAACCACATTCGAAGTCGATTAAATACTTTGTGATAAATCAATGTTCAGTAATCAGGGGATCTACCTAAAATTTAAAAATACGGCTAGGTGTCTACGAGCCACTAAATTTTAAGGATATATGTTCTAGACTGTTTAAACTTCATGGCAGCCATCGATTTTATAAGCCATGTGTTGTGCCATTTGGCTTTTCGGTTGTTAGGCTTCCAGATTGTCGTTTTCCCAACCATAGTGACGTGTTGTCCGTCCGCAGAAGAGCCGGAGCGGCCGCCGCCGGCCGGGGAGGCGGCGACGCCGGCCGGGGAGGTGCCGGCGCCGGTCGAGGAGGTGACGACGCCGGCGCTTCGTCGGAAACGGAAAACGGGCAACGAGCTGTACGAGCGAGGCGCCGGCAAGATATTCATCACTGCAGGTACGCGGCTCTATAAATATACTTAACTGATTAACGAAAGTCTGAAAATAGCTTGTTATTATTTCCTTCCGTTGTTACAATATGTTGCAATGCCAATTGTAAATGGTGAACGAACGAACTTTTCCGACTCTTAAACGGGCATTTTTCCCCATAGTGAAGAAACTCAAATTTACGAAAAACAGAGGTATCGCTGGCACCATTTGGCCATTATTTACACAGATTTTTCACGTGAAAGGTCATTCAACTGTGGCAACTGTTTGCTGAAATTGGGGTTGCCACTATCACTGCAGGAGACAGTAAATGTGCAACTAGCGAGTGTTGTCTGCCGCCGCGTGAGCTGCGCGCGGGTCGGGTGCCCTTGAGTCGAGCATGCTAACGCTTGCCCCCTGACCTCGCCGCTCACTAAATATTCACAAAGATAGCTACGCGCACGCAACCCATAGTTTGCTTCTAATACCTTAATAATAGATCCATTAAAATAACGCAACGTCTAGTTTAGCCCTCTGATGCTATTTAAAAGCACAGTTTTTCTTTTGGTTTTCTTGAGATCAGTTTATAATTTAGAATGGACCTGATATTTATTGATATGCGAATAGTGTTAGATGCTACGAAAGAGTAAATTTTCCGGTTTTTTTTATATTCAGTATTTTCTGCAGGTCGCACACCTGTTTATATTCGCGGGCCTATTGGATTATGTTTGCTCGGTCCGTTCTGATCAAATATTTGTCTATAACCCAGAATAGCCTGGTTGAGAAACACCTTATTCTGATAGTGAAACAGCCGAAATTCTTATGGCAGCCGATTTCAATCGAAATCCTATTTCGGTATATTTTTTTTTTTCAGAAAGTCAACGACCTTTGCAAAACTATAAGCATTCGGTCTAATTATTACAATACTGTATGTTTTTTTCAATCGAGTGGTTTTGCGACTGGTAAAGCCCCCGGTTTTCCATATAACGATGGCCGGTATGAAGGGATGCTACGTGTCGTGGTGCGAGAACCTTACCAGTTTTTTTTTTCGGGCAAATATTTTCATCGTTTTATTTGAATTCCAAATTACGTTTATAATGATAGTAGATAGCAAAAAACATAGGCCCATTCCTTGCTGTCGGGTAAAAAAGCCATGAAGTCATGATCATGAAAATACGTTATTTTACTATATGTCCGTCTCACAGTTGAACAATCTCCCAAAAGCGGGACATTTAAGGTTCGGCAATACCGCTGCTTAAAATACGGAAACGTTACGGAATCGCAGTGACGTGCCGTAAACGTCAGAATTAACCGCATGCTCTCCATAGTAAAGTGTGACGTTTACAGTGCGTCACTGTGATTCCGTAACGTCACCGTTTTTTAAGCGGCGGTTTGGTCGCACCTTTAATTTCGGGCCAAAAATCGAGACGTCTCGCCAACGCTGTGTGAGGACGGTCAATGTACCTACGGGGTCGTGTCTGTGCAGAGCTGGCGGTGTACCTGAGCGAGCAGCGGGAGTTCACCGTGCGCGGCGAGTGGGTGGCGGGGGTCGTGGCGGCGCGGAGACTGCAGCTGCTGGCGGCGCGGGCGCGGCTCGCGCAGCGGGAGCCGCCGCCGCAGGGTGCGTGCCCAGCTGATGCTTACAGGGGGGGGGGGGCGGAGACTGCAGCTGCTGGCGGCGCGGGCGCGGCTCGCGCAGCGGGAGCCGCCGCCGCAGGGTGCGTGCCCAGCTGATGCTTACAGGGGGGGGGGGGCGGAGACTGCAGCTGCTGGCGGCGCGGGCGCGGCTGGCGCAGCGGGAGCCGCCGCCGCAGGGTGCGTGCCCAGCTGATGCTTACAGGGGGGGGGGGGCGGAGACTGCAGCTGCTGGCGGCGCGGGCGCGGCTCGCGCAGCGGGAGCCGCCGCCGCAGGGTGCGTGCCCAGCTGATGCTTACAGGGGGGGGGGGGGGGCGGAGACTGCAGCTGCTGGCGGCGCGGGCGCGGCTGGCGCAGCGGGAGCCGCCGCCGCAGGGTGCGTGCCCAGCTGATGCTTACAGGGGGGGGGGGGCGGAGACTGCAGCTGCTGGCGGCGCGGGCGCGGCTGGCGCAGCGGGAGCCGCCGCCGCAGGGTGCGTGCCCAGCTGATGCTTACAGGGGGGGGGGGGCGGAGACTGCAGCTGCTGGCGGCGCGGGCGCGGCTCGCGCAGCGGGAGCCGCCGCCGCAGGGTGCGTGCCCAGCTGATGCTTACAGGGGGGGGGGGGGGGCGGAGACTGCAGCTGCTGGCGGCGCGGGCGCGGCTGGCGCAGCGGGAGCCGCCGCCGCAGGGTGCGTGCCCAGCTGATGCTTACAGGGGGGGGGGGGGCGGAGACTGCAGCTGCTGGCGGCGCGGGCGCGGCTCGCGCAGCGGGAGCCGCCGCCGCAGGGTGCGTGCCCAGCTGATGCTTACAGGGGGGGGGGGGCGGAGACTGCAGCTGCTGGCGGCGCGGGCGCGGCTCGCGCAGCGGGAGCCGCCGCCGCAGGGTTACGCGACCGCCCCACCACGTCCACTGCGGGTAGCTGCGACTGTGGTTTCAAAAGGACGCCTACTTCGGTAGCACTTTTAGCCTGCTTTCGCTAAAATGCTGGCTGACACGAGCTACTGTCGCTTCCGATGTTTGACGTTTCCCTCTCTTATTCCAGAATTCCGCGGCTTCGACGAGGTGGATAAGATCGACTTGTTGGACATCGGAGGTGAGTTCACAGTTTACTACATAATGTTTTGCTTACCTTATTTTAACATTTTAAGAGCATGAGAAGTGAAAAATTGTTTATTAATTAGATGGTAGGTACGAGTGGACAGTGTGACGTTCCTTGGTGTAGTTGTTTGGTCAGGTGATGATGATCGCGCTGCGCCGGCAGGGTTCCTGGGCTGGGGCGCGGCGGCGGACGCGGGCACGGGCGCGGCGGCGCGGATGTCGCGGCTGGCGGCGCTGGCGGGCGGCGACTCCGACGACGACGGCTTCTTCGAGGCCAGCGACCACGGCTCCGACGCCGAGCGGCACGACTCCAAGCGGGCGCCCTCGCCACCCCCCATGCCGGTAACTATACATACCTTGACACTTATCTACCACTATTGCTGTGTTACGATTCGATCGACTAAATAAATAATTAGTCGACGATAGTGTTGATGATTAGCGTTACGCTAAAATAAACACACGATTGATAATTATTTGAAATTTTTTGAGGTAGTGCAGCTTATTTGTCGTGATAAAATGTACTCGCACCATTTTCGGTCAATTATACAGCAGAGTGTACTGTCTGTATACAGTTACAGTAATGTATGATACTGATATGTCACTTAAGATTATATTTTCACCTCACTAGTTCAAAAAGGCATTTCTTACATAAATGTAACTGTAATGTTTCAGTTGTTTAGGTTCACTTCGTCCACATTCCCATTTCTTTCACATTCCTGCTTCGTCCACAATCCCACTTCGTCAACATTCCCATTTCGTTCATATTCCCACTTCGTCCACAACCTCACTTTGTCAACATTCCTAGGCGATTTTAATGCGGTTTTCGCTACGCTATCACTTAGCTTAATTCTCAGAGAAGATTTTATTTTGTGATTTACATATTCATGTTAAGAAAAATACTTGCTAAGCACGGTGCGGGTCAATACTATTCAGATACATTACCAATTCCGTTACTATTTTGTTACAGATTTCCATCTGTGCATGGTGCCGTCAAAAAAAATACATTAGTGTTATCAAAATGTACTTGTGTCCGTAATAAAAAAAACTGTATTGTGTGGACAAGTTTTGGAATGAAGTGATTGAGGTATATGCGGACGAATTGGGAATGTGGACGAAATGGGAATGTTGACGAAGTGGGAATGTGAACGAAATGGGAATATGGACGAAATGGGCATGTTGACAAAATAGGAAGTGGACGCGATGGGATTTCTGACGAACTAGGAAGCTGACAAAATGGGAATGTGGACGAAGTGAAACTAAACTGTTTCAGTTCATTAACCTCTGGTATGGCTGGACACAGATATTGGCAATTTTAAGGCTATTTTTTTCTATTTTTATTTTAATCTGTGTAATAGCTATTATTTGAAACAAACAAGTCTTAAATATGCAGGTTTTTTTTACTTCTGACATACGAAGGGTTAAGGCTGTCTTTCTCGTTTGCAATCTGCGTGGAAAAACTTTTTCCCTCTAGCTTTGAAAAGGTTCTTGAAATTCAAATATTACGATGGTCCGTGGTAAACTATGTATCTGTGTGTCTAACCTAACCTACCTATCCTAGTTCAGTCGACTGAACTATCGATAAAAAAAATCTCACTAGTTCAATCAACTGCACAGGGCAACTGAACTAGTTGGAATAGACTTACTAAGGCGCCAGTCCGGGTGCTATGGGTAGATATTTCATGAGAACCCGTCAAACGGTTTTAGCTTGAAATAGTAATAAAACTAATAAATATCCAGACATTCAATAAATAGGGATGTTGACGCCATTAAAAAATAATTCCAAGGCAAGACTCCAGTGAAAAAACGCTTTATTTTAGTCCTGAAAACTAGATTAATTTTCGATTAACTGCAAAATTAGATTTTTTGTTGCTTTTAATGTTTAAACAAATAAAAGTTGGTCGATCGAGTTGGCGAACAAGTGACGTCATATGTTGCTGGTGCCATTCAAATTCTATGGGAGAATCGTGTTACGACAGCTGATAAAAAGTACGTCAGTCGATTGGTGGTGTCAACATTCCTATTCAAAGTTTATAATATAAGTATGATTTTAGTAAAATTTGAATGATGGATGACTCTCGTACCAGTGACAGCAGCGAATCGTACGAAGGCTTCCTTTTATTCCCCTTTATGATATTTTGTGGTCTGCGGAGGTCCCTTATGCGATGCGTCAGGTCGGAGCTCGTGTTGTAGTATGTGTTGCGCAGGCGCTGGCCGCGTCCCCGCCGGAGTGGGCGGCGTGGCGGGCGCGGGTGGTGGCGCGCGCGGCGCGGGGCGAGGCGCGCGGCCTGGACGTGCGCGCGCTCGCAGGCGCCGTGCTGGCCGCGCTGCCCGACGCCGCCGTCGCCGCCCCCGCCGCCCCCGCCGCCCCCACCCCCGCACCCGCCACGCCCTTCGCCGACGTGCTGCAGCAGGCCGCCACCGACGACGCCGACGTGTCGCGGCTCTTCCTCGCCACGCTCTTCCTGGTCAGTCACCACCCCACACACACTACATTATACTACAACTGTGCTTGCGAAGGTCCGCACGGACGGTTTTCAAGCTATTATACGCGAGAAGATCGTCTCGTAGCTGGGGAGGTTCAGAGCGGGATCCTATCGATGTTTAGAAAATTTTATTTCCGAAGGTTTAGAATCCCGAAAACTTCATCTGTCCGAAAGCATTTTTTTTCTGAAACTGTAAATATTTCAGGATTTATTTCAGGACCATCGTGTAGAACCCTTTAGGTTAGGTTGGGGTTGTTTTATAAAAATCCTGAATATTTACAGTTTCAGAAAAAAATGCATTCGGATAAATGAAGCATTCGGGATTTCAAATATTCGGAAAAAATTAATTCTAAATTTTGATAGGTGACCGTTCACAGCTAGTCTCGATGGGGTCCTGTGTGACATCGCTGACAAGTGTGACATACTGGGTTAACCAAATAGAGGGGATGAGTAGTAGTGCTACCCTCTCGCAGAACACCGGCGTGAAGCAGCAGCACTCCTACGTTTCATACGGTCGGTGCCAGCGCTGGGGGCCCGATACCTCTTCTCCCCTGTCCCCTCTCCTTTTTACTAGCCGGCGACAGATCAGTGACTCTCTTTGAGTTGTGGATCTTTGGGCGGTTTTGATCATTTCCCATCAGATGTCCCGCTTGGTCGATTGCGATTGTAACTGTGATCGTGCGTCGTGTTGCAGGCGAACGCGGGTAACGTGGAAGTGGTGAGCGGGCCGCCGCTGTCCCTGGAGGGCTTCTCGCTGCGCGTGGCGTCGCGCGACGAGCGCCTCTACTGCGCCGCCGCCGCCACCGACCCCGCCTTCCTCACGCGGTAACGTGGAAGTGGTGAGCGGGCCGCCGCTGTCCCTGGGGGGCTTCTCGCTGCGCGTGGCGTCGCGCGACGAGCGCCTCTACTGCGCCGCCGCCGCCACCGACCCCGCCTTCCTCACGCGGTAACGTGGAAGTGGTGAGCGGGCCGCCGCTGTCCCTGGGGGGCTTCTCGCTGCGCGTGGCGTCGCGCGACGAGCGCCTCTACTGCGCCGCCGCCGCCACCGACCCCACCGACCCCGCCTTCCTCACGCGGTAGCCGCGCATGCGCGACGACGGACTGACCGCGGGCTCGTGTCGCTCCTGAACTGACCACTAAAAGGAACCGATTCCCATCGAAGACCGAAAGGAACGAGTTCCTCACGAAAGATCTTAATCGGACTCTGTCTCCGCCCCTTCTTCTCCGCGGCGAACCGTCGGTGAACGTATGAACAGAATGGAGTGAACGAGGAAACGTCCAACACGCGTACGCACGTAGCTATATATTTCACTTTTAAACGTTTTAGAAATGAATATTAATACGAAACCTCACTCTTGAACTGAACCGAATACTATTTTCGGACCACAGAAACAGATTCGAGCGATTCATTCCTTTTAGTTCTTAATTCATGACCGACTCGAGTCTACTCGTTCTCAGATCTCTAACTTTGTTTCGTTCGATCGGAGCTATAGGAGCTAAGGGAACTATGAGACCGAACTAAATAAATAGTTACTTTGACCGAGATCGGAGCGCTCCCTTCAAAGTCCGAGCTGGCGCAATTCCAGAGGGAGACCGGCTCCGCGGTACCGGCAGGTCGACAGACAAGAGACTGCAGTACAGTATTAAATGCGGAGATCTCGCAGACGATGAGTGCAGTGTCCCCGCGCATGTGATATCATCGCAGCGACCGTATCGATTACGATTTTGAATGCTTTTTTTTATCTGAAATCAGCTTCCTGACATTGCGAATGTGCAATTTTTAAATCATGATGCTATTATCTTGTAAATAATATTATAGTTTTCTATGTATATTGTATATACGGAGTATATTTGTAAATATAGAGATTTATGTGAAAGAAAAATATTTTGTACAATCGAGTACAAGTAGGTTAAGAGAGCACCGAGGCGGCCGGCAGCCGTGCCGGCCGTCCCCCGGGACCGGCCGCGTCGTGGCCCGAACGCGCACTATATTTTGGGAATCGCAAACTCCGCTCGTTACTAATCGATCACCATATAAACTTAAGTCTGAGAACGAAGCTACCAAAAGTCGCACGTTTCGATACACATGTAATGTAAGGTTGTACGGTCGGCCAAGAAAGTGGTCTACCAGTTTTGACAAGATTCTGAGAGATTAAATATCGCTAAGGCTGACTTTTCTGAGTGAAGTCTTTAGTCACTGTCATCATATTATTGCAAGGGAAAATCTACCTAGTTGTATTATGACGTGCAAATGAACTTCAACCGTAGGATGGTGACGATAGACCATATTTTTGGCCGTACAGTACCTACGTAATATAAATAAATATTGCATAGCGGCACACGGTTTACACGATTCAGAACTGATTGTCACGTGTTGCTATAAAGGACGGGCCCAAGTGCATAACAAAGTACAACTAATATTACAAGCGGAACTCTCGCTTCAGTTATATTAACTAGAAAGGGAGTTCCGCTTGTAATATAAGTTGTACTTTGTTATGCAATTGGGCCCAGGGTTTCTTTTCAGTGATCAAATGCGGAAGTCTCGCCGCTAAGCTTCTGATTAGTAATCGATTGCGGAATTTGCTTCAAAAAGCCGTCCTTTGTACATAGTTTTCTCGATGTGAACACATACACATCTTATGCAGCTAAGTAAGTGAATACCGTATCGATGTTAAGTGTTTAGAGAGCGCGGCCGCAGCCGTCAGACGGACCGGCCGCACTGCTGCTGGCAATCTTTATATTAGATAAGCGATTTCAAAATCCGTTTTTCAGGTTGTCAGGCTAATACGACGTAACAATTTTAACAGATCTATGTAATTATCTTTTTCAATGCAATTAAGTACAAGAGTTGTCGCGCGTCATAGGCGTTCGATCTATTTACTATTCTAGTATGATGACGGTATCCGTCGTTGGTGATCATCATAATCAAGTATATGCGTGTATCCAGCTTGCATCCGGCCAAAAAGTTCGAACAAGAATTATGATGGTCTAAGTAGGAACAGAATATCAGTTTAGATTTCTGTCATTACCTTAATGAATAGAAAATCGTCCACTTGAATTGACCATTTTGAAATATGACCAACAATAATACCGTTCAAAATGAATATTGACAAAATGTAATTGCGCCGGAAAAATAATTATTTATATTATAACTAATTTCCGCCATAAATGAATTAACCCTGAATTTAATAAAACATTAAAATTGAATTTGTCATTATTTTTTTCGGCCTATATACATTTCGACAATTTTACCATAGGACATGATTACGTTTGCGACAATATTCTGCATGGACAACTTTCCTTAAGCCGAGTTTAGACCTGCAAGAAAAATAGTGCAAGTTGCATTACATTGCGAGGTTGTAAAGCGAATGAGTTTGCAGTGGTCAATCGATCGCCGCAATGTAATGCAACTTGTACGATTTTTCCTGCAGGTCTAAACTGGGCTTTATTGGTGTATTTAAAATTGATTGTTTTTTGATGACAGTACATCTCAGTTAATCTGTTTTAACTTATCTTGGCAATAAAGAGTTAGAATAGAAGTGTTATGATATATTTCGCAATTTTATAAAATGTTGGTACTATTTTAATTGGTTGACGCTCTTGCTAACATCTGCAGTTATCCCAGTAACAAGTAACAAGGTGGACAGTTCGTATCGCACGATTCGCGTGTGACGACAGCCTTCCGAACTGTTACTGTTAGCATCCCTCTTGTTGGAACTAGTTGCATCCGGCCGCGGCTGGCGCTCGGCGCTCTGTTCTTGTATGTTGCGAGCTTGCGACTTGTTCGGTATCGCATGACATTTGAAATGTACTTTAGACCAAAGCTGACATATTTTTAATACATCAATTAGTCTAATTTTGTTTTGTATAAAATGTACGATCTGGGTTAAACCTCGGCGCATCGTCGCGTCCTGTTGATGTACTAGTATAAAGGCCGCGGGGCGCGTGCGCCTGTGTGCGTGCGAACGGGCCCAAGCGGCGAGGTGTCGTTGTTACATGTTTAACTAATAAAAATAAGTGTCAAATTTGGTAGTTTTATTTCTTAATCAAAATACCTACCTATAATAAATATTGTTTGCCTTGCTTTATACCTGAGTAAGCAACTGCCTAGGGGCCCCGCATCGCCAGAGAGCGCCACCCGCGTAAAGTGACATTCATTGTTTTTCCTGTGGAGTCTTCATTTGTATCCTTGATGACAATACAGTTGATTAGATTTGACTTCTTAAAACATACGGTTGATAATTACATACGTTTGAAATTATATTGCCTGGGGGCCCCAACATTGTTAATCCGATTCGGCCCTGACAAGTTAGTCCTAGCAGCAAAAAAGCTTGCATCAAATAGTTCATTGTATAACGAGAGCATAAAATGAACCATTTTATCAGAGACGTTCATATAGCCAACCGAGCCAGTATGGAGAAGGTCGAGGGGATAATGGATTTAATGTTCGAGTTTCACACTCGGCCTTTCACTTCGATTTCAAGGAATTAAACAAAAACATTTGAAATTAAATTTACAAGCTCTTATTTTTATGTATTTATATAATAATGTAGGTACTATATTTGTCTAGTTTAATTAATTTCTTAATATAAAACACCAATTATATAAAAAAAATAATAACTCATAAATTTAATTTTATTTCTACTGTTTGCGGCTGCATGCCGTATTAAACAAAGATTTTACTTTATGCACGAGATCATAAAAAAGCTATTTTATGCAGCATTTTCTTGTCATAAAGAACAACTTTACGAGCATGCGAAGGGGAAAATGTTTTTTAACAATGTTTTTATTATTTAAAAGCGAAAAAGTTTTTCGGGTGCGCCGGTGGGATTCGAACCCACGTTGTATGTTGTTGTCGTTGGGGCGCATACCCAGGAGACGTGGGTTCGAATCCCACCGGCGCACCCGAAAAACTTTTTCGCTTTTAAATAATCTTAGATTCGGTGAGCAGCCGTACTGCTAATAAAAAATAAATAATGTTTTTATTTTCACTGTGAAGATTATTCATCTGTCAGGACTCACGACGTAGTCTCCTGCCTGCATAGACGATGCTGGCTCTCCTGGCTGGACCTCTACAATTTTCCTACTTACCAGATTATTGTATCGTCACCGAACTTATAAATAAGTATGTCAAAACGAACGATGCAAGTTAAATAAAAGCTTGTAAAAAATGCATACACACTTTGTGTGACCCCGGCTGGAGCTGGAAGACGGTGGTAACGACACGGCACCAGCGCGGCCCGCACCGCACGGTGTGTAAAGCAAGTGTAAAGTCACGTGTATCGACACGGTTTGGCAACTGGCAACACCGCAACGCAAAACTGTCAAGTGTCAGTGTCAGTTTGTCAGGTCTGTCTTGTGCTTGTCAGTCGGTAACGCGCTGACTGTCAATAATTTCACAAACAGAAAGCAAATAAACGCGAAGTAACCGGCGATTTGATTCAATTATCTAATTACTTGCGTCGCGTGTGGACGGACGCCCGCACGTATACTCGACTGTAAGGAAAATTAGATTATCGGTGAGTTGGGTCGCCGTCGCGGACTGGTGCGTCATCCAGAATCTCTATAAAAACTTCATCGTTTTTATATCGTTGTCAGGTCGAGGCTGACTCGTGACGATGGGCAAGCTCGCAATAGTTTTCCTGGCACTGGCCGCGACCTGCGTGGCGGGATTCCAGAGGTAATTAGCTTGTTTGTGTAGCCAAGCGTCCCATGTTTTCAGCTGATATAATGACTTTGCAGTATTTGAAAGAAATAATATATCTCTTTGTTTCATACTTTCTTTTTTTTATAATGTATGTGGACCACCAGTCATGAAAGGCTCTGGCAGGATTATTTTCGGGGGTGCTACTTCTTCATAATTCTAAGTTTTATTCTATACCATAGTCATGTTCTGTACTTTGTTATATACCGGGGGGCAAGTGCACTCCTTTGAACCCCTCTCCCAGTGCCCATTCCAGGCATGGACATGCCTAGCAAACCTGCAACATTGGAGCACCCCCTGATGGTGTGGAATAAGTGTGATGGTTTTTTTTCACTGTCAGATGGCCCACTCAGAATGTTAGCATGTTATAGGGTGCTCGTTGAGTGGTCCTCAGAATTTGGCTGCTGAAGGAGTGCAATGCAAGCAACCAAATGTTATTTGTGTGGTGGTGTGTGTGCAGGGTGCCGCTGTACCGCATGGAGTCGGTGCGCCGGCACCTGCACGCCGTGGGCACGGAGCTGGGCCCCGCGCGCCTGCGCCACGCCGCGCCGCGCCACCCCGCGCCCGAGCCGCTCTCCAACTACCTTGATGTAACACACATTTATTAAGCATATCTTTGTATTTCAGAAATGCACGGAAACATAATATGCATAGTATCTTTTTAAAATGAAAAAGTTTTCAGATTCGCCAAACTGGTTTTGCATGCGCATCTATTAGTTAATCTTTTTCGTTTTTAAAAAAATCACAAATTTCATTGAGCAATCATAATGCTGATAAAAAAAGATCATGAATTTTTACCAAATGAATTCTAAAGCCTATACTTTGATGGCACTTGCTGCGATGCGCATTTGGTGAACGCATCGCGCCATTATTCCTTGCTTGGTAGCCAAACAACATTTTTAACATTTAAAGTCGCCATGTCTTTGAATTCACCACTATCATGCTATTATTTTTTTTTTAATGTTTGCAATCAATAGTTCAACAAAAGTCTGTTATTGCATGTTTACACACACGCCTATCTCAATCCGCGCGAGGTAAACAACATGGCTGACAGCGATAACCCCGCGCGACGCCGCCGGCGCGACGCTCCGACACGTATCGGGCGAGCCTAATCATGTCATTGTCAAACATTTGCCAATGAACAGAAGGTGACAATGCTTCTGATGTCTGGAGTAGCTGGGCGTTTATCCGAGCGTTATAACTGCCTCATTTATCTGGTCACATTTTTTAAGAAATGCAAAATTAATATTTTCTGTCTTATGCCCAGTACAAAAAAAAAAAACGAGTTTAACAATTAAATAACGCCGATGCTCTGACCTGTCTCTGTCTGAGCAAAGCAGTTTACTTATCTGATCTGATTTATCAAAAGGTAAATTATAAAATAAATGAAATTAACACTTGAGTAGGCTGTAGTCGCCGCGAAACTCGCAACGCAAGATTGAGCAAGGTGATGTGTCATACAAATTGAATAGTTGTAAATTATACTTTAAAATATTCCTTTTAAGAAATCTTCAGAGTTATTTTTGTCTACATATTCCAATCATAAATGTTATCATAATTGATCAAATTCTTCAGCTCATAAGGCACAAGCCACACAGATGAGATGTGGGACGGGGGCGCGACCGTTGCAGTCGCGGCGCCCATTGAATCAGCTTTCATACTAAATCTCCGGCCTTGTCTCTCCTGTCTCACTTGTATGGAGACTTGGGCGTAAACCCTTGGGCCCCCTGCTCGACGGCTGACGTGTGCGTGTGGTGTGCAGGCGCAGTACTACGGGCCGATCTCCATCGGCACGCCGCCGCAGTCGTTCCGCGTGGTGTTCGACACGGGCTCCTCCAACCTGTGGGTGCCCTCCAAGAAGTGCCACTACACCAACATCGCCTGCCGTGAGTACCCCGCCCCGCCCCGCACCCGCACCCGCTGCTTCAGCACATCGCCAAATTACAACACGCTACTTGACGCCGTAAAAATCCGTGATAGCCAAAGGCAAAAAATAATAAATAAGGATATTCAATTTAGGCATCAATTGATGCTCCTATGATCGCTGACAAATCTACCACCGGTTCGAAAAAACCCTGTTGACAAGAATCCGGCCAGAAACTCAACAAGGTATGGGTCTCACAAGCTGGCAACCTCTTGAGTTTTTCGGAATGTATGTACATTTTAAATTTACCATGAGATTTACGGTGAAAACGTCGTGAGGAAACCTGCATACACTTGTGATTGTAAAGAAATTCAATGGTCTGTGTGAAGTTCCCAATCCGCACCTAGGCCTGCATGGAAACTATGACCCAAGCTCATTCACACTAGAGAAGAGCCCTATAGGCTGTGATGATGATGATGATGAATCAACTGACATTACCATTAATGAGCTACCAGCGCGCGATGTCCCCATAGTTTTGTACGGTAATACTGCATTTTGATGTCACGTTTCAAAGCTACAAAAAATCTAATTTTACAGTTAATTTAAAAGTAGGTTTTTAGGGTTGAAATTAAATGGGTTTTTCACTAGAACTCGGTCTTGGAATAAATGGTGTCATATACCCTGTTCTGTTCGACTACAGTTAAATGTAAGTGGTTCAGAATAATGCTGGGGTCCCTGCACTTGAAAAAATATTGATTTATAAATACTTATTTACTAAGTGACCGCAAGAGGATAGGGGTGTAAAGGTGATGTTCATCTGTATCGTAATTTTCAACCGACGAAAACAAAAGGAGGAGGTTCTCAATTTGACGTGTATATATATATATATATATATATATATATATTTTTTTTATGTATGATCACGCATAACTTTTTACAGAGTAGTCCGATCTTGATGATTCTTTTTTTATTGGAAAGCGTATACCCCAAGGGTGGTCCCATTTAAATTTGGAAATAATATTCCTACCCTAAGGGTAGGAAAACAGGGGATGATTGACTAACTTTTTACAGAGTAGTCTGATTTTCATAATTCTTTTTTATTGGATAGATAGGGTATACCTTGAAGTTGGTATTATAAATTTGGAAAAAAAATTACCCCAAGGATGGAAAAAAAAGTATAAAAAAACTTTTTAACAAAAAATTAAACCGCCGAAAAAACTGAAAAGCAAAAATAATACCTTTTTTGTTTGACCTTAATCTAGGTACCAGTTTGAAGTCGGTGCCTCAGCACGAGCCAGGAGGAGTGATAGAAGCCAATCAGGTAGACGATTATAGGTCCACTCCTCCTGGCTAAGTGCTGAGGCACCGACTTCAAACTGGTACCTAGATTAAGGTCAAACAAAAAAGTTATTATTTTTTGGCTTTCAGTTCTTTCGGCGGTTTAATTTTTTGTTAAAAAGTTTTTATACTTAATCAATTTTCATTCAGAGTCAAAATATCTTTATTAAATTTAGGATACTTATGATCGTTGAGCGTAGAAGATACCACGGGTTCAGAAAATCATTGTTTGAGAAAGAATCCGGCAAGAAAATCTTAAAGTAATTACACATTTCTAAAGTTCTGTTATGTAGTGCATGTTTATGGGCTAGGGGCATTGATATGCGACCATTGCCCCCGCGCGACGCGACGTTGTGTACTCTGCCGTGAAATCTTAAAGCGAGTTCTATTTACCTCTCTAGGTACAAGAATAAAACAATCTCCATTTATTTTAGTGACGGTTAGCGACATTGTAGACAGTTGAATAACGTGGACTAATATACATAATCGTGTGCGAAGTCGCATCAGCGAGACCCCTTTTCTTTCGTTCCCAAGATCTACCCACACACATTAAAGTACGGATTTTCGATTGAACAAAAAAACGAGAGCCATTCGTGGCGGGAGGCCCCTCAGACCGCGAGACCGTGGGCGAGCGCCCGCTTCGCCCACGCCTAGCTACACCACTGCACATAGATGTTGAGGTCTAACATGTAGTAGGTAATCGATTTCACTTTCTTGTGCCCCCACGGGCTTTATTCTACATGCGATCTAGCTTCTTCCGAGTGAAAGACTCCTGTGTTTTTGCATGAAATATTTTCTCTACAAAGTACAATGCGACAAGAAACGTTCAAGATTCCATTCACATTTTTCCAATACATTTATTAATTTTACTTAGATAAAGTCTAACGTCATGACGACCACGTGTAACCACGACCACGTATAACGGCCGTAGATAGCTTGCTTATGGGTAATTAAAGTCACATGTTAAACTAACTACGTTAAATAAATATGTCGTTAACGCCAGTTATCATGACCTGCCGCCGTCTTATGCCCGCCGATAAAAAAAAATGCTTTTGCTATTTTACTGTCAGCGTAGCTTTGGTTAGTACGGCAATAAATTTTCTTGCCTTGTTTAAAACCTATTAATGTTAAAAGTAATTAACTTCCTACGTTACGTTCTAAATATTTACTACAAGTTTAGTATTCATTATAAGTAGCCCCGATCAGGCGATATAATTAATACGTCAGGCGGGCGTCTAACTATACAGTACTACATATACATAATAAGTGGTATGAGTGAAAGTTTGGCACAAAGTCATTTGGCAAGTAGGAACAACCCGTGAGTTGCGGCGAGTTAACTGCTACTGAGCTGCCCGTCTGGCGGCTCGCCCTCTCTCCGGTTAGCTGTAAAAGCCGTCGAGGCTAATAGCAACAGTCCGTCCGAAAAAAAAGAGTTGAACTGAGCGGCCTGTCTGCGTTGCAGTGCTGCACAACAAGTACGACAGCAGCAAGTCTTCGTCGTACGCGGCCAACGGCACGGAGTTCGCCATCCACTACGGCTCCGGCTCGCTCTCCGGGTTCCTCTCCACCGACACCGTCACCGTGAGTGGGACACCGTACATAAAAAAAACCACCGTGCATAACAACATTTTTTTTTAGATTGACACGCTAAACTACGGCCCAAGCCCTCTCATTATGAGAGCAAGCCTGTGCCCCGCAGAGGGACGACTATATGTTGTGATGATAATGATGATGGCAAATTAAACTAGTATGCTAAATTATAGATGACCTTGCGGCGCAGCACCTGCATTTGGTGTGGGTAACATATATTTTGCGAGGCCCTACGAAGGCATTGATGGCGCACCTCATATTAGATGACGGATGGGAAACGAGAAACTTTCGAAGTGCAGTCAGGGTACGAACACCTTCGTCAGTTACAGGTTTAAAGACTTTATTACTCATAAAGAACAATGTTCACTTACAATGAGCTTAAAATTAGACAATAATAATAATATCTTAAACAAGATTTTCTAGCTAATCGTAACATTTAATTTATCTTAACACTAATATAACTTCTAAGTTTACTCTTAAACATGCCTAAAGTGTTACACTTTTTAATATATATATTTTTTTAAATTGATTCCTTAATCAAGTTATAGACACTTAGTAGGTACCTTTTGAAAAATAGAAACGTCAATGCGATATTGTTTCGTTTGAAATAAAATGTTGACAGGACTGACAATTTCCTTGCTGCAAGCAAATGTCAACTTTAAGGTGACGAACCTTCTCTTACCCCGACTGTACGAGTCCCCTCAGACCGCGAGGCTCCTACGCCTAGTGCCGCCTCTGTCTACAGTAATGTCTGTCGTAGTGTAATTGAAATTGATAATCTGGGGAGCCCAGAAAATGGACTTGTTTTAGATTAACCGGCTATAACTAAGCGGATGTGCCCGTGGGCAGGTGGGCGGCGTGACGGTGCGCGCGCAGACGTTCGCGGAGGCGCTGGCGGAGCCCGGCCTGGCCTTCGTGGCCGCCAAGTTCGACGGCATCCTCGGCATGGCCTTCAGCAGGTCGGTCCAAGCAGAGCGTGTGCTCCACACCACACTCCCAGCTGAACTGACTGGGGTGTTCGCAGCTGTCGTCTCTTCAACTAAATATGGACCTACTTTATTAGATAGATAGTCAGAAACAGAGAGATGCTAATTGGTTTCCTTTGCGCAGCGGCCAAGGAACCGCCATTTCGTTAAATAAAAAATATTTACGGTAAATCCTAACTATTGTCACTTCCACGGCAAAGTCGCGCATTTTGCAATTTTTGGCAAAAGGGATTTTGAAGTCGATCTACTACTAATCTATACTAATATATAAAGCTGAAGAGTTTGTTTGTTTGTTTGAACGCGCTAATCTCAGGAACTACTGCTCCGATTTGAAAAATTCTTTCAGTGTTAGATAGCCCATTTATCGAGGAAGGCTATAGGCTATATATCATCACGCTAACTCCAATAGGAGCGGAGCGGAGCGGAAGAATATTTCAAAATCGGGTGTTTTTCAAGTAAAACTTCTATATAGGCGCTAATCTCAGGAACTACTACTCCGATTTGAGAAATTCTTTTAGTGTTAACACCAGGGGGGGGTGAGGGTGCGGGGGGGGGGGTTAAGGGGGTTAACATTTCATTGATTTTGCCGTAGGATGCACCGTTTTCAAGATATTTCACAAAAACACCATGGGGGTGGGGTGGTGGGGGGGGGGTTGAGAGGGTGGGGGGTGCGGGGGAGGGTGTGGGGTGCGGGGGAGGGCGCGTGGGAGATGTTGTGGGGGAATTAAAGGGGGGATGAAAATTTCATTGATTTTGCCGTAGGATGCACCGTTTTCAAGATATTTGGCAAAAAAAAACTTGAAGTAAAACTTCTATAGGGCACGCTTGACTTGGGATGGGACGAACGCGGGTGTGCGGAGGGGTGCGGGGGGGGGGGTTCGGGGTTGCTGTGCGGGGGGAGTGCGGGAGGGTGCGGGGGGGGTAATTTTTTATTATCGAGGAACTAAGGAGAGCCATAATTGATGAAAAAGCAAATTGGATAAAAAAAATAAGCTGCTCAAATTACTAATTCCACGCGGACGGAGTCGCGGGCAAAAGCTAGTAAAAATTATAATCTAAAAATAATATTATTCAGATTCGCGACTTTGCTATGGAAGTGACGATATTTGGGGGGGTGGACGTTCCATACATTTTGACATTACTTAACCTTGGGTTAGCAGTTAACTCGGAGTTCATCGATATAAAATTCTATATCGATGTCAGAGTTACGTAGCTAACCCTGCACCCTTATTGTCCAACGCGCGGACGCTTGCTTTCGCATTCACTATTTATTTCTGTCAAACGGTATAAGATGGTGACAGAAAAAGATGGGGAATGCCAAGCGTCCGCGCGCTAGACAATATGGTCTCTGGACTGCGCCAGCCCGTCTTAATTGAATGTTATTAATGTGGTAGATAATGTGCTTGTGTGTGTGGCAGCATCTCGGTGGACCACGTGGTACCGGTGTTCGACAACATGGTGGCGCAGCAGCAGGTGGCTCCGGTCTTCTCTTTCTACCTCAACAGGTGAACACCTCCAACCTTGTCAATCGTATACCTAATTTTCAAGCAGTATGGTAAATTGAAGAATTAGAAGCGATGTGCCAAAGTTCCTGGGTTTATTAAACGCAATTCTGCAACTGAGTAGTTTAACAACACTATCAGTTAATTTTTTGTGATATATCTAAAAGGCTATTCTCCCATTGTGTGACAACAGCAAAGTACAACGTCACTTATTATACTCAATCGGCTAACTATTGATTTATTTTATTTTTTTAAATAATTCTGTAACTACGATACATTTATTGAATCGGGCGTTACTTTGCGGAGGTCCATATTAATGAACTGAAAATAAAGAATCGAAGAGTGCTCTGCCGCTTGGAGTCAGGTCTTCGTCAATCCGAAACGCTAAATTAGACCCCTATACTACTCCAAGTAAAAAGCGGAGGTCTAGCATAGCGTCTCGGGTTGAGGAAAATCCGAAGTTCGATACCCGCCTCCAGCATTTACTTTCTGATTTTTTAATGAGTTCTAGTTAGAGAATTATTTTAAAAAATCTTCAAGGTAAATCCGTGATACAAAAATCAGGAAGTAAAAATTTCTGAAATTAATTAATGTACTCAATAACTATAGATTTATTTCACATAAATGTGGTTACAGAACTTAAATTGCTCTTTATTAGAGTTGGCTGTCTTCGAGTTATCGTTTAATAATGTGAAATGAGTGAATGTTCAGCGTTTGTATGTACGACGCTTTATTTTCTCATTGCTATTTCAGCAAATACCTATTATTAAAAAGAATGATACTTAATGGTAACTTTTTATGAAAACTTATGACAGGTACCGGTGCTGAATCAAGTTTGATCAAATTTCTTGCGACTCGTCCTTCGGTTGTGATAATAATCATTGAATGGTAATGAGGTTCAACCGAGCGTATAAACCGCTCGAATGTTCACCCAAATACTCAATTAATTTTGGCACAGTTTGGACGAAAAAATTCCTACAAACGTTATATTTTCCACGGAATCGTTGTTCATTTACTCACTGTCGCCTGTTGATCATTGGCACGCATTCCGATTATTCCGGATTACAGGCAACGATGGCCACTCACAGACGATTATGCTCTCTTCACAATCGTGCATGCCCGTACTCGCCCGTCACGGGCCATTGTGTAGACGAGCCATAATAGAAGAGTATATTAGCTAAGAGTGGCGCGTGCGCAGGGACCCGGCGGCGGCGGTGGGCGGCGAGATGATCCTGGGCGGCTCGGACCCGGCGCACTACCGCGGCAACTTCACGTACGTGCCGGTGGACCGCGCCGCCTACTGGCAGTTCCGAGTGGGCGCCGTCAGCGTCGCCGGCGCAGACCACAAGTTCTGCGCTGACGTGAGTCGCTCCACACCCGATTTCGAATACCCAACACCATCCACACAAGGCGAAATTTTAAACCTGATACAAACTATGTCGTTCTTTCGATTTTAAACTTTCATGATTTTCACTAATAATTATTATAAATAATTATAATTATCCTTTTTCGACACCGATAACCAATAATTGTCTGTATAGCTGAATGCATATCATCAATTCGTTTCACTCAAATAACCACAGAAAATAGACAGCGTAAACGAAAAAAACTTTTTTGAAGTTGACACAAATTTACCTTCGCAAAATTTGATAATGACCCATATATGCATTCCCGGCAGTGAATGCGTAAGAGCCATATCACACTGGCGATTTGCGAACATATTATTAGCGGAGTGAACGCGCAACGGATTATTTATTTATTTATTTGTTTATTCATAAAGTTCATATAAGATACAAAATATAAGCATGAAATAATCTTAGATCTAAATTCCAAAAAATACTTATGTCTAAATTCGTTGGGAGTTCGCGATCGCTCCCCTTCTAAAGCTGCGTACGGACTGCGCGCACATGTATGCGTAGTCGGTTACGCGTGTCCAGTACCTCTACCAAGAGTTTACACTAGTTTACGTGACCGTACTCGCTAGCGAAGGCGTAAATTATTTGTATGGAGAATTGTACAGCGCCTCTGGCGGTCACTTACGGAAGTACAATTCTCCATACAAATCATTTACGCCGTCGCTAGCGAGTACGGTCACTGTGAACCGGTGTAAACTCACGGTAGAGGTACTGGAACGCCATGTTCGTACTTGCAGCTACGCGTACACTCTAGGGGAACTGCAAGTACGGACATGGCGTTCCAGGACACGCGTACGCGTAATGTGCGCGCAGTCCGTACGCAGCTTTATAGTTTCGCAAACCGGCAGTGTGATATGGGTGTAAGTAACGGTGGCGCGGCGGTGTTGGTGTGTCAGGGGTGCGAGGCGATCGCGGACACGGGCACGTCGCTGATCGGCGGGCCGCTGGCGGAGGTTCAGGCGCTGAACGCGGCGCTGGGCGCGACGCCGCTCGCCTTCGGGCAGTACTCCATCGACTGCGGGCTGATCCCGCAGCTGCCGCGCGTCACCTTCAGCATCGCCGGCGCGGACTTCCCGCTGGACGGTGCCGACTACGTGCTGCGTGTGAGTACACGCACCGCAGACAGACGAGCGAGTGATGACGCGTGCCGTGCCGTTATGTCTATATGTTCTTATTGCAATGTCGTTATGTCTAATTTTGACAAATTCACGCTTCTTCGTGGGTATGTATTACAATATTGAAGTACGAAAGACCGAATGTATTAAAACATCGAATGGGTCAAAAGACCGACACGATTTTTTTCTGAAACCGTTAACTTTTTAAGATTGTTATAAAACAAACCTAGCCTAACCTAATGGGTTCCGTATGATGCCGTTTTAATAAATTCTGAAAAGTTTACGGTTTCAGAAAAAAATCGTGTCGGTCTTTTGAACCATTCGATGTTTTAATACATTCGGTCTTTCGTACTTCGGTATTGTAATGTAATACCCCTTCTTCGTGATCGTGACTAGCACTAGCACTAGCACTAGCACTAGCACTAGCACTAGCACTAGCACTAGCTATACACACACGAAGAACCTTACTTCAGATGATGAATGCTTAAATGAGGAAAATAACTAGATTCGGGACACTATAGGCCCCTCAGACTGCGAGGCCGTAAGCGGTGGCCTACAACACGTACGTCTCTACGACACGTGCACTCTCGCACAGGTTCAAGCTTCACAGTGTCATACATTTTGCCACTATTAAAGTGAACTTGACACTAAATTCAGATTTCTTTTCTTGCTAGTAGCCAAGCTAACAGCATCTGTTTATGGACAGTAATCTTTTAACCTTTCGTATGCCGGAACGCGGATGCGCGCCAGCCAGATTTAAGACTATCTTTTTGTAATCTGCAATATTGGTTCTATTTGAAACAAACGAGCCTAGAATGCAGGATGTTTTTTTACTTTCGGCATACGAGAGGTTAAAGCACTACTTAGTGTAAATTGTGGTTAAAACCGACGCGACGGCTTCGTGAAGATCCATCGTTTCTTGTTCTCTAACAGTTAATAAAATTCCATAGTCACCCATTTAGTTTAGATTACTTACCTTCTCTAACACTGAACCGCAAGCGCTTCCACCACTTCATTCTGTCAACGTCTCCGCGTTTAACAAAACCACCACTAATCCCCCTAAACGTTTGATTCGTGTCACTTCATGCTGCATGGTCGCCAGAGCGTACCGCATGGGTCATGGGTCATGGCTCCCTCTCTGACGGCACTAACTGCGCAGGTGTCGCAGATGGGCAAGACGGTGTGCCTGTCGGGCTTCATGGGGCTGGACGTGCCGCCGCCGGCCGGGCCGCTGTGGATCCTCGGCGACGTGTTCATCGGCCGCTACTACACCGAGTTCGACGTCGCCAACAAGCGCCTCGGCTTCGCGCCCGCCGTCTGAGCTCTCCGACCCACCCCGGGTCACGTTGCAGCACAACTTTCCACACGCTTTGGCACGTTTTAAAATGTAAAGCAAATCTTAGGGTGGTAGGAAACCAAAGATAAAATAAACTGATGTAATAAATAGACGGACGATAAAAGCAGCAGGAGGAACATCAATTTGTTCTGCTGCCTTAGCCTGGTTGTGGTGAGTTGGAAGTAAATAATTATGTCGCCATTTAGTACGCGGAGTTGTACCTTAGTGACGAGTTCGATAATTGTATCGCTCATCGACAGCTTTCGGAACTATACATTTTTATCATTCGTCTATTCTTGTCTTTGCTCGGTGCTGTATGAAGGCTCACGACAATAATATTAAATTTAGTATCTCACTTGGATAAGGATTAAAATTAACGTATTTGCTTGTTGTAATGGAAGAAACTTGTTTATTTAAAGCTTGTGTGGAAAACTAGCGCTGCGGCACCGCTTGCACTACTCGCGTTAAGATACACCTTATAAATGTTTTAGATAACATAATGTTTGCTTCGGCTTTAATTCCATATTAGCAACAGTATGTACAATTTTTATGCAATTTTTTTAGTAAAATGACAGTTTGTTCAGTTGCCAATATTGATCATTTTATTAATGCACTTTCACATGTGGCGGGAAGACGAATGTTAGCGCTGAACTAATTAGTATGTATTTGTGGAATCTGTTGTAGCTCTATGTTTATCAATAGCTACATATAAACACGGAATTTGTTAGGCTAGGAAAGGATAGGGTTTGCTTTTATAGATTTAGAATACGTCTGAGGAATTTTATTCAATTTATATTCTCTGTGACATTAGTTTTCTAACAAAATCGTTTTGTTGTAACGCTGTAAACCACTCGAACGGGTAAGCGAGCCGGCGAGCAGGTCGCTGGCCGGAACGGTCCCTCGCGCAGGCCATGACACCCAGTACCTCACAAATCACTAGGTAGATTCCTTTTTTACTTTTAATACATCTACGAAATAAATATTTTGACTATGTTAAATCGATCTTTTATTTATTAAAATCGTTAAAAACTACACCACAAAACCATGATCATGAATCGTAGCCAGGGCGTGGCGGCGCGGCGTCCGGCGTGGCGCGCGGCGCGGCGCCGGGGCCTCCGCTGCTAAGCTTATCTAGTAATGTCTACGAGGTATCTACAGCGAGCGATATCCGCGAGTCAGTAAATAAAATAGTTCATTTCACTCCAATTCATTATGTACAGTATATTATTTACAGTATTTATATCGCGCGCGGCGCCGGAGTCCCGCACTATCGAATAGTAATACTCCATCGAACTAAAATATATTTATTATTAAATTAACGATCAATTAAAAACGTCGTCAGCGGGCTCGCCGACAGTTAAATAACGAATTCAACTAGTACACATGATCACTTCACACGGGTGTCTGCCTTACTCATTCATTAAATAATCGCTTAAGTAAATACATTGTCTATAAATAGTGTGGTGCGGGGCGGGGCATGGCGACGGCGCGGGCGCCGCTACGCCAGCCCCAGCTTGTGCTTCTTGCGCGCCTTTTTCACGTAGGCCTCCACCAGCGCCTGGATCTTGGACGGGTTGATCTCGCCGCTCTTGTTGTGGCAGATCTGCAACACGCCAATAGATCCACTCATTAATGATGACGATGACGACTGCCTCATTTTGACAAGTTCACGCTTCTTCGTGAATGGCACTAGCTATGCACCACTAATTTTTTGTTGAAATTATTTATCCCAATTGATTAATTTCCAAACTATTTTTTTCCACTGATACTGCAAGTACTTCAGGTTTGCTATAAAACTAACTTAACCTGTAGGGTTCTACAGGACAATTTTAAAATACAGGGTTATTTGTAATTCACTAGCATCCTTTTAACCCTAAACTCCTACCACTTAAACAAATGTTTTTTGTTTTACGGCTTTTGTCATAATTTAATATTTTTGGTGTAATAACGTTTTGAAAATTTGAGATTACCTCTTATTTTTACGATACTCTGTGTATTTGTATGGGGAAAAAAAGTGCTTCATTTTAAAGTCGTAAAACAAAAAACATTTGTTTGTGTGATAGGAATTCAGGGTTAAGAGGATGTCAGTGAATTACAAATAACCCTATATATCCTGAATAGTTTACAGTTTCAGAAAAAAAAACTTACTACTACTTATTAGCCGGGCGAAGTGACCCGAAGTGGGTCTTGGCCTCTGACACCAGACTGCCCCATGCCTTTTAATCTTGGGCCAGTTCTTGCCAGCCTTCGACCCCGAGATCCAAAAGATCCCTCTGGACCTTCGAGACCTCAAAAAAACAGTTGGGAAAATATTTTCGCACGCTGCACATGCTTGGACACATGATGGAGGCTGTACCTTGGGCACGGCGCGGCGCAGAATGTCTTTGTACTCGTCCTTGGAGACGCGCTTGCGCGTGTAGTGCGGCTTCAGCACCAGCTTCACCTCCTCCACCACGCGCTCCTGCCGGTTCAACTTCTTCAGGAACTAACGGGGACCAAACAGACCACTTTAGAACACGTTTCTTGAAAGGACCAACAGTTTGTACCTGGTTCGACTTAAACAACAATCCAGACGGACTGCATTCCAACTGCAAAATAACTGCCGACTGCATACATTTTCCATTGCAATAGGGATATTGACGCCATTAAAGAATAATTCGAAGACACGACTCCAGTAAAAAACGCGTTATTTTAGCCCTGAAAACCAGAGTAATTATCGATTAACTGCAAAATTAAGATTTTTTTGTTGCTTTAAAACAAATAAATAGAAAGTCGTTTGGTTGGCGAACAAGTGACGTCATAAGTTGCTATTGCCATTCAAACTCTATGGGTGAGTTGTGTTTTGACAGCTCATAAAAAGTATGTTAGTTGATTGGTGGTGTCAACGTCCATATATTCCATTGCAGTCGGCAAAACTGCACGCTAACTGCGACTGAATTTTAAGAAAGAATGAAATGCAAGCAATGCAATGAACGGCAGTCGGCAGTTGCAGTTGGAATGCAGTCCGTCTGTTTCGGCCCTAACAACTGAGCGGAAACAATTGAAGGCTCGAGTCTAGCTAACATTAGAGACTGTTGGCTTGCAGGTCTACTCCCAAGTTCGTAATTCGAAGTTCAGTTCGTATCATGCCGTCCCCCTCACTCTTCTATTCAATACTGGCCTTAACCTACGACTTCGCACGCGACCTATTACATCCAGCAGTTAAAATTTAAATTCCAGGATTTTACTAAATTACCATGTGAATAAGGCTCTAAGGCTGCGTATCCACCGGTGCTGTGCGAGGATGCGTTGCGAGGGATGTGTCTGCCATGAACCAATTTTTTTTTTTAGCCTGTTAAAGTGTCCCCTTTTTTCCGCCATTCGTCCCTATCGAGAGCATGATCCTGCCAATCTACTTGATATGCGGCCAAGTTGTCCCGCCATCTTCTCTTCGGTCTGCCTCTGTTTCGATGGCCATCCCGCGGAACCCAATATGTGGTAATTTGGGCCCATCGCTGTGGGTGCATGCGGCAGACATGACCAGCCCAGTCCCACTTGAGCTTAGCGGTCTCAGCGCCCACATCTGCAACGCGGGTCTTGGAGCGCAGTTCGGTGTTTCTGATGCGATCAGTTCTACGAACACCCAAAGCACTGCGCTCCATTGCCCGTTGGCAAACCTTGAGCCTGGACTTTTGAGCTTCAGTCAATGAGCAAGTTTGAGCGCCGTAAGTTAGGATGGGCAGAATGCACATATCGACGAGTTTACGCTTTAGTGAAAGTGGAAGGTTGCCCTTCATTAGCGTCTTCATGGACCAGAAGCTCTTCCAGGCATTATCGACCAATAGAAACACTTAATTTAAAAGGTCCTAAGTGAATGAAGTGTTTCTATTGGTTCATGACAGACACATCCCTCGCAACGCATCCTCGCACATCTCTGGTGGAAACGCAGCCTAAGACTTGGCGGTTAAGATTTAGGGATTTTTATTCATTCGTTTCCAAAATTAGGTGTGTCAAAATTATGTGAGCAAGATTTTTTTACCAAGTACAGTCAACCAAATAAGTGCTTTACCATTTGTACGACAGACATTCCTACGTCTAAATAAAAACTGTAAGTTGTAACATTGGGGTGAATCAACTTTTTTGTGTTATTTACTCAGTCCCCAGTTGTCCAATTGACATCTTCATACTGTTTCAAAGAAAAATGCTTAAGTTGTCCAAGAAACAAAATTTGGGTAACCATAGCAACGGGTGGCAAGATAAAGTTGAATCACCCATTTACAAGTCACCGCCCGGTAAAAGAATTTCTTGGTCGACTATACATATGGGCGCCATCTATGAAACCTTCTGCTATCTAATTACTTTCTCACTACTTCCGCATTTCTCCACGACAGATGAAATGGCGCTCTATCGCAGTACAAACTTTATTAGATCTTATTTATAATTTTTTATTTTCTTGAAATTGTGAGGCTTTGGACATGTTTTAATTTTAATTAATATTATGA
The DNA here is from genome assembly GCA_947859365.1 of Archips crataeganus. Classification (NCBI taxonomy): domain Eukaryota; kingdom Metazoa; phylum Arthropoda; class Insecta; order Lepidoptera; family Tortricidae; genus Archips; species Archips crataeganus. The sequence goes on from OX402056.1 coordinate 222,130, forward strand.
AGGATATTTTCATTACTTAATGTAATGATCTTTTAATCACATTGAACCTACGAGCATATAACCCCTAGAGACGTAGTGAAAGGCGACACTAATCTGTCGACTAGTCAGTGATTTATCAATGATGTATTTCCCGACTCCTTGGTTTACCGTCAGTTTCAACCATAAAGTATGACCGATGAGACAGCTGACATTTACGACGTAAAACAGCTTCAATATACGGCATCATGTCTTGTTGTGCAGTTAAATGGTGCGGAAACAACAGTAAAAAATGTAATGAAACAAATAACAATGTTACTTTTCATCGGCAAGTCCATTTGTTTATTTTATCAAAATATTTACGAAAATTTGATTAGTTGCAACGCGGGTCAAGTTGGATTGGAATGGTCCGTCCCCCATCTTTTTCTTTCTCACTGCATTCGTGTATATCTATCTCTTATTATCGTAATTAGTCTCGTGTCGCCAATGACTAGTGTGGTGCGATGCATTTATTTTGTATTGTCGATAATTATCCACTAAATGATTATTGTATCTATTGATATAGGATTTTTTTTCGTGGATGCTATTTATTACTATTAGACTTCGTGATATTAATTATAATTCTTATTTTCGTGTACGGTCGAACAAATTGAATCATGACACAGGATAGAACCTTTTAATAATCAATTTCACTATGATTTCCATGACAAAAGTATGAGATGTCAACATAACATTAGTAGCACAAAGATCCACCCTGGGTCATGATTCAATTTGTTCGACTGTACCTTTATTGGATAGGTATAACGTAATTTTATTTGAACTATACCTATTATGATAATATTTTAGTACTTACTTAAGTTCAATAAACCATTAAAAGTACTTTTCAACTTGTTTAGTTTAAGCTTAAAATAAATTCAAAGTTGGCATTTAAATTTTACCAGAGTGTACTGCTTGAAAAACCTTTTTGCACAACCTTTTATCGATATCGATAGAAAGCATAGTCATTACGATGCACGCCCTAGCGATCGGGTTCGGAATACTTCGGAACACTTGGAACCGATCGCAACTCCCCCCGCACCTCAGCTAGTTGACAGAATCGTTTCCTTTTAAATTCGCAGGCATTACGTCTCCAGGGGTTATATGCTCGTAGCATTGAACACCTTAAAATACAGATGCTCAATCGGAAACGACTTCACGCCGTGATAGCTGAAGTTGTCAGTGAAAGTTATGTAATTCATTTTTAATAATGCAACTTACTAAAATCGTATACTTAATAAATCCTGATACTTAATTTGATTCCAACACAGTTAAAGTTTTTACTAAACATTTTTAAACATTATGTTGACATGGAATCTCCGCTCTCCCTCTGCTAATCAGAGATCAGTCTTGAGATGGCGGGAAATGCGGTGCGATACTTCTAAATGTGGTAGATGCCCAATAGATAGTATGAAGGTAAGATATAATATAGTTGAGGATATTGAATTGCGTACCAGGGTGAAAACTCTTCACAGTCCCGATGATTTATTTGGCAGATGTAGGGAATGTAAGGGAGCGAAGTAGATAATATTGTGATTTTGTAGTTCAAATCTTGTTTATGTTTTCTCGCTTTCCAAGTGAGAAGTAAAGTTATGGCTTGTTTTAGTCCTCGATATATTTAAGGCTAGACAGGCATCGTGTGGTTAGTAAGTTGGGCCAGTTATAGTTGATTGGATATGGATTTGGTAAGTAAAACTAGCATAGCAATGAGGGTATGCTAGTTTTACTTACGTACGTATGTTTATACGTACGTGTTTATGTGTGTATGTTTGCATGAAGCACGTGTGTGTCTGTTCGTGTGTACGGGTGCGACCGACCTTGCTCTTGACTTGCATCTCGACGGCGGAGCTGGGCAGCTCGTCCAGAATCTTGAGGCTGTCGTCGTCCAGCCGCACGCCCACCTGCGTCTTGCCTGTCGGCGCACAAAACACGTCATCACATGTATTACAATAAAAAGATGATTGAAATCTGAGGGAAATTTTACGTGAAGACCAAACTCAATTTTGTTCAAATGATATATGGAGATACGGATCATCATCATCATCATCATCATCATCAGCCTATAATAGTCCACTGCTGGACATAGGCCTCCTCCAATGAGCGCCATTGCGCCTTGTCCTCGGCTAGACGCATCCAGCTTCTACCAGCAGCCTTTCGCAGATCGTCACTCCACCTGGCCGGAGGGCGTCCTACACTACGTTTGCCAAGACGCGGTCTCCACTCAAGAACTCGTTTACTCCAACGGTTGTCGGTTCTTCGACAAATATGACCAGCCCACTGCCACTTCAACTTGCTAATTCTCTGAGCTATGGCGATGACCTTAGTTCTGTGTCGGATATCCTCGTTGCGGATTCTATCTTTCAGAGAAACTCCGAGCATAGCTCGTTCCATAGCTCGCTGAGCGACCTTGAACTGGTGGATTAGCCGTACTGTGAGTGTCCACGTTTCAGCTCCGTGTGTCATGGAGATACGGATGATATATGTTTAATATACGGAGACGGGGAAAGCGTAGTCAACAAGAGAAGGCGGGCGCTCACCTTTTTTCCTGTTGAACTTGACGGGAACCTTGGCGGCGGCGTGCGGCTTGTCGCGCCGGCGCGGCTTGGCGGCGAACAGCGAGTCGAACGTGTCGCGCTTCTGCGCGTGCGGCGGCGGCGAGAACAGGTCGCCGAAGTCGCTGGAGCCCGGCGAGTAGGGCGAGTCGCCGCCGTCCGCGCGCCGCGGCAGCGGCAGCAGCGCGATCTTGGTGGCCTGCATCGGCTTGATCGGGTTGGACTTGATGGGGCTCGGCTTGGCCAGGAACAGCTTGGGCGGCGGGCGCGGCGCCGGCGCGGGCGCGGACGCGGGCGCGGGCGCAGGCGCGGGCGCGGCGGCGGGCGCGGCCGGCGTGGCGGGCGGCGCGGGCGCGGCCGGCGGCGGCGGCGGCTCGGGCGCCTCGTCGCGCGTGGACTGCAGCAGCGCCATCACCTTCTCGATGGGCGAGAGCGGGCGGCGCGCGAGCACCTCGTCGGCCGACATGTTGGTGCGCTGCGCCGCCTCCAGCGTCATGCTGGGCGGCTCGGGCTCGGCGGCGGGGGCCCCGGGCGCGGGCGAGGCGGACGGCGAGCGTGTCGGCTCGAACGGGTCGTACGCGTCCGGCGAGTCGGGCGCGCCGGCCGGCGTGGTGGGCCCGTCGGCGGGCGCCGGCGCCGGCTCGTCCTCGCGCAGCGGGTTGGGCGCGCGCGGCGCGGCGCCCGGCTTGGCCGCCAGGCTGAACTTGAGCGGCGCGGGCGCGGGCGCGGCGGGCGGCTCGGGCGGCGTCTTGGGCCCGACGGCGGCGTGCGGCGGGTGCGGCGGGTGCGGCGGCTCCGGCGCGGGCGGCGCGGGCGCGGCCGGCTCCGCGTGGTCGCTGTCGCTGAGCACGATCACGTTCTTGGGCGAGGGCGTCAGCTCGCGGAAGGGCGAGCGCTCCAGGTCGATGATCGCGACCGGCTTGGCGGCGTCGTCGCCGGGCGGCTGGCGGCGGCGGCGGCGCGCGCGCTCGCGGCGCGGGTGCTTGCGGCGCTCGGCGGGCGCGGCGCCGCGCTGCTGCTCCGCGAAGCTGACGCTGACGAGGATGTTGTCGCCGGAGGTGAACACCTCCTTGCTGGGCGGCGGCTGGTCCTTGCCGCGCTTGTGGCGGGGCGCGCGGCGCGGGGCGGGGGGCGCGGGCGGGGAGGGCCGCTTGCGCTTGGGGGCGCGGCGGCGCGCGGGCGCGGGCGCGGCGTCGGCCGGCGGCGTGCGCGGCGACAGCAGCCGCGAGTCCACGGAGAGCGGCGACCAGCCGGCGGGCGCGGGCGCGGGCGCGGGCGCGGGCGCGGCCGGCGAGGCGGAGGGCTCGCGGCTCGGGCTGCGACGCTTGCGCTTGCGCTTGGGGGTCTTGCGGCGCTCGGCGCGGCGGCGGGCGGGCGCGGCGGGTGCGGGGGCGGGCGGGGAGCGCGCGCGCTTCTTCTTCTTGCCGGGCTTGTCGGGCTTGGGGCTGCGGTCGGCGCTGCGGCGGCGCTTGCGGCGCGCGGGGCTGGGGTCGCGGCGGCGCGCGGCGGCGGGGCGGCGCGGGGAGCGCGGGGAGCGCGGGGAGGGCGTGCGGCGGCGCGGCGAGGCGGTCTTGCGGCGCTTGCGCGCGGCGCGGCGCGGCGGGGAGGCGCGGGGCGAGGGCGGCGTGAGGGAGCGCGGGGAGGGCGTGCGGCGCGGCCGGCTGGCGCTGCGGCCGCGGCTGCCGGGCGACACGTCCCGCCCGAACGGGTCCTTGTACTTGCGCTTCTCGGTGACGACGCTGCGCACGTCGTAGCGCTCCAGGTCCTTGCGCTTGTCGCGGCGACGGGGCGAGCGCGGGGAGCGCGGGGAGCGCGGGGAGGGCGGCGAGGCGGAGGCGGAGCGGCGGCGGCGCTCCTTGTCGCGGTAGGAGCGCTCGCGGCCCTGCTTGCTGAGCTTGCGGAAGGCGCCGTCCTTCTTGGCGCGCGGCTTGCCGTCCCGCTTGCCGGCCCGCTTGCGGCGGCGCTCGTCGGCGCGCGGCGCGGGCTCGTCGCTGAACACGCCGCGCGCCTCGTCCTCCGACACGGGCTCCGTGCCCAGCGGCGCGTCCGGCGAGGCGCGGGGCGAGGCGCGGGGCGAGGCGCGGGGCGTGGCGCGCGGCGACTCCCGCGCGTGGTGCTCGTCCAGGCAGGGCGTGTAGGAGCGCTCGTCCTCGGTCTCGCTGATGGACTCGGTCATCTTCTCGGGCGCGGCGTCCCCGCCGGGCGTCGCCTCGTCCCCGCCGGCGGCCGCCAGCTCGGGCTCGGACTCGTCGTACTGCGGGGACTCGCTGCCCGGGGACGCGGTCAGACCGTTTAATTTCTCCGGCTCCTCCGGTTCTTCGTCGTCAGGTTCTTCGTCGCCGCGCTCGTCGTCGCCGGGTCGGTCGTCGACGGGTTCGTCGTCCTCCGGCCGGTCGTCGCCGGGCTCGGGGCCGGGCTCGGGGTCGGGCTCGGCGGCGGCGGCGGCGGGCGGGCTGGGCTCGCGCGGCAACGCGGAGGCTTCGTCCCGCGCCGGCTCGTCATCGTACTCGTCGTCTGAGATGTTCTTGTCGTCTGTCGCCGGTTCGGGCTCCGCGATCTCCTCCGCGGGCCGGTCGCCGTCCCCGTCGGCCGGTATGTCGTCGCGAGTCTGGTCGTCATCGTCCGGGTCTCGCTTGTCCGCAACGGGCGCCGGGCTGCCGGCCGGCTCCGGCTCCGGCTCGGGCGGCAGATCCTCCTCGTCGTAGAGGCTGACGCGCTTGATGAGCGATGAGGTCTGCAGTTTGATCTTGATGGGGTCCCTCGTGTTGGAGGTGATCGGGCAGCGCTTGGAGACCCTCTCCTTGTAGTCGGCGTCGCGCTTGGCGGGCGCGGGGTGTGCGGGGGGCGCGGCGGGCGCGGGTGGCGCGGGGTCGTCGTCCTGCTGCACGAGGTCCCTCAGGTCGGGGCGGGGCGGGGCGCGGCGCGCGGGGGGCTGCAGCGAGCCCGCGCTGGCGATGTGCACGCTGGTGGCCGAGTAGATGGAGAAGTTGGGGCAGTCGCCGTCGTCCTCGTCGTCGCTGGGCGGCGCGGGGGCGGGGGCGGGGGCGGGGGCGGGGGCGGGGGGGGCGGCCCGCCCGTGCTCGCGCAGCACCGAGCGCACGGCCGAGTCCAGCAGCTGCTGCGAGACGCCGGGTGCGGGGGGCGCGGGGGAGCCCGGCGGCGAGGCCAGCGCGGGCGGCCGCGGCGGGGACGGCAGCGGCGCGAAGGCGGGCGCGGGCTCGTCGCTGTCCTCGTCGTCCAGCGTGGGCTCGGTGGGGTCGTACTTGTCGGTGTCGATGACCAGGCCGGAGTCGCTGCGCTCGTCCTCGGACTTGTCCTCGGGCCGGTCGAAGCGGAACACGGGCGGCTCGGGCAGCGGGCCGTAGGCGGGCGCGGGCGCGGGCGGGAGCGGCGGCGGGCGCGGCGGGCGCGGCTCGGGGCGGCGCGGGCGCGGCGGCGGCGCGTCGTCGGCGTGCGGGCGCGGGGCGCGACGCGGGTAGCCCCAGGCGTCGTCGTCGCGGCGGGGGCGGGGCGGGGGCGGGGCGCCCGGCGCGCGCGGCGCGTAGGGGCCGTAGCCGCCGTCGTAGCCGCGGCCGAAGTTGTTGGCGCTCTGCTCGCGGTGGTAGTTGCCGGAGTAGCCGCCGCCCCAGCCGCCGCGCTGGCCGGGGTAGGCGGGAGCCGCGCGCGCGCGCCCCGCGCCGCCGCGCACGTCCAGGCGCGCGCCGCGCAGCCGCACGTCCACCGCGCCGGACCCGTCCACGGACAGCACCGAGCCCTTGGCGTGCAGCAGCGTCTGACTCTCCAGGATGTCGGACAGCAGGTCGGGCGCGGCGCGTGGTGGCGACGGCACGGTTAACATTTTTCTCCTCGCCTGAAAAATATTACACAGATAAACATCACTATCCAGGTTGGTTTTTTTTATCATGTGAATACTAAATCTATTATATAAAAATCTCGTGTCACGGTGTTTGTTACCGAACTCCTCCAAAACGGCTTGACCGATTTTCATTAAACTTTTTTCTCCATATTCGGTAGGTCTGTGAATAGGTCGTAGGCTAATTTTCTTCGCAGGCGGAGTCGCGGGCGACAGCTAGTAATGTATAAAAAGCAGAAAAGCATAGCCGAGGCCAGGAATTGGGGATGTCTATTTTTTTGCAATGTATAGTAAATCGAAAACCATTTCGAGATAAATGCTTTTTAACTCGTTTTCTGTAGTTATTTAATTTACACACAGGATTTCCTAGTTCGGGCCCATGAGTTGCTTACTTAGGTTTAGTATAAGGAAACTTTGTACCTATTAAGTTATTCTGTAAAAATCAAATTTTCAATAAATTTATCTTTATCTTTATCTTTTATCTTTAATTTTAATATTATGTAATGAATTTATAATATAACAAATAAGCAATGACCTTCATTTGACATTGGCGTAAATTGCGTGACCGGTTCAAGTCGTACTTTATTCTGTGTGGTTAGAATTCTTCACAATTTACGCGTGGATTATACTACGGAGTTTGATTTGGACCCGCTGTCTGACATCTAGCACATTGACAGTGCCAGTAAAGTGACACAGTGTATAATGTAACAATACGCAAAAAATAATTAAAGGGGTTGCCTTATAGTACGCATTTAGATAGATTTAGAAATTTGGCATTGTGGGGGCCCTCAATTATAATCTGACGTCATCAACTAAAATAGTTTCAATAATTAATTTTGAAAAAAGTAGAAAACTAAATGACAAAATATTGAAATTAGTTTCTTATAATTGACTTTTCTATACAAAAAAAAAATATAAAAACCAAGGGTATTTTTTTTTAGACATCCCCAATTGTGCTCCCTCATCTTTCTGTCATGTGGTGCTCGCTTTCGTTATTATCATTTCATTGTGTATACAATACACTAATCTCAACAAGTAAATATCGGAAAAATTAGCAAAATAATTTCAAAATATCTGTTTAAAGAGCACACTTGATAAATTTGCCTCAATAAAAAATGATGAGGGGATCAGGTTTTATTTTGAATTTCAAATATATTTTTTGATTATTCTACGTTGTTGTTCTAGCTTCAGTAGGAATAAACAAAAAAAATTTGCAATAATAATTTTAATAAATACTTGGTTCTACATGCTTGCTCGCTTCCGTGTGCAAGGCGGGCCGAGCCTAGCTAATGCCAGCCAGAACCTTCTAATGCCACGCACGTCCGTCCACCGGTATGTGGAATTGCAATTATATACATAATATAATTCGCTAACATTACCACATTCCTCAAGTGTTTATAATAAATGGTGACACTCATTCATCATCCTGTACCCTAAACTGTTCGGCGAGGGAGGAGGCGAGGACATGAACTGTTCGTTTACTTTCGTCACCTCGGCTCGAGCCGCCGCACCGATACTGCTGCAAAGCACTGGTAATATAAAATTGAAGTCAGGTTGTGGGGCTGACCTGTCTGTACGCGCTGATGACGCCGGGCGAGGGCCTGGCGGCGAGGGCGAGGGCGGGCCCCGCAGCCGGCCCCTCGTCGTCCTCGAAGTACTCCAGCTCGTCGCGCGCGCCGAACAGCCGCAGCGGCGCGATGCCGGCGCGCGCGCGGGACGCCGCCAGCGCGCCCCCCCCGCCACCGCCACCGCCGCCCCCCCCACCGCCGGCCGGCGCGGCCGCGGGCGCCGCCTTCAGCGCGGCCAGCTGCGCGCGCACGCCGGCGCGCACCGCCGTGCGCCGCGCCGCCGTGCGCACGCGCCGCTTACGGATCTGACACGACACATTACGGCCGTTACAGACACGACTGCATTCCGACTGCAACTGCCGACTGCCCATACGTTTCAGTCGCAGCTAGCGAGCAGTTGGTGGGTAAATATTCAGCATTTTTACGGCGATTTTTTTTGTCATTACCATTTGAGCAGAAATTATTAAAATGGACGATGCTTAGGGTTAACTTTTTATGAAAACTTAAGACAGTACCGATGCTGAATCTAGTTTGATGAAATTTCGCGCGATTCGTCCTTCGGTTGTGGTAATAATCGTCGAATGGTAATGACGTTTAACCGCGCGGTCTAAACGCTCGAATATTCACCCTGGTGTACAGTGTACAGTTTTGTAGACTGCAATGGAATGCGGTCCGTCTGTAACGGCCCTTCCTTCAACTTTCTCTACATTCATTGAATGAACCGCCTCACAAGGCAAAAAGCATAATATTGTTCGTCACAGGGCTCAAAATCGCACCGAAAAAGGCTGCTCACGAGCCGCCTGGCTCTGAGGGAGCCCTGCAGTGCTATTATCTGGATTATTCGAGCGTTTCAACCGCCTCACTTTCATGGTCACTTTTTTTTATATTTATTTAGTATTATTTTTCGGCTACTATTTTCTAAAGGTCCTGTTCTGTGTCAGAATTTTCTGCCATTTCTAAGTAATTTGACACAAACGCTCGAATAATAACCCACCTAAGTAGTTACAGTGGGCGGCAGTGCGACGAGCGTTTTCGCCGTCCATTACGTGTGCTGCCAGTTCAGTTCGATTGGCGTCTTGAACGAGCAATGAACAGAGAACTCAAGGGTTGACTGGTAGAGATCCCTTAAAGGGATAAGTTCGCCTTTGTACATGCATTTCAACGGTTGTCAATAATGTATTACTTTTTTTCCTTATTTTTGTACAATAAAGAGTTTACATACAAACATACATAGAACTCGATTGGCGCTCCACTGCCTACTGGGTTCCACACGCGGCCTAAGGTTTTTCACGCACAAGGCTACGCAAATCTCAAACACATTTTAGTGTCGCATGCCGAAGACGCGTGCCTGTGTACGAACTTGTATAGCAGTAGTCACTTGGTGACTTAGTAACTCGTATTGCGCTTTTCCCTCTTGTACTTGAAGATAGTATTGGTGCCCAATAATTGCAATAAAATTCAGTAAAATAATTAAAATTCACAAGGCTTTTATTTCATCTGACTAACAACTGTGAATCCTAGTGCCCACAAAAGTTGTACTATATGGGCGACGCACGAGTGGGATCTTCATTCAGAATATTTTATTGCAACTATTGCACACCAGTACAACCTTTAAGTACCAAAGGAGGAGGGGGAAAAGGGCAGTGTTTTTTTTTTTTAGTTTTTATTGTGCAAGTCCTCAGCATGCCATTTTGGATGCCTCAAAGTTACCCTTAATTCATCTTCCCATGTTCTGTGGTGTATCCCTTTCCTTTTTGCCATCTTTAGGGTAACTGTAAGTTATCATTTTGGACCATTAGTTGATCAAAGCCTCAGCACATCTCCAGCCAGTCTACCTCCATTTCAGCTTATTATCTTCAGACATTATTAAGTAGAGAAATTGAAAGCAAAACACATTAGCAACAAACCTTTCGTTTCCGAACCGTTTTCCTGACTCTTCTAGTTATAGGGAATTTGCCATTCTCTTCAATCTCATATTCGATGATGACGGTCTTCCTAGTCTGGCGGCGCGTGCGGCGGCGGGCGCGCGGCGCGGCGGGGCGGGCGCGGGGCGCGGGGGCGGGGGCGGGGGCGGGGGCGGGCCCGGCGCCGGACGTGGACGGCTGGTCGGCGCGCTGGCTGCGGGCCGAGCGCCGCGTCTCCCGCGGCTGCCGCAGCGGCGCGGGCCGAGGGCCCCGCGGCCGATCCATGTCAGCTATGTCATTGAACAGATCTTCCACCTCCGACAGGTACACGATATCCTCCAGCGTGCCCGCGGTCTGTATGCCGCTGCTGATGCAGCTCGGGCAGTGCCATTGGTCTATGGGAATCTGAAAGATGAAACTTTAGTTGGGACCACGATTCTATGTTTTGTATACTTTTTTTTAATTTTTGATTGATGAAATTGATACATGATCTCACTTCAAATAGTGGAGGCGAAAGGCACTGCAGGTGGAAGCCGAGGTCGCAGCCATCGCACAGGAGCATCGTATCTTCATTGTCTGCACTCCCACAGATCTACAATTATAAAAGATTATAAAGAAGGTCAAAGCAAATTTATTAAAATAAATAAAATAATAATACTTTGAATTATGACATGTATAAATTTTTGTATTGAATAAAATAATGTAATTTAAGGAATATTGCATGCCTTTAAGGTGAAATAATTGTGCCTAATGTTTATATTTAAGATCCTCTTGTATTATTATTATTTCAAGCAATAAATAAATTATTATTATTATTATTAAAAAGAAGGAAGGTGGTAAGATGGCCAGATGACAACCCAACCCAAGTGGCCTTTTCAGTCGCACCAAAGTCTATAAAGTCAAACTAATAAATAAATATACTGGGTATTTTTTTAATCAGTGCACAAATTTTGATATGTGATTCAATATTGTTGATAGATCACAATTGTGTGCTTATTACCCTGTATTTGAAGACAACAAAAAATTTAAATCAAATCTAGTGCAATATTATGGCATTTTTGGAATATTTTTTTTTATTTTTAATTTATTTCAACTGCTGTAGAAAAGCACTACAGGTTTCTGCTCAGTTCAGACAGGTTGTGGATACATAGTTGATATAATACTGTTGAAACAAAAAAAAATCTAATTAGATAACATTACAAATTAGTAGTCAGTACCTCACAGATTGTAGGGTCCTCAATAAGAAACATCTCGACGGAGGGGCGGCGCTCCACCACCTGCACGGGTTCAGAGCGCAGCACACGGCCACCAGCGCATGTGCGCACCACGATTGAGTCAAACGTCATACGGTCCACCGGACAGGTGTTCACATTCCTGGACCATTCCGTGATACAGTCCAGGCAGAATATGTGCTCACAACTCTGCGGTGTGCCAACCTCCTGGTCCGTGAACCTCAGGAGGCAGATGGAGCATTTATCAGAGTTTCCTTCCGAGCTGTCCGAGGCGAAGCCGGAGGGCGGCTTGGCGAGGGCGGGCGCGGCGGAGCGGCCCGACGAGTCGCTGTCGACGTCCGAGTCGCGCAGTTGGGGCAGCGCGCGGCGCCGGCGCGCGCCCACCGAGCTGCCGCTGCTGGCGCCGCCGTCCGAGTCGCTCATCACCTGCAACACGCACTCGGTCACTACACTGCGAAGCGGGGAGATGCTGTGCGACGCCGGAGCCTGGCTCACCCGCAGGCGCCGTTTACGCGTCCGCGTCGGCCCGCCGCTGTCGTCGCTGTCCGACTCGGAGGCGGACGACAACACCATCACTTTCTTGATGCGCCGCAGCGGCCGCGCCGGCGGCGGAGAACCGTCGCTGCCCTCGTCGCTCATTCCGGCGGCCGGCTCTCCGATACTGGTTCCTCGTCTTCTGGCGCCTCAGAACGCGGACACGAAGCGAGTTGGCAAAGGTGTAAATGACCTTTGCGAGTCCAATTTTGTAGCATTCGAGATAAAGATAACTGAATTCATCCGGTCGATATGATATATTGTTGTATTTGAATTGTCTAATTACATAAAACTACCTCTAGCGCGTTATAATTTATTTTTAATATTTTGACAGCAAGCCGCTTCGCTAGTCAGTCGGCCATTTTCGTTTCATTTTGTGCAATGGTAGGGTTGCCACGGAATAGTTCCCGATGATTTGTAGGAATAAGAATAAGATTTTTTTGTGGAATACAAATTTAACCTTCTTTAGATTTTAATTAGATGACACATATCTTACATGCAGACTACAGATTACCAATAATTAACAAATAAAATAAAATACTAAGAGTCAATAACGTCTAGTGGTCACCAGCAGTTCACGGTTATTTTGTATTTGATTGAAATTTAATTTAAATTTCCGGGTTATCTTCTGTGTAAGCTGGCAATGTTTCAAGACAGTTCGAGTTGGTTCGAGTCATTGAATTAGGTACTGTGTTAGAGCAAGGTTTGCGTCATATTGTAATACTACAGCACATCGATAACTGTGTTATTATAAATAGTCTCTAGTTGTAATGTAATTAAATAAAGATTTAATTTATAAAATAAATATTTCATTATATGAATTGCTACTTCTTTGTTTTTTTTTATTAAACATATAAATGGATATTGGTATCGGTATCGGTATGTCCGTACAAAATTGAATGAATGAAACGAATAAGGACATCACTAGTTAATCTCATGTGCGCGGAGCCGAATTCTTTTCGCTTTGTGCGTTATAATTTTTATAATATTTTAGCCTGCGGCTAGTTTTTTTTACTACAAGTTCAATAAGAAATGACCGCTGAAAACGAACGTGAAATATATCACAAGTTAGAAGCCATGAAAGAGATCAGGTATTGTCTTATTGTCATTTTTATGAGATAAGTTCGCACCTGTGGACTCGATCAATAAACACTTGACACCGATTATTGTTCAGTAAACCTGTAAATCCTCAAATTAAATACCGATCCGTGCGCCCTTACCACTTTCAAGTGTAAACTACCGAGGCCGAAGGCGTCGCCACCGGCAATGTAGGTACCGCAAATGTTATTGTTGTTTACATTACCATCTATATTTCGATTTTTTATGATGCATTTGAAAGCGGCTGATTTAATTTTTTTCCATTACATATACGAGACCGAACGAGGTGCAATTTGTTTTCACAAACACCACCTCTACATTGCTATGGAACTATCTATAATATAACTATTCATTGCTATGGAACTATCTATTATAATATATATTTTGTAATTTTCTTGACATATCTTCTATCTGATGATTCTCGTGGGCTTTACTCCCTTTGAGTGGTAGTGATATGAGTGAGAGTTATGAAAGTTTAAATCAATATGCATGAGTATGATAAAAAACTTTGCAATGTACAGTCATGGAATGAAAAGGTTTATCATTCAATGAGTTAAGAGCAAAAAGTGACAAACCTTTTCATTCTGCTACTATACAAATATGAGTGATAAATAAATTGCGAGACAGAGACAGCGAGAGTTAGTCAGAAATTGCAGAGCAGTTCTGTACTTTGGTTGGAAAACTTGATGTTTATGATGAAAACGTAGATTAATTAAACTTTTTCAATTACTGCAACAATAGTAGATTGTACAACAAGAGCATAAAATAAGCCACTTTACCCAAAACATTTATATAGCCTCTTGAGCTACGGCATGGGTTGATAGACATGTCTAAGGGGAGATGGGTTTAAGGTTGATTTTACACTCTGCTTTTCACTTTGATTGCAAGGAAACGGCAACATTGGAAATAAATGTTCATTTACAAGCTTTTATTTTTCACACATTGCAATATTTATAATGTGTTACATTTGCCTAGTTTTATTAATTTGGTATTAGAAAACACCAATTATTAAAAAAAAAACAAGAAAGTCATATTTTATAAATTTCTATTGTTTGTGGCTGTTTGCGCTACTTGCCTTAGTCTTAGATGAAGATTTTACTTTACGCACTGGGGCATAAAAAGTAATTTTGTGCAACTCTGATCCAGCATAAATATTTATTATTACGAGCATGAGAAGTGAAAAGGTGATTGTGTCGCAGGAATAAGACGATAACCCTGGAGCGCCTGAAGCGCAGCATCCTGACAGAGGTGCGGTCGGGCGACGCGGAGGGCCGCTGCCTGCAGCAGTACAAGCGCGAGATGGAGCTGCTGCAGCAGGAGAAGATGAGCCACGTCGAGGAGCTGCGCCAGATACACGCGGACATCAATGCGGTGAGTATAGAGCGCAGCATCCTGTATTCCTGACGGATGACTTGAGATTATAAACCCCTTACTGCCCGTGGTACACACAATCATTTTCATCATAATAAAATATTTTTTTTTTTTTTTTTATTAATAAAATAATATTGCAAGAAAAAAAATGCAAAATTAAAATTACTTATTTTGTCTTTAAATACTTAAAATTTTAAAAAATAATGGCTACAGCTAATACAGATTGTCACTTTTTCGAGTGCCTGTATACTAAAGCACAATGACCTAACTAAATTGTTCTTACGGGAATTATGGATTTACAAATAATTTTTCCTCCCTAGGGAGTTAGTTATAACTTTTAGTTTTAACATTTGCAAAAAAGTTAGTAGGTACTTTATTTATGTATGTATGTATATAAACTCTTTATTGTACAAAAATAAGGAAAAAAAGAAATACATTATTGACAACCGTTGAAATGTATGTATTTATTTATTTATTTATTTATTAGGTACATCATTTCAGCCTAATTAAGTAAATACTTATGTCTAAATACGTTGCGCGTTCGCGGCGAATCCATTGCGCCTCCGCTTCTAATATGTTTGCAAATCGCCAGTGTGGTATAGCTCTCAATGAATTATCTTTTCAAAATCAATGCCACAGTCTGTAATATTTTATTAATAATAAAGGTTGAGATCCATTAGCAATCGTTTGTTTACATATAGATCGGGAGCACTAGGAGCCAACTCGCGTGTTTATTTGTGCGTCCGTTTCCAGCGTGCCCGCCGTTGTAGCTACCGACTGTTTGTTTTGGCTGTCAGCGTAACGGGCTAATTCAATCCAACTGGACCAAGTTTCGTGAATAGCTCTTTGTTGTATGAATGGGCGTTTCATAATGGTCTGAATAAAATTTAAATAGTCATTTATTTGTTTTTTTTCGGGAGTATAGTATTAGAAAACTACTGCGTGATTCAGACATGTTGAATTATTCTATTGATTATAGAATTCATCGCTAATTCGCATACAGGTCATACACAGCGTAAGAAACAAAATTATCGCCCCTCCCCTGTCCCCTGTGGACATAAAATTAGCGACTCCGAGTCAGAAAACTTAAGATTTATTTAAATGGGCTGAATGTTGGCGATCTAAGGAGGCCTTGTTTAACAGTGGAAATCTTTTGGCTGATGATATGAGGTGCAGAGTTTAAGACAACGGTTACACGTTCATTCTGGCGTCAGTTCAGTCCATCATTCTGGTCAGAATGACGAGAAAATCCATCTCGGACTGACAGACTGGGCTGGACTGATGAAAATTAAATACTTGAAATAACATTCGTCAATCCGTTGTGAATTACAGAAAACCAGACTGATGGATCGAACTGACGTCAGAACGAACGTGTAATCGTTATCTTAGTATAGTTTGTCGCCGACGTCTCTAATCGTTTCCTTGGTGGTGGTGGTGGGTGCGGTGTGCAGATGGAGACGGTGATAAAGCAGACGGAGGAGAGCATGTCGCGCAAGCTGTCGGCGGCGTCGCGGCTGCACGAGGACTACCGCCCGCTGAAGGCCGAGGTGGACCTGCTGCGCCGCCAGTGCCTCGGCCTGGAGCGCCTGCCCGAGCTGCACGAGGAGGAGGGCAGCCCCGTCACGCCGGAGTTAGTGCCCCCACTGTAGCACGCGCCCGCACGCTGGCGGCGTCAATCAACTTGTTCGGGTTGTTTACTCAGTCCCCGGTTGACCGGAGAACAGTATAAAAGATGTCACTTGGAGTGGAGCCATATCACACTGTCGATTTACGATTTGTCGATTTATTTATTAGAAGCGGAGCTCCAAGTGACATCTTCATACTTTTTCATAGAAAAACGCTTAGGTTGTCCGAGAGACAAAATTTAGGTAACCATAGCAACGGATGGCAAGAAAAAGTTGATTCGCACACCTACGCCTCACACAGCATCCCGACTGGCAAAAAAAGAAAGCAGAGGCGTCTGGCTACGTTATGTAACTCGCTTTCTGTCTTTTTAGTGTTCCGTATTCAAAGGGTGCCAACGGGACCCTATTACTGACTATGATGTCTATCTGCCTGTCTGGCGTCCGTCTGTCACTGGCCTCTATCTCTTGAACCGTAACTTGAAACCTCAGAAAAAAAAAGTATTGCTGCGGCCGCTATAGTAAAAATATAATAAAGTTAAAAATTACAGGGGGTCGGGGATTTTTTTCAACGCTTTTATCTCCGGTGGCGGTTGCTAAGCGACAGCTGGCAGTTGCTAAACAAAGATTGATAGCCACAGCCGTGCGTATACGCGCGAGCGTTGGCTGTTCGGATATTTTTCGAAAACCTACCATAAGTTTGCGATTTTAGCGCTTACATTTCAGCAATTTTTACCAAACTATTTTTAATACATAAATGTTGATTCGCATCTACAGACATTGAGCGCGTCAGACGCGGCCGTGGCAGACAAAATAACATTCTTTTGTACCATTGTTAGACACTGTATAGTGTCTATGAACGAATTCATATCTATCGTAAAACGGCCGGGCAGACACCGACAGACGCGGGCCGCGCCCGGCCAGTATGCGCGGAAAGAATATTTTTGTCGGTGTCTGATACGGCACGTTTCTGACATACGCTTCAAACGCATAGACAGCGGAGGCGTGGCGGTGACAGTTGTAATATTCTAACTTGTATGAATGGTTGTGCGGTACCGTAACAGCGAACTCGTTCATATAACTTAGAATATTACAACCGTCACCGCTACCGCACCGCCACGCCTCCGCTGTTTGTGCGTTTGGAGCTGTATCCGGAGGTACGGAACCTTGTTAATGTAGATGTGTTGTGTTGCAGCCGCTTCCCGTCGCTGGGCGGTGGCGCGGGCGCGGGCGCGGGCGTGGGCGGCGCGGGCGGGTTGGGCGGGGGGCGCGGGGTGCCGTTCCTGGCGCCGCCGCCGCCGCGCAAGCCGCCGCCGCCGCCGCCCGCGTTCAGGTCTGCACTCGACCAAGATTTCATTACCGTCTCGCTGAGGTTCGATTATGTTTTATGATTTGGTTTCACTCCTGACGCCTGCACCTTCTCCTTCTCGTTTCCTTCTGTGTGCTGAATGAGCTCTGTTTAACATACAATGCATCTAACATGAAGGATCGTATAGATTAATTCCCTTTTCATTCGCGCTGGTTGGCGGGTAGTCGGCACCGAGTATGTCACATGTGTGAAAGCTACGATACTTGCCCATACACTTCATCGCCAAAAGCCATATTGTCTAACGGACGGCCGCTTGTAATTGCTTTCACCATCTCTTTTTGTCACCATCTTATACCGCTTGACAAAAATAAATAGTGAATTCATAGCAGGCGCCCGCGCGCTGGCAATAAGCGACTGTCATCCGGCAACCGGCACGTGTGAAAAACTACTAACGGTGCAGCAGTTCAGCTACTTTATGGATGCGGCTTAATATTAAAATAACAATTCGAGGAGTAGAAATGTGACGCGAGCAAAAAGCTCCATCTTTATTCGTTTTCCCGGCTCAGTTTACTGACGAACTGGTATCCAGTCGCAACTGCTTGTCGCCATGCTTTCGCAGTGAGATAGCTTACTTGACAATATTCTACTTTTTATTTGACTCCTCCTATCAATAGCCATTCAGCACACATGATATTATTTAAGTTCTGAATTATTTACTTTTTGTGGAGTTTTATTTTTATTTGTTTGCTAAATATTATTTATATGGTGGTAAAAATGTAATCTTCACGAGAACTGTATGTCTAGTCAAACAAGTCTGAAAAAAAATAATTTAAAACATGCTTTTTGAAAATATCGTAGCATTAAATTGATTGCCAATTCCTTGATAATTTTTCTTCCTAAAATTTTAATAATTTTTTAAATTTTAATTTTTCTTAATTTTCAAATGTTTTATTATTATTTAGTTTCGCTGCTTCACTCGGTTGTGTCTTCTGTATTCTATAAAATTATTAAAATCAGTTTAAATATTAGTCAAAGTTAATTTTAACCCAAAGAAGGTTTTACAAAATTATGTTCAGGATCAGGAACTGTAAGATTTCAACTGGAGAAAAATATTAAACTAAAATCAAAGCACAAACTATCGGCTGATAGAAAGTCAGCAGCCTGCGGAGTGCTTTAATGCAGCGTTTTTCAACCTGTGTGTAGGAAGCTTCTGTAGGGGGGTCGCCAGAAGTCGAGAGAACTTTAGTAAAAAACAATAAAGATTATAAAGGAGGTCGTATGGAATGAATATTTGTAACACTGTAATATACACATACATACATGATGAAAAAGCGAAGGGTCGGCGGTCGCGGAATATTTTTTCATACCAGGGGGTCGCATCATGAAAAACCGGCCAAGAGCGTGTCGGACACGCACAAGGTAGGGTTCCGTAGCCATTACAAAAAAATCAAGTAATATTTTTCTAAGGATTTCGTATGTGTACGGAATCATCCAAGTTTAGGTATGTTTTATACCTTAGGCTACTATTTACTCTTAAACTACAAATAATTTCCAAGCAATCTTAGCCGCTATAATTTTCCTAGTAAATTTGATATATTTACTACCATTCTGAATTTTTTCAAATTTTTCCACCTAACAGTTTAGATTTTAGAGGGGGGGGAACGCTCGATTTTAATGAAAATTTTCACTTTAAAGTTGAATATTTCGCAAACAGATCACTGAATAGAAAAATCATGTTGGCAACCCCGCAATGGTTTTAAAAGACCTATCCAACGATACCCCACACTATAGGATTAGTCGAGAAAAAAAAAATCACCCACCCTTTACGTCTATGGGGAGGTACCCTAAAAAAAATTTATTTTTATTTTTTATCTTACCACTTTGTTGGCGTGACTGATATGTATATTCATGCCAAATTACAGCTTTCTAGTACTAACGATCTCTGAGCTTAGCCGCGGACAGACAGACAGACGGACAGACATGGCGAAACTATAAGGGTTCCTAGTTGACTACGGAACCCTAAAAAGGTTGAAAAACACTGCTTTAACGCATTCACTTTTTCGTGACTTGCGCCCAGTGCCGCTGTCATAGTTTGACAGTCATATGGACGCACATCTCGCACTCCTACATCAAGATTGCATCAACTCAAAATAAACCCCGTTTTAATGTGGACTTGATTCAATAATCAAGTCTAGATTAAAATAGTGGATCATTTTGAGGTATATACTCTCGATCTGTGGCATGAAGAAGTCTCGACTCTGACAGCCGGCAGCGAATGCGTCAGTCATGCACAAAGTGGCTGTGCCCGACCTAATGTGTGTCTGAGTGTGGTGTCGCGGGTTGCAGGCAGCAGCCGCCGCCGATGAAGTCGTGTCTGTCGTGCCACCAGCAGATCCACCGCAACGCGCCCATCTGCCCGCTCTGCAAGGCCAAGTCGCGCTCAAGGAACCCCAAGAAGCCCAAGAAGAAATAGTCGCCGCGACCCCCGCACTGAACGCCCGGCGCCGACAACAATGGGCATTGCACGCTGGGTGAAAGAGGACTTCCAATTAATATGTTGCCATATCCGAGCACACTGTAAAGTCCAAGACATTACTACAGTGTCAACATTCCTACGGTCGCCTAGTCGCATGGAAACCGTGTTGGAGTTTTTAGTCTCTGTTTCAGCTTCTGTAAAAATGCTTTCGTATGTCTGTAATATCCGGCTGTTCTCGACAGGTCACATTTCTCAACTGATTGTCGTGAAATCTTGTGACCATGTTCGATAATTATATGGATTTTTACTGATTCAGTTTTGGAATTTTTTCAAAATTGCATATCGTCGGGGATAGTGCAAATCTGCTTTACCATACGTAAATACCGCGTATCTGCGCTGCATGTAGTTTTGTAGGGGATGGTTTTTTTTTTGTGTTTTTTAAACGAATTTGGAGTAAAAATTGAAAATTGGCTAAATTTGTCACATATGCCGAATTAATCGGTTTTGCACTATCCCCGACGGTATTGGCAAATTTCAGCGATTTTGATAAACTCGCGAAGTCTACAGCTTACAAAGCCATTAGTGTACACTAGTGTACAGTACTGAATTACGTACCAGAGTAGAACCTTTTTACAATAAATTTCACGATAAGCCCGGCCAGGCTTCGACGAAGATGGCGGCTGTAGGAACATCAGAGTTGCTCAAGCCAAAAATTCGATAACAGCAAATAATGTGGCACCCTCTTTATTCATCTGCCCTTTGTTGTCGGACTGTACCAAACTAGTGTAACTATAAAATACAACTAACTCACGAGAACTATGTTCGTTCTGAAGCACAGTGTATGTTCCAATGAAAAGTGGACGTGAATAACATCCATTTGGTAAATAATTTGACTGACGTCGCAGACGTTATGTACAATATATTTGTGAGCAAATTGTGTCTGCCAAAGTTTTCTGTCCTCTACACGTTTGTGGGCATCTGCATTAGCTTGTGATGATTAAAAAAATAATGACTTCTGATATCTTGTGCCAAAACTTTTATAAGACCACAACCTATCTATATCATACTACCTAGTATTACACCCAGTATAATAATTGCAGCACCCAAAAGAAGCAACATTTGTAAATAAATAAGTGTTATTTTTAATCCTTCGTACTTTTACTAAGCATAGAACTTCTTTTCTCTCGGTTTGTGATACAGCAGCGGCCCTAGAGGTTTAGAAACTGTGCCAAAATGAGTCGTGATCGAAATCAAACCTATTGTCTGTAACATTCGTTTCTTATTCGGTCGCGTGTAGATTTTGTAAATAAATTATTAATTTAAGTTTAGAATAAGTTTAGACTGTAATTGTGTTGAGTTAAGGTAGCTGCCGGGAGTCGTATTGAATGTTATAGCATAGCAGATACTCTAAGCCGCCACACATCTTGTTAGTTTTTAGTTTATAAGAAATTAATCCACAGAAATCTAGGTAAACTCGATTTAAATTTGTTAGCCTAGAATCTCAAATTATAAACAGTCAAATACCCCGGCTTTAGTTAATTTATTTGTGTTATTTTAAGGTTGTTTTGAAACACTTTGCGGACCCATGACATAATTTTGCCTACATACTGTTATTTAAACAAAACCTCTGAAATACCACCTTGGAGCATTTTGTATGAATGAAACACTGAAAAGAGGAAGTCATTGAAATTACTCTATATTGTTAACTGACTTAAATCTTTGCAGATGAATTTTGAAGTCTGTTAGTTGAGATCAAATTGGTAACTGTCACCATGTTCTAAAGTTCAGTTTAGACCTGCATGAAAAATCGTGCAAGTTGCATTCCATTGCGGCGTTCGATTGACAACTTCAAACTCTTCCGCTTTGCAGCCGCGTATTGTAATGCAACTTACATGATTTTTCTCGCAGGTCTAAACTGGGCTTTAAATTTTGTTTTAATGGGCTTTTAGGTTGCGTTTAATGCTGCATTGACTTTTGTTCCCACATTACTTGGGATGATGACTTCATGAAACAATAATAGGGATGTTGACACCACCAATCAACTGACGTACTTTTTATGAGCTGTCAAAACACATTTCTCCCATAGAGTTTGAATGGCAATAGCAACATATGACGTCACTTGTTCGCATACTCAATTAACTAACTATTTATTTGTTTTAAATCAACAAAAAATTTATTTTTGCAGTTAATCGAAAATTAATCTGGGTTTTAGGGCTAAAATAAAGCGTTTTTTTACTGGAGTCGTGTCTTCGAATTATTTTTTAATGGTGTCAACATCCCTATTCCAAGACGCTAGGTACTCTAATAAAAAAAAACACATTAGCCCTGAAAATCGGATTAATTTTCAATTAATTGCAAATTTAGATTTTAAGCTGCTTTGAAACAAATAGTTAATCTGGGAATCGTGTTTTGACAGCTCGTTAAAAGTACTCGTACGTCAGTTAATTCGTGGTGTCGTCATCTCTATTATGTTAACGCCATGATAGCTTAACCCTTTGACCGCCACAAAAAAAACGAAGTGACATGCTCTGTACGCCACGGAACAAACCGTCTAGTGACTAGACGAGACTAGACACTAGTCGATGAATAGGGCTTTGTTACCATTGCAGAAGGATTTTTTTCGAGTTGAATGTTGGTCATCTATAGATGATTCTGGCGTGTCAGGCATTTTATTGGCTGTGACGATTGGTTGACTCTGGCGTTCAAAGGGTTAAGCTGCGTACGGACTGCGGGCACTGTACGCGAACCCGGGTTCGCGTGTCCTGGAACGCCATGTCCGTACGCCATGTACAGTGAAGTGTAAAAATATGAACTTATTCAAAGTTTCAAAAATAAGTACCACAGACTCTTATTCCGACGCAATAAGGCCGTAGTAACATATTTTTGAGTGGTTCGAATAGATACTTATTTTTGCACTTGACTGTACGCGTACATGGCGTACGGACATGGCGTTCCAGAACACGCATACCCGGGTACGCGTACAGTTTGCGCAGTCCGGACGCAGCTTTAGACCAATACTTCGAGATAATATAAGTGATATCTCCTCTTTGTGTCCGGTAGACGTCAGTGGAGCATTAAATACGGCCCTTGCCCAGCCTGGGCAATTAGTCTGGTACCGTCCCGGACTGCAGAGGCTCCGATCATGCTCCATACCACCTGTACATAGTAGCGGCACCGCGCAGTGGGAATAGCCATGTTTTTGCAATAAAACGTTCATCTGTGTCCAATAATGCCTTTTATTTAAAAGCCAGGTCCGGACGAGCGTAACCATCGTGTAGTGTAACAATGATTCTGTGTGTGGACGGCACTACGAGCATTACATGTATTATCAAACCGCGTTTAGAAAGGGAATGAGCTCATATGTCATTTTTGAACTAATGCATGATATGACATTGTCAGTGGTAGATTGTGCAGATAAATTAAATTGTTATTTTAGTACAATGAAGTTCTAAAGCATGGGAAAAACATCCAATTATAGTACTTAAATAAAATTCAAATGAAAAATGACCATAAAATGATGTGAATTAGTGACAGATTTGTCAGACAGAATATTATTTTTTTTAATATAAAACAAATGACAACATTTACCTACCAAGAATAGAGTCCAAATATGCAAAGTATACTCTGTAAATCTATTAATTCTATTATCAATAAGCGTCTGCACTTATGAAGATATCAAAGATTGCCTTATGATTATATTTAAGTACTGTTGTGTTAACGGTACTCTCGAATCCCTTTCTAAACGCGGTTTGATAATAACGCATTACAAGATTCGCGTCCACGATACACATTAAGTTCGTGTGCCGTCCACACTGTTGACGCTAAATTTCAAAAAGGTACTAAGGTCCACTTGCACAGTCCAGGGTGAAAAAATGAAATCGGTAACCCTGGGTTATGAATGACAGTTTCATACATTATGTATGACACTTCTTAACTAGTGTCCGACCGAAGTTTCGGTTTCGGTTTCGGCCAATTTCGGCCAAAAAAGTGATTTCGGCCGAGGTTTCGGTTTCGGCCAGAATCCGGCCGAAACCTTCGGCCGGGCCGAAATTACTTCGCGGCCTCTCGCGGCTCTCGCATCGGGAGCGCTCGGCTTAATTCGGACACGCTCGGCCGGGTAGGTATAGGTAATGCATCGGCGGCCGGCCCAGCTGGGACCAGCGACAGTAGTATATATGAGTGTTGTTTATTTATTAAATTATTATTTACTTTTTAGAATCTGTTTGGCGACCGCTTTAGCCTAATTGGTAGTGACCCTGCCTACGAAGCAAAATGTCCAGGGTTCGAATCCCGGTAAGGGCATTTATTTGTGTGATGAGCACGAATATTTGTTCCTGAGTTATGGATGTTTTCTATGTATTTAAGTATTTATTTATCTATATAAGTATGTTTATCGTCGTCTAGTACCCATAGTACTTGTATATGTTGCTTAGTTTGGGACTAGGTCGATTTGTGTAAGATTGTCCCCTAATATTTATTTATTTTATTTGTTACTGCATTTTATGCTGTGATTAATGAACAATACGTTTGATATTAGGATTGTGAATTTAGTTTTGACGTGATAAGAATAGGTTGTTTGTTTTGAATAATATAATACCTATGCCAAGACATTTTTCATTAAAACTAAACGTTTTTTATTTTGTTTAACAAAAAAAGTAACTGTTCTCATATAAGAAATCCTTGCAATAACCTTTTCCTTACGATCTGTACAGTAATTTTGAATATTTTGTTTGATATGATACGTCTTCAAAAATTTCGGTTTCGGCCGAAATCAGAAAAAAACCGAATATTCGGTTTCGGTTTCGGCTAAAAATCGTGTTTCGGTCGGACACTATTCTTAACCATGGGTAAGCAGTTACCCCAGGGTTACATGATTTAACCCTGGACCGTGCAAGTGGCCCTAGGGGTTATCCATAAATTACGTCACACCAATTTCGATCAATTTGGACCCCTCCCCCCCTGTCACACTTATTACTATGAAATTCGCCATTATTTTGTTCCAGTGTCACTGATCGCTTGACACCCCCCCCCCCTAAATGTGTGACGTAATTTATGGATGGCCCCTAAGAGTCAATGACTTGATAATTCAGACTCTCCTGTTATTGCTATAAGGGTTTGAATTATCAGGTCGTTCATTCAGGGTAGTAGGTATACGGTATACCTAAGATGGCAGAATAATTAATGTAGATTTCAAATTATAGACGCCAACTGCGTCAATTCCCAGTGCAAATCGGACTCCTCCCGACCGTGGCCGGCGCCGACGCCCGTGTTATCATTCATATCCTTATATAAATGTGAAAGTGTGTCTGTTTGTTACCTCATCTCTTCATGCTTAAACCGCTAAACCAATTTAGATGAAATTTGGTATATGGGATAGTTTGGAACCCTGTAAAGAAAATTGCATAGGTCCCGCGGGATAGTATTTAACAAATTCTTTGCAGACGGTGTCGCGGGCAACATGCTAATTATAATTCAGATAACATTCACGAGTATTAGGGTAGGTATATTGGTTGTCCGGAATCTCCTGTCTTGCTCTCATTTATTATAATGCTTCATTTCCAACTCGAAACCTACTTTCCAGTTAATTTATGTGTCTTTTGTATTCGATAAAAGTGGGACTATGTACCTTACTTATTGTATTTAGATATCGATAAATCGAATCGCAATTTAAATTTAATTTGGCCGTAACGATTTAATTTCTTTGTCCGGTTTAGTTAATCAACTCTGTAAATAAAGTTACTCATTAGGAACGCGCATTCGCTACCGTGGTAATAATTCGATCCATGAGTAATCAGGTTCAGTTTACATGAGTTCACTTCGCTGTGTCACGCGGTTTACTTCAGTAGTTAGAGACAAAGGGATAAATCGTGTTCAGTTCAGTTTGCTTGCTCAGCTGTCGGTTGTTTTGATTTGATGTGAACTTTTCCCAGAATGTAACAATAAGCGATTACAACTTAGGCCTAGTCATACGTTGGCTTACTAAGCATAACTAATCAGACGGAGAAGGTTGATAACTTTGTGCAAAAAACATAATATATTAGGTACTTATTATAAGTAGATCTTACGATAACCTAGAGAGCCTGGCACCAAAATCAGCAGTAACAAATAAAACCAAATACAAAAGTAATCAAGTATCAAGTTAATGTATTTAGCCTAGCCGTATAGGTATCGTTTCAATCTGTACCTATTCCTCAGGTTTTAGGTACAGTCGTGTAAAAAAGGGTGCAAACAATTTATTCTTATGTGTCCATGGCTCCTATGTCGTCTAATTAAGGTATAGGTGAAAAACTTAAGAAAATGACCTGTTGTATGTTTAGTAGTAGGTAAGGTAGGTAGGGTCCGTATAAACAAATATACGTTCCAAATTAGAAAAACCGGCCAAGTGCGAGTCGGACTCGCGCACGAAGGGTTCCTTACCAGTATCTATAAAAACGGCAAATATCACGTTTGTTGTACGGAGCCCCCCAATATTTGTTTTATTTTAATTGAATTATTTATTTTTAATGTGAATATATTGACGGTTAAAAGGCAAAGCGCATGAAGCGACACTTTTTGTCAAAATGAGTTATATACATATTTGAAATCAGCGAATTTTTCTCCGTCGTTTGAGCCGGGTTTCATGTAAAATTCAATAAATGTCGCTTGATGCGTTTTGCCTTTTAACCGTCGAATGTATAACTAAATATTCTGTGAATATTTCAAGCGTCTACATGTTGCCGTTATCAAAAACGAGCAAAAAAATCACGTTTGTTGTATGGGAGCCCCGTGGGAGCCCCCTTAAATGTTTATTTTTTCCTGTTTTTTAGTATTTTTGTTATAGCGCGGCAACCGAAATACATCATCTGTGAAAATTTCAACTGTCTAGCTATCACGGTTCATGAGATAGACAGCCTGGTTACAGACGGACAGATAGCGAAGTCTCAGTAACAGGGTCCCGTTTTTACCCTTTGGGTACGGAACCCTAAAAATGACTTAAGCTTCATATCAATTTCGTGTACTACTACCTAAGATTTTGACCTATATCGGCACATAGGTGATTAAACCGATACAATCAAAAACTCGTTAAATATTTCATCAGTTATTGTAATGGCGACTATACTTAATTAAACCCGTCATCGAACGTAAAAGCTATTTTATAAGCTGTTGATGTATATCTCAAGAATAAATTGAAAATGATTCTCGCGATCTGAGGCCCCTTATGACTAGAGCCCCCTTCCGTCTCCCCTTTAGTCCTTACTCCATCAAATAGTACCTACTTCCAATCACCCACTTAAATCAATACTTACTTAGGTAAATAGGGATAGGTAAAATAACTGGGGTAACTATCTAAGTTTACCTACCAATGTTCAACGTGGTTGAACTCTCTCGGTCGCTTGAACTCTGTGTCAGTGGTCTACTTCGCAGATACGCCGCGCGATCACATGCCTGGCAGCTACCTACCCGCTATCGGATAATAAGTGACCCGCGAACCTATCACGTGATTGGTAATTCTACTTAATTACGCCGTTTCATGACAAATCAATATTATTAAAGTTGTATTGTCCTTGTTTGTTGTTTTACAGTTGATAAAATTTCTTTTGTGCTCGAGAGTTCTAGTTAATTGAAGAGAATTATACCTATGTAGTTAGGTACTCGCACACTTGTGGCTCGTTTAGCACTGGATTAAGAGATTTCCAAATAGAGCTGAGATTTATTTTATCATTTTGAATTTTGTGTCGTTATATGAACTTACTTTATGAACAACTCGAAATTTTAAGTGGTGACAATTAAATTAAACTATTATAAACATTTTCTTTTATTGGTTTACAAGTAGGTACAAAAAATTGTAGACTGATTTTCTTCTTGTACCTAAAGAAAAAGATGCCTAATTAGAATTACCTACTTTTCATTTTGTAGTGACAAGAAAAGAAAGCACGACTATTAGGAATTTTAGAATATAAAATCTTTACGATAATGAACTAAAACAATTACTTTGCTCACCCGCGGTCCCGGGTGAGCAAAGTAATTGTTTTAGTTCTTTAATATGGACCTCCGCAAAGTAACGCCTGATTCAATAAATTATCTTTACGATAGTCGTCGTGTCGTCAAAAACTTTAATTATTAATTAGTTGATCACCGCTTGACATTTTTCTACTAAGTAGGGACTTATAAGTAAAAATCTCTACTAAGCCAATACCATCATCATCAGCCTCTAACAGTGCACTGCTGGACATAGGCCTCCCCCAATGAGCGCCATTGCGCCCTGTCCTCGGCTAGACGCATCCAGCTTCTACCAGCTGCCTTTCGCAGATCGTCACTCCACCTGGCCGGAGGGCGTCCTACACTACGTAGCCAATACCATAACCATACAATCTGTTTGTAGAAGGTTTGTAGTATAAGGGCCTACGCTAGCTGACGCGGATTAGGCTTGATTTCCTCCTACGCTGACATCGGTCGCTGACGTCGGTCGCGCGTACGAATATACACAATACTCTATGGGCCACCGCACAGCGACGCTGACGTCCGCGGCAGATTTATTTCTACGCGCCGCTGATGGCGCGCGTCGGTCTCGCTCGTCAGCGCGCGCGCGTCGGTGCGCTGACGCGCTATACACCACTATCGCGCGCTGTATGAACAGCGCTAACTGGCGCGGGCGCGTGCGACGGACTATAATCCGCGCGGCGGGCGGCGGGCGGCGGGCGTCCGCTCCGTGCGCACGCGGCGGGCACACGCTGGGAACCAAAAGTATACTAGCATAGCAGCGCTGAGTTAGGCGTGCGCCCGCCGCGGACGCCCGTCGCGGACTCGCTGGCCCGGGGCGGGTGTCCGGAGCGGGCGCACGCGGCGGGCGTCCGCGTCAGCTAGCGTAGGCCCTAAAACATCAATTTTATTTAGTTTTAAAGTAAAATATTTGTGTTCCTTAACTGGCTTGCTTTTGTCTCTCCATTCAAAATCCTTTCAAACCTCTCTCCTAGGTACGCGTATCAGGCTAAGTACATAATACAGTCAACTAATTTGATTCGAAACTAGGCCGCTATAGAACCCTATCGTACTAAATAATTTTATTTGTTTCAAGGTTTCTAACAATGCTTATCGAATTAGGTAAAATGTCACAATGACAAGGTTCTGCGGTAGCTTAGAAATCAAATTGGTTGTGTTACAATCGGTCACATGTGCATACGTTCTATGTACACAACTTTTATAGAAGGCGCCTGAAAAATATGTGCCAGACACTCCTTTCAATTTTCCTTTAATACTTACTCTGGACTTGGACTTTCATAGTCAGGGTGAACGCAAGAATGGTCAGTGGCTCTCTGAATACCGCTAAAAATGTGATTTTGTACATACGACAATAAACAGCACAAATTAAATAAGGGCGTCATTTTCTTGGTATGTAGGTATTGTGCATATGGCAACTTTTGTTTCTCTTTCGTCAGTTTTCTTCTCGATGTTATTCTTTTAAGACCTCGACTCTCGTAATTTGACGAATTAGCAACGTTATGCCAACTGCACAGCGCAACATAATATCAACCGGATGTCACGAATTGATTATTCATATTTTTGATCTTAATATTTATTTACGCGGTCAATACACCCAAACTTTACTTAGTTGGTAAATGTTGACAATGATAAAGTTCAATTTCCATTCATGAACAGTTTACTGTCGAGGTCAAATCCAGGCTATTGCAGGGTTGTGGAGCTTTTCGTTTAGATGGATACATAAAGATAAACAACTGATAAGGAACACAACTATACAACTCTTGTATGTTGTTACGTTGAACCATCTGTTTAATAATGTTGTAAACGTTGTCTGGAAGGCTGGGATAATTCGCTCTCAAGCGATAAGACTACCCGTATTTTGTTGTCTTTTACGACGATGTGCATGTTTGGGTACTACAGACAGTCGGGGTAAGAAAAGGTTCGTCACCTTAACCTTTTGACCGCCACGCATAGTTTTTGTTTGGAACAAAATTGATTCATATGCGGATGCGGGTAGGTTTAATTTTGTACTACCGTGCTGTCGTCTATAGCCGACGCTGGCGGTCAAAAGGTAGTTGACATTTGCTTGCAAACGAAACAGAATCGCATTGATGTTTTGCATTTTTCAAAAGGTACTAAGAGTCTGCGACTTGATAAAGGAATAACTTTAAACTGACGAAGGTTTTCGTACCTCGACTGTACACTAGGCCTGGGTTACCATAACTTTGGGTCGGGGTATAAAAATAAACAAATATTATAAAAAATATCCTTGTAATTCTCAGAATTCTTACAGCCACACATTTATCACATTAATGCAAAAGGGACTTATAAATGAAAGCTAAGTTTATACATTATACTTAACATATACCTACAGCGTGATGCTTCACAAGTGATGGAATTGCAGTGGCGGGAATGAGTCGCCGTCTACATTTTTTTTTTTTTTTTTAGATATAAAATATTATGGCTTTTTCCAGTAAGTTACAATCGGTATGGAGAAGTTGCGACATTCACTATTAATCAACGTAAACCAACATACGAGCTTACACTAAGTACAAATATGTAAAGCTATGTCCTCACAATTTTGGTACAATTAAATCCACTTTAAAACTTTCAATAGGTTTCTATAAAAAGTTACACTTCGAATCTTAATTTACTACCTCCTGATAAATAACACTCGTAAAAAAATGGGAACATTACTTAGTACAAAATTAGGGCGGTAGAAATTAATATTGCAAAAAGGAGGCAATTGTTGCACGAACCGAAGGCGAGAGTGGTAAACATACGACTTGAAGTCTTTTTATCACTGCCTTGTAAAATCGACGTCAAAGATATGTTTACACTTTACCGCTGTCGCTTCATGTTTGAAGATCTATATAAAACTGTCAGTGACAAAATAAAAAAGTGTAAAGATATCCTTGAACTCGACCGCATGTCTGGCTAGGAAAATGGAAAGCTAGAGGCATTGCCAATTTAGGCATCGAGCTTCTTGGCAGCACGCTGAGCTCATCGAGTATCGGCGAGGCGCGGGCGGCGGGCGGCGGGCGGCGGGCGGCGGGCGGCGGGCGCGGCTAGACGAGCGGGTAGGAGGCGGCGGAGGCGATGCCGCAGTGGTTGTCGCGGTTCCGCGCCATCTTGATGTAGCCGAGGTCGCCCCACGAGCGGCCCCACGAGTTCTTCACCAGCCAGTAGTCGCCGCCGGACTCGTCCGTGCCGTATCCCACCACGAGAACCTAAGCAACAATAGTACATTATTGTCGTGGCCTGGAAGTAGGCAATTGCTGGCTGAGTATGAGTATTAAACGGACGAGCTTGCGAGTCCGTTTGACTAGTACGAAGCCAGCAATTGCTATTCCAGCCGAGCCTAATATAAAGCTTTTCTCAAAAATGGTGAAGGAAAAAAAATAGAATAAACTTTTACTAACTTAAATAGGTACAAAGAATTGCAAATCACTAAAAACTAAATGTCATTAAACCCTTTCCCGCCTTTTTTCATTAAAAAAAAAACTGCAGGTTATTTTTCTGCCGAAAACACAACAAGCTGTTTCAAACACAATAAAAAAAGTCTGGAGTTCCAACAAAAAAAACTGATACCGGTCATTTGAATTGGCTGTACACGAATAGTGTCAACTTATTACCATGGCCGTTATAACTTTTTAAAAAGTTTGAGACTCGACAATAATGGAATTTGTATGCGACATTGTTGTCGAGTTTATCGAGCCTGCAATGTTTTTAACTTTTTAATTTTTTTACTGACCATAAACTATGCACTTTACGTTTTGATATGTAAAAAATAATGTCAACTTTTACGGATATTTTTGAGAAAATTAATATTTTATTTTAACAAATGCATCAACATCATTTCAGTCGAAATACGTCCAGTGTTGTACCCCTATAAGGTTTGCCAAACAGACCGGTCCAGCGCCATTCGTAATTGTGTCAAATACTATCACAAATATGCAACGCAAGCGCGGCTATCTTCCTTAGCTTGACGCACTACTTCGCGAAGGAACGAAGTTTATCCATTTAAATAAAAATAAGTATCAGAGATAGCGTAGACGTGAGCGATAGCAGTAGGTACGCGTCGCCGCTAGAAGCCGCCAGCCGCGCCGGGGACTTGTGACCGAGTGACGGAGGCGGGGGCAGGGACTAGTCTATGCCGCATTTTCTTTTTCTTCGGGAAATAGACAAGATTATTGAACGCGAGTTTCTCGAACTTGCCGGAAAGCAGAGTTTAGTTGAGTTTAGTTGGAATCCCGTGAGCATCTATCGCGTGTTTATTTGAACATAAAACAAGTAAAAATAATCGGATGGTTTAGCGAAAGTATGTATACATTATCAATGAACTAGAACAGCACGCGTAAGACAGAAGCATAAATTCTAACAGAGAAAAACTCCTCTAATAGGAAAGCGGCGTTAAGCTCGGAAAATTAAATAATTTTAAACTGTTAAGGCCCAGTGCACTAAATCTAGTTCTGAGCAAATGCCAACTTCGTTTATGTGCAAAATTTTATTTAAAATTTATCACGAGAGTAAACGAAAGCATCGTGAGACACTGCGCACACCTTGAAACAATTCAAATGTTGGAACTACAACCCTAGCCCTCTCATTCTGGGAGAACAGATGTTGACCACCTTCAAGACTGTATAAAGTAGGTAGTTAGTATCTCACCCCGTGGTCGAGGTTGGTGGAGGAGCAGTTCTCGTCGTAGTAGACGCCGTCGGAGTAGAACTGGAAGCTCTCCTGGCTGGCGTCGATGGCGACGGACACGGGCCCCACCGTGGCCACCGCCTGCAGCAGCTTGTCCTCGGCGCCCGCCGGCACGTCCACGAAGCCCACGTCGTCCGCGCCGGAGTTCTTCGCGTTGTACCTGGACAATGCAATATCCACGTCACAAGCTGACCTACAAATCCTATTCTACCTGATCCAACTTCCTACTCCGACTAATACGTTACTGATTAGTTTCTTGCTCTTCTCAACACGGTTTGTCCGAGGTGCTCAAAAATATCTGAACTCTGAATTTGCATTTTGCATGTAGGCGATTCACAATAAAATAAAAATAAAAAATAAAATATCACGGGACAATTCACACCAATTGACCTAGTCCCAAAGTAAGCTAAGTAAAGCTTGTGTTATGGGTACTAGGCAACGGATAAACATACTTATATAGATAGATACATACTTATATACATATTAAACACCCAAGACCCGAGAACAAACATTCGTATTTTTCATACAAATATCTGCCCCGACACGGGAATCGAACCCGGGACCTCAAGCTTCGTAGTCAGGTTCTCTAACCACTAGGCCATCTGGTCGTCTAAACAACATGGTCGACAATATGGTCTTGAATACTCCGATGTCTATGATAGCGACTGTACATAAACATACATAAATGCTTAGTTAAAATTTAATAAAAATATTTCAATTTTACTTGACTTTGAGAAAGTTTGTGAACATGATTGTTTTCTAGTTAATTATGCAAGAACAACTGAACAAAATATACGGAACTTGTCGTACTTGAATAAGAAGATCTGGATTAAGACATAGAATACTTAATACCCCGGTAATGCGTGCCCGTGAAATTATATTTTAATTTTAAACATGTATGTGTCGTCCAAGACCGTTGAAATAACTCGGCTTTTAAAATGGCTCGTTGACTTCGTCTGCAATCAATAGATGCCCTTTGCCCGAACGAATGTTGTGCTTTAAATATTCCTAATAACGTGAACGAAGCCGCGGGTTAAAGCTAGTCTAAAAGAAATGTGAGAGAGTTTTCATCGGATGTTTCAATATTATTACAAGAGTACTTACTGCTACGAGCGCAAGAACAAAGAAGTACATAATTTCCTTATACCTAAAAATCAATGTTGAAAAACTCAGGAAGGATGTCGCACACAAAGGATATATATCTCCAAACGCTAGTTGACACGTTTTGTAGTAAACCGTTTGCATTATAATTACTTCCCGAGAGACCTAACTCGCCCGCCAATGAGCCGTGCAGCCACGCGTGGAAAATAAACTTCCTTTTAATGAACGCCTGACATGAATAATAAATATTTGTAAAAGTTTTTAATAATAACATTGAAACTTCGCTACGTTGAAAAAAATAATCAGTTTAATAAACTATCATAATAATCAAAGCATATACATAAATTGATAAAATAAACAACATCCGAAGAAAAACTTGGTAAAGCAATTGATTAAAATGAACAAATGAACAATTCAATAAATATCTACGCAAGTATTGTCAACAGAACCTTCATTTTATGTTTTTAATATGATAAATAATAACATACAATTAATTTAAAGTTATTGTGCAATTAACGTTTATTGCTAAAAGACAAGCGAGAGCTAGACTTTAAGAAAACAGTGTTGTTTATTCCTACTTTAGTTTATAAATGTTTGTTTTTAAATGACTCACAGAAACAAGTTAGAAGCTTGTCAAAACAATATGTATATCGTCACCAATAACATGAGACGATTATCTTTTTTGATATTATTTGCAATCTACTAATTAGTCTTTGTATTCATTTTATATTATGTACGTATTACTCATCGAATTAGAACTAAAAATATGTATTAAATTACTTTTGTTCCTAATACGAATAATTCTTATATATTTACAAGCTGTTGGTGGCGACTCCGTCCGCGAAGAATAGTAGCCTACGACCTATTCTCAGACCTACCGAATACAAAGAAAAAAAGTTTCATAAAAATCGGTCGAGCCGTTTCGGAGGAGTTCGATAACAAACACGAGATTTCTATACATATATTAGATTTATTTATAGGATTTCGGAAATGACTCTAACAATGAAATTTGCTAAGTGGATGTTTTTGGAGCTTGGCTTGGTCCTATCTTTGGAAAAGCGCCTGTATCCGAGTTTTAGTCAATCGAGGCTCGGTCGTCCAGGTACTTATCTAATAACGAATGAAGTTCAACAACAATTTGTGTTTTACGTAGTAATATGAAATCAAACAAATACAATACTGATTTTACTTTTGCTTCGGAGTAGATATGTAAGACAATTGGTCAAATAAGTAGGTTTTACTTTGAAGAGGATGAATGAAGTCGCAGTCGCAGTTGTCGCAGCTTTTTTGACAGAGACCACATAAACCTTCCTTGTATGCGTAGCAAAATGCTCCACACATCGCTCCGTAACTTCAAGTATTTAGTTCACACAAATCTCTACGCTTATTGTCTAATGGTATGAGACGGTGACAGAAAGAGATGGTGAAAACGATGGCAAGCGTCCGCTAGACAATACAACTGTTACCACAGCTCACCCTAAGACCGGCACGTACCTGCACTTGTCGTCCTTAGCCTCGTAGGGGTAAGACTTCTCGGTGTCGATGCCACCGTTGTCCTTGATGTACTTGAAGGCGTTGTCCATGAGGCCGCCGTTGCAGCCGTTGTTCCCGTACGCGGCCGAGCAGTCAATCAGGTTCTGCTCGGACAGCGACACCAGGAAGCCGCTCTTGCGGTAGTGCTGCCCCTCGAGCGCGCCCGTCTGGAAACACCCACACGGTCACCAACCCGAATACGGCTAAAAATATGTGATCTGTTAATGCAACCAATAATAATCAGACCATTTATATTATTACCCTAAACGAGTAATTTTACCTCGACGTTTCGGCCACACTCGGAGCCCAGAGTCAGCTCGTGACCACGGCCACTGCAATGTGGGCGAAACGTCGAGGTAAATATTACTCGTTTAGCGTGCTAAGTCCCGGGTATGGTAAGAAATCTATACAAAAGGAATTCCCGTCACTACCTTGAAAATAACTCTCATCTCAAAACCAATAATCTTACTAAATTAACTTTACTCCGTCGCTTTACGGTTCCTTTTGGCTCGGATTAGCCTATCAACATTATCGCGATACTGTTAATGACGATATTATCGCTGATTTCAAAACATCCGGAAATTTACTTTAAAATTTTAACGATACTGCGATACTCGTCAATAATGTTGTGATACGGATCGTGATAAGAGTGTATCACGTAATATTGATAGTCTATAATCTTTACGGCTGGCTTACGCGGATCTGGGTTAGCTACTTAACTCCGAGTTAACTGCTAACCCAGGGTTAAGAAGTGTCAAAATGTATGGAAATGCCATTCTTAACCCATGATTACCGATTCAATTTTTTAACCCTGGACTGTGCAAGTGGCCCTAAGTGTTCATATGGATTTGAGATATCGGCTTTTTCAAAGTAATGACGGACGATTTATCAACGCACCAAGGAACAATTTTAATACATAAATACTCATCTTAAAGTATGAAATAACAGATCGTTTAATCCTATTCAAATCGCTATCTTATGCTATTCAAGCGCTAATAACTATTATGTAAGTTCCCACTCCCGCACTGGGCTCAGGTGGGAGCTTCGGTCCAAGCCTTGTCATTCTGGGAGGAGGGCTGTGCCCTACAGTGGTACGTATACAGGCTAAAATTATGATGATGAACTATTATCTCCTTTTCTCCGTAACAGACAGTAACAATACCTAGTTAATGACAAATGTCCGCATAACGATGACTGCATCGATCAAAAACATTGTTATTGTACATTATGTTGACTCAAGTGCGGGCACATTTTCTGCGCGCCATACAATACGCACTTTACAATTGTCAACCTAGTGACATACATTCTCATTGGTCTATTTTACAAATAAATAAACATACAAAAGAGTCCCATTCTTGGTAGGTATAAAACTTTTTGAAAGCGTGACAATGCCAATTGTAATGCGTAAATAAAGCGAATACCATTATTTAGACCAAGAATTTAGACAAAAGAGTACAGACGAAGGACAACACTACGGTTTGAGTATTTCATCAAATTTTATTCAACTGACAACTAAAGGATTTTAGGGTTTTGCAATTTGCTCAACGTAATTTAAAATTTTAAAAACGAAAAAAGTATTTTGTTTGGGCCGGACGGGATTCAAACCCGCATTACCAAGCGTGTTAACCAACTGTACCACGGGTCTCCCGACAAACTCACCCGAAACTTTGATGCCATCGACAAGTATCGTGTGGTGGCAACTATCGTAGCTATCTATTTATGAAGAATTGATGATGATTGGCGTAGCAGTCGACTTGAGAATAAGTGTTAAAACAGTGGCAGGTAAAAGGACAAGAAAATCTATCAACAAAAAGCGTCTTGTCGCCTGAAAAACTTAAAATGATCTATCCTATTGCTGATCTAGGTACAGTTAGGTATAACTGCTAGGTACGTTGTTTTGCTACAGATGACAGCATGGCGAGTGGCGCGGTGAATCAGCGCGGTAATCGGCCGGCGGATGATGCCCGCAGACAAGCGGCCTCAGCATAACTACGGTCTGTAGGTAACTAAAGCTAAAGTTTGCATCTTTGATATCGCATTTTTTTATATGGTTTTAAAAATTGATTACTGGATTTCCCAGTATTTTTTGCCTGAAATGCTGGCATTTATTTAAAGGAAAAAGTTGAATTTAAGACAAATTTAAGACTATTGCTCACGAGGTCCTGACAAAGCGGTTCTTATGGTGTGAATACCTAGTAAAAATTACAAAATTTACCTACATAAATAACCTATATTCTAGAGTGAGCCCTAATATGACTCGCTAGACCGAATTTAGTCTTAAAAATTCTGCAGGGAGCGCAATAGAGTCTAGCTTGTGAATTGTAAGTGTAAGTATAGAGAAGGTTATTGACCATAATACCTAGTTAAGAAAGGTAATACAATCGTCACTTGCGCACTAAATCAGAAAAAAACAAGCACGAGTTACTCAAGTTCATGTGCGAACGTACCAATAACTAACGGAGAGAACCATTTCTTCAAACTAAGCTTTGTTCCATGGACATAGTGTCCACATTGCAAATCTTGATGCTGCTGTGGTGAAATTACATCATCCGTACAAAAAGTCATACGGGCCGGAGCGGGTGGGGGCGAGGGAGGGAAACCGGTTTAGGTTTGACTTCCCCGTGGCTGCAGTTATTGGATTATCGTATTTCTATACGCCCTTTGTTACCTAAGAGATAAAGGTAACAATAACCAGACGCGCATTTTTTATCGTGCCATATGGTTTGCAACAAATAATCATAATACACCTAATGCATTTATGAAAGTAGAGACGGTTGGCATTGCATGATAAGGAAATTTATAAGTATTGTGGCGACGCCCCTATTTTGATTTGTTGTGTGAGCACTAAGCAGTTTTGGCTAACTGGCGTGTTAGCTCTTTTAACCTTACGACAGTCGGCCTCGCAACGCCTTAGCGTACACTCAGGCGCATTTGCGTTCCTAGTTCCTTCGTGTGGTTAGTTAGATAATATTAATTAATCACGAGACATCGCTATACCCGTGTTTCCAGTGAAATACAGTCAGTAGTAATAAGTGACTCAAACACCACACAAGTAGCTAAAGTATAAATATATGTATTGACACTGTTGTAGGTTGTTTTGGCATACCTATTAAAAACAAACTGCATTTCCTGTTGCCAACAGTTAGTAAAAGATGAGACAGGGTTTCGCGGAAACGCGATTGAGCACTTTTTTTGAAATTTCCAAAGAAGAGTCCCAAATTTGAAAACTCGCATAGAATGGTACTTAAATGTTTTGTTAATAGTTTTTGCTTCTACTTCACAACGCTCTTACCAGCTACTTTTTCTTTAATTTGCCAATTTTATCCAAGCATGATCCGAACAATTTTGTTCACATGTCATGTCGCGTGTGGGTATTTTACTACCGAGAATATTCCGGTAAATGATGATTTTCGTCTTTATTTAAAATTGGAAAATCTATTTTAAAGCAACAACCAGGGGCTAAATTCAGGAACGGCCCAACACGGTTTGCGAGCTGTAATTTAATAGTTTGGGAGGGGCTATCCTATGAATGGGTTGAGTTTGGGATGAGCCTTATTTTCCTGTTAATTCGCTTTGTAAATGAATAAATAAACAAATAAATAAGGCTCATCCCAAACTCAATGATTTTTGGCGTTCCTGAATAGCAGTTCAAACCAAACCCAACCCAAACGATTGAAATACCGCTACCAAACCCGCGAAAGCCCGTTCCTGAATTTAGCCCCAGTTCATATTTCGCTATAGCCCGAGAATCAAAGAACAAACAGTAAGATGAATGAAAATTTAACATGTGTAATATTCTTCCAGGATCGATGTCGTGACTTTCTAGTCTCTTCTGTTATAAATGCTCACACTTTTTTGTGTTTTGATAGGTTTTAGGAAATTATTGTACAAGTACTAGTAGAAATATAATCCTTTTTGAACTATAATCTCGATAATAAAACATTATTTGAGCAATTAACTCCATTACAGACGGATCTTCAAAATATGCATTTACACAGATATGGCTATTTAGCCACACAGAATTTTCCATTTCTCATATTTTTACTTCTGTGCTGATAATAAGATGTATGTTCTCTCCTCAACCTATCGCAACAAGGTTAAAAGAGTACTTAATCAAGTTAATGTCGCTCGTGGCTGTACACAAAGCATTTGCAATCTGAGAACTGATACGGTTGTTGTGGGAACTTGGTCAAGTGGCGATTTGGATCGAGTTCAAGTAACAATAACATCGTCTGGGGGTCGCGCGACCCCGCCTCTAGCTCACCGAACCAAATATGGCAAGTGTCATGTATATCAACATATACGTGACAAAACAAGCGTCAAGATGAACTTGCTTTGCAATGTTTGGTAAACATATATTTAACCAGCTTTTATCTCTTTCGAGTCACTACTGGATGTGATCTCGTTATCATTTTAGGGTATAAAATTAGATTTTTTGTGCAAATTTAGGAATGTATGTGTTTACCCCTCCAAGGTTCAATGTGGTTTGGTTTAAAACATTACAGATCTTGTTTGTTTTCTGTTGAAGGACTTGTCATAAAAATGTTGGTCGATCACAATATAGCATTTGCAATTATAGATTGTATTATGGCTGAGTGCAAGGATCTGAATGCTGGATAAATACAAAAAAAATGTCAAGACGGTCTCAAGATGTCAATTTACAAAGCCTAGTAATGATCTTTATGGCTAAAAAACTTTTTAACAAAAAATTAAACCGCCGAAAAAACTGAAAAGCAAAAAATAATACCTTTTTTTGTTTGACCTTAATCTAGGTACCAGTTTGAAGTCGGTGCCTCAGCACGAGCCAGGAGGAGTGATAGAAGCCAATCAGGTAGACGATTATAGGTCCACTCCTCCTGGCTAGGTCAAACAAAAAAGGTATTATTTTTTGCTTTTCAGTTTTTTCGGCAGTTTAATTTTTTGTTAAAAAGTTTTTATTTTATACTTTTTTTCCATCCTTGGGGTAATTTTTTTTCCAAATTTATAATACCAACTTCAAGGTATACCCTATCTATGCAATAAAAAAGAATTATGAAAATCAGACTACTCTGTAAAAAGTTAGTCAATCATCCCCTGTTTTCCTACCCTTAGGGTAAGAATATTATTTCCAAATTTAAATGGAACCACCCTTGGGGTATACGCTTTCCAATAAAAAAAGAATCATCAAAATCCGACTACTCTGTAATAAGTTATGCGTGGTCATATAGTACAATCAGTAACTGAACAATCAATCATCCCCTGTTTTTCTACCCTTAGGGTAGGAATATTGTTTCCAAATTTAAATGGGACCACCCTCGGGTTATACGCTTTCCAATAAAAAAAGAATCATCAAAATCGGACTACTCTGTAAAAAGTTATGCGTGATCATACATAAAAAAAAAAAACAAATATACACGTCGAATTGAGAACCTCCTTCCTCCTCCTCCTCCCTTTGTTTTCGTCGGTTAAAAAGCCATAATTTTTGGCTCAAACATGAATTGCCGCTCGTTTAATCACAAAATGGGTTAATACAGAGGTTGTGTGAAGTGGCGACATAGGTTTAGGAAGAAAATACAAGCTGTAACTAAGATATTCGTCACATTATCAATTCTGTGAGACTGTACACATCGGCCCTGCCACTGGCGCGTGGTGAAAAATAATGGCCGCCACAAATTTATTTTTATACAATTAGAAATTTTAAACGTGATATAAAATTAGTGTTCCTAACTCATTAAACAGATTGTTTATTGCAATGTCATTAATGTCGAATTTTGTCAAATTCACGCGTCGTCGTGAATGGCTATAACAATATCACGTTTCAAATTACACCTTGTATAACACACGCACAACACACAAAATAAATGTGTGCCTAAACTCCTCCAGTATCTCAGCCACATACTGAATACTGATCAACGGAGTTTGTCAACGTGACATTGTTATTGCCGGGAGAGGTGCGGGCGGCAGACACACGAGGCACGCTCGCCGCCCGCACCTCTCCCGGCCCCCTTTGTCGTCATACCCCCCCCCCCCAGCCCCTGTACCGCGCGGGCGAGGACTCATATAAACGGTCTGGCTATAGTGGTTGGTACTCACAGTACTGAAGGACCAGCAGGAGCCGCACTTGCCCTGGTCCTTGACCTCAGTGACGGCGCCCTTCTTGCGCCAGTCCACCTGCTCCGGGAAGGTCACGTGCGCCGGCGTCAGGAACGTGGCGCCGCGCGCCGCCGCGCGTCCCGACAGCAGACCCTTGTTGTGCCTGCGCAGGGAGCACACTTTGGTACGATACTTTAAAACTTGGCGCTGATGCGGTATATCTAATAGATCGCCGCATGCGACATGGTGGTGAGCGTAAAGGGACATTTAGATGCTCGTGCCTAAAATACCACGTTCCCGAAATACCAGAATTTTCAAAATAGGTATTTACCACATTTCTAGCGCAAGCCACACAGAAGAGACGTGGGCGGGGGGCGTCACAGTTGCTTCCCCTCTTGATACTAAATGAACAGAAGCGTCGCGATCCAAAGCAGACAGAAGTGTCGGAGCGGAGACGCGGCCTGCGAGCAAACGACGCGGACTGCGTCGCGCCCCCGTCCCACGTCTTTTCTTACCAGATTCCCGCAATTTGAATTTGAATTTGGTAGAATGTC
Source organism: Archips crataeganus (assembly GCA_947859365.1). NCBI lineage: Eukaryota > Metazoa > Arthropoda > Insecta > Lepidoptera > Tortricidae > Archips > Archips crataeganus. Next base: position 263,587 of record OX402056.1, read on the forward strand.
TTATTTTGGACATCTGGTTCAATGGAATTGTAATAAAAATAGGTAACGAAGTATTTTGAAAAATCTGGTATTTTGGGAACGTGATATTTTAGGCACGAGGGTATTTAGATGGTACGAGTTTGGTGGCGAGAAATCGCATGACATTATCGTGTGATCGAGGCGGGGCGTGAAACTCGCACCATCTAAATAGGCCTTAAAGATATGGCAATCGACCGCATTTGGCGAGCGACAGCTGCAAGCGCAATATAATATGGCCGCCACATTAGTAATTAAGCAAACAAGTAACGCACAATTTTTTAAAATGCGGTCAGTAGTTTTAATTTCAAATAGGAACAAGCGTCCCATGTAATTCGAGCGGCGAGCGAAACCGTGGGTACCTAAAAGCTAGTTATAAATATCTCGCACTAAGTATTCTGCACGATTTCCTGCTTTGCTTGGTCTCAACCAAGTGGTGGTGGGTTTTTTAAGTATTTTCAAGTTACATAAAGGTAGGTACATACCAATGTTATTCTTCTCAGTGCCGGTTCAAAAATAAATGAGATGACAAAACTAATTTATAATTCATTACAAGGTCAATTGGCTTGGCAGTTATTATCATTAGGTGTTTCTGCGCGCCGAGCATTAATTATAATTGCTAATCAGCAATCGCCGCTCAGTGCAATCCGTAACTACTATTGCTCTGGCGGTTGTTTGTTGGTGTGTTTACAAACAGCCCGATCATAGCTGCGCTGTGTAAACAGCTTGAAGTCTTCCATGCTAACACACATTACACACGATTCGGATGCTTCAGCGACGCGTGTTAAAGTGACCAAGTATCTGTTTTCATTGCATCATCACAATAAACTTAAATTCTTTGTCACACGTTAAATGTTTCCAATTGCTTCATTTTAGTTTGTACACTTTTCCTTATCCACGACCTTTTCTTATACATCATGATTTAGTTCTTTTGAACGTTACTAGGTACGAAAATTTAAGAACATAGTCGTTGAATAAAAAAAAATATGTTCAAATTAGAATACCTACTGCCAATTTAGGCTTGTCTAAGACGTTTCCATGACTAACTAGCCGCTATCCCGCGGGAACTATGCAATTTTTTAGGAAAAAATGTAGCCTATGTTAATATGTACTGATGATTAACATCCGGTATAAACTATTTATATGCCTAATTTCGTCCAAGTCTAGCCGTTTTACAGTGAAAGAGTTAACAAACATACCTACAATACAGAAATACACACTCACAAATTTTCAACAGTTTTTAAAAACAAATGAGATTATTTTGTTTTCGGGGATGCAACTGATTAATTAGCTTACTGTTTAAATAAAGCAGGATACCTACTTCTTATCTTAGCATAATATTTGTAACAATAACTAGAAATTTCTAACTTAGAACTAATGGTTCATTGTTTGTTTATTATTTCCAAGCCGATAAGCTGTTTGCCCAATTTTATCTGTGACCCAATTCGAAACAGCCGTCTTTGTTTAGCTTTTATAACTGCCTACACTTAATGTCAACGATAAAGTTAAGGAAGTAATAATATCCGTTGATAATGCAATGCTTTGTGTAACGTGCGTAACAAAGTCTGAATGAACAGTCATTCACTATGTTTGTCGAATTTAATTAGTTTACTTAGTATAACACGTTCTGAGAAGTAGGTAGCCTTTGACACTAAACAGATTTAGAAACTTCTTTCTCTAATGCTGGGACCACACTAACGAGAAATGGCATTAATTATCGCGATAAAGGACGTTAACCGTAGGTGTAGCCACGACTTAACGCGATAATTTGACAACGGCATTGCCGTTGCCGTTTGGCGTTAGGCGATAGCTCAAGTGGCGGTACATCAATAATGGGCATTCACGTTGACCGTTCAAGTGTAGCCACCCACTTTAGCGCGTTAAAAATTATCGCAATAATTATCGCGCTAATGGGCATTGACGTTAGCCGCTAGTGTGGCCCCAGCATAACAGAAAGCTACGCTGTTCCAGATTAACATAGACTACTTTTTATCTCGAGACTGTCCTACGGAACTAAAACAATTACTTTGCTCACCCGCGACCTTACAATAGTTACGTTTATGCAAGAAATGTGCGTTCATGCAGTTCTTCCACCTCCACACTGTACGAACACACACAAATCACATAAACCCAACCATCACCACCACCAAGCTACACTGACGCGTTTCGAACTCAACCAGAGCTCATCTTCAGAGTTACCACAACCGTATGCTATGCTACCAAATGTTAAACTAACAAACCAAAACAAATGTTTTAACTTGTCACTGTAACTTCTCTTTCTCTTCTTCTTTCTAAGGAACATTTTGATTTAGAGTTGAGTACTATTTATCAGATAGCGATCTCAAATGGTTATACAAAATCAATGGTAGATAGTTTAGTTCAAAAGAAGCAGGCACGGTTAGTAAATAGCATGCTTTACGCTGCGTTACCTTCTCAGTCTACTAACAAATATAGATCTAGCATCTCTTACGTCGGGGGTTTGTCTGATAAGATTTATGGCATTTTAAAATCAAACAATATTAATGTTGCCTTTAAGACTAACAACTCTTTGTACTCTAGGCTATGTAACCACAAAGAACAGGTAGATAAGGGAACTAGATCGGGGGTATACAAGCTTACTTGTAATGACTGCAATGGGATATACGTAGGACAGACAGGCCGAAGTTTTAATACTAGATTTAAAGAGCATGTTTCGGCATATAGGAATGAGCATCCAGATAGATCGAATTTTGCAAAACATTTGTTGGAATCAAATCATTCATTGTTAGATTCAGATTCTTATGAAGTGTTACATTATTGCGGCAAGGGGTTGCGTCTGGATGCTCTGGAATGCATGGAAATAATTAGGTACAACACTATGGGGTCTATTATTAATGAACAGGTAAATTTAGTATCTTCTCCTTTACTGCGGCTTGGGTCGAATTTGAACAGTTAGTATTAATTAAATATGCCTTATAAATAAATAAACAAAAATTCAAGGTAGTTTTAAATATGTCAATAAAAGTTAATTTTTGTGGGGTAGTTTGAGAATAAGAAAAATAAAGAGGGTACTTGAGAAGTTACAGTGACAAGTTAAAACGAACGAACTAAAACAATTACTTTGCTCACCCGCGACCTTACAATAGTTACGTTTATGCAAGAAATGTGCGTTCATGCAGTTCCTCCACCTCCACACTGTACGAACACACACAAATCACATAAACCCAACCATCACCACCACCAAGCTACACTGACGCGTTTCGAACTCAACCAGAGCTCATCTTCAGAGTTACCACAACCGTATGCTATGCTACCAAATGTTAAACTGACAAACCAAAACAAATGTTTTAACTTGTCACTGTAACTTCTCAAGTACCCACTTTATTTTTCTTATTCTCAAACTACCCCACAAAAATTAACTTTTATTGACATATTATAAAACTACCTTGATTTTTTTGTTTATTTATTTATAAGGCATATTTAATTAATACTAACTGTTCAAATTCGACCCAAGCCGCAGTAAAGGAGAAGATACTAAATTTACCTGTTCATTAATAATAGACCCCATAGTGTTGTACCTAATTATTTCCATGCATTCCAGAGCATCCAGACGCAACCCCTTGCCGCAATAATGTAACACTTCATAAGAATCTGAATCTAACAATGAATGATTTGATTCCAACAAATGTTTTGCAAAATTCGATCTATCTGGATGCTCATTCCTATATGCCGAAACATGCTCTTTAAATCTAGTATTAAAACTTCGGCCTGTCTGTCCTACGTATATCCCATTGCAGTCATTACAAGTAAGCTTGTATACCCCCGATCTAGTTCCCTTATCTACCTGTTCTTTGTGGTTACATAGCCTAGAGTACAAAGAGTTGTTAGTCTTAAAGGCAACATTAATATTGTTTGATTTTAAAATGCCATAAATCTTATCAGACAACCCCCCAACGTAAGAGATGCTAGATCTATATTTGTTAGTAGACTGAGAAGGTAACGCAGCGTAAAGCATGCTATTTACTAACCGTGCCTGCTTCTTTTGAACTAAACTATCTACCATTGATTTTGTATAACCATTTGAGATCGCTATCTGATAAATAGTACTCAACTCTAAATCAAAATGTTCCTTAGAAAGAGGCACAGTCAACAATCTATTAACATAACAATGGAAAGCAGCCAGTTTATGCTGCCACGGATGATTAGAAGATGCTGGTATAACAGCATCTGTGTACGTGGGCTTACGGTATATTTTAAATTGATGTTTACCATTTAATTTTGAAATCGTTAAATCCAAAAAGTTCAACGAACAATTTTCCTCCAATTCTTTTTTGAACCTTATCTTTACGTGCTTGTTATTCAAACCATTAATAAACACGTCAAGCTGTCTCATACTCCCTCTCCAGCATAGGATCAAATCATCGACATACCTAAAATAGTACACAATATTACTATTACCCACAATATACTGATTCTCAAAATGATCCATAAATATATCTGCCATTAAAGGACTCAGAGGTGAACCCATAGCTAAACCATCACTCTGTAAGTTAAAACATTTGTTTTGGTTTGTTAGTTTAACATTTGGTAGCATAGCATACGGTTGTGGTAACTCTGAAGATGAGCTCTGGTTGAGTTCGAAACGCGTCAGTGTAGCTTGGTGGTGGTGATGGTTGGGTTTATGTGATTTGTGTGTGTTCGTACAGTGTGGAGGTGGAGGAACTGCATGAACGCACATTTCTTGCATAAACGTAACTATTGTAAGGTCGCGGGTGAGCAAAGTAATTGTTTTAGTTCATTAATATGGACCTCCGCAAAGTAACGCCTGATTCAATAAACTGTCCTACGGGACGCAGACGAAGATAAGAATGGAATTTATGAGAACATTTTGAGTAAATATTTTAAGTGAGGTTGCTTTTTTTATTTGTGCTTGCTTGATTAATTTGCTCGAACTAACAGCGAGACTCACACCGAGCGAGTTCTGGTTCGATTTTGAACCCTGCGCCAGAGTTGGATTAATCATTAAGCTGCGTTCGGATTGCGCGTACATTTGTACGCGTAGTCGATTACGCGTGTCCTGGAACGCCATGTCCGTACTTGCATTTCCCCTAGAGTGTACGCGTAGCTGCAAGTACGGACATGGCGTTCCAGGCCAGGACACGCGTAATCGACTACGCGTACAAATGTACGCGCAATCCGTACGCAGCTTAAGGCAGAGTAGGCAAGTGCCTAGGAGCCCCGGATCGAGTAGGGGCCCCGCGCGCGCCCAATACAAATAGATATTGTTTTTTTTCAGCGCATGCTGTCCAGCTGATTTGATTGAGTTTGAACTTGAAAAGAGCTGATGCTCTTCAAGCGGCTGAAACAAGGCTCCGAGAATTGAATGCCTAGTGGCACCAACATGGTTGATCAGCCCTGTCTGTGCCAAATAGAATCCTACCTGATGCAGTTACCTCGGCAAGGCCGCTCGCAGGAGCAGACTAGTAAGGAATCTAAGGCAGCTTGCGAGGAATGGTAAAGTTTATGAATGATTGTTGCGCGAGCCACTGGGGGGGCCCACTACAAAATTTAGAAGTTCGTAAAGTGCCATCCGTTTCAATCTTCTGTTTAATACTAAGTATAAGTATACTTCAATTTCAATAGGGTGGAGCCGTGAAGCGTTTCAACCGTGTGTTACGAAAAGGACGTAATAATACGTCCTTTTCGTCCTAATAGTACGTCCGTCAACTAAAAAAAAGTCAAAAATTCTCAAATGGAGACCACGGACTGGCAAGCGCAGTGTGGGACATCCACCAACGAGATGGACGGACAATTTGATGAAGGCCGCTGGTTCAGGGTGGATGCAAGTCGCTTCCAACCGTAATGATTGGGCGTCAATGAGGGGGCCTATGTCCATCAGTGGACGTCCTACGGCTGAAATGATGATGACAACTAAAAATTCTAGTGACCACCACCACGCGTGGTCGTAGAATTGCAATTGGTTTTAGTTCATTGACGTTGCCACGCTTCACTGCCCCATCATAAGGCCTGAGGGTTTCCTGCTTTGAAAGTCGGTGTTAAGTGTTAACTCACTTGACGGTCCTGTTGAAGCCATTCATGGCGTGCACGAACTCGTGCGGCAGCAGGTCGCCGTACTTGTTCTGCTTGAGCCGGAAGGTGGCTTGGCCCTGTTCGTAGCGCTGGTTGTGGCGCGCGATCTTGTGCTTGTTCTCGGCGTATATCTTCATGCGGAACTTGTCCTCTTCCTTCGAATCGTAGGTCTTATTGTGCTCCATCTGGTGGGAACAGGTGTTTAATAAGCTGGTGTTTTGGGCATGATTATGGGGAGCAAGGTTCATGAATTGGCAGATTCGCAGGGCCGGATTTAGGGGAGGGCTTCCGGGGGCGTCTACAGTAGAAGGGCCCCAACAAAAGAGATTTCTAAAAATTGTTTACTCAGTGAAATCTCACTGGAAAAAAAATATGGTAATTTTATTTGGAAAATAATTTGTGGACAAGGGGCCTGCATTCCTTTTATGCCCCGAGGCCTCCAGACCTCTAAATCCAGCCCTGCACATTAGAGTAATTACTCGAGCGTTTCAATATCATTGTCGTAGTCACATTTTCCACGAATTGGAATTTTGATGGCGTTGTCAGTTTTTTATAATAGGTTCCATACTTCTACTAATACAAAAGAAATTGTCCTGAATGTGTCCATGTAAATGTTTCGGACAAACGCTCAAATTATTTATTTCCAAAATATACACTGTGGTCTTCAAACAACATAATACACATAAATACATATACATTGCGGTCATTGTGGTGGTTTGAAGATCCCCTATATAAAATTCTCTATAATCTTAGCAGTTAAGAATTTGGGATTTTACATGATACCCGTGGGAATATCGGGATAAAAGTAGGCTACGTATTATTCCAGAGGTCCAGCTATCTGCATACCAAATTTCATCCAAATCGGTTCAGCCACTTTAGCTCACAAGCTTTCTTATTTATAATAGTAGGATTAACTGCAAAAATGTAAATACTTAATGCATTGCTTATCTAATCAATTTTAAATACAATGAATAATCATTATATCTATTAAGGCACAATTGCATTGAAACATAAACTAATCTTATCTAATCTTTATCAACATGTTGAGTGCAATTCAGTAATTTACTGTAACTATACAATACAATGAAAATGAAGCAACAGGAAAGTCAAAACATCGCCGGCAAATGAGTCATAGCTTGGTAGTTACGTGATCGGCGATACCGCCTCAGGGAAACGGCAAATTGTTTATTTACAATTACAAGCATTACAATGCAACGCAACATTACTGAAAAACTCGCTAGACTACCCCCAATAGTAATTTTAAAAGTCTGTTGAATTTATCACAGTACACATGATTGATCATGTAGCATAATTCAATGATGTGAATCATGACTTGTAAAAATTTCAATGACAATAAGATGAAACAAATTATCTAATTACAATAAAAATAGTCAGTTCAGTCTGTTGCATACAACCTACTATCCTTCAAATAATCTAGTGTTGTCTCTTGTAATTTTATTGTAAATATCTGTTTGAACATTGTGACCATTACATTAATAAAATAAAATAAATATAAATAACTGATGAATTGGCCTGTATTGTGAAAATAGTTATATTACCTTGAAGGCATTCCACTCCTCTCGGACCAGGTCGAAGAAGGAGACAGCACTGGCAGCCGCCACCACGCACAGCAGAACAGCAACACACTTCATCCTGCTAACAGATTAAAAATACAATTCAACATGCTTATAGTAAAGTAGAATATCAGTCCACTTAGCCTCTGGGCTATTGACAAAAAAAACAGTTGCATAAATGTAGACTTCAGCTTATCTGATCCATTTGTTGGGCACAGCCACTGAGTCCCTAACAATTTAAAGCAGGGGTTTCCAACCTTTTCTTGGTCTGGGACCACTTATTATTCTTGTTAGCAGGGACCACTATGTAGGTGTATACTTAATTAAAATAATAAACTGTAATAATCAAACTGAAACTAATAAAAAACTCAATGGGAAATTAAAATTTAAAATCATTTGCGGACCATATTTTGGCTTCTGCGGAACACTGGTGGTCCACGGATCACTGGTTGGGAACCACTGATTTAAAGACACCCCTGAGAATGATCAAGTAGGCTCTTAAAAATACAATTTTAATATGAAACTAAATAGTGTTACTAAAATGGCATGGAAAAAAAAAAATCTGAAAATATTTATGTTATTTCAAATAAATAGATGCTATAATCCCTATTATACAAGTGCCCAAACTTTGTCTTTGTAATAGTAAAATTGTGATTATATTGCATCATACTGCACATGGTGATCAGAAATTTCCTAGGGCTGGTATAAAAATAATAACACAAAGATAAAGTGATAAAAAAAAATTGAAATAAGAGTGACTGGGTAAGATATTTTATTTTTAATCTTTGTCATAGTCTCACCCAAATCTCTAGCCAAAAAGTAGCTAGTGGCAAACAACTGCTTTTTAGGGTTCCGTATTTTACCTTCATTTTAAAGTTAGTTATTTCTTGCTTTCGTTTTTATTTCGGCGGGAATCCTTTATTTTTTTTTCTTTGTGTTTTTGAAAAAACGTTCTTTTTGGGCGACATAAAGGCTATAATTGCCCCAGCTATTAAACAAGAATTCATGAATATACAATTAAATTCAACGGAGATCTTAGAGCCGTGACACAGATACAAATATTAAGTTGCTTCTGAAAAACTGGCGAATTATCGGGTAGTCGATTGTCTGTTTTAAATTAAGAAATAACAAGCAAAGATAAAATGTTTGTTGAATAACAAGTGTCGCACTATAAAAACAGACATAAGGAAAAGAAACTCTAATAACTACGCAGTGGAAGACAGGGTACGGCCGGAGGACAGCAGATCCTAACAAAGAACATCGTCTAGCTAGATCTAATAATCTCGCAAAAACATAATGTTAGGAACTACGACGCTATTAAAAATATACATGAACCTAGGAATCTTACCTGTCTTAATGCAATTCGATAAACTTAATTAAGTATATAATTAAATTAACAAAATTATTAATTAACACTACGCGATGACTTGCGAACGTAATTACTCTCAAGCGCAACTACCTCGCCTTGAAGACCGATTGTTTATGTATGCCAGAGAAACGTCAATCCTCGTTATAATGTCAAGAAACCATAGACTAACCGGAAACAGAGCAGCAGCAGTATCGATATCGATAAACAAGGTAACATTTTCGGTCTCTCACTATTGTATTTTTTTTTAAAGGAAATGTCAAGCTTTCAAGTTGTCTTGTCAAATAATAAGTCAAATCAAATGTACGATACGAAGTGTACTGCGTGGTGTTAAAGAGGTTAGAAGTAATTACAGCGATGAAACACGAAAATAATACACAAAAGAAAGGCGAAAGGAAAAAGAAATTCCAGCTTTATAAACCTCGGAGAAAAAAAAATGTTGAAGAAGATGCGGCCATTCAATATCTTAAAACGCAATATGATAAGGTAAAAATTTTTGCTTATTTGTGTATTCTGGATATTTGTTCTATAATTGGTCATGAAGACCTTTACAGAAGCATCTGAATAATTCTAAACTGTTCGTTGCAGATCGTTCCAGATGAAATCAAAACATTTAAAGATCTACCACTCTCGCAGAAAACTCTGAAGGGTCTTAAAGATAACAACTACACTGTACCAACCGAAATACAGCGACAAGCCATAGGCTACGCATTACAAGGCAAAGATATCCTGGGCGCGGCTAAAACAGGCTCTGGGAAAACATTAGCGTTTCTGATACCCATCCTGGAAAACTTATTCTGTAATAAATGGAGCCGCATGGAGGGAGTGGGGGCGCTAGTTATCTCACCCACCAGAGAGCTGGCATATCAAATATTCCAAACCTTGAGGAAAATAGGTCAGTTACATGACTTCTCTGCTGGCCTTATCATCGGTGGACAAAACCTTAAATTTGAAAGAAAAAGGATGGATCAGGTAAACATTTTAATTTGCACTCCGGGCCGCCTGCTGCAGCACATGGATGAGAACCCGCTGTTTGACTGCAGCCAGTTACAGATCCTGGTGCTGGACGAGGCAGACAGATGTTTAGACATGGGTTTTGAACAGACCATGAATGCAATCATCGAAAACTTGCCACCTGAAAGACAAACCCTTCTGTTCTCTGCAACACAAACTAAATCCGTCAAAGACTTGGCACGGCTCAGCCTGAAGTTCCCCACATATGTGGCTCCTCACGAACAAGCTGAAACTGTGACTCCTGAGGCATTGCAACAAAGTTATATTGTCTGTGAGATTGATGAGAAGTTGGGCATTCTGTGGTCATTTATAAAGAACCACCTCAAGCAGAAAGTGATAGTGTTCATGGCTACCTGCAAGCAAGTCAAGTATGTGTATGAACTGTTCTGCAAGCTGCGGCCGGGAGTCAGTCTGCTGGCATTGTATGGCACACTACATCAAGAGAAAAGAGAAAGAATATATACAGAATTTTGTAGAAAGTCTAATGTAGTGTTGTTTGCTACTGACTTAGCTTCCAGGGGTCTTGATTTCCCCCGAGTCAACTGGGTGATTCAGATGGACTGTCCTGAAGATGTGCAGACGTATATTCATAGAGCAGGCAGGACAGCGAGAGGAGTGCTTGGCAAAGGTGAAGGTCTACTCATACTCCTTCCTCATGAGGAGAAGATTGTAGAGGACTTGCATAAAAACAAGATTCCAATTAATAAAATATCTGTAGACCCTTCTAAAGTAGTTGCTCCACAAAGAAAAATAGAAGCACTCTTGTCAGACAACATAGAACTCAAACAAACAGCCCAAAAAGCTTTTGTGAACTACTTGAAATCTGTGTATTTAATGAAGAACAAAGAGATATTTAATGTACAGCTCATAGATACTGATGCTTACTCCAGGTCACTGGGCTTAATAGTGCCCCCAAGAATCCGGTTCATGCACAAATACCAGAAGAATAATGCGGCCAAGAATGAGACAGAGGAAGATGATGCAATTAGAAAATTAAAAGAAAAGGCAGAGGATGATGAGGGTTCTGATGCTAGCCCGGGCGAGGAAGAAAAACCTGTAATAGATAAGAAAGCAAAGAAAAAACTTGTCAAAGAAGCTCCTAATTTAAACTTTCACAATGATGATGAGAGTGATGAAGATGAATTCTTGCAAGTTAAAAAAAGTAATGTTAATATTGATGACACAGTAGTAGATCAAGAAGAACACAGATCCAAAAAGAAAGCTAAACCACTGACAAAAGCTGCAGTAGCTAAAAAGATACTTAAGAAGAAAATAAAAGTGAACACAACTGTAAAGTTCACTGAAGATGGTGACGCCATTGATGATGAAAAGAAAGACGTGAAATCAGAGCTTGCAAAACAATTTGTTAATGAGGATGTAGGTGGTATAGATATTGAGATGGCGAAAGAAGTGCTTAAAGAAGAAGATAAGTTTGACAAGATTAGGTTCAGGGAAAAAGTTAAAGCTAAACATAAAGAACAAAAGCGGAAACTCAAAGACAAACGAAAAGAAGAGCAGGCAGAGAAAGACGATTTTGGATCAGAGTCTGAATCCGATGGACCAGATCTGTCTTGGCTGCCAGATCCTGATAAAGTGTATGATAACAAAGATGACAGTGGAGATGAACAGAAGTCTGAGGATGATGATGTTAGAATAGGATCTGATAATGAACAGTCCAACATTGAATCTGATGAAGAGAAATTCCATAGGTATGTTAATGTATTCTCTCCTCTAATTAATAGGGTTGCTGCCCCAATGCCAAGCAAACTAGCTAGATTTAACATAGGCGCTACTCTCCCATATGCTGGCAACAATATCAAGTCAAATCTTTTTTTGCTAATAATTTTGATAATAAGCTTAGAAGTCGGCATCCCTGATGCGCGGGGTGCGCGGCAGCCCAATTGTCTGCCGTTACTTGCGTCACTGTCAGTGGTTCCATGCACCTACTCGGTGAACTAATTTAATAATTTCTCCACTAACATTTAGACCTAAGCATATGAGTCCTTGATTCTTGAAAAAACTTATTATTATTATTCAAAGGGGCATTTCAAAAAATGTGCCGTACCTTTTACTATTTTTTTGGGTTTTCTTATTCAAAATCATGATTACAGTTCATTTTCATAAAGAAAAAAGTGTCCTTATTTTTTAGGTTACTTTTGAGAATTTTTTTTCATACAGTTTATATGGGCTGTCACAAAACTGACACAAAAAAAATTTTAACCATCAAAATCAATAGTGCTCTTGATTCTGAGTAAGAAAAACCCAAAATTTCCTCATCTTAAAAAAAGTGAGGGGTACAATATTTATTCAAAACGCCCAATAATTATTTGTAAACAGGCCCATGAAGCGCAAGTTGGTGGAGAGCCGGGGGCTCCCTCAAGCGAGCACGGCGCCGCGCAAGGCCGCGCGCCTGCACGACGCCGCCGCAGCCCTGTCCGTGCGGGAGGCCGAGGCGCTCGCCATGCAGCTCCTCAAGGGGAAATAAACTGGCTTCGGCTGCGGCTCCACTGAGGCGGAGACAAGCGGAGCGGAGAGGAGACGTGTAGGGAGTCCCTACTAGGGACTGACCAATCATATTAGTTGAAATCAACATCTCGTCTCTGCTCCGCTTCAATGGAAACAGTCAAGCGGAGAGAGGAGACATATAGAGATTGACCAATCATGTTAGTTCCTCTCAGCTCCGCTCGTCTCCACCTCAGTGGAATCACTTAACTCTTCACAGCTCTGCTCCACTCAGCTCCGCTCTTCTCCGCCTCAGTGGAGCCGCAGCCTTACTGTTGTACGAATAAAGTTTATTTATACTACGGGCAGTGTATATGTATCAATCACCCTATCATGAGAATGGTTAACCCATTTGCTGCCGACTGTTAGACCTGAAACTTGTTCAGATGTCTGAGACACATGTGCAATCAAATTACTGCTATACTTACATATTATGACATGACAGCAGCACAGGGTGAAAGTGACGAAAGCCCATTTAAAAAAAAATCCATCCCGGTCCCATTTAAAAATGTAATGTGCAACACATTCAACCTCATATTTCATACGAAATACAAACTGAAACATGGATGCACAGAAAAAGACCAGCGCTGGGAATCGAACCCAGGTCCTCAGCATTCCATGCCGCGTGCCATTCCCCTACACCACCACTGGTCACCACTGGTGACCTTTTTTCTGGGGTTTTTTTCTGTGCATCCATGTTTCAGTTTGTATTTAGTATGAAATATATGGATTTCACGGGATGACCGTAAAAGTAATAAAAAATGAAGTTGAAAATAAAAAGATACTTCATATCAAACTTGTTACATTCAACCTCATAATTAAGAATGAAAACCCATGACAAAATATACAAAATAATAAAATCGACATTATGAGTCACTTTGCATTTAGTTAGCCCATTCTTTTCATTCCCTAACTATACAAAGGATGTCATAACGAAGCACGAAGTTAAACTTTATGTGAGTGCAGATGCAGATCACTTTTAAGTAGTAATTTAGGACTTTCACGGAGAAGATGAATTTACTGAAAAATACTTTTTATCATAGTGTATTTTGATAGTTTCTGATCTTGAAACTAACACTAGATCTTTAGGTATTTCTTAAAGGTAGACCTATATAAACTCATACCTCAAAATAGAACATTGGTATCAAAAAAAAATAGTTTTATTGGTGACAGCCTTTTTTTTTTTTTTTTCTGATTTTTGTCGAGTCTGAACACTCCAGGTGATCATGTCAGCCTCATGGGTGCTTACACAATTCCCTATTCAAGGGACCTATCAATAAAATGGTAAATGCCGAATGCTTTGTCTGACAATTCACCTGGCCATTGTGCATAAAACCCAAATCCCCAAGAACTCTTCTCCTCAAGTCCGAATTCCGGACACACTCCAACAACACATGGGTCAAGTCATCACACTTCTGACAATCATCACATAGTGGTGATGATTTAATTTTCATCATATATAGAAACTTATTTGTAGGGATGTGTCCGGAACGAACTCTAAAAGCAGACACCAATACTCTTCTAGCAAGGCCGGCTACCTTTTATAAACTAGGGAAGGTTGGGTTGGGGTTGGTATGGTATGGTATGATAGATCATAATAATAATTATCAGTATTGCTAAGATTTTTGCCAACCAGAGTATTAAGAAAATATGTATTCACTATTCTGTAATTTTTCGAAAACAGATAAAATATAACAACAATAGCTTCAATTATTCTTATGTAAAAATCTGGCCTTTCAAAATTATTAATAATGGTCAAGGCATTAAGCATATGAAACTCCCTCCCAGTGGGGAAGGTCACCGCGAGGGGAAAAATAAAATTAGCTGCGATCTTTTGACATGCTTTGTACTGGCACGCGAGCTACGGGCAGAAATACACAAGGCAGTAGCTCTTTCTTACCAGTAGAGTAACTTGCCGTATACTACGAAATTCGATTTTCGAAATTCATGTCGTGCCATACCGCTCACACTAATACTATTTAAGTTAGAATAACAGGGAGGGAGTGTGAAAGACGGTACGAAACTAGAACTTCGAATTTCAAATATCGGAGTTATGTACTTATGTAGTCCTCCTGGCAACTAACTGGCATGCCTTTGTGGCAGCACGTGTGTATTCTGGGCTTAATATTTAAAGCCACCGCAAACGGAAGCGCTGGGCGCTGACTGAGCGAGCTCAGTACTGCGGTCTGTGGTGGCCTTTATTTTCAAAAACCTAGTACACACACCGGCAGCGTGGCAGAGGCACAGCGTAAATGATTCAATGTTATTGACCGCGCCGGGCATGCTCGTTGGTGCCCCATGCTCCCAGGTTTGTAGTGGCCTTTATAACTTGCCAGAGCAAACCAAAGGCCACAAAATTAGGCAAATCACGTTAAATTCTTTATTATTCTTTATTCACATCCAGTTTTCATACGCGACGCGAAGTTACAACTTTTCATGGACTTGATGAACGTGATTTTGATGTTTATGTAGTTTGGTACGGCAGACTTTTAGAGTCCGTTGGTCCATTGAAATAAGGTAAAAAACAAAATGAAGAATAAAAATACTGCACATCCGATTGTGAATCAAAATTTAATCTAATTGAAAAACGAACATTCCTTTCCTGCTAAACCATGCTAAACCTGTCGTCATCGCAAAATATAGATGGTAACACCGATGCTGTGCTGTCAGATGAGAAAACGGATCGTTGCACTTTATCGAAGAAACGCTGAAATCCGTAAAATAATTAAGTTTTCTATGGATTATAAAATAATTAGATAATCAGTACTTATTAAATTTAATCATGTTCTGGAGCGGGAACTATATAGCGGTGCGGGAGTTAAATTCCTTGCTCAAAGAGGAGGTGCGTATATTGTTGAAAAATTGATGGTTAGACTAGTGCGATGACTCGTATTAGTTATGTTTCTGAGTGTCGTACGGCTCGTGCCCCCGCCGGCATGGGGCGCCGGAGGTGGCTGCTCCAGGTTAGGCTGATACTCCAGTGTTATGCTGGAGGTTATGGTGCAGAGTTTAAAAACTGTGGTGTCTGTTCCAGAATGTGACTCTCGGCCAGGTTTTGGAGGCGGATGACGTGCTTCAAGAATGCAAGGCAGGCAATCAAGCCCTCATACAATTGTAAGTGTCGGGACATGGGGTGTCTGGCTACCAGGCCATTAAGATGCCTATATTCATGTGCAACAATTTTTCATGAGCCTACTTATTTACCTTTCCAAATAAGATATGTGATAGTTTGTAATGTGAAACTGTTTGACTGTTTTATTGCAACAAGGTGGCTCCCTATTAATGTAAAATGAGAGTGAGTGTTAACTTATATGGTAGTATGTGGAATGTATGGAATGTCTAGTTTGTGGAGACAAAGAAGAATGTAAACAAAGTGTTCTGTCTACTCATTAAAGTGATTTGGAAAGTTTAATTTTTTTATTTCTGTGATTTCTGATTTTGAAAATTAATTTAAAAGTTGTAATTTCTTCATACAAAGAGAAAGATTCCAGTGTTTTATAGTACTGAAAATTAAAATAATTCAGGACAACTGCAAAAGGTGTAAAGTAGTGAGTTCTATACTTGAGACAGCCCCGTCAATGTTTGCAGATTTACATGAAAAACTAAAATTGTACATATTTAATTATATTCGAAGCATGTTGCTTCACTCTGATATACCATGTGAGAGAGATATAATGTGATGCTGTCTTTGTTTGTTTGTTGTTATAAAAAATGATAGCAACACAGATAGTATCAGTCACATAACAGTGAGTGTGAGTGTGAAATTGGCCTTCAATCTCAAACTGAAACTGGCATTAATTCTAATCAGAATAATCATACTAAACAAAGCGATCACTCTGATGCCATAAGGCCTCCTATTGCGTACCTTGTAAATTTTCTCTATTGACTTGTTTTCTGTGTTGTTTATTATTTGAGTGAATCAACTTTTTCATGTTGTTTATTCAGTCCCTAGTTGTCCAAGTGACATCTTTACACTGTTTCTTTGAAAAATGGTTAGGTTGTCCAGGAGACAAAATTTGTGTACCTAACCATAGCAACAGGTGGCAAGAAAAAGTTGATTCACCCATTTGGTGTTCAAAACAGTCATTTAACCTTTTGACCGCCACACATCATTTTTGTTTGGAACAAAATTGATTCTTATGCGGATGCGGGTAGGTTTAATTTTGTATTACCATACTGTCGTCTATAGCCGACGCTGGCGGTCAAAAGGTTAAAATCGTACTTGTCTCATAGCCAATGTTTTATTTTAGCCTGACTCGACCAGAAATTCTAGCCGAGCTGGTCACCCTGATCACTGAGGAGCCTTCAAAGAACATAGAGTTGAGCCTGCAGTACCGGCATGCCAGCATCGCGTGCGAGGTGCTCACGTCCCACCTGCCCACGCTGTCCGACCGCCTGTCCATGGACACTGTGCAGATGAACCGCCTCTGTGACTTCATCAACCAAGAACCACCGCTCAACCCACTGCTGGCCTCTTACTTTAGTAAAACTATTGAGATGCTGCTTGAGCGGAGTTCTAAACAGGTAAACTTAAAAATATTTTTTGACCATGTTTGTAACTGTGAAAGTTAGGCCATTGTGAATGTTGATTTTGAGAGAAAAAAAAATATTAGGAGACAATCTTACACAAATCAACCTAGTCCCAAACTAAGCAAAGCTTGTACTATGGGTACTAGACGACGATAAACATACTTATATAGATAAATAAATACTTAAATATCCATAACTCAGTAACAAATATTCATGCTCATCACACAAATAAATGCCCTTACCAGAGGACCTCTTGCTTCGTTGGCAGGGTCACTACCAACTAGGCTAAAGCGGTTGTTAGAAGGAGAACAAACACCACCACATAACTATTTTTGTAGTGTTTATAGCTAATTTTATAACTGATTTACCTAGAATAGACTGCAGCACACATTGTTTACTAACCAAACAAAAAAGGGGCGTAGTTAAGAAGTATCCATATAAATATTTACAAAGCTTGTAAATCATTTGTTTGAGAAATTTATATCAGCACAGTAAAAAAGGAGGGCATTTCACTAATACCTAACACAACAAAGCACAAAAAACACGATACCTCACTTGTGAACATTTTCGCAATGTTTAATTGGTGCGTCAGGACTGGTACCTGTACCACATCGTGTGCCTGCGCGTGCTGGACTTCCTGCGCGCGCGCCGAGGGTTCCTGCCGGCGCTGCTGCGGCACCTGCACACGTCGGCGGTGGCGGACGCGCTGCGCTGCTTCGTGCGGCTCAACGACCTCTTCAGCAAGATCGTCATGGAGGTCAGATTACTGTTTTTCTACTAGCTGTTGCCAGTGAGTTCTGCCAAGGAATTGTTTATGACACCCGCAGGAACTATATAAGTTTTTGTTAAAAAACTCATTTTTAATACAAGATTTATTTGCTCACTGTACTTTTTGCCCCTGATACTAAAGTACTCGTCAAGACGTTATGTCGTTATGCGGTTATGTCGTTGAATTACAGAGTTCCTATCACATGAATAAAAAACGGAACAGAATAAAAGCTTCCGAACAGAGCTCGAAATTCTTACAAATTATCATAGGGTTGTCACTCGGTAAAAAAAATTAATTAAAAATCAAAATATTTTATTTAAACAAGTACTTAAGTATCTAATATCTGTATATCTACAAACACTAAAACAGGTAGGCATCTTTAAAAACAACCGAACACCCGAACTATGTAGCTAAACGCTAAACGGTCGCGTCGTCGCTGGCGGCACACCTGCACTTTGTCTACTCACTGAGCTAGTTCAAACCGGTTTGTCTCCGAGCGGGCGCCGGTGCACGCCCCCCCCCCCCGTCCTGCCTGTGACAGGTCACGCACACATATGGTGTGCGTGTAGTAGTGTAATGCGTGCGCGGCGTTGTTTGAAGCGTTTTCTGTTCCGTTTATTTATTCATGTGGTTCCTATAGCCTTCCAGCTTATTCATCAAAAAAGGGTCAAATTTTACTTGCAAGATTTTATGACACACAGTTAACGGGGCAGGTGAGGGTAAATAAAAGCTTGTAAAAAGCATCCTCATCTAAATTAATTGAGGAGTTTTTGCATGATGGGTTACGAAAAGTTTAAAAACAAAACTTACTTTTAACTTAATTGATTACTTACTTTGTGATATGAAAGTTATCCATGTAGTTTGTATGACTAACTTTCGTTACACAAAGAGCGCGATCGTCATTTTGTTTTCATTAAGCCTTTAATGTATGTACATTTTTTTAAACGACTCACATTAACATCCGCAATATCGTATTAGTGATATTATTTATGCATGACCTTTTACAAATAATTCCTCATAAAATATTTTTTTTTACCATACCAAGTAATCAAGCTGACTCCACGAGGCTCCTCCCAAACGACAAGCCTGGATGCGCCACTGAAATAGTTTTTACCTGCAGTTCCCGTGATACATCAGACTCGGCAGTTCGAACTGAAATCCCAGGATTTTATTAAATTCCCAGAAATTAGGTACATTGTGGCCTTTATCTACGTTTTATGTAAAACACCTGTGTGAATTTTGATGTGTTTAGACTTAGGGATGAGCATTTGGCGATTCCGTAAGAATCTCGGAATGAAAAGTAGCCTATGTCTTTTTCCGGAGATCCAACTATTTACAAGCTTTTTGTTATATTCATGAAATACAACAGCTTTTATTCGTTTGACATTGTACAGTCAGCAGCGGGATCCTATCGATGTTTAGAAAATTTTATTTCCGAAGGTTTAGAATCCCGAAAACTTCATTTGTCCGAAGGCATTTTTTTCTGAAACTGTAAATATTTCAGGATTTATTTCAGGAGCATCGTGTAGAACCCTTTAGGTTAGGTTAGGGTTGTTTTATAAAAATTCTGAAATATTTACAGTTTCAGAAAAAAATGCATTCGGATAAATGAAGCATTCGGGATTTTAAATATTCAGAAAAAAATAATTCTAAATTTTGATAGGTAACTGTCAGCAGCAGATATGGATGAGCAGTTTTGGTGCTCAATTTGATCTACACACTCTTATCTTATCACCTTGGAAATAGATCATTTTGAGCATCATATCCACTCAACCGCTCATCCATTTTACATCACTGGTTTGACAATAAAAAGATGATATCTAATTTACAGTGGCTGGAGGAGCACCAGTTTCTAGAGTCCCTGATCCAGATAATCTGCGGCGCGTACGAGCCGGAGCCGCTGGCTCCCCCCGCCGCCCCCGCGCCCCCCGCCGCCCCCGCACCCCCCGCAGCCCCCGCCGAAGTGGAGAAGGGGCAACGCGAGCCCAGCGAGAAGGCCGAGCTGGAGGGCGCCGAGAAAGGGGATCTTGACGCGCAGGGGAAAGGTAACAGGCGTTCAAATGCCTCGAAATATGTGTTGTAGTTTTTGATTTTAGTCCATTTGGGCGGCGTTCGCCACGTGCAGCTTCGTATTCAATTTAAATGGCGAAGAATCTAATACCACCGGTTCAAAAAAACTCGATGCTGATTTTCTTGCCGGATTCATCTCAATAGGGTTTTTCCGAACTGGTGATAGATTCTTTGACTTTGATAAGTGCTTGTTTAGTCCAGGGGTGGCCAACTTGATTAGACCCCAAGTTTTACTGTTTATTGACGAAACCTTTGGGTGATCTACCACTGACATAAACGCAGCAGTTGGTGATTGAATAAGTTGCGCGGTCGGTTTTATGTATTTATATTTTTTGCCTGTACACGATCGACTGGACTAATAGCCGCGATCGACCGGTTGGCCACACCTGTTATAGCCTAAATTGAATAAAAATATTTTGACTTTGACTTTGAAGATGATGAATTGATGATTTGTCTGTCTTGTTCTGAAAAATTAGCATGTTGTTTTGTGTGACTGTAGATGTTCGGTCGGAGGAGGCGTCTCCGGCGGCGGGCGAGGCGGAGCCGGCAGCGGCGGTGGAGGCGGAGGCGGAGGCGGAGGCGGCGGCGGCGGCGGCGGCGGTGGCGGCGGAGCGCATGCGCGGCGTGGCGGCGGCCAACGCGGCCTCGCTGCTCTGCGACATCATGCTGTACGGCTGCGCGGGAGAGGGCAGCGCCGCCAAGTAATGTCTATTGTTTCATCATCGGATTAGTTCACCTAGGGCCACATTCCTTAAACTGCCTTTTCCCTTTGATGGCCTATTCTCCTAATGGCCACTTCCCTTGAACGACCACTTCAGTTCAGAAAATAGGTAGGTTAGGTAAGTTAGGTAGCTTCTCCACCGCCCCGCGCGCGCGTCCGCGCGTCCGCGGGGCTCCGTCGAATTTGTATAGTCTTTCGGGGAAATGGCCGATGTAGGAATTTACACAGTGGCCGTCCAAGGAAGTGGCCTTAGGTTAACTAATCCTTTCAATCGCTGGAGCCCAAACTTCAGAGTCTAATATTTTGTTGAGCAAACGTTCGACTATAAAGAGTATTAGAAGCTATTATTTACCCTATTGCGGTTCAGTAACTTTTTTGTGGAATCGAGAACGAGGAAATTTGTAGGAGAACAGGGGTCTCCGAGATAGTAAAACGAATTAACTTGTTGAAATAACAATGCGCAGGCCATATTATTATATTATAGTACGTAGAGTTCTCCAATTCAAGACGACGGACTGGCAAGCGCAGCGTGGGACGTCTATCATCGAGACAGATGGACGATTTGGTAAAGGCCACAGGTTCGAGGTGGATGCAAGGTGGATGGAAATGATGATGATGAATGTTGTATTGTTGCAGAGGTCGCACGGCGGCGGCGCTGACGGCGGCGGCGACGGCGCCCCTCTGCGTGCGCGCGCTGCTGCAGGGCATGTTCACGTGCGTGGGGTGCGCGCGCCGGCACGCGCTCGTGCACGGCGCGCGCGTGCTGCTGGCCATGGCCGCCGCCCCGTGAGTACTGCTGCACTCCCCCTGCCGCGCCCCTCTGCGCGCGCGCAGTGCAGGCCTGTTCACGTGCGTGGGGTGCGCGCGCCGGCACGCGCTCGTGCACGGCGCGCGCGTGCTGCTGGCCATGGCCGCCGCCCCGTGAGTACTGCTGCACTCCCCCTGCCGCGCCCCTCTGCGCGCGCGCAGTGCAGGCCTGTTCACGTGCGTGGGGTGCGCGCGCCGGCACGCGCTCGTGCACGGCGCGCGCGTGCTGCTGGCCATGGCCGCCGCCCCGTGAGTACTGCTGCACTCCCCCTGCCGCGCCCCTCTGCGCGCGCGCAGTGCAGGCCTGTTCACGTGCGTGGGGTGCGCGCGCCGGCACGCGCTCGTGCACGGCGCGCGCGTGCTGCTGGCCATGGCCGCCGCCCCGTGAGTACTGCTGCACTCCCCCTGCCGCGCCCCTCTGCGCGCGCGCAGTGCAGGCCTGTTCACTGAGACGATCCTCTCAAGTGATTTACAGTGGCCGCTACATGTTACCGGCTAATGTGAAGATGACGTTCGTACGCAAAAGTAGTTGGAAACAAGATTGGTGAACAAAGTAGTGTAATTGCCGCTTGACACATTCAGTGCCAAGGCCACGCCAGTTGTGTTCTGTGTTCAAAGGCAGTTTTCGCTGCAAAACAGAAAAAACGCTTCTACTGATTACGTGTGTAACGATATGTAAACGCCAATGTGTTCGTAAAGCTACTTTTAACCTTATGTCATTAATTACGTGAAGAGCGCTTTGACGATGTACTTTGTGACGCATATAATTCGACGTTGACGTTGAAAAAGTTACATAAATTGAATGATTTCGACGGACACAAGTGGCTAGCCGCTTGTTGCCAAATGCGAGAGGAATTTTAAAATTTATGAACCATTAACTCGCTGTTGAATTGATACTCGGGGATTTATTTAAAAATAAATAATGTTGTTACAGGGAGAACGGCGAGAATCTGCGCAGCGGCGTGGAGCTGGCCGTAGCGCCGCACTTGCCTCTTTTACACACGGCGCTGCTGCAGCCGCCGGAGCCCTACCAGCATGTAAGTCCGCGTTAGCAGCGCGCAGGGTGCTCCGGCACCGTCAACATTATTTAGGACCTCGGCCGCATTGCAGCGTCTTTTTGCGTTAACATAATACACTGTACGCACCCCAAAAATGACCGTGTTCGTGTTTCTTGTGGAGGCTCCCCTCACCATTGTTGTTAGAATATTTTGCGCGTGAATCTGGCGTACTTATTTGTTAATCTTTTTTGTGTTACCTACCGTGACTCTTTAAGACATTATTAAAAGCTTTTTATTAACTTGCAATGTATGTGCGGGTCAAATTTTGGAAGTAGAATTTGACCCACTTCCAGTGGTCGGATCAATTTGAAATTTGGTATACTTATGTAGGTTGGATGACAATGCAAGTACATACCCAGCAGCGTTGGGGCGCATACCCAGGAGACGTGGGTTCGAATCCCACCGGCGCACCCGAAAAAACTTTTTCGCTTTTAAATAATCTTAGATTCGGTGAGCAGCCGTACTGCTAATAAAATAAATAATAATGCAAGTACAGTTAACAAAAAGTACAGTCGGCAAAAAAGCTTGTACTGAAAATTAAATTTTTAACAAAAACTTTATTGAGTCGAATCACTTGATTTGCCATTAGTATTGCAATGCGTAATTTCGAGGTAATTTTAGTAATATTCAAGTCGAGGTTGAATACCGGCAGTCTTATTGTCTAAAACTTCTGACGCTTGCCTTCGCAATCACTATTTCTTTCTGTCAAACGGTATAAGATGATGACAGAAAGAGATGGTGAAACATCGTCCAGCATCGACAAGCGTCAGAAGCGTTAGACAATACGGGCTCTGGTGTGCCGTAGTAATACGATTTATTTATTTGTTTATACATTATCAAGTCATGTACAATTATAATAAAGACACTATTAGTAGAATAAGTCAGTCCGTGCCGCCCTGTAATGTGACATTACTAATGGCACACAATAATTAACTAATAACTGTAATACTTATTTGAATATTGATCCTGACTTAACCTTTCGTATGCCGAAAGAAAAAAAAAGTCGTGCATTCTAGTCTCAACAGTTTCATATAAATCCAATGATACAGATTTAACAAAAAAATACAAAAAGAAAGCCTTAAATTGGGTACGGATCCGGTACAAGGCATCCGAAGGGTTAAGTTTCTCGAAAGTCATTCGTATATTCCTACATCGCTGATCAACTGGAGGTTACCAGGAGCCGAGCGCGTGCGAAGCGCCGGCGGACGGCGGCGGGGGCTCGGCGGGGGAGGCTGCGGGGGAGGCGGGGCGGGTCGGGGGCAGCGGGGAGGCGGAGCGGGTCGGGGGCGGCGGGGAGGCGGGGCGCGCGGCCGGGGGCGGCGGGGAGGCGGGGCGCGCGGCCGTGGGCGCCGCGCGCCTGCAGGTGGCGGCGCTGCTGGCCGCGCTCTGCTCCTCCGAGGTGGACGAGGTCGCCAGCACCATGCTCACGCTCGGTACGCACACTGCCAACTGCCATACAGCCCCACCGTGCCAGGACTATTTAGGTCGCGCCACGCCACGCCAGGTCGCGGCAGGTCGCACCAGACTACGTTAGGTCGCACCAGACTGCCCAGGTCGTACCAGACACTATGTTAAGTCGCACCAGACTACCCAAGTCGTACCAGACACTACGTTAAGTCGCACCAGACTACCCAGGTCGCACCAAACTACGCCAGGTCGCGTCAGACCACGCCAGGTCGCGGCAGGTCGCGTCAGACAACGCCAGGTCGCGTCAGGTCGCATCAGACTACGTTAGGTCGCACCAGACTGCCCAGGTCGCACCAGACTACCCAGGTCGCGTCAGACCACGCCAGGTCGCGGCAGGTCGCGTCAGACAACGCCAGGTCGCGGCAGGTCGCATCAGACTACGTTAGATCGCACAGACTACCCAGGTCGCGCTAGACTATGCCTTAGCGTCAGACCACGCCAGGCCGCGGACATCGCACGGCTGCAGATGGCGGCACTGTCACAAAACCTTGACTCGTGTTTAAAAACCGCTCCTGAAGCGAGAGCGGCGAGAGGCGAGACGAGGCGCGTGGCGAGTTGCGAGTCCCGAATGCTATTACAAATTTTGTGTCATGGAAATATGAGCATTTTCCTATGAAACATTATGAAGATGTCACTTGAATGACTGGAGACAAAGTAAACAACACGAATAAGTTGATATATCCCACACACGCCTCTCGTGACTTGCTTCGCGACTCGTCTCGTCGTTCGCGGGCGAGTGTTGTATGAATGAATGATTTATTTGGCAGGCACGCCGGGCGTGCTGCTGGACATGTTCTTCGCGCACGCGCACAACAACTTCCTGCACGCGCACGTGCTGACGATGGTCCAGAACGCGCTCGCCAACCGCGCCTACCACACGCAGTATGCCCGCCACGTAAGTTGACCACCGCACTAGTAAACTATAATATTCACAAAGACTCGCGGCAGACGGTGCCGTAAATCACTTTTGTACTAGGGATGCGCACGCTCCAGTTTAAATGCATACTACACTAAATAATTAACAATTATATTAGTCAAATTTAAAAGACCCCACTTCAAACCCATTGTTCGCACATCTGGATCTAAAGAGGGTCAACTCAAAATAGTATACCATTTTAATTCTGACCTTTTAGAAATTGACTGAAGTCTAAATTAGAATGGTATATTATTTTGAGTTGACCCTCTTTAGATTTAGATGTGCGAGTTATCGATGAACATTATACGTAGCTAAACAATGCGCATATCTACGTCTTTGTGAGGTCACCCCTATTACCAAGGGATTCCCATCTTTCCAAACTGCCATTGAAGCTTCTGCTAGGAAGCCAGGAGGACTTGGAATCATGTGGAGACGGTCGGTCGGGAACGGGATCTCCTCAATAGGACGTGTATGTATAGGCTGGGATAATGGATGATGAGGCACTGTGTGTGTTTTCTGATGTAGTGTAGGCACTACATCAGAAAATAAAACGATCAGGTTGACTATCACATTGACTTGTATTTTTACTACAACAACAAAAAAGAGAAAGGAAAGATGTGTGTTTTATTTTTATTTTATTTGTTCGCAGTTATTAGAGGAGTGTGATTTGCTGAACAGACTTATGGATGTTTATGAAGAAAACGAAAACAAAAAGTGAGTTTGTTTGAATTTGATATTAAAGGCCATCGGGTTTCCATAGTAAAAGTCGGCTCTTGCATCAAATGCGCTCCGTTTTTTATTGTGCGTACGTTTTCTAGGTTATAAAACTAATCTAAGCTACTTAATGGGTTCTATACGATGCCGTTTTAATAAATTATGAGAAGTTTACGATTTCATAAAGAACTTGTCGATCTTATGACCCATTAGATATTTTAACCCTTTGAACGCCAGAGTCAACCAGTCGTGACAGCCAATAAAATGCCTGACACGCCAGAGTCATCTATAGATGACCAACATTCAACTCGAAAAAAATCCTTCTGCAATGGTAACAAATTTGTAACAAAGCCCTATTTATCGACTAGACGGTTAGTTCTGTGGCGTATAGAGCATGCCACTTCGTTTGTTTTGTGGCGATCAAAGGGTTAATAAATTCGGTCTTTCGTACTTCGGTATTATAATACATGCCCTGATGATGACGATGAATGTTCGTTAAATGTTCTGTTCCGTCCAGGGGCGCGTCTCCCCGCAGCGGGCTGATGGGGCACGCGCTGCAGTTACTGCGCGTGCTGGCCCCGCTCGCCGAGGAGCGCGCCTCCGCCGCCGCTCCCGCCTCCGCCTCCGCCTCCGCCTGCGCTACCGCCCCCGCCTTCGCCGACCGCTGGGCGGCCTTCGCGCCGAGGCTGCACCAGACGCTGCAACAGCACGACACGCCGCTCGTGAGTAACCTTACCTTTTCTATACACATAAAAAGCAAGCGGAAGTATCAGACGCGATATCGCTAAAACGTTGCGATAGATACATAGCAGGATGTGCAAGTCGCAAAATGTGCAGGCTGCGTAAAATGAGCAAATCGTAAAATGTGCAGATTTCATAATGAGCAGATCGCAAAATGTGCAGATCTCATAATGAACAGATCGCAAAATGTACAGATCTCATATTGAGCAGATCGCAAAATGTGCAGATTTCATATTGAGCAGATCTTAAAATGTGCAAACAGAGCTTATAGTAGGTTTAGGTTATGTTAAGTTTGCATCGGACCGAAGGGCCAAAAGCACACAGAAGAAGGAGTTAGTTAGTAGGAGTTAGCTACACTGTTTCTGTGTCAATTTAAATTGGGGAAACACGCGATTGTGAAAATAAGCTGCAGTAAAAAAAAAACCATTGCGATCTGCACTTATTGAGGTCTGCACTTTTTGTGATTTGCACCACTGCACATTTTGCGACTTGCACATCCTGCTATGTATCCAAATGTGGGCTTAGGCGCAAGTCACATACAAGAGACGTGGGACGGGGGCGCGTCGCAGTCCCAGCGCCGCCCCTCGAATCAGTTTTCATACTGTTAGACGACCAGATGGCCTAGTGGTTAGAGAACCTGACTATGAAGCTTGAGGTCCCGGGTTCGATTCCCGTGTCGGGGCAGATATTTGTATGAAAAATACGAATGTTTGTTTTCGGGTCTTGGGTGTTTAATATGTATTTAAGTATGTATCTATCTATATAAGTATGTTTATCCATTGCCTAGTACCCATAACACAAGCTTGCCTAGCTTACTTTGGGACTAGGTCAATTGGTGTGAATTGTCCCGTGATATTTATTTTTTATTTTTTTTATACTAAATGTATAGAAGCGTCGCGATCCAAAGCTGACAGGAGAGACGGGGCGGAGACGCGGCCGAACAAACGGCGCGGACTGCGACTCGCCCCGTCCCACGTCTCTTCTGTGTGGCTTGCGCCTTATGGTATTGGACGCCAATACTAACTTTCTTTATCCTGGCGATCACATACTGCATCTCAGAATGACGGGATGCGGCATATTTTTGTGTTCATTTTACTATACAGGCTAGGGTGTCCCAGAAGTCGACGTCAAGCCGAAATCAGTCGATAGACCAAGTTATAGTAGTTAACAGAGAAAAAAAAATGTAACTTGAGTATTTTCAAAAAATCGAGAAAAAAATATATAATTTTCTACTTGAAACTAAAAATAAATTATTTTTTCCAGGGCGGGTACTATCCATCGGAGAACACTTATGAGGTAACTTATTATTAAACTTTTCTGTTTAATTTTAACACGTTTTATTAGCGTATTTCCAATATACCGCATTGTGTCAAGTCAAAAGTCCTTGACACTGACACGTGGCCGCTAACGATGGGCCTCATAAGCAAGCTCAAAGTCACTCAGAGGGCGATGGGGCGATGGAGAGCGCTATGCTTGGAGTTTATCTGCGGGATCGCATTAGAAATGACGAAATCCGCGCAAGAACTACAATCACCGAGATAGCTCGAAGAATCGCCAGACTCAAGTGGCAGTGGGCAGGGCACATCGCTCGTAGAACTGATGGCCGATGGGGCAAAAAGGTTCTCGAGTCGCGTCCACGGACCGGAGACGCAGTGTAGGTAGGCCTCCAACAAGATGGAGCGCCGACCTGGTTAATGTAACCAGCTGCTTCCTTATAATATAAATATGACAAAAAAACGACGGCAAGATACTGTTTGCCCTCGAAATATAAACAAAAAACATCCCTTCTCATCTAGATTTTACGCATTCCTAGCACCACTTCTTTACAATAGATTAAACGCCCAATTAGACATTTACTCCCTTAATTATAATAAAGTTAAGATAATTCTCCAAACAGCACTTCAACAAATGTCCTATGAGGATACAGAAAAATTATTGTCAGTCTTAAAATAAATATGCTTAGATAGGTATATAGTTTGTAAGAGTTGTAGTTCTATGTTATAAATGCTAAGATTTTTTTTTTCTTTTGTTTTTTAATGTGGTTAAATATTTAAGACTTGTTTTTTATGTATTCCTTATTTTACACCTGGAACACAGGAAATTTTTTTCCTAGTTCAGGTATACGTAACATGTTCCCTTTTTAAATATGTCTAGTCTATAAGTTGTTATGTTTTGTAACTTTTAGTATGATAAATAAAGATTTATTATTATTATTATTATTAATGTTGCGGGATCGCGTTGGATACAGATGGCGCGGGACCGATGTTTGGTGAGCCTCGGGGGAGGCCTATGTTCAGCAGTGGACATCTTTCGGCTGAAATGATGATGATTATGATTATTAACTTATTTCCGTTTTTTTTTCAGGTTGAAGGCATGGCGGAAGTGGAGACTGCGCTCTACAACCTCAGCGTAAGTCCTCAATATGATTTAAACCATCATTATTTCAAATTACACCATCTTTCAGTTATGCTCTATCTATTGCTAGCTCATTAGTTACGCAGCTCGATTTGTGTCAGAGGTTTCGAGTGAGAGGTAACTCTTTCATTACGCCTCTATGGTAGATTACTGGGACCTGGCAATGATTGAATGTAAAGGTGACACCTTTTGAATGGACATTGTACTTTGTTTTTGAATGAGTTTAAAGCTTTAGGTATTTAAGTGTATTAGGAAGATAGCGCCTCTACGTTCAACGTTTGCCAGGTGACTGTAGTCTCGATATCACTCGCTGCGGTGGCTATACAATGTGTAATTAGTTATTGATCGATGCATTTCTCCCGTCTCCAGTACGACATTGCGAACTATGGTAACGAGGTAAGTACAAAATAGAGAGAACACCCATTTAACAAATCCATCCATGCTTCTTTAAATATCTAATCACGTTAGGTTAAATTTTTACTGGTTAAATATCGAGGCGTTTTTTCGACCACTAATTATTTGTGTTAACTTTTTTTTCTAACTTTTGAATAAGCAATTTGACATTTGCATGGTGGTTTTTGTTATTTTTAAATAAACGCAGAATTCTTTGTTCCGCGTAGATAACAAGTTTGGTAACTGTTTTTAAACAAAGAAAAATTAAGCTACATAACTCGGTTACCACATGTTTTTTTATTTACTTAATATTTTTAACATGTTTTTTTTTTATACTAACGTAGTCCTGTGCGAGGAAAATCACGCGGTAACGGTTTTCTACGAGGTAAAATAAAATCCATTTGACAACTTGGTTATCTACTTAGAACAAGGATCTTAGAACAAGGATCTTAGAACAAGGATCTTAGAACAAGGATCTTAGAACAAGGATCTTAGAACAAGGATCTTAGAACAAGGATCTTAGAACAAGGATCGAGATCTGATAAAAAGAGTACTTAATAGAAATTTCATAGGCATAATATGACATTTCGTCGGGGATAGTGCAAATCCGCTTATCTACCATAAGAAAAAACCGCGTATCTGCACTACACGTAGTTTTACAGGGGATGGTTTTATTTAACTTCATATTTGTTTTATTTTAACGAATTTGGAGTGAAAATTGGAAATTATCCAATGCCAGTTAAGCGGATTTGCACTGTCGCCGACGATTTGGTATAATACTGGGTCTTCTCGAATACTTTAACCGAGCGCGTCCGTTTGTTCGGCAGGAGGACCCCGACAGGATCAAGTTTCTGGAGATGGCCAGTCAGCGCATGCTCGAGTGAGTTACCACCTGTCTTTTTAACGTATATCATGGTTATGGTATCTGTTCCGTTTGTTTACCCATGTGGTAGAGTTGTGTGTGGCATTTCTAGCTTAATGTAAGGATTAAAAAAGTTTTTTTTTTTTAATTGATTTACACAAAAACAAACAAAAGAACTTATGTTGAAATACATCTGCCAAACTGCATAGCAGTTTGTTGGGGTATTCTTTGTTTAGTTAACTGTAAGATTATAAAACACCGTTGCGTTTCGTACGGTCAGTGAGAGTGCCGGGGGCCCAGTACCTCACCCCTTCCCTCTTCCCCTCCCTCACCCCCTTCCCCTGTTCCCTTTTCCTTTAGGGCCGACAACGCACTGGCATCGCGTAAAGCGCTGCGGGGTGTCTATGGACAGTGGTGATCATTTAACATCAGGTGACCCACTAGTTCGTTTGTCTGGCCTTTCTAACATAAAAAAAATTTAAATGTGACAGCTGTCACCGGTTTATTGATTTTGAGGGATCGGAAGAACGCCCTAGGAAACCTGTCAAGTTGTCAGTGGTCTGAGAGGAAAAAAGACTTTAAAAAAAAAAGGATTTGAGACTGTAAACGCCTTAATTGACGTTTACGCTGTTTAATTAGAGTAATTAGTGATCAACGTGTCATCCATAACTGCTTATCATTTTCTGTAGGTCTGTATAGGGATCCATAAATATTGAAAGCCATAATGTAATGTTTGCCATAATGATCATTTGCTATATAACTCTTTGTTTCTCTGAATCGGTTAATCGTTTAGATTGTAATAAAATAAACCTAACCTAGCCTATAGAGTTCTACAGAATGACCACTCCAAAGTTCTTGATGATTTTACGGTTTCAGAGGAAGAATGAGTTACATTATGTTATGACTTATAATGCTAAAGATTGCGAATGGGACCCTTTTTAAAAGCTTTTTATTAACTTGCAATGTATGTAAATCTTGGAAGTCGAATTTGACCCACTTCCAGTTTTCGGATCACTTTGAAAATTGGTATCCTTATGTTACGTAGGTTGGATGACAATGCAAGTACAGTCAGCGAAAAAGCTTGCATTGGTAAATGGAATTTTTAACAAAAACATTGTAACGTGCGCAGACGAATAAACACGACGTGGGACGACAACGACGAGGCGGAGGAGCGCGAGGAGGACCCGCCGGAGGACGAGGCGGAGCCCGGCGCCGGCGACGAGGGCGCCGCCGTCAGGGAGGTGCTCAGCGCCGTGCCGCGTGAGTGCCGCCCGCCGCACCCGCCGCACCCGCCGCACCCGGGGACCCGCCGGCCCGGGAGGGCCCGAGACTAGATACCGACCGCCGCCGCCGCCGATCGCGATATAACGACCGCTTTAGCCTAGTTGGTAGTGATCCTGCCTACGAAGCGAGAGGTCCTGGGTTCGAATCCCGGTCAGGGCATTTATTTGTGTGATGAGCACGAATATTTGTTCCTGAGTTATGGATGTTTTCTATGTATTTAAGTATTTATTTATCTATATAAGTATGTTTATCGTCGTCTAGTACCCATAGTACAAGCTTTGCTTAGTTTGGGACTAGGTCGATTTGTGTAAGATTGTCCCTTAATATTTATTTATTTTATTTATTTAGATGATGGTAGATGGGATACTGCCCCCCCCCCGCAAGCCAGGCCCGTGGGGGGCCCGGCTGGCAGATGCCACCTCGACTATATGGCCAGTCCGACGCTGACTATACCAGCCAGTGTTGTCATTGTCACATACAATAGGGATGTTGACACCATTAAAAAATAATTCGAAGACACGACTCCAGTAAAAAAACGCTTTATTTCAGCCCTGAAACCCGGATTAATTATCGATTAACTGCAAAATTAGATTTTTTGTTGCTTTAAAACAAATAAATAGTTAGTTAATTGAGTATGCGAACAAGTGACGTCATATGTTGCTATTGCCATTCAAACTCTATGGGAGAAATGTGTTTTGACAGCTCATAAAAAGTACGTCAGTTGATTGATGGTGTCAACATCCCTATTTTGAAAAATTGATAGAATAGAATACAAAACATAGTAGAAACAGGTAGAATTGAAAATGAAAATAGGTTAATCTACCACTTTAGTTAAATCAGTACCTACCTTCTTAATGAAAAAAATGCGTAAAAACCTTCGAAATGATTTAAGATGGCGTCATTACATGTTTTTGTTAAACAATTTCAACTGCTCGGAGTTAGGAACACCAATTAAAAAAATAGATCTTTGTGTGTTCTTGGCAAACAAGACAAAAACTTTAGAGAGTTTGGCAAGTTTTCATATTATTTACGGACAAAAACAGCCTCCCAACATTCGCACTTCTATGAAGAAGTGGATAGAAACAAAGAATTTATTTGCAACGGAAATGTTTGGAAAAATAAATAGAAATTGAAAATAGATTTGAGGCCGCGATAGGTAGATTAGATAGGTAGACCGGAGGCAAAATAGGTAGATCTACCAAAAAGTTGATAGATCTGACAACACTGATACCAGCGTCGCCATCAGCTGAGCTCAGGGGCCGTCGAACCCTGTTGTCGAACTTTTCGCTCGCTCTTGGAAGATTATCGGATCTCTCGTTCGCACTTTGCAATACATCACTCGAGCCGTTACAAACTGCGAGCGAGAGATCCGATGACCTCCAAAGAGCGACCCTTAGGTTAGCAGTTAACACGAAAGTAAGAGTAGCAAGCTCGGTTGAATACCAAAAAAAATGTTCATTTTCATTTACACCGGTGTAAAATTTGATATCTTAATTTAGCTGTTTGGTTAAATTAGAATTAAAAAGTAGCCTTTTTTTAGCGATCTGGAGCCATTTATTAACCATACGACCCTTTCGGTTGACGACCGCTTTAGCCTAGTTGGTAGTGACCCTGCCTACGAAGCAAGAGGTCCTGGGTTCGAATCCCGGTAAGGGCATTCATTTGTGTGATGAGCACGAATATTTGTTCCTGAGTCATGGATGTTTTCTAAGTATTTAAGTATTTATTTATCTATATAAGTATGTTTATCGTCGTCTAGTACCCATAGTACAAGCTTTGCTTAGTTTGGGACTAGGTCGATTTGTGTAAGATTGTCCCCTAATATTTATTTATTTATTTTATTTTATTCATATTTCATTTTAGTCAGTTATTTTCATTCAAGTTTTAATACATTTTCACTCTATGGGCTAATTTTTTATATGGATCTGATTAAGCCTAAAATATCCGGGATCTATTGATAGCAAAAGATAAAGAGAATAAAATAAAAGCCTTGTCGATTTATTTGACAATAAAGTATACATTAATGCTATGCCCTACAGCGTGGGAGACGACGAGCGAGGAAACCGCTTCAGCGTGCGAGGGATGGGCGCAGTTCTCGGCCGACGTTTTCGGGAACATCGCCGACCCGTTCGCCGCGAGCGACACGTTCGGAGCGAACGACGCGTTCGCGGCGAACGACTCATTCGCTGCGAGCGACGCGTTTGCAACGAGCGACGCGTTCGCAACCAACAACGCGTTCGATGCGAACGCGGGCTTCAAAGGCGAGGCGTTCGCGGACGACGCGTTCGATAGCAATGCGGCGCAGCGGCTCCGCTTGTGGCAACCTGACGGTGCGTACAGTATGACTTTACTAGTATAATATAAATGAACTAAAACAATTACTTTGCTCACCCGCGACCTTACAATAGTTACGTTTATGCAAGAAATGTGCGTTCATGCAGTTCCTCCACCTCCACACTGTACGAACACACACAAATCACATAAACCCAACCATCACCACCACCAAGCTACACTGACGCGTTTCGAACTCAACCAGAGCTCATCTTCAGAGTTACCACAACCGTATCCGTAACCGTATTGCATAAACGTAACTATTGTAAGGTCGCGGGTGAGCAAAGTAATTATTTTAGTTCATTAATATGGACCTCCGCAAAGTAACGCCTGATTCAATAAATTAGTATAATATACTTGCAACTTTCGCTTGGTTATTCTAGGTTTTAAGAGGATACGATGGCTGAGAGACTTTTGAGAAATAGGTATTTTAATGAAATGTCGCTGTCTCGCCCGAACCCCTCCGTGTCAGTACAGCGAGAGCGGGACAACTGCACCTCAGACCGTTAATAGGCGCGTAAAATTGATCAAAACGGCATTTCGTAGTCCCCTGTTTTCTTCTCGAAAACTGGACCAATGAAATTATTTTTTTCATAAATAATTAGAGGATAGATTTAGCTATGCCCCTATGTTTTCCTTTTTTTGTTTATATGAGGGATTCTTTTCTGATGAGTGTCTGAAAATGACGTTGAAATTGGGCAATTTTTTCAGTTTTTGAAAGCTCATATTTCTTATGTTAATTGAAATATGGAAAAAAAAAACTAAACATAGGGGCATAGCTGTGGTAGATACAGATTACACAGTAAAAAAAATTTGGCTCTAAAGCCATTATCCAGGGAGGAAACAGGGGACTACGTTTGTATGGAGAAATGGTGCGCATCGTATCCTCTTAACCGTCCGGGTAAACAGACGATGAGGATTCCATTTCCTAGCAGTTCGTATTGGGAAAGATGATGCGAACCGCTTCGTGCGGGCCAAGGGAACTGTAATAATAATGAGCGAAAACGTTGCATACAGAATGAGAGAGTTTTTTTGGCATGTTACACCACTTAAGTCCGGATAAGCGTAAACTTAACTATGGACAGATAGAGTTAAAAGGCTGTAGCAGGGTAAGGGAAGGAAATGTGCCCTTTTACGATAATGGGCTGGTTTTTTTTCTTCAGTTATTTGAATCTAGCAGTGCAATTGTGAATAGCTGAATTCATTCGATATGACTTTTCTTTAAAACTACATATTAAACTTTAATACAGCATTCGTTTTTCATTCGGGTGATGCAGCCAGCGAATAGGGATGTTGACGCCATAAAAAAATAGTTCGAAGACACGACTCCAGTAAAAAAACGCTTTATTTTGGCCCTGAAAACCAGGTTAATTTTCGATTAACTGCAAAATTAGATTTTTTGTTGCTTTAATACGAATAAATAGTCGCTTGATCGAGTTGGCGAACAAGTGACGTCACAAGTTGCTATTGCCATTCAAACTCTATGGGCGAATTGTGTTTTGATAGCTCATAAAAAGTACGTCAGTCGATTGGTGGTGTCAACATCCCTATTACTTCTTTAACTTATTTATTTATATATTTATCACAACTTAACTTATTACTTTACAGCAAAAGCCTCTTGGCTTGGCGTTATAGCTAATACAGTTAAACCTAATTTCCTTAAAATTACCATACAATACAATACAAATATTATTTGTTCACCAAAAACGGTACAGTAGTACAATAGGTAGACAATAGGCGATCTTATCGCTAAAAAAAAAGATCTTTTCCAGACAACCAATTTCTTAGAAATTAATAAATATACTTATATATTCTTCAACTGCGATACCTGTATATTTAGGGGCTGTTTCACCACCTTATTGTCGAACTACTGGTTACGTAACCAATGAATAAACTAAGTACTAGACAAATCTGTCGGCTAGTGTTTTTTCAGTTTCACCACTCCGGTCCTGTGCAAACTAAGTACCACTTAACTAATCGTCGGTTTAACAAAAAGTCGGAATGGCAACGTCGCATTTCACGACCACGCGTTCCTGTTCGCACACTTTCGTTCAAAAAGTTGCTCATAATTAAAGCAAAATAAATCGTAAACTGTGTAATTTTAAAATACATCTATTGTTTTGCATAAACAAATGTGTAACATTATAATTAATCCAAAAACGATATTTATTTACGATACTTTGTTAACAATAACAAAGAAAAATAATATCACGTAAAACGAATCGAAAAGTGGCGCCAAACCATTTGACAGATTAACTTTTTTTTTAATGGCGATGTACAAGTTCAGGTAGAACAAACGATTGTGCCACTGAAAAAAGTCTGTAATTAGAAAATATTACGAAATTTTGGATTTATTTTTACATACTAAAAGCGGACCTATATTTTTTTATTCAAATCTTGATATTTAAATTCTCGTTTGTAATTTTAGCATGACTTCTTTCTTTAAAAAATAAAAAATACTTTGATTTATTTTTCTGAAACCGGCTGAAGGGCTCTCCAACCATGGCCACAAAAAAATAAAGTAACTAGTTAAAAAGTTATGTGACGGTTAAAAATTCTAAATGCCACCTGATCTGATGGTCAAATTAAGAAATAGTTTGTCTGTCACTTAGCGCTAATCAAGACTGGTGAAAC
Source organism: Archips crataeganus (assembly GCA_947859365.1). Classification (NCBI taxonomy): domain Eukaryota; kingdom Metazoa; phylum Arthropoda; class Insecta; order Lepidoptera; family Tortricidae; genus Archips; species Archips crataeganus. The sequence continues at coordinate 299,839 of OX402056.1, forward strand.
AGAATTTTTTATTCTACCTGACAAATAAGGTTATGATTAAGCTAATCCGAACTTTAAAAAAAGTGGTGAAACAGCCCCTTAGTGTTTATTATCAAGGATGATATAGACTGGATTAGCAATCGTCATAGTACAGATCGTCTGCAGAAAAATAGTTGACATAAAACATAAAAAGTCACTTTAGTGAATTCACACAGCGGACATGAGAACAAGTCGGTCTTTTCAGCCACCCTGTTTAAGGTGAGTAAGGCTCGAGGAGCATATGTCAGCGCCATCTAGATTTAATAATTGAACAATTTTTCCGCGGCCGATCTGTACTATGGCGATTGCTAATCCAGTCTAAATCAACCTTGGTGTTATCTCGTTATCCCAGAGGGCAACGACGCGGGCGACATGTCAGCGGGCATGCTGGCGCTGCGGCTGGCCCCGGGCGACGACCTCAGCAGCCCCCTGGCGGACAACCTGCGCACCGCGCTGTCCGCCATGACGCCGGCCGCCGTCGCCAACATCGTCAACGCCAACATGCCGCCGCTCCCCCCGACCCCGCCGCCCCCGCCGTCCCACACCGACACCCCAGTGCGAAGTGATAGTGATAAAGTGCAAACTGACCCGAGCTCGGCCGAAGCCCCCGGGGCTGCGCCGGCGCGCGAGAGCTGATCGCCGCGCCGCCACTTCGCGTGGAGCGGCGCCCGCCCTCCGATGCTGTAGTTCACCGGCCGCATTGTAACCCGCGGGGACCGATACGCAGTCGAAAGGTATAAAGGTACGACCCGCCGCTTCTCGATTGTTGTAAACTAACTATACCCTGTCTATTTAACAGAGTTAGCGAGGCGTTCTCTCTGTTGCACTTGCACTTTTGTATGCAAATTAAAGCGACAAGAAACTGTCAGTGGGCGTCAACAATCGCACGTCGATGGCGGGCTCGGCTTACAATGCCGTTTGTTGGAATATTCGTAATATTTCTCGTGATTTTTTTGATTTTTTCTCGTGGCACCTCAAATAATTACATGTCATGTTTATTAATCTATTAATCATAATTATGTAATTTAAAGTAGTAGATAATAATATTTAAATATGTGCCCTGCAGTGGGACGTATGTGCCGGTGCATCGTCCTTATCGCTGACCAATTACGTCCATTCTCTGTTTTTCTGGTACTAACTCTGTTAAATAGACAGAGTATAGTTATAAACGCTAAGCGTCAATCGGTAGCGGCATGCTAGCCGTCCTGAACGCTATATTGCTTCTACTCTGCGGCATCTCCTTTTATATAATTAGATAAAGAAAACGTGTACGCATAGCGACTAATCGAGTAGAGGCAATTTTAGAAAACATACGAGGCGACTGATCTCTGTCACTGGTAAGTTTAGTTAGAACAAAGTTTATCGTGAGACTTGTGTCTCGCATCAGGAAATTCTGTTTAATCAGACTATTGAAGAAAAAGCTGATCTTAAGCGTGACAAAATCTCATTAACCTTAACCTCGCCAGTGGTAGCGCTGCTGAGTATCCCTTTACCTGTATCGGCTCCCGGCGGGCGGCGGCCTGGCTGCGCGGGATGCAATACTTAAATCGTTTAGATTTCCTTTGTTGTATAACTTGAGCCATAAACGCATCGGTGGCTTGTCGATGGTTCCGTCGCCTCACGCATGACTGATTTACAAACAAAATAATTTAATTAAGGAAATCTGAAAATTATCAAAAATGTTCACTAGATTCTTTAAATTGATTGCAACGTTTGATAGATTGAGCTTAATTTTTATTGCTGACCGATTTGAGAAACAAATAACGCAATTTTGCTAGCCGTGAGCATAGTGTAAATCAGCCATGAACCAAACGGATGTCGAACAAGCAGCTAACGGAGCGAGCGGCGTCGCCACTCGTGCGTTCGTCATTCCAACGTTCGCAACGTCTCGCTAACAAGTAGTGGCTGACTATTGGCTGTGTCTGTAATTATAATGATACCGGGAACAGTAACGGAGTCACGTTGCGTGGCGCTGGCCGCGTCCGACCCTGAAGCCTTCCGAACTTAGCCTTATTCTGTTAGAGTTATATTCGATCAAGGTCTGTATATAAATGTATAGGTAATTAAATAATTTGGGCAATTGAATCGAGCTTTATATTTTGTACATAGAGTGGCCGCAGCGGAGTCGGCTTCTTGGGTAATCTGAACCTGACAATTGACTGCCCGAGTCACAAACATGGTTTACCATTATGACTACCCGTTAAAATATATTCTAGTAGTTATGTAAATAACTAAAAGTATCCGTTTTAGTTATGCGCAATAAATTGATCACATCATTTTGATTGAAAGATATGTATTAAAGTGGATGTATGTATATGCATTTTCAGCAGAGCCGCCTTCCGTTTGACTCGAGTAGTACCACGTAGTGCAATATCGGGCGCGCTGTGCATAGTGTAGGCTAAGAGAGACATCGACGTGATCCTAATACTTAATCGTTGTATTTGTCTTTTAATTCGTTGTTTGTATAGAATAACCCTGTGTAAAAAATTCGAAATTTAATATATCGTGGCAATTTGATGTCTTGTAAGTAACTTAAAAGTTAAAAGTCTTGCAATTTACATCGCAAAAGTCAGCAAAGTGTGATATGTCATTTTAAAGACCTGTATTTTGATGAAGTTAGCAACGAAAAATAAACAAAATGAATAGTTTCGGACACATGGATGTTGCCAAAGAATATTGCCACATTGCTCGGATGCCAATGCGTGTAAATTTTGCGGAATATGTCAGTTAGTGAAATTTGAGGGTAATTACAGACGGACTGCATTCCAACCGCAACGTAACTTTTAACTGCCGACTGACCATACATTTTCGATTGCAGTTTTTTTTTTTTTATGTAAGAGGTGGCATACGAGCAGACGGGTCAACTGATGGAAAGCGATCACCGTCGCCCATGGACACCCGTAACACAGGGGGCATCACAGGTGCGTTGCCGACCCTTTTAGGAATTGGTAGGCTCGTTTTTTAAAGATCCCTAAGTTGTAACGCTCCGGGAATGCTGCCGCAGAAAGCTGATTCCAGATCTTTGTCGTGCGAGGAAAGAAGTTTCGCTTAAAACGCACGGTACTAGAATGCCAATCATCAAGATGGTGAGGATGGAAAGACAAACGGTTCCTCGAAGTGCGCTAGTGGAATTTAGCCGCAGGCAGCAATTCGAACAGTTCGTCAGAATAGATAGATACGATAGATACGGTATAATATACAGAGAGACGCCACATCCCTCCGCAAAGCCAAAGGATCGAGTAGGCCAGAGAGTGCCTGATTACCGACAAATCGAGCAGCTCTACGTTGGATGCGGACAAATGGAAGAATTTGGTACTTGGGTGCCCCAGCCCAGAGATGAGAGCAGTACTCCATGTGCGGCCTAACCTGCGCCTTATAAAGTTGTAAGCGATGGGCTGGCGAGAAGTACCGTCCCGCTCTATTAAGCACCCCTAATTTTTTAGAAGCTAACTTAGCTTTGCCTTCCAAATGACCACGAAACTGAACATCACTCGAAATGTCGACACCCAGGATCCCAATAGACGATAGTTCTCTTGCAGTGAGTAAAACTGTACGCAAACTGCATGTTAGCTGTGATCTAAATGATCGGGCAGTCGGCAGTTGGCAATGCAGTCCGACTGTAATAGTCCTAAAGGACTGATTGGGCAACGGAATAGTGACACCGGATAATGTCTGGTGGTAGTCTGAGTAGACATGCAGATGACAAATTTGACTGTATTTTGTTATTCTGCGATAACTGTTGATCTTTGTAACGATCTAAGATTCACACAATAGTTTACATTTCGGATCTGAACGAATTGTGAATTTGTTACTTTCTTTAAAATGTGTTCAATTCATATTCAATTTGAGGCGTTGCATCGTATGAAAGTAATTTTGTTAGACAAATTAGCGGAGTGAGCAACGCATAGCCTTATTCGCGTACCTAACGTTACGGACGTCTCGAGTCGCTGTAGAGTTTAATTGGAGTGTTTGAGCGGCGCGGCGGGGTGTCGGGGCGCGACGCTCGCGTAGTTGATTACTTTAGCTTAGATTTAAATGTTCAGCTCGCCGGTCCTTCGCACCTCGCGAGATACCGTATCATATCGGCCGGCAATATCACTCGACATATCCGTAGGCCGCCGCCGCGGTTTTCCTTTCCCTGTAGACAGTAGTTAGCGCCGACCCCCGCCGCTCGACTTGTCTTAGCTATCGATAGTTGATTATCCGTTGTTTAAAGATTATTTACAGCAATGTGTATTCTTTGGAACTTGTTTAGCATTATTTAGGCTTCCTGTGACGTTATCTTCCACTATGCAATCGTTTATAAGAGTGCAATCGAGATCTCCGTTTCATGTAGTTAGTCTGAACATATCTCTGAATATCAATATTTTAGTATAAGTTGATTTTGTTTATCGTGGTGGTCGACTCGCATCGGACTACATCGAAGAGTGTCTTCAGAGCATCATGTAATGGGGATGATGACACCATCAATCAACTGACTTGCTTTTATGGACAGTCAAATCACGATCCTCTGTAAAATTTTGTATGGCAATAGCTAGTTATAATGTCGGCTTGTAAATTTTGCAGGTAATAGAAAATTAATTTGGTTTTCAAGATTCGCGTCTTGAATTTGTTGTTTTTTTTGGTGACATTACCCTATTATCAGTAACAGACACAAGGCTACGGCTGATGATGTATCGAGCCCCGTGGTGTCTGTTCAGAAGTGAGTCTTCCCTAGTTTTACTGCAGAAGCGGAAACTAGTGAAGTCTATCACCGCACAAAGCTATGGCGACTGACTGTAGCAACTACTGCACCTAAGTTTTGTTTCGCACGTCGTTAAACCGCATTCAGTCGCCGCGATAATGAGGACACTTACATCAAAGCTACCACCGTTTTGTATTAAACTGCGTGTCCATGAGATCCCATGTATCTTGTTTGGGTACCGAGAGCATTTAGTTGTAGTGTTGATATTTTTGCTTTGCCGATACTTAATGTCTGTTTGATTACCCCACGGTGTAACGTAAGGAGGCCTTGTATAAAATACATTCGTGCGTTTTTATGTCTGTTACCTCGTTCTCGTGATGTAAAGTGCCAAAACGTTCTGTTTTTTACATTGCGGAGTTTAAACTTGATGAGTTGAATTGGTAAATTCTATGCGTTGTTTTTGCCGACGGTGAAATTCTCGCTCGCTCGGCGGTTAGGTTGACGACATGATCGGTTTTACATTTCAATGTTTCCTAAACATATTGTGAATTCATATCGTAAATAAAGTTTAATTTGATAATGTACAAAGCAAGGTCGCTTTAGTTCAAGACCCTCGATATCATAGAGTTCCGGTGTTAAGTATTGAGCGATTGTAAATTGTTTTATACTCACGTTTGTACATTTATGTTCACGAATTATAAATGTTCAGCGGGCGCGCCGCAGCCTCGGTTGGGGACTGTTCTTCATTGAATGACTTAATTATTTGTGAATGGAATGGTTTTGTTTCTTTGAGCCTCGCCCAACAATGTTGTCATTGTGCTAGGTGGTGCCTAGTGTCCAAGTTGTATTGCTGCGAAGTGGACATGATATATTTTCGGCGTCAATCAGCTTACCGTGTCGACTTGGAACTCTGCAGTTGCCATTGATGCTGTATAAACAATCCAGGCGGCTTTAACAAGGAAACAGAATTACAGTACGGCACCACTCGAAAATTAATGAGAATACATTTCGTGAGCCTATCTTTTAGACAATGTACTATTTCAAGAATGCGAATGCCTTTGTATCGCTCGGTACGATCAACTAGAGTTTTACTTAATTTGGAATCGCATTAGCACTTAGTAAAAGCTCTCGCATTGAAACTTATTCTCATGTAATGTTATCAACCCTGGAAAAGAAATTATATTTATAAAAAAAATGAAGTATGGCAGGACCCTACTAGTTTTTAAACTTTTTATATTTTCATTTAACTATTAAGGTTGCATTGATAGTTGTGTCGTACTGTGCCGACGCTGCGCGCGCCGCACGATGTGATGACCCATTGTGATGAGACGGGCGGCGCCGCGGGCCACAACACACGCCTGATATCCCTCCAATTACCGCATATACTGATAGTCATCCTGTTCTTCGAGAACATTCCTCTCACGACATGTAGTACTACGATGAGGTACAAAGACGGGGTGAATCCAGAATGTCGAGGTTGCCATTAAAGTTTACCATAATTTTTCGTTCTGTACTCGAGACTAGAACAAGATGATTTCTTGCTATCAATATTAGCTACCCTTATTGAATAAAAATGTATTAAACCAATGAGCGACAATTTAGTGACGTCAAATTTATCCCGTCTTACCACTTACTACATATCCAAATTATTATTGAGAATGAATATTTGTATTGCCGCGGCGTCGCTCGCAAGGTGCTAACTATAAGATTTTGTACGTACCCACGTTTGTATGTCTGTTTGTAAGTATTGTAAGTTAATATCGCTTGTGTGTCGTCTGATCCCGCGTCTGTCTGTACCTCGATGTGTATTGTAATAGCATTTGTTAGTTTTAATGTGAGCGGTGCGACGCTGTGCGGGTCTTTTTTACCACAGTTGGTATTACAATTTTACAATGTTATGATTTGACTTAGGACCTCATTGGTGGTTTGGACTTTCTGTTTTTTTATAAATTGACGTCTGGAAGTTGGTGTTTTATAAATAACATAGGCTACATCCGCACAACGCCGCGCCGCGTCGTTGGGAAGACGCTCACGACGCGTCACAAGACGCCAGCGCTAACTAAACCGACGGCCGGCCCTTGCAAGCCAACCGCTGTTTGGTTCAGCGCGGCGGACATCCGTCTTCCTGCATCTAGTTATACCTAAGTGTTAGCACCCGTGAGTTGCAATTGTTAGTGCAATTAACTCTTTGATTTTTCGTGTTTCCCCCCTTGCATTCACTGTAAATAACAATTTGATAGTAAAATGTATTCTGTATAACGCATGTACAAGTCTGGTACCAAATTACATAACTATTATAAAATGTTCAGAATAATTTCACCTAGTGCGTTGCGACGGCATTTTTGATATACACCAATCTTAGATTGACGCGTCGCCAGCGAGCTGCTCACTCATTGGCCGGTCGCGACCCGTATTTACACACTAGGTGAGATATTTGTATATTAAATAATTATAATTAGTGGATTTGTAGCAAAAATTATATTGGTATTTTGTATTGAGCGAGTGTGATGTGATGACATGTGATCCTTTAGCTCGCTTTCAGGGGAACTTCAACGATTTTTATGAATCATGATGTACAGGATTTTGTGATAACTACGTTTTTGACCTTCAGCTAACTGCGACCGTCCTTGATGTTTTCTTAATGCTTGTCATAGTGTAACATAGAACTTTATCTGAATGTCAAATATTACTTAACACGGCGGTCGCTGTCGCGTACGTATCGCGACTAAAGATGTAATTATTAAGAGAGACTTGTCATGTAATACTTTCACGGTTCAGTGTACCCTATAAGCAGGTCATACAGTCAGCGACAAATAGTTCGTGGCACGCAAAGTGGCAAAATAGTTTGCAACACGTCTTTGTTACAGTTGGAATAAGGTGTCGTTGCGAATTTTTTGGCCATATTAAGTGTCACGAACTATTTGACGCTGACTGTACCATAACACATGGCGCGTTTTGAAGTGTCTGTATAGTATAGTCGATCAAGTCAGTGATTTTACATTTCCTAAATTAGGAAAAATAATAAATTGTAATTTTATGTCTATGTTTAGGGAGCACTATCTGTCATCTTGTGCACGAGTGTTTGTAAGTTTATTTACATTATTATGTTGTTATGTGTTTATTATTATTAATATATATTTCTTATAAATGTTTATTGTATGTATGCTTAGTTTTAGTTTTGTGTATTTTTGTTATTGCTATTATTTGCTGTAAATTGCACCGCCTGATGAAATCTATTCCATACTTCTGTTGTAAAAGGTTGCTTGGATGAGATTCGCTCTGATTTAGCTATTGCTGGCCTTGCATTGTTTACTATTTATTATGTTGAATAGAGTCATTGTTAGGCGGCTGTTTGTTACATTGACTTGTAAGTGATAATAGTCTTTATTGGCTTAAACCCTACCCTGGTGGGTAAAGAAATTTTTTGGTCGACTATACACTGGATTATTTGATCTCGGTAGATGCGGAAGAAACCTGTAAAAGTATTAAATGACAGTGTATTGTAAAGCGATCACCGTTTTTTCTTAGTTTACATTCACTATTTATAGTTAGGGAGGCGAATAGGGGAATTTTCGGCAATACTCGAGCGTGGCAGTTTAAGATATGAGAGATACCTTAGACCTAATAGAACAACCTTGTAAAGTATTTAGCTCTATATGTAGTGACGCGCGCCTAGGATAGACGATCAGATTAGTAAAAAAAAATGGATAGTCTGAAATACTCGAGCGCGTCAGATTAAGATATTGGGGATTGATTTTAGTGTTTAAAGACTAAATTTAACTAATCTGACGATAAGTCCTTGACGCCGCCGAGTTATAGGGTCGCGAACTTGTAAAAAAAAACGTTAATCCGGCATTCTCGAGCGCGATTTTTTTATTTTTTATTTTGAAGAATATAATCTAAAACTTACTAAAAATACAAAATCTGCCGGTTTCCGCATGACCGGAAGTGTGGAGGAGCCATTTCGTCTTCCTAAGAACGCGTTACGGCATATAAGTCGCGAACGATACATTTTACAAAAAAAAAGTTTAAATAAACAAAAAAGGTAATTTTATTTTACACAAAAAAGGTCTCTTTACATTTTTGTCCAAAGTTAAAACTTTTTGACTTGAAGCATCATAAAAACTCAAACTCCCGGTTTTTTGAGTATATCTCGAAAACTGAGGGTGTTAAAAAAAATTTATATGAAATAACGATGATTAAATTATGTGACTTTTATTATATCTCAAGTCAGATTAAGAGAACCCACCAACATTTTTGTCAGATTAAAAAAATATGCTTTCAGGATACCGGAGGACGCGCTCGAGTAAATTTTTTTTTTTGCATTTTTGACTACTTTATATGCCTACCCCCACCACGCAAACCGGCAGATTAGTATACCGTTGTTATCAGAGGCACTCGGGGCATACGTAGTATGAATATCTGACGCGCTCGAGAATGCCCAAGTAACTGTTTTTTTTTAACATTTTTGAAAAACCGTACACGCCAAACCCACCGCTAAAATGGTTTTTGCCATACGAGCTTTTCTTTTCGAAATTATTTTATCTTTCGATTTTGATAGGTCTCGACGGCGCCGTTGAATTACGCCATTTAGCTACCTCGCCTCCCTAACTATTATGACATATATTTTGTAATAACAAATAACTGACTGGTGTCGACAGGGCGAAGTGTTTCCATTGAGTAACTAGGCAGGCTATCCTAATATCTGAATTTGATCTGTCGAATAAAGGTAGCAACCATGTGAACGACATCTCAACAGGAACAGGAACTGTTGTTGTAATACTGAATGGTATTCTAGCACTAGCAGAGTTTTAGAAATCACGGATAAAAAGTAACAAAAAAATTAAGAAAAATGAAATAGTGAACTAATGATGGGCGGTTGAAACGCCAAAGAATCGTTGGCTAGGTAAATAGTCACCTCCATGCTAAAATCAGCTAATTTGGCAAAAATGTGATTTTGGTTTCGAATGTGTTCTAAGTGTAGAAATGCACAATCTATCAAAGTTTTATATCTGTAATTATGTTAAAAATCTATTAAAAAAATACCGCGGCAAGTACCCGGTTTAAACTCGCCGAAGAAAATCGCTTGTTTGGTAAGTTCCCTAAAAATTACATTTTTGCTGATAGGCAAGTTTGACAGGGAGGTGGCTGGTCATTGGCTTGAGGTTGATGTGTTGACATGGTTGCTTGGTGGTCGGCGGTCAATGCGGAGAACCGCGTGTAAACGAGAACTGTGCCTTCCGGGCCCCGGGGCGGCCCTCCCCCCGCGAGCCGGCCGCGCCCCAGCGCCCGAGACATAATAAATGCTCGTAATGTATTCTATTGTATTTATATCATAGTTAAAAGTTTTATTAAAAAAGTTGCTCAATACATTTGGTGTTTTTTTTCGAAGTTCTAATGTTGGATGAGAGTTTGAGAAAAGGTCTGCGTAGAGCTTGTACTTATAGAGATCTTTAAAATTGTATAGGGATTTGTTGAATGCGACAAAAGTGTTTTGGCATAAAATAAATAAAAGATGAAAAGCAATGTTCTTTTTAACTCATTTCCAGGCCCCATCTATGTAGATACGCTACTACAAAAATAATCATTGTTATATTGTTTACCTATGCAAGATTAATTTAAAAACAAAGAATATTTCAAATGAAATCAATTGATTTTCTACCATATTGTAAAGGGAGCAAGGTCGAATCTTTGTGTAGATTTATGTGGTCGCTGTATGCACTATGCCTGGAAAAGGGTTAAAAATGTTAAAATCTCAAAAACCGCCGAACAATGGCCTAGAGCAGAACAGGGTTGATTGTAGAGATGTAGGTACTTGATCTGTGAAGTTTATTCTGGGCTTACATAATGTTTGCTTCACGGTATTTCAGTATTTGTAAAATCATTCTACAGTTTCTGTCAAAAAGAGTAACATACTTAAAAAGTTGTTGAGAGCATAGATTTAGTATAAATGAGTAATTTTCAAAAAAAAATGTACACATTTATCCTTAATTGCGTACAATTTTTTGAAAAGCCCTATTTAATTAAATTAAACTTATTTGATTCATTTGTGTAACGAAAGTTACCCATATAGTTTGTTTGACTAACTTTCGTTACACAAAGGACGCGATCGTGATTTTGTTTTTACTAGACCCTTAATTATGTTTTTTTTTAAAACGACCCTAATATACAATAGTCACTGATATTAGATTAAAGAAATTACAGCTAGTTTGAGCGTGAAAATGGTGTTACCCATATGGTAACGCTCTTTCTTATATGTAGATCTATTGCACTAGTATTCTCCTAAGTCTGGATATTGGTCGCATTCGCAAGCCGAAAGAAGGGTGAACAATGAAAGCCACAAAGTATTTCGATAATATTTTATTTTCATAATTTATTTATATAATGACTAATAATCATCTACCAAACTAAATAATAAATATAATTCAACAGCATCCTTTATATACAATATGTATAGTTATAGTATTATAATTTCCTCATTTCCGAACGTTTAAAAAAGGAGACAGTCGTTCAATCGATACAAAATAATGAAATCGACGACCATTATTACAGATTAACAAGTAATAATTTGCCACAAGTTTTTTTTTGTTTATTCATTTATTTACAATCTTATATTAATTTAGTCCCATAATTTCCAAATGAATTATCAGCGTTTATCAGCTTCTGAACAGAACTACTAAATATAACCTTTTAACTCTGCATAACAATTTAATAAAATTGAGAAAACTTAACTGTCCTTTTTACACTAGTGCAGCACAGCCTCGGCAAGAGCGGGAGGTCCGAGGCGTGGGGGTGGGGGGGGGGGGGGGGGGAAGAAGCTACGAGACTAGACGTATGGCAAACTGAATAAGTGTGGACACTATCCATGTTGCAGAGGGCGGCGGGTCGCGGGCCTGCCCTCGCCCCAAGCCTGCAAGCCTGCCGTGCAACGGGGGTCAAGTTGGAACTACTGAACCCCCCAAACAGCTTACAATACCAGCCTCGCCCCGGACTTACACTCGCCAACTAATCTCGGGTAAACTGTCGATAAATATACAATAGACTTTAGTCGTCTGCGACGTGGCATAACACAATATACTTACTTAAAATTACTCCGTTTTAATGTGAAAATAAAAAGCCTACGCTCTAGGTTAGGTTGACAGCGGAGCGAGTCTCCGACCTTACTAGACTGATATGAGGCGTGATACGCAAGCGGCAGGTACCTGGGGGACGAAACATCTCGACGTTCTTTATAAAATGTACCATCTGGCTAAACTCTGTACGAAAATATTCACTTTTCGAGTAAAATCCGGCTTCACCGACAGGTATACCGCTCTATTCCAAAATAATCTGGTTAAAACAGTTACGATATCGGACTAGTCGTCACATTTGCACAAACGGAACTACAACTATTAAAATCTAAATTAAAATACGTTTACAAATTGTGTAACAAGTATGTATAACACAGCGTCAAAACAGTACAAACCTTTGGCATCCAACGTTATACAGCTGAAGATATAATACAGACACACGCTAACTAAGACGTACAACTAAACCGAACTAGCATCTCTATAGAGAGTATAAAATCCAAGCTAAGTAAGGCGATTAAATGACATTGGACGAAAATACATTATCCAAAGGAAGTACCGAGTAGAGGAGACGACGGGGCGGCGGTGCCCCTTATTGCTGCGATACACCGCGCTGGCCTCGAGGCCAGCCACGACAGCTTTAGTCGCACTTTACACAAGAACAGTAGTTATCGCTCTATTATTTATATTTGTTTAGCTAGCAACACCGACACGACACCGATTGGTCTGGTTTACTTTAGGCTGGTAACCCACACGTAGTATTGCTATTCTTTGTATAGGCGCGACGCGGCTACGCCACAGGTGTAATATATAAACACTAACAATAATATAACTTTAGTTCACTAGTACACGCTAAACAAATGTCGGGGCGAAACGTAAAAGTGTCGAAGACCGCGGCGCGCGCGGCCACAATAGAAACGAACTGACGAGTGTAACAAAAATTATTGTCATCCAATGCTTAATTTTCCAATCTTTATAAGTATCTCTTTATTCATTATGTACTTAATACTTTATACAGATCAACATCGTCGACTATCATTATTGTTATCCATTATATTACTTAAAGTTCATTTGTTACTTTCATCGTATCTATAAAAATTTACAACTAGCCGTCACAGGACCGACGCGGAGCTCGGAAACGAACGCAAAAGTCCAACGAGAGGAGCCGAAGGCGGCCCGAGCGGAGCCGAGGCGGCCCGAGCGGAGCCGAGGCGTCCCGAGCACAACCGAGGCGGCCCGAGCGGCGCTGCGGGCACCACATTGTATAAAAAGAGTTAAATACAATAGTTCATAATGCTTTCGATTATTTACATTATCACATCGCGTGAAGGATCGCGGCGGCGCTACGTATGTACAGCAGCGGCCCCGGAGGGACGAGGCACGGAATAATTGAACTCGCGTCGCGGCCGCGCGAGGGGCGACCAGTTTGTGCGTTCATTCATTTCGAGTCACGCCTGAGGGAGTCTAAAGTTAGGTTCATAAGATCTCTACGGTAGCTAAGCTCTAGCGGGCGGCGACGGCCCGGGGGGCGGCCCGGGGCGCGGGGCCGGGGTCGCGGCGGGGCCGGGCGGAGCACGCGCCCCCTCACAGCTGGTACCACTTCTTGTCCTTGTACTTGAGCATCAGCTGGTGCGCCGACGACGAAAACTCTGCCGACAAACATACACTCATTATAATTACACCACGCTCCAGTAAAAGCTGCCACGGTATCGCGCCCGGACGTACTCGTCAGACGTGTTTTTCGCGGCGCGGCGCAGTGCGCGCGGTATCTTTTTGGTGAATAGTAGGAACTGGATTAACGAACTTGGGAAAATTAAAGGAAGTGAATGAAACCGTTAACAATTTTTTAAAGTTAAAAGTTAATCCGTTAGCCCAACAGTTAACTTCGTTAATTAACGATTAACGAGTTACTGCTCAGCTGTGTTGACAGCGGTGTGTTACCTGCGGCCTGGTTGGACATGCGCTCGGTGCGGTCCTCGAGCTGCGAGAGCTTGTCGCCGCGCTCCTGCGCCAGCAGGTGCGCGCGCGCAATCTCGCTGGAGGCGGTGGAGGCGCGCGCGCCGAGCTGCTCCAGCGTCTCCTTGTTGGAGCCCGGGATGTGCTTGGCCACGGTGCGGCTCGGCTTGCCGCTGCCCTCGCCGACTGCAAACGGACCAACAATATTTTCAACACAACAAAAAAGTGTTAAAAAATAGTAATAGGTACCTACCTACTAAAATAATACCTAAATGAAATGAATTGTTTATTGCTCGAATGTGAGTAATTACAAAAGGTTCACTTGGCGTTGCGTGTTCGCGTTGCGCTATTGCCATCTCCGTCTTTCACGCTAGAATCGGCATAGTGCTCCTCTCTCGCACACGCAACTATTTCGTGAAATACGCCAAGTGAAGTGCCAGCATAATGTATGATCCTATCCCGTATCGGTCTTTTTAGCCACGAGCGCAAGTGCCGCCAGGGTGCTACTTAAATCATCTGTCACAGATGTAAAGGCCTATTATTATTATTAATGTATGATATAAAAAGTGCGTTGCAGTCAGCCGTCGCAGCCTAGGCGTGGAAGAAGGCAATTGCTGGCTGAATACCTATTGATTTAAACGAACGAGCTTTCGACAGACATTTTTGAGAAAAATCTAATATACAATTATCTCGTGTCACGGTGTTTGTTATCGAACTCCTCCGAAACGGCTTGACCGAATTTGATGATTTTTTTTTCTCTATACTCGGTAGGTCTGAAAATAAGTCGTAGGCTATTTTTTATACCCCTATTTTTCGCAGACAGAGTCGCGGGCAACATCTAGTAATCTATAATAGTCTTAGAGGACAAATTATTTGTCAAACACCCGCTGCGCACGGTGCTATAAATCATTGGTGTGCTAGGGGCAGACGCGTGCCATCGATCATCACTAAAATAAATAACGATAACCATTAAAATAAAGAACAGTAGGCGCTGGCACTTGGTAGTATAACAATAATTGCAAATAGTCTAGTCTTATGGAAAATGAAGGTATGCATATCCCCAAAAATCTCAGGAGTTTCTTGAAGGCCTCTGAATGTGCCGCCGCGCTTGCCGCCCCGAGATGGTCCTTGGGAAAACACTTTTAAAAAATGAGTAACATCAATTAGAAAGGGCATATGGTCATTAACATTCTTTTGGTTTCATATGTGTCAGGTGCTATTTTTTTAAAAAGCGTTTTTCAACTAAGCATATTTTAAGGCTGCGTTTCCACGAGAGATGTGCGAGGGATGTGTTTGTCATGAACCAATAGAAACACTTCATACACTTAGGACCTTTTAAATGAAGTGTTTCTATTGGTTCATGACAAACACATCCCTCGAAACGCAACGCATCCTCGCACAGCTCCGGTGGATACGCAGCCTAAAAGCCTTGTGTTTAGGATCAGGGGAACGTAGAAGCGTTTGGAGGCCCCGGGCGGACCGCGCCTTGCGCCCCCCCGTTAGTCCGCCACTGAGTGGAGGTATAGTCGGAGCGTGAACTCACACAGCTCCTCGCGGTCGAGCGGGCGCGCACCGCCGCCGAAGAGGCCGCGGAAGAAGCTCTCCTTGGGCGGCTCCGGCATGTCGCGCGCCAGGAACAGCTCGCCCAGCATCTCGCTGAGCCCCGCGCTGCCACACCACACCACACAATTAAAGAACGCACTGGGCCCAATTGGCTAAGTAAAGTTTTTTTAAGAGGTGCTAATTATATTTTTTTTCGACAGTCGGCGTTCTGAAGATCGAGAAACTGCAGCTGTTTTATTTTTATCTCCTATTGTTTACTGGAAATATTTTTTTAAGTGTTCGAGTTGACATTTGTGAGATTTAATGGCTGACAAGCCGTTCGTGCTCAGTACTTAGTAGAAACCAGTAGAAACAGAAAAAAAACGAAGTCATCTGTCACTTTTGTCCATGTCAAACCGTTTGCGTTTCGTTTGCTTTGCGTTTTGGTGTGATTTTTGGACTATTTTTAACGACCTCCGCACAAAATCCGGATTTAAAATTTTACTGCATTTCGCCACGAATTATGCACGATAATTAAATCACGATTGAATATTTTCGATCATTATTTTGGAACTGCTTTTTTGACAATGCAAAGTAAACGAAATGCAAACGGTTAGATTTCATTTGACATTGACAATTGACTTCGTTTTTTTTTCTATTTCTACTAAGTACTGAGCATGAACCGCTTGTCAGCCATTAAATCTCACAAATGTCATCTCGAACACTTAAAAAAATATTTCCAGTAAACAATAGGAGATAAAAATAAAACAGCTGCAGTTTCTCGGTCTAGAAGACGACTACTGTCGAAAAAAAATATATTTAGCACCTCTTCAAAAAAGTTTACTTAGCCAATTATGGTCATATGGTCGCGTTCACAATTAGACACGGTCCGATCACACGAGCGAGCAAATGACGGCCTCACGGTCCCAACGGAAGACCAGCGCTGGCTCTCGAGCCGGCATTATGCTGAGGTGGGTCCGTTTTGTGATAGTTGCTTTACATTGTAATCTTTATGCCTGTTGTTTGTAGCTGTCACGAATAAATGTTTTATCTTTCTTTTCATTCTTTCTTTCAATTGCATAACAAAGTACAACTAATATTACAAGCGGAACTCTCGCTTCAGTTATATTAACTAGAAAGGGAGTTCCGCTTGTAATATAAGTTGTAATTTGTTATGCAATTGGGCCCTGGTCATGTTAACGAACTACAACCTTACCCTCCTACTTCTTGCTTCTCCGCAATAACTACTTGGGCATTTTCTTTTTAAAGCGCGCAATTTAATGAGGAAATTTTGGGTACGCATAATCAACAGCGCTATTGATTGTGATGATAAAAAATATCCCTAATTTCTCATACTTAAAAATTTTTATGTCCGTTTTGTGACGAGCTGGAAACTATATGAAAAAAGTAACAAAACTGATTCAAAAATAGGGACACTTTGTTTCTTTATGAAAATGAATACTTATTTTGAATAAGAACCCAAAATTTCCTCACCAAAGTAACGCCTTAATCGTTCAACTATTGGAAATGTTCTACAATTAGTTTGAAAAAAAAAAAACTGAACCTCTACGGCGGTTGCTGCATTTATTGGCCTGCATAAGGTTAAAGTTAAAAAAAAAAATTTTTTTTTGCGCTGATTGCTTTTAATGTCTTAGCTTGCATTGGCATCTAAACTACATGTTTTTATCAAAATTCTAATCATTCATTCTGTATCAATATTCACTAAAGTGGGTGAAATTCGACTTGTAACATTTGATCCAAACAAAGACCTATCAAAATTTAGAATTTTTTTCCGAATATTTAAAATCCCGAGTGCTTCATTTATCCGAATGCATTTTTTTATGAAACTGTAAATATTTCAGGATTTAACCTAACCTAAAGGGTTCTACACGATGGTCCTGAAATAAATCCTGAAATATTTACAGTTTCAGAAAAAAATGCTTTCGGATAAATGAAGTTTTCGGGATTCTAAACCTTCGGAAATAAAAATTTCTAAACATCGATTTGTAAGGTTGGTAGTTTTTTTATCTAGTTAAGGCCTATTGGAACTGACATGTTCAATCCACTTGATCAAAGTTCCTTAAAATAAAGATTAAAAAAAAAAAAAACATCGATAGGATCCCAACAAGGACACATTAACATAAATAATGAATTAACGCTTGTAAAAGTGGTCGTAGGTTTACTTAAAGCTCTTAAAGTCAGAGAATAAGTTTGACACTCACCAGAACTCGGCGTCGATGGTGAACTTCTGTATCTCAGTGGGCGAGGCGAGGTAGAGGCCGTGGCCGCGGTTACTGAAGCAAAATGTCTTCGCTATCCTGCAACATGTACTTCTGTCACACCAGCCCTCGCCGCCGCCAGTCTAAACATCCGCCGCGTAACTGATACCATCACAGCAGCTGATTGCCATAGTTGCCGTGGGTCAACGTTTTATTACTGCAATTACTCTTACGCTTATTAAAAAAGCAAAAAGATATACCTAGTCTGACAGAATTTCTGATAATTAAGTCTTGAGAGACGAGGGCCTAATATTATGAATTTACGAATGAATTTAGCTTATCTTTTCACGTTCAAAAGGTGTATTCCGTAAGATCGCCATGGTCTTCTTTATCAATTCACTGGAGCTATAGTAGATATTGCAAGAAAATCTATATCTAAATGTTACTTATTGGTGGCGGATGTTTTAACTGGTTGAATCATTGACTATGAACTAATTGGCTTGTCAAGTAAGTAGGTATTTAACGTTGAAATGACTGAGATAGATATAGCCCAAATTTTTGCGAATTGTTATGCAATTAATTCAATATTTTATAATGTTACTCGAGTCGAGGACTTCATAGAAAGTTAATCTATTACGGCAGAATATTAAAATGTCTCACCTTGAATCATCCTCAAATCCGTAAGTGATGAAATCTAGTGGATTAAATATATATCTAACATGTAAGCTTAAATAACAACTCGATCTAGACAAAATGACCGCTAATCGCATTCCCGTTAAACATACATTCAAATAGAAAACGTCCAGAAGCGTTCATGCTTTAAGCTTTGAGGTAAGAGAAGGAAACAGAAAGAGCAAGAACCAGCCAGTAGACAGCAAAACGGTGTACATTCGTGTGGATACTGTAGAAGAGGTATAACAGTGTGGGTAGAGTAGGTAGAGTATGTGAGAGTGCACCCGGGTGTGTGTGTGTGCGTGGGCGAGTGGGCTGAGTGGGAACTATCAAGCACAGTCGCAAGCAGCGCGCGGCCGCCGGCCCGGCGCGCCGGCGCCGCCGCAGCCGGGAGCCGGCGCGCCGGCCCGGCGCCGCTACTACCGAAACACAGGGAGGGGAGGGTCCAAGCTGAACGCACATGAACAAACACGTCTAGAGACGCAACAGAGGCCGGAGTGAGTTCCACATTACAGGTGGCGGAACATGGCTAACGCATGTCATTGTGTGTCGGTGACTTACTGGTCCGTGTCTTCGTTTACAATGAGCTGTTGGCCCCATATGGAGAGCATTGGGTCTACGATACCCCTCTGTTTGGACTGTGTCTGGAAGCTACCAGGAACACAGACAGCCGTCAGTATGCGCTCGCGCCGCGGCGGGCCGCCTGCCTCCCCCTCCGGGGCGGGGGAGGGAGGCAGCGCGCCCCGCCGCGTCCGGTACTAAGGTAAGTGTACTACGAGACGGGCGATGCAGGGTCACACACTAGTCGTCAGAGGTCGGTTAGCGGAGCATCCGGTGTTAGGTCGACATTCCATGAACGCTGACGATATGGTCGGGCGGAGAGGGGAGTGTATGCACAACAGTAGGCCGCGGCACCGCGCGGCAGACTGTGGGAGCGGGGCTCGTGTATATCGATATGTCGGTTGGAACCGCGATTCCAACGTGTGTCTAATGTGTGACGGGAGCGTCTTATCTCTTAAAACTGAAAAATAGATGAAGAGTGCCAAATATCGGAAGCACAGGTGGTGCTCGATAGATTTGCGATTCGGTCTACGTTGTGAACAGAAGTAGCGCGACGGTGGCGGTGCGGGCGCCGCGCGCGCGTCGGGGCCGGGGGGGGGGGGCGCCTCCCGGGGCTCGGGCCCGGCGCGGGCGCGGCGCCGCCAGCGCAGTCACAGGAAGTCGGTCGTCGGGCTCCCAAATGATAAAATAGCAAATAATTCAGAACGTGGTCCCGGCTGATGGCTGACAATGATTGCGAGAACCGTAAAAATGACAAATCGTTAGCTGAAAAACAGCATTCTCATGCTGAAAAATTTGCGAAGCCAGGAACGACTAAGGTACCACTAGGACAAAAGAAGCCGTTTATCATTTAGTGCCTTCGTCGGGTGCAGAGAATCGTCTAGGTGGTGTGTGTCACGTGACAGCTATCGTGAGTGACACGACGCACGACATCCAGGCCGGCGGGCCCGAGGGCGGGCGCCCGCCGGTGCCACCAGCACGCCCTGCGGCCGCGCGGCCTGCCCCGCGTGGTGGTGGCACCGCGGCGCGGGGCGGGGGGGGGGGGGGCGGGGGGGGGGGGGGGGCTCACCTCAGCTCGGACAGCGGCAAGAAGTCGGCGTGCACGAGCGGCCGCAGCGACGGCAGGCTGTACGCCGCCAGGTGACCCGTCGACAGGTAATTGACAAGACATACACTATCTGGAACACATACAGGTAGAACACATTAAATGTATAATACGCGTTACTCCAGGTTACAAAATATCTGTGTGCCAAAATTCATCCAAATCGTTTAAGCCGTTTTTGCGTAATGGAGTAACAAACGTCTAAACATGTAAACTTTTGTATTTATAATATTAGTAGGATAGATTTGGTCGGGCTGAAGTCACTTTCGATGCAACTACAATAGTATCCAAACGTCGTTCAGTAAACAAGACGCGCAAAATGCATCGCAGTTGGACTTTCAAAGATTCAAAAACTTATTTTGTTACTTGACAGGCAATAAAGAAGCGCTAAGGTTTCCAAGTCAAGTACTCAATACACATCCAGTCTTATATAACCGTTTACTGCTACCAAATCACTAGAACACGGACTATGCCAAGCCGCTCAAAACTGGAGTAGCGGAGCGTACAAACCGTACCTTTCAAGCTAACAATCTCAGCCTTAACGACGAAATCCGTGTCGACGATCTGCTGGCGGTAGACGCAGTTCTGGCTGGGCAGCGCCACCACGCGCGCCTGCTTCTCCGAGGCGATGACCACGAACTGGCGGTCGCCGGCGCCCGCGTCTGCCCCCGGGGTGGGGCTCATGCGGCTGCCGCTGCCGCTTGACCCCTGCTTCGTCGGCGTGCGCTCCCGACGCTCCCGCACCTGGAATCATGTAGTATCCGAATTAGCAGAAGCACGTGCGGTCGTGAACCCTTAAATCTATAGCGGCAATATATTTGCCGTCAAACAGAAATTAAAGCCGATTCAAATTAGCAACATTTACGGTGCAAAATCGAATGTCTTGACAGGTTTGTCAAATGGTTTAAGAGTTAATGGAATGATAGACTTTGTCAGGACGAGTACTCGTACCTACGCTGTTCGTGAAGTTATCGACATGGATTCCAAATGTAAAATCGTTTCTTACATGGACTATTATTTGGCATGTTCTGTTAGATTTTGCAACTCTATTTTGATTTGAAACTACTGCTACTACTTCGTTAGTATTGGAAAAGAATACAGAGTGACCCAGAATAACGCCTTGAGCAACTCCGATGGATATCGTAATAAATACTAATGTATTCATTGATAAAGAACGTGTGTTACGCACGTGTAGTTTAGTTTAGAAAAAAGTAGTACTAACAACAGAATATTTTTTGTAATAATAGAAGTGTTGACACCTCATAGAGATTATTTAAAATCAAAAGCCTAACCTAAATCGTAAAGGATCGTAATATACATTTTGTACTCACGTCTTTCGCATCATCTTTCCAACTCTCGAACGAATAAGGTATTAAAGCACCATTGCAGTCAAGGAACGACATCGCTAGAATTGAACCCTTTAACCTGAAAATAGGACCACCTGAAAATAATAAAGTAAGTTAATTATTTAGTAAATAACTTAACTTACTTGGTAAATATAGACCGAATTGAACTATTTTTTTTTATATCATAGGGAGAAAATGAGGAGGTGGGTCATCTGATCGAAACCAATCACCGACGCCCATAGACACCTATAACATAAATAAAATTTCAGAGACTTGAGACTTTTTCAAAGAGTTTCTGAATTTACTTTGTAAACAAAAAAAAAGCCAGTTTGTAAGCAAAAAGGCCAGTTTGAATGAGGTCTCATGGACAGGACTCTTTAGAGTTGATATGGGGTCAAGTAAAAGTGGTGCGAGCGCGATGTACCGGTCATGGAGACAACAACGGGCTGCGTGTGGCGCTGGTCGGGCTCCGGCAGGCTGATCATCATCGTCAGCACCGAGCCCAGCGTCGTGCCGATCCACAGCGTCGGCAGCAGCGTCGTCGGGTCTACAGGAGACACAACACTATCACTATCTCAACACACTACATTGGTTATCGTATTGATCACAGAACTATATTAATAAGAAGACTAAAATGTGACGAGCGAGCTAAAGGCGTGAGGCGCTTATTTGGGTAAAAAAAACAAGTATTCATTTTCCCAAATCCAAAATAAAAAAAATCCAGCTAGAGATAGTTGTTCGAACTCATATTATTATTTCTGTGGTACTTAGATTATGTCATAATCATTCAGAAAAAGCAGTTATGAAATAAATCTCGATTTGAATTAGGAGTTTTTCGTTCCATTTTTCGTAACAATAACGGTCGCGTCGGGCACTATTATATCCACTTACAAAAAAAGTTACGATCTTAATCAAGTTGCTGTAAAACGGTAGGTATCCTATTATTTACTTACTAGTTTTAAGATTATTTCATGCTTATATTTTGTATCTTATATGAACTTTATGAATAAATAAATAAAATAAAATAAATAAATAAATAAATCTCGCCTCATTCGTTTTTCGTTCAATTCTTATTTCGTCTCGTTCTGTATTCGTCACTTCGTCTTGTTCGCTATCCGTCATTATCTTATTTAGTCAAATTCTGTAACTTGTCTCTCTCTTAATAAGTCTTACTCGTTTTTCGTCACGGTCTTCATTAGACTTATTCGTCGTTCTTCCCTTTCGTATTTACCAGTATCGAACGTATCGAAATAATTTTGGCGATTAAGTAAATGAGACAAAAAACGAAAGGGAAGAATGGCAAATGAGCCCAAGGAAGACCGTGACGAAAAACGAATAAGACGTAGTAAGAGATAGACAAGTTGCAGAATTTGACCAAAAAAGATAGTGACGGATAGCGAAGAAGACGAAGACGAATACAGAATGAGATGAAAAAAGAATGAAACGAAAAACGAATGAGGCGAGATAATAGGATACCTGTAAAACGAGCTAGCAGAGATCCAGTTGTTAGTACTACTGACCTGATTTCTTCGTGTAGCTATCAGCGAAGGCGAGGCACTGGATGCCCTCCTGCGAGATGTTCTCCAGGCTGGACATGGAGCTGGAGCGGGAGCGCGAGAACGAGCTGTCCAGCTTGTCTACGCGGCCGGTTGCCAACAGAACACACCAGTTATTGTCTCCGTCGCGGCGCGCGCACGCCGCCGCCACGGCGCGGGCGTGGCGGCGCCGCGCCGTGGCGGCGGCTACGGCCGCTGCTGGCGACTCGCGACGCAACAATCGATCTGTTTAGGTGGTGTTGCTGACACCGGACTACGATGCGAGATGCGAGGAGCGCCAGCAGCGCCCGGCTACTCTACGTGGTAGTTGCGACTTGCAGGCTACCGCTAGCAGCTTGTGCGGTTGTGAAATCAGCTGAAACCAACCGAGGTGCCACATACACGGGACAGTGCTTCAAAAATATTAAGTAATATAGGTAGGTACGAAAATATATGAGAAAAACTCATGCCGGAAGAGTCAGTTGCATGCCCGTCCAATCTCAGCTTATTTACACAACAGTGATAGTTAGTCGATTATGTTTATGCCGATTAGGTAACGATACCATGGTTTGGTTAGTTTGAATTATTTAAATGGTACTTTGACTTCGAATGGTTCATGTTCGATGGGAGCACAGAGACGCACGCGACAGTACGAACGGTTAAAAGTCAAAACACCAGCCCCTTTTAGAGTTTAGAAACCTTATGATTTAATGTTATTTAATACATTTTATAGTTAGCACATTGATAAACAGCTCTACACGGTAAGATGAATGAGAAGCGTCGAGTTGTAAACAAAAAGTTAACCATCAGCAAAGAAACGCAGCATGAGTGATGGTGCGGTGGCGGCCAGCGCGAGCGGCATCTAGCGGGCGGTACAAACACGGACACGGACTACGAGCTCTCTAGGAGGCGCTCGCGCAGTTACAGTAACAGCTGCGGTTGCGGTTGCGGTTGCGGCCGCGGTCGCGTTAGGCACGCGCGGCACTAGGACGAAGCGGTCGCATGGACGGACAGACAAATCTACGGCAATCAAACAGAAAGGCTAGAACAAAGGAGCTGTGCGTTACGGTCGAGGCGCATGCGACTAGTGCGTTATTAAGGAGAGTACCGTAAGCATACATAGACATAAGGACAGCCGTATATAGAGGCAGCCAAAAACGAGCCATATAAACTTTTTGCATTGTGGTCGAGCTAGAAAAAGAAAAATAATATCATGTACTCGACAGCCGGTAAGAGATATCGTAAGAAGATTAAAGTGAGTGAAGTGAAGTCAGGCGCGGCCGCTACGCGCGCCCGCGCAGCGCACAGGCACTAGCAACGTGAGCAGCGCATATACCGACGTCCAAACAAAACATATACAATGACAGTACTCATACATGTATCTGATACAATATGGAAAGCCTCGCGCGATATATGCACATGTAACATACAGTACTTCCGCCCACCGTCAACAGAAAGTGATAGATTATAAAATAGTTTTGAGTAGTAAGTCACCTTTCGTCTTATATCTAGAGTCATGCCACTTGCAGTCGAGCGTACGAGCGTACGAGTGCGGCCGAGAGTGTGCGGGGAGACATGACAGACAGTCACAGCCACAATTTCAAATCTAACGTAACATCTACGTGTCACCGAGTGACGTGTCCAAGCAACCAAACGATCAACAATAAAAAAATAAAAGATCGGTAAGGAATAAAGAAAAGTGTGATGCAATGTTTCGGATACCATTGGGTTGCATTATTTGTAAGTACTCCATAGATGCGAGAGACTGCGGAATAGGTGGTTCTGTACCGACAAACAAAACCACAAACGTTACAAGCATGATCATCATTCAGAGTAGGCGGCGGGGCCGGCGCGGCGCGTGCGCGTGCGCGGCCGCGGCGGCATGTGGCTGTGGCGCGTGGCGCGTGACGCGTGGCGCGTGTGTGTGGCCGCGCCGCGCCCGCGTGCGCACGCGCCGCGCCGGGCCGGCCGCGCGTCGGGGACGCCGGGGCACATCGGACGTACACAAGTATTCCACTTAAGGATCCCATTCTAGAAGTTGGCGATGAGGTTACAACATATGAAACACTACTGGGATTAAACGACTAGAAAGTAATAAATAATAACCGACATAGGCGTGGTATATTCCAATGATTACCTATTAAATGATTCCGATCTGAAATTGGAAAGTTATCAAAAATAAATTATACGGAAATTCGAACTGAACACATGCTCGTCGGCAAATGAAAAGGGGGCTGAACAAATCATAACCATTCGAACTTTATTCCACTTTCTAAATGAGCTGATGAGCAAGTTTAGTACAAAGTTACTGCCAATCCAAGAACAAGACTAGTTTAAGACTTATTTTATTTTGGATGTCGAGGACCAAAATTTTCGAAAACGCCGCTATGAATTTGTAGAGTGCCAAATGCCAATCGATCGCGACTCCAAACATCCCGAGGCCGTACGTGGAAGAGAAATGTAACTTCTCCAAATTCATAGCTGCAGTTAAAATGTTATCATCAGTAATGGAAAGAAGTAATTCAGTGAATGTAGAAGAAATAATGAAAAAGAAAAAAAAACATAACAAAGGACAGAAACCAAACGTCTACAGCTTACTTGAGTCGGGCGCGACAAGCCGGAGCACTGAGCAGTGCGCCCGGTTGCGGCGCGCGTTACGTTAGCTATTGGCACTCGGTGAGGCAAACCCATGCCGGAGTGCATCATAGTATTTCGCTGAATTCGATTAGTATTCACAGGCTAGTTAGCTATAATTTAAAGCATCAGCATTAGTGCGGTGTAGTTTTTAAATCGAGATTCGATGCTCTTTAAGACACATTCTGTAATCGGACCGAAACGCGCGCGAGAGGCGGCGCGTCGGATCGGCCGTCCGTCGAAAAAAATCAAGCCGCGTCGTCCAACAAAACAAGGGAAAAGAAATCATAACGTAAACCAAGAAGAAGAGAAATTGCGACTGTTTCAGAACGGAAAGTCGAGACTGAGTGACATCGTATAAGGTGACTGTACTACCAAAACTGCAATACTGTCGCGTGGAGAGCAGCGAGTGCTGCGGGGCGGGGGGCGCGGCGAACACGTCGGACGCGGTGGACAGGCACTTGTGCAGTTTGCGGGTACCTTGCGAGCGCGAGCGGCGCACCGCGCGCGGGGCCGCGCCGCCGCCGGCCGCCCCGCCCGCGCCGCCCCCGCCGCCCCCGCCGCCCCCGCCGCCGCCCGGCCCGTTCATCTACAACACACACCAGCTCCAGCACCTGCGTCCCGCGGGCGGGTCGCCCCGCTACCCCCGCGGCACGCCCGCCACCCCCACCCCCACCCCCGGTTAGAAACGACGCGGACACGGGTTAGCGGACGTGATCTCTGTGCCGGCCAGTGAGTTAGTCGCCGTGCGTGGCGTGTGCCGTGTGCCGTGTGCCGTACCTACTGGCGCGGGCGCCGCGGGCTGCGCGTGCGCGGGCTGCGCGGCGGCGGCCGGGCACAGCCGCGCCAGCGCGCGCCCTGCGGACAGACAGCGTCAGCTCGGCGGCCGCGGCCCCTAGCTGCAAGCGTGCGCTAGCGCCGCGCCTAGCGGGAGCCCAGCTCTCCGGACGGACATCGACAACACAGAGATCACCTACTGTACTTTACTATGCGATCGATCAGTACTTAGATGATCGTGGAGTTACCGAAAAGATCCGCGAATAGGTATTTAAGGCAGTTCGAGTCTTCGTCGGAAGAGTCCTCGTCCTTGGGACAGAAAACGGGGAATCAGTCCGGCCGCGCCGCGCAGGCGTGTGCGCGTCGCGTGCTGACACTTCGTACCATACACGATCAAATCAAAATAAATAAAAAGCCATATATCACAAGAAGCGTAAAGCATATAATAAAAATAGTAAACTGCATCTCATCAACATTAGTTACGCTCATCGTTTAGTTAGGTCTCGGGCGTGGTTTCAATTTACGATCGAATTTACTCGACATCGTTTCAGATCAAAACGCTAACTACTCCACCGTAACGAGCCAACGTCTACCTTAGTAATAATGAGAAAGGGGCTACGGGTCGTTAGTGAACCATGATAAAAACGCCAAACCGTTACCATTCCAATCCAAGAATCCAGAGCAATCGACAACTACGCTAGCCGCTCGAGGGTCGGTCGGCGCGCGCGGGTACTTACTGAAGCGGCGCATGAGCGTGCCCGCGAAGCCCGGGGGCGCGGGCTGCGGCGGGGGGGGCGCGGGCCGGCGCAGGTCCTTGACCTCGGCGCGGTACTTGATGTTGGGCACCGACAGCAGCCGCAGCTCGCGCGGCTCCTCGTCGCGGCGGCGCGGCGGCCGCGGCGGCGCCTCCAGCGGCAGCGGCAGGCTGTCGGGACGCTCCGCCGCCTGCCAGCGCTCCTGCAGCTCGCGGTGCATGCGCGAGTACACGTCGCCCGCGCCCGCGCCCGCCCCCGCGCCCGCCGGCGACTCCGGCGACTCCGCGCCCGTCTCGGTCGCCGCCTCGGCCGCCTCCACCGGCAGGTCCCGGTAGAACTGCGCGCTGGCGCCGCCCTCCTCCGCCGTCTCC
This sequence comes from Archips crataeganus, assembly GCA_947859365.1. Lineage (NCBI taxonomy): Eukaryota > Metazoa > Arthropoda > Insecta > Lepidoptera > Tortricidae > Archips > Archips crataeganus. The sequence continues at coordinate 327,078 of OX402056.1, forward strand.
TCGAGGTTCGTCTCGGGCGGCACCGTGAACGCGGCTTTCAGCTTCACGTCCACTCTGGACAGCTGCCGTTTCAGGTTGAAGTTTTTCCAGGGCGTCGATTTCCTGCGCGCGTCCAGTCTGGGGCGCTCCTCGTCGTCGGGCTCGACGGGGCTGGCCGCGGGCGCCGGCGAGGCCGCGGGGGCCGCGGGGACCGCCGCCGCGGGGGGCGAGCGCGCCAGCGCGTCCTCCAGCTTGAGGGAACGGAGGGGAAAACATACGGTGAGGATGGTCGCGCGACCGCCGGAACTGACTCAGTGCGGGACACGTTCCGTGCGAGACTACCGGTACGGGTGCGTGTGACATCGGGACATGGATGGCTGTCGGTCGCGCGACGCGGACGGCGACGGGAGTTCCCTCCGACGGCCGCGGCCGGACGAGGCCGGCCCGGCCGGGGAGACCGGAGTCGGAACAGAGAGACCATCATCACGCCCGGGATCGGGGGGCGCCCGGTCCGGAGACGCGTCGGAGGAGAGGCCCGGGGGGGGGGGAGAGTCTAACGATGCCATGCGATGTCGCTACCAGAACAAGCCGGGGTCGGCGCTACCTCTAGCGAACTATAGAGTCGCGGGGTCGTCGTGAAAGGAAAAAGGGCCGCCGGGGCGCCCGCGGGCGGCCCGGCGGCGGCAACTGAGAGCGCACAACTGAACATAACTCGCAAATGAAAGATAAAGTCGGCGGGTATCGGCGGGGCCTCACCTGGTCCTGGCTGAGCTCGCGGCGCTCGTGCGCGTGGCGCGCCCAGGGGTCCAGCGGGCCGTACAGCGCGGCCGCCGCCAGCGCCGCCACCACGAAGCGCCGCGACACGTCCACCACCACCACGCCGCGCTCGCCGCCCCACGCCATGCTGCAACCACACAACCACACCCGACGGCTCAGCGCGAAAGATCGATAACACTCAACACAACACCAACTCGACACCATCAATCCATTTCTATACTTTTAATGAGCTGCTAAAACGCGATTTCCCCTTAGATCTTGTACGACAATAGTTTGTATCAGAGTAAGTTGTACCAAGTTACCGTTACGTTAACCGATGTCAAACCAGCTGTCAAATCCTAGGTTGATTTGGGTCCCAGAAATTTACTAATATTTAGATTTGATGTCTGGTTTTACATTAGTCATTGTTATAGAAACCTGGCGCAACTCGTTCTTAGTATTTTTAATGAATTAGGGTTAATTGCATTAAACATAGATGTTCAACCGTCGTATTATTAACACCTAATAATAGATCCGTTAAAAGTAATCGCCATCTATATAGGTACATGGCGTAGAAAATGTCTAAATCAGGGCTAAATAAAGCGTTTTTGCTAGAGTTTTGATGATTATTGATTAATGGTGACAAATATACAAGGTGAAATTTACGTCCCGCCTTACTCTATTTTTTTTGGACGGTCGGCTTTTACAGCATACCTGACCGGTAAGCTGCCAGTCCTAATAATGCGCTACTCGGTCGACAGCAAAGTTCTCTTCGGCGGCGGCCCAGCAGAGTTCATCGGAGCCGTTTGGCTGCTCGCAGCACCGGTAGGGCTATTCGAAGGCCGTAAGAGCAGCTGGTGATCAGCAGGAGCTACTCACAGGCCGTAGGAGGAGTTGATGGTGAGCGCGGTGATGGGGTGCGGCGCGCCCTGCTGCAGCGCGACGAGCGCCGCCTGGAAGCCGGCCGCGCGCCGCGCGCCGCCCGTGCCCGCCGCGCCGCGCACGCGCAGCGACCCCAGCCCGCCCGCCCACACCCCAGACTGCAACGCACGAGCCCCATTGCTCTGAGAGCCGTTGAAGATCGACAAACACCGATCTGATAACTCGATGAGACATTTTTTATCAAATACAATTTATAAACAAATATGCCTATGATAACTTGCCTATCGAAAACTGTTCATAGCTTTTTTTTTGTTTTATTGTGGAGTGCCTTCAGCCATCTTCCAGCTCCATCATCAGACCCTGGTTACCATCTGGGATCAAAAAACTCGTCGAGACGAATCAAACGAGTCCAAATGAATTAATGAAATTACGAATTACCCCATCGAGTTTGGACTCGTTTGATTCGTCTCGACGAGTACTTTGATCCCAGATGGTAACCAGGGTCTGATGATGGAGCTGGAAGATGGCTAAAGGCACTCCACAATAAAACAAAAAAAATAATCTATGAACACTTTTCGATAGGCAAGTTATCATAGGCGGCATATTTGTTTTTAAAATTATATTTAATAAAAAATATGTCTCATCGTCGAGTTATCAGATCGGTAAAGGTTGATCTTCCACGCCTCCTCTACTACATGCAGAGTCGCAGAACAAAAAGGTTCGTCAGTTTTCAAAAACATCGATAGTTGAATTTATTGGTATGGGAGCTCCCCCTACCTGTCATTATATTTTGCCCCCTAAATTCCGATGTCTGCTTATCAGACTTCAGTTTACTGTAGGCCCTACGTTCTGGAATATAAAATACTGCCTACGCTAAGATCCTAACTTGACTTATTTAATTGAAGGAAACTTGGTTTGAAAGTTTAACAATATTTATTCGGTTTTACATTGTATTAAAAAAAGATCACTCGCGAGGTACGGCCTAATTAAGAATGGCTCGCAAGACCGTCCGCTGTTCGCTGTTTGTTTCAGGATTCGAATTCCAGAATCCTTAAGATTTAAATATTTGGAAATGTACAAAACAGCAACACGGTCTCGGTGGCCAGTGCCTACATTACACATGTTGTCATTCGCCTTTATAAACAAGTGCCGATCGACTTTAGATGGATCCATAATATCGTTTTAGTATATTGTACGAGTATATCCATCGCGTAGCACCGATGCCGAGTTTCTTCCCTTCTTCCTTCCTAACCTTATCCTATTATATTTGAGGTCGGCACTTCTCGTCCTCAGCTCAGGCACCAGGATTGTTAGCAACCCAACAGAGTTATTTTTTATCTTTATAAGCTATGGCAACACATTCCCTTATTCTTGACCGTCTACGCCTTGTAACATCTCACTGTGTGTGCACTGTGTTCCAATAAACTGTTTCCCGTTATAAGTGAACAGTTTGAGCTGTGATATACTCACTCTTCTGCTCTCGCCTTCGACGCTGTCTCCAGCGCGACTGAAGGAGGCCGAGCGGCTGCCTTCTGGCTCCGGAGACGCCTCCTCCTCCAGCGACTCCGAGATTATTGGTATCTCCAACACCTACCACAAAAAGTAATACGTTTATATTAAACACACACACACCGGAGCAACTTTTTACTTTATACAAAGCACAGGTTAGATCATGTATGGAATACTGCTGCCACCTTTGGGACGGTTCTGCCAAGTATCAGTTGGCGGCGTTGGATTCGGTGGAGCATCGAGCCCGAAGACTCATTGGTGATAGTCCGTCAATCGGTGGTAGGCTACAGAGCCTCGGGCACCGTCGTCGAGTTGCTTGTCTGTCTGTTTTTTATCGGATACATTTCGGAGAGTGTGCGCAGGAATTACATGATTTAATGTACTACTTTGTGGCAATAAATGATTTGTATTTGTATTTTGTATTTGTTAATTCCTCCATCTCCATTTCACCAACGGACATCCAGGCGGGGGGAGCGTCTTCATCCTTATGTGGTTAGTATTCCAGTGGCTCGTACGAAGCGCTTCGCGTCATCCTTCCTAATGCGAATTGCTAGAGAATGGAATTCGCTCCCGTCGTCTGTATTTCCTGATAAATACAACCTAGGTCTCTTCAAGGCTGGAGTGAATAGGCTGTTACTGAACCAGTGAGATACACCTTTGGCCTCATCTGCACTTTTCATCACGTGAGATAGTGGTCAATCACGGGTCAGTTTTATGTAAAAAAAAAAACAAAATAATTTGAGATAATAACTTTTTTGTACCTACTTTTTGTTGACCGTGCTTGCTTTGTTGTTCTATCTACGCATCCGTATTAAATTTCAATTCAATCCGATTAGTAAAAGGTGAGATTTGATTTCCACGATTTGAAGACCACTTACACAACATAAGAATACCGCAAGTTTAATAAAAAAAACAATAAATAATTATTTTTAATTTGGGCCAACGGAAGAGAGTTCTCTAGCTATAGGTAATAGAAATGTTTAGGTATTTTTTTTTACATAAAACTGACCCGTGATTGACTACTGTCTCACCTGATGAAAATAACTAAATATGAACAAACATGAACAACCAACAGTTATGGCGTCGGGTTAACCAGCCAAATGCAATATTTGTAATTGACTCTCACGCGTCGCATTATCGACGTACTGTTTAATTTAGTCGCATAATAATTTATCATGTAACTAAACTTTAGTTTACTCTGAAGGCCTTGGTCGTTCTGACCCGCCACCCGCGGCGGGCAGCGGCCCGTCGCCCGCCGCGGGTGGCGGATCAGAACGACCAAGGCCTTAGAGTACGTCGATAATGCGACGCGTAGAATACTGACGTGCGTCACAGCGAGCCTACTGGTGCGTCTAAGCTAGCTAGAGGGTGTACACTGTACTGACGTGCGTCTCGGCGTGCGTGTCGGCCTTGCGGAACTTGAAGAGCACGACGTGCCCGTGCGGCAGCGCGGCGCACAGCCGGCGCGACTCCGCGCACAGCGCCGCCTGCTGGATGGCCAGCGGCGACTCGTCGGCCCCGTACGGCGCGCCCGACACCGACCCGCGCCGCTCGAACACTGCCACACGACACACACACACGCTCCCATTACATTACACCTGGTAGCACTCAGCGCGAGCCTGAACTGGTTACAGTGGATCCGCTAAAATGTAATGACGACGAGGATCGAATTTACAAGTAAATATAGCTAGACCGTTTAAAAGAGTCCTCGCCTACGCGGTACAGGGGCTGGGGTAAGACCCCGGCCCCCTTTGTCGTCTTACCCCAGCTCCTGTACCGCGCGAGCGAGGACTCATTTAAACGGTTTAGCTATAGTATTAGCGATTTTGTATTGAAATTGACTGATACTATTATGCAATTGAATACAGATGGCGTAGTGGTTAGTGACCCTAACTACGATGCTTGCGGTCCCGGGTTTGATTTCCATTCGGAGCAGATAGAAACATAAAAACAACTCTATAGTATATTTTAAATATTTATATTTAGTATTTTTTTTTTCTCTCTTATAAAATGTAATCAAGTATTCTGCTTAAATATAATAATGTTAACGCACTCCTTGGGCCCCGAGATACAGGCCTCTGCCTAGTTCGGGGTCCGCCGGATATCACTCTATAATTGTATTCTCAATAATGATTTTATAAATAAATTTATTCTTATTCTTATTCTTAAATTCAACAGAACTTTTTACCAGTTCTGAATGGTATTTACGAGTAATGAGATCTCAAAAATCGGTACCCAGTTTCGCTTTTAGCTTTCAACTAAGAAACAAACAGCGGAGTCTCAGTAATAAGGTCCCCTTGATACCCTTAGTATGGAACCCTAAAAAGATGAAATAATTATTCAAGAGTTCAAAGAATAATATTTACCTTTAGAACACTTTAGTTTGTACAAAATTTGTAAGGTCCCTGCACTAGCATCCCAAAACTTTATGCTGCCGTCCGCGTGCCTGGAACAGATGAAAAAAACACATTAACGTTTTAAAGTCTATTCGTCGTCGATGATCGTTCCTTTATAAATATCGACGGTATACTGACTCAACCTCGTATATGAAATTTTACTAAATTGGAATAACCACTTTAGACACAAGGCTTAAAGTGGTTATTCCAAATTCATAAAATTTCATATACGAGGTATAGGTTGAGTTCTGACTCGTTATGTATACCTAACCTACAGCCGCGCGGCTCAGCAATGTAGTGAAACTAGCACGATGGTTTTCGTATCGTAAATGACTGTTAACGTTTTAGCTTAAAGATGTTCAATGGCTAATCTCGTCTTGTATTATGGCGATAAAACTTCGAGTTCATTACGGAACGTCCATTAAGCCTAATTGAAATAGTGCAAGTTGCGTTACACTGCCATTGGTGATCGATCATTTAGTTAGATTCATAGCCCAGCTCAGCCATTTAATGAGTCATTCGAGGCTTCTTCTGTTTGCATGTACGGAAGGCGATTTTGTACGACGATTTTTCAAGCTCCAAGCAAGGAAAAATGTTTTGAATCCTTGCAACCAAAGATAGGAGCAGGAGGCGGGCGCCCATGCCGTCGACGGGCCACAGCTTCTGGCTGAAGCTTAACATAGCGTAGTGTAGTGGTGTATTATTTGCCCGCGATTAGAAAGGGATTGGAGCTGACAGTAATTCTATATGCTTACGTCAAAATATGTATGAAATGACAGATCTGACAGTCCCATTCTGATTGCGGTTTGATAATAGTTACCCCGTGAGGATGATTTCGCTGTAAGAGCATGAGGCGGGCGCCCACTCGCCGCCGTCGACGGGCCACAGCTTCTCGCTAAAGCCCGCTGCTTTCTTGTTGCCTTGCCGCCCCACCGAGTAGAACGCCGGGATCTGATGACGACATAACACTTTATAAACAATAACAACAGCAACGTGGAAACAATGTCAGTTTTCCTTTCCCCAGCTGTAGCATAGAATACGTTGTGCCCAAAAAAAGATACCGATAATGTCCAATCGAAACTGACATCTACAATCGAAACATCGAAATAAAAGTACAAAGTACTTCAATTTAACGCAGAGACTCGTCAAAATCGTAACAGAAAACTCGGTCGGAAATTAGTAGCTAGAGCACTTGGAACTGGTAAAAAGTAGACCCGTTAACTTGTTAATTCCAGAAATAGGGTTTTGCACAGTGGCGTAACTATAACATCGGAGGCCCGTGGTAAATTCTTTGGATGGGGCGCTTCCAGTAAAAATCATCACATTTTAATTTAATTTTAATGTTAATTTGGAGCTCGCGGCCTCTCGGGCCGGGGGGCCCTCTAGGGTCCGGGGCCCATGGCATTCTGCCAGCCCTGCCGCCCTATAGTTACGCCATCAGTTCTGCACTAGATGTAGCTTCCGCAAGCAAGTTACCAGGTCGGAGGGGCAGTCGGCGAAGTAGGAGCAGCAGGTGACGGGCGACTCGTGCAGGTCCATGGGGTAGGGGTTCTCAAAGCACGGGTAGCCCGCCGACTGCAGGTCCACCACCACCAGGTCGCTCTGTAGTAACACCACGATCGCGTACGGCTCCTGGTACTCTGCAACCGTAAGACCAAACTTTTACGAGTAGCTCATACTTAGGTCCAGCGACAAGCTTAGCATTGCTAAGTTAGGGTGTAATGAACTAAAACAATTACTTTGCTTTTGTTGGTAGCATAGCATACGGTTGTGGTAACTCTGAAGATGAGCTCTGGTTGAGTTCGAAACGCGTCAGTGTAGCTTGGTGGTGGTGATGGTTGGGTTTATGTGATTTGTGTGTGTTCGTACAGTGTGGAGGTGGAGGAACTGCATGAACGCACATTTCTTGCATAACCGTAACTATTGTAAGGTCGCGGGTGAGCAAAGTAATTGTTTTAGTTCATTAATATGGACCTCCGCAAAGTAACGCCTGATTCAATAAATTAAATAAGTTAGGGTGTTTTTTGAAGGCGGTTTTATTTTTAATTTAATTTTTTTTTCTTTGCTTTTAAGACACAAGATAACAGGAACGTAACAAAAAGAGATGAAAGATTGGGTTCATACATTTGAATTGCTTTAATTTAAAACTTTTAAAGACTACGCTATCGATTTGAGAAATATATAGCTTTGACTAAAACTATATTTATGAATGCTAGCTAACAAGAAAGGTCCTGCAGGTAACTATAACTGAAACACTGAACACGAGGAGTGAGACGACACAATCAAAACTACGACAATATCGCGCGACTTACTCTTGTCTGAGATTGAAAACAATTCTGAATCCTCTTCACCTATAAATAACATAAAACATAAATCAAAACAGTACTTAAATAACAAAGATCAGGCAATTTGAGAGTGCAAAATAGCTTTTATGGTACAGATCCGTTTCATCTCATTGATAGACTGCAAGTCAGCAGTGAGATGGATAGTGCACGCTGCGAGGTAAAACTGCAAGGCTGTGGTTAGTGCAGACGTGCCGGTGATGTGCGGGCTCTCGCAGAGCGTGACAAAATCGACGACGCAGTGCTCCATTTTACCACGCTGGTGGTCTTTTCCGAGCATAGTAACGCTTCGAGGTAAAGCTACAAGACAGTGGTTAGTGCAGGCACTGACAAACTGTGTGAATTCTCACAGAACGTGACAAAGTCAATGACGCTGTGGTCCGCCTAAGTACGCTGGTGGTCTTCCATTGAGGAGGCGCTGCGAGGTAAAGCTGTAAAGCTGTGGTTACTGTAGCGTACCAGCGGTGTACGGGCTCTCGCACAGCGTGACGAAGTCGACGACGCTGTGCTCCATCTCGAGCACGGTGGTGGTCTTCCCGTTGAGCACGGTGACGCTGTGCGTGCGGCCCGCCTTGTCCGTCGGCAGCCCGCCCGAGAACATCACCAGGCTCTCGCTGCAACCACAAAAAGATTAGGGCTTAACAAGACCAGAGTGAATAGGCTGTTACTGGACCAGTTGCCTACACCGGACTCATCTGTAGGTACTAAGGTGCCAGTGAATCGCTGGCTAGTTAAAAATAATAGTTTAAAAAAACTAAAAAACACGCTTTAAAAAATAAAAAATAAATTTTAATAAATTTCAATTCACTATTCTTATAGTGCAGTAAAAAATCTTAATAAGCAATTATTATATTGTTATATCCAGATCAAAATTTGTAAGCAATTCTAAATATTGATAAAATAAATAATAATAGTTTAAAATATTTTATTGTAAAAAAAGCGTGGGGTGCATGGTGTCAATTGTCAAGGATTATCATTTTGATAACATCTTAAAAAGCACCCCACGCTTTTTTTACAATAAAATATTTTAAACTATTATTATTTATTTTATCAATATTTAGAATTGCTTACAAATTTTGATCTGGATATAACAATATAATAATTGCTTATTAAGATTTTTTACTGCACTATAAGAATAGTGAATTGAAATTTATTAAAATTTATTTTTTATTTTTTAAAGCGTGTTTTTTAGTTTTTTTAAACTATTATTTATTTTCTATTTTTTAGTTGCATTTTTTTTCTTTCTAACTTTACCCCCCTCACCTACAACCCCCAAACCCCCTAAACCCAACCCCCCAACATCCCCCACCCCATTTCCCCAAACCCCCCCAAACCCCACACCCTTACCCCCAATCTCCTAAACCCCCGTTACCCCTCCTCATTTTACAAACCCCCGAACCACCTAAACCCAACCCCCGTAACACCGAACCCCCCAACCCCCCCTTCCCCCCCCCCTTCCCCTTCCTCCCAACCCCTCCCACACCCCACCCCGCCACCTACCGCCCCCCCCTTCCAGTTCCATCATCAAACCCTTGTTACCATCTAGGCCTCTTACCCCCTCCCCATTTCCCACAACCCCCCAAAATCACTTACCCCGAACCCCCCAACACCCCCACCCTATTTCCCGTAAACCCCCCCCCCCATCCCCTAACCCCAACCGCCACAGCCTAACCCCCAACCCTCTTAACCCCCGACCCCCTTAACCCATACCCCATTCCCCCCACCCCGCCACCTACCCCCCTTCCAGCTCCATCATCAGACCCTTGTTACCATCTAGGACCAAAGTACTCGTCAAAACGAATCAAACGAGCCCAAACTCGATGGGGTTGGTTCGTTTTATTGTGGAGTGCCTTTGGCCATCTTCCAGCTCCATCATCAGACCCTGGTTACCATATGGGATCAAAGTGCTCGTCAAGACGAATCAAACGAGCCCAAACTCGATGGGGTTGTGTCGTTTTATTGTGGAGTGCCTTTGGCCATCTTCCAGCTCCATCATCAGACCCTGGTTACCATATGGGATCAAAGTGCTCGTCAAGACGAATCAAACGAGCCCAAACTCGATGGGGTTGTGTTGTTTTATTACATAGTTCCTATGGCCACCATCCAGCTCCATCATCAGATCAGCTCCATGTTACAATAATATTGCATTGTCATCCAATTTACACATATGTGCAAAATTTCAGCTCAATCGGAAACCGGAAAGTGGGTCAAAATCGCGCCCTAAGGAGTCGGTTACAAACAAACATACAAACATACATACAAACATACAGGTGAAGCTAATATAAAGCGTGTAAAAATAACACTACACCTCATCATCATCCCAACCATACATATACGTCCCAGTGCAGGACACAGGCATCCTCTCAGAATGAGAGGGCTTGGGCCGTAGTTGCCACGCGGCCCCAGTGCTGATTAAAAACTTTCACACCTCATATTTTACTTTTTTCAACACATATTTGATCTATGGTTGATTGTATGGATGTTCTATTGAACAAATAAGCAAATACCGGTGCTACACATGTGATCAAATAACTGTGTTCAAACATTTGTAATATGTGTGGCGCCGGGGTTACCAATAGATAATAAGCCTCTTTTAATGGTTTAATGGTTTGGTGGTTTGGCCGGTCAGTTTTTTTATTTTTTTATTTTTTGCGGATATGGAATAGAAGGTTGGCAACACTGCTCATACTGGTCCTAAGATATGGCCTCAGCATAGTTTGGGGCCACTGTCTGACTGATCACGGATATTCTAATTTTATTTATTTTCATAATAAAAAAAAAAATAACACTTACCCAGTTTTTGACGTTTTCCATTCTAATCTGTGTATAGGTTTACATGGTTCTAATTTGCCGTCTTTGTTCGCTTTCGCTGAAAAAAGAAAATATATCTCGTTAAGAAAGGGTCTATCGCTTGCCCTATCTCTTTCTGTCACCATCTTATACCGTTTAACAGAAAAAAAAGTGAATGCGATAGCATGCGTCCACGCGTTAGACAATACAGCCTCAGTTCGTCGCTCCATTTTATTGGAGGCCTACCTACATTGCGTCTTTTAGTCCGTGGACGCCATTTGAGAAATTGGCTATTACTAGGTAAATTATTAATAACTTATAGTAAATCAGTGCATAATTGTCGCGCGGGACCTAAGTATGACTCCCAGCTCTAGGGGTTTCTCACTTATCCAAGTCCTACTTAACCAAGTTTTATGGTAATTCAGTGGTGTACTCACCATGCGGGTACGAGAGCGAGGTGGGCCTCGGCTGGCGCGTGCTCCACACTGCCAGCGCGCCGTCCACGTGCGCCGTCATGAGCTTCCCGTCGTGCTGCCAGGCGGCGGCGCGGATCCCCTCCCCCGGGCCCCCCAGGCAGCCGCGCCACTCCGCCGCGCGCGCGCGCAGGTCCCACACCACCACCAGACCCGTCTCGAACGCGATTAGCAACTGGAATCGATAAAATTTCACTTTCAAACATAAAGGCAGAAGAGATGGTCACATCCTGCTGGAACGCCGAACTGCTGGCCACTATACTTTGGGTCATCGGGGACACTCCAGAAATTTTCAGCAACTTGAAGGGTTTGCTACGCTTGGTCCAGGAGCCAGACTGCCAGGGATCAAGTCTACAGTCGACACCTAAAACAGGCAAAGATTCGTCGAGTTGTGGAGAATAGCCCGTATTATCTAACTCTTTCCATACAAAACTTCACACACGCCGACGTCACTCCAGTGACACCCACGCAGATTAAGCTATTAGGAGACCCATATGTTTGTTTGTATACTATGCTGTATAAAACAATTTAATTATCAATCAGAGTTGTCATCTGAATTGGCTCGCGACTATCATTCTCCACGCCGAAGCACATTACCTCAGCCACTGTAGCTTGCAGGCAGAATTAACGTGTAAGACGGTGGTAACGATCTGCATGGACCTAACACTTGTTCTACCAAGTACCAAAACCCGCAGTCTCCTATCGTTTTGGCTGTCCTAAACTGACGAAGAGCGTTGGTGCTAGACACCATCTCTGACCGTCGAAATCCAATGGTAACAAAAACTTACTTTACTAGAATCCAACGGGTTATCGCAGATTTCCACCACCGACCCTGGGTGGCTCTGTCTCGTCCTGCAACAAACAAACAAACAACATTAGGCATTTATTTTATTGAAGTACTGAACTCAGGTAACTTATAGCTTAGCATATACCTATAGCTCATTCATGCGTAGTCTTAACGCATTCGTTGCCAACTACTGTCAAACTATGACAGTGGCACTAGGCGAAAGTCACGAAAACGTATATATGCGTTCCCGGCAGTAATTGCGTTATCTTCTTCTTTCTAATATATAAAAATCTTGTGTCACGTGTTTGTTATCGGACTCCTCCAAAACGGCATGAACGATTTTTATGATTTTTTTTGACTATATTTGGTACGTCTGAGACTAGGTCGTAGGCTATTTTTTATACACCTATTCTTTGCAGACGTAGTCGCGGGCAACAGCTAGTGTTATATAAAGGAGCATTTACAATGTTTCGTACTTAATAATTATCATACCACACTAATTATCTACGATTCGGCAGCGAATAAGACCTCCTAAACACAAGTCGTTAGCAGGTTATAAACTGAAGAGCAAGTCGGCAGCGATGTGTTAACACAAAGCTACAAATTGTTGAAGTGAAGAAACGTGACTTCTATTTAATTGGCCCAATTGCCCAAGTCCTTAGTTCGCCCGAATCTCGATAAGAAGGTTTGTGTTAATTTACAAACGAAATTCTTTAAACTTCGCCAATTTATGTTCAGAAACAACAAAGTTTTTGATGAAACGAGTCTTATTGAATAATATCTTAATTGTATTTGTCATCACCATCAGCAGAAAGTTGTCCATTATTGAGCAAAGGCGTCCCTCTTAGAATGCCGTAAAGAACGTCAACTTGTCATGCGCATTCACCAGTTGCTTGAAACTCTCGCGATACACCTAGGTGGAGGTCTGTCAATGCTGTGCTTCCACTTTGTGATCACCATTGGAAAACTTTTCTCCCACAACGGTTATCTGTTCTTTGAGCGACGTCAGAGCCACTTCAACTTAAGTACATATATTATTTTGGAACAATATCAGTAACACTAATTCTTCGACGAACCTCAATTGTACTAACGGCCTATTTACACTTTAGCCCCAACACAATGCCGCGAAAAGCTTAATATTTTGGCAAAGTTAACCCACACAAGTCTGGAGGAGCACGGATTTTCCCCCCAAACAATATTAAGACCCTCGTGTACGACCGGGTTGGGCTGCCACGGGGCTTTCTTTAACATCGTCAAGCAACCGTCGCGTAATAAGAGCACCACGGCTGAATTCCCCTCTACAATAAATATTATTCGTTCGTGCAGAAGGATCACTCAGCTCCAGAGACGTACGAGTTGTCCTTAAATACATGGTACGAGTTTCTCGCACGTTTTGGGGCGAGAAATCGTATGACATTCTCGTATGCGATAATCGCCAAGCGATTATCGTATGAAAATGTTTACTAATGCGAGAAATAAAAACTCGCCTACGATTATGTCATTCGATACTCGAAAGGAGATTATCGCCAGGCGATGTAGTTTACACGAGGACCTGCATTTTAGGGAGATTTTTGCTTACGATTTCTCGACTTGTCTAAACTCGTTCTCGTATGACATTTTTTCATGAACATCATCACCATCACCTACCATCACCATCATCATCAGCATCATCATCATCATCATCATCGTCATCGTCGTCATCACCATCACCAACCATCACCATCACCATCATCACCACCATCATGACTTTCACCCACCATCATCATCATAATCACCATCATCGTCGTCGTCGTCGACGTTGTCATCACCATCACCACCACCACCATCATCATCATCATCACCACCATCATCATCACCCATTGGGTTCACTTAATTCTGTCCCGCGGGAATTTTTAATTTTTACCAGGGAAAAAACAGCCTATGTCAATCACGGATAGTGTAGCTTTCTATTGGTAAAATAATTTTTAAAATTAGGCCTGAAATTGAATTCACTTATTTCTATCCCGCGGGATTTTTGCATTTTTCGGGAGAAAAAGTAGCCTTGCACTTAGTATTGAGCTTGTTTTTTTGTATACGCATGCGATGTCATACGATGCACTCATGACAATACATGACGGCGACTGAAAAGCACATGAACTCGAAATAAGATTCTCGTATACAAATTTTGTTTACACGGAGACATTCAATCATTAAAGCCGAGGCGATTATCGCCCCTTCTCGTGCGATATCGTACGTGTAGTTTACATGATACTATATTTTTTCTCGAGCTACGAGGCGAGAAACTCGTACCATGTAAATAGGCCTTTACCATTGTTCCACGTTTGCCTCGCTACAGCGTGGTACGTTTTTACTCAGGACAATGCTCCTAATCTCAATCCCGCTCCGCTAAGTTATACTGGGGTGTAGCATTTGTAATTTGACGAATTCAGACCCAGTTTAGTCAACACCTTACAGTTAGAGACAGATATATTCGACATGCATCGAACAACAATAGTAATGGCCATTAGCCGGAAAAAAAAATCACGATTTTTTAAAAATAATTAATGGTTAATCCCGATATAGTTTTAAGCTCAGTTTAGTAATTAATATCAAAATACATGGAATTGTCAAGCTTAAAATAGGTTTAACGCATTCGCTACCAGCTGCCAAACTCGAGACTTCATCAGATGCCGCAAACGCACATGTGCGCTCAATTGCCTGCAAGAGCTAGCAGTGAATGTGTTAACGACTAAACTGATTTCTTTTTCAAAAGCGGCCATGAACCCAAAGCTTTAGGAAACGTGTTCAAATTGTACTCCTGTCATCTGTAATGAACATTAATTGACAATAAATAAATAAATCTTTACTCTACATTAGGTTTTGTAGCATAGGTAATAAGTAAGTAGTAAAGTAATGTCTATTAAAAGAGCCTTGGTAGAGTGCTGGCATGGCGCCGCCGCTAATAAACCCCGTCGTGTCGTCTAATCCAATAACGACAGATTCCGGCGAGCCGAGGTTGAGCAGGCCGGATTGTCATTGTGAGATTCTGTTGTTGCCTTTTTGTACCCGTCAACGGATTATTTAACAAGAGTCTTGGAGATTTGGGTGACGATTGTGCAGACTAAAAAGAACTGAGGGTATAGTCGACCAAGTAATTCATTTCCGCCCTAAGGTTCAATGCCAGTTGTAGGTACGGCTTAAAACATCAAAGGCTACTTTCAATTACAAGGCAATGTGGCCATCAGCCTTATTGTTTTTATTCTGATGTAGGAACTCGGTCGATGTTGGAACCATTTCAATCGTGACCTCCTGTAGAATATTCTCAAAATAAATTCATAATGATGTCCCTTGCTAGATGTATGACATTTCTTACAAGAAGAGATACTACAGTGGGTCACTCACTATTCATGTGATTCGACTACATTTGAGGCCTTTTCAGATCAAATGCAGATCACGAATTCGGTTACTAAATTTGCATATTGTAGTTGAAACAGTTTAGCGCAGCTGTAGTTCACAGACATCATCATAGCCAGCTTAAACAAGTCAAACTGCTGGTCACAATCCTATTCCCACAATGACAGTTCCGGGAAAATAATAGACGAAAATAAGTAAGAAAAAAACCGGCCAAGAGCGTGTCGGACACGCCCAAGGTAGGGTTCCGTAGCCGTTACGAAAAAATCAAAAGTAATATTTTTTTAAGGATTTCGTATGTGTACGGAATCATCCAAGTTTAGGTATGTTTTACCTTAGGCTCCTATTTACTCTTATACTACAAATAATTTCCAAGCAATCTTAGCCGCTATAATTTTCCTAGTAAATTTGATATATTTACTACCATTCTGATTTTTTTCAAATTTTTCCACCCAACAGTTTAGATTTTAGAGGGGGAGGAGGCCCGTCGATTTTAATGAAAATTTTCACTTTAAAGTTGAATATTTCGCAAACAGATCACTGAATAGAAAAATCATGTTAGCAACCCCGCAATGGTTTTAAAAGACCTATCCAACGATACCCCACACTATAGGGTTAGTCGAGAAAAAAAAATCACCCCCACTTTACGTCTATGGGAGGTACCCTAAAAAAAATTTTTTTAGTTTTTTTTTATTTAATCACTTGGGAACCTATCGATGTTTAGAAAATTTTATTTCCGAAGGTTTAGAATCCCGAAAACTTCATTTGTCCGAAAGCATTTTTTTCTGAAACTGTAAATATTTCAGGATTTATTTCAGGACCATCGTGTAGAACCCTTTAGGTTAGGTTAGGGTTGTTTTACAAAAATCCTGAAATATTTACAGTTTTAGAAAAAAATGCATTCGGATAAATGAAGCATTCGGGATTTTAAATATTCGGAAAAAAATATTTCTAAATTTTGATAGGTAAGTTAATCACTTTGTCGGCGTGACTGATATATATTCATGCCAAATTACAGCTTTCTAGTACTAACAGTCTCTGAGCTTAGCCGCGGACGGACAGACAGACAGACAGACAGACAGACAGACAGACGGACAGACATGGCGAAACTATAAGGGTTCCTAGTTGATTACGGAACCCTAAAAACAGAGTCTTTCGAACGCTTTCAAGCGTCTTCCCTTGCACCACAATTTTAACTGACAAACTTAAGTGACTGCCTATGTTTTAATTACTTTTCGCCCTGACAGTGACAAATACGAAGGAGTTGTTTATGCTGAGGCCCGCCAGACGGCGCCACACGTCCCTCGTGTGGCCCACATTCGTCTTGTGGTCTGTAACCACATGTCATCTGTCTTTCTTGTTGTCGTACGAGTATTATATTAGCCAGAGAAAATAAAACAATTAATTCGTGCGAAAGATCGTTTTTACCATTACAAAAGTGGCTGCTCTGAATATTTTTGATATTAACAGATTTTTTTTGACAATGTTTATGGAGACACTATGCGTAACAATTTTTTTTATGCAATATAGGCTTGCGTTTGACACCTATCACGCCTGATGGAAAGCGAAGATGAGGCCCACGATGGAGCACGCTTGCTTAGTAAATGCTCATTCACCCTAGACTTCAATTTAGGGGAATAGCAGGAAGAAGGCAGTTGAGCGCGGTGTTGCGCGCGCCCCCAAGCAGTGCAAACCGTACAACAAATACGGGGCACTGTAATTACACACACACTGTAAGATTCTAAAGAATGGAGATGGCATGAAGCGATATCATTATTTTTGCGTGACATCAGTGATAATAAGTATGGCACACTAACTGCGAGGTTTTGCAACCGAAGACATACTAACTCACGTCACGTCTCTTTCACTCTCCGGGTTTTCTCTGGAGAGAAAACACTGTAACTTAAGCTTCTATTTTATGCAATCAACTCTCAAAAGACTAATCAAAAGCAAGCAGATAATAGTTATACAAACATGAAATAAAGTACAGCCGCCATCAAAACCATCGGAGTTGCCTAGGTGGCCAAAATATCACACGCAAACACGCACTTACGCGATTAATAACACGACCGTGTTCAGTTGTTTATGACCAACCAAACAGCTCCAGTATTTTACAATGGCTACTTTACATAGGTCTATCAATAGATATCTACGTACATACATACAATCACGCCTCCTTCCCTGCAAAGGGGTAGCAGAGACTATTTGTTTCCACCTGCTACGATCCTGACATACATCATTTGCTTCCACAACATTCAGTCTTTTCATACATGCTCGCTGGTTTCGGGTACTATTAACCTGACTGACCCTTCTTCAAGACATCCCCAACATGATCATGGAATGTCCTGCTTGGTCTCCTCTTTCCGATATTTCCATCTACACTCGCCTTACATGTACATATATCTCTTTCGTAATTCAATCAAATCATCAATAGATAACACGAGATATAGCGTCGTAATGGGTAACGCCCTGGTATACAACCGAACACCTATATAATCCACTTCCGATTAAAAAAAACATGTCACAATATCCTCGACAGATTGAGCCAGCTGTCGGCAACGCGGCGCCACTTGTTGCTCCCCCTACAGCCCCTGTCGTCGCCACGTGCCATAAGGCTACAGAGAGGGGGAGGGACGCGGCTAAGTCGGACGAGGGATACTTTGTTTAAAGAGTCTAGGAAAACAAGAATGATCTAAAAAGGTTTGGCGCCTAAGCCGCTTAACTATGGCTGACTGAGATCAACTTAGTAACACGTAGTAGTTATAACTTAGTAAAGTCTGATGGGCGGAAGACTTTAAGATAAAATTGAATAGGTTTGAGTTGTTTAACTGACGGCTTGGGTCATTTGGTCGCATGTCGCGGGTTTGTACCTCACCTAGACTAAGTTAAATTAAGACCTAGTTGTGGGTAATTTTTATTACATCAGAAGTCCTGACAAGTCATAGATATCTAGAACTTTTTATTTAGACTATCCGTTTGTCTCGCCCAGTCTGATTTACAGATATCATTGCGACTGTGAACCTTTTTGTTTTTAACTAAAACTAACCAGCGTTTAACCTCCAACTCAACTGCTGGTATAATATGGCTGGTATGGTATGGCTCGCCGGTTCAGTAACAGCCTATTACACTGAATAGCCCAACATTGTACTTATCCGTAGTTAGTTGCATTTTTTGTCCTTATCTTTTTTAAGCCTGCTTGTCTCGTGAATAAATTGAGATTGTGTTTGACGGCGCATAATTTCTGCATTAATTACAATAAATTTGCTAATCCAAGTTACAAGTTCGTATAAATCTGAATAAATAGTCTGTGAAATGGTACTTCGATATTCTGAGTCGGCCATCTTGTGGATTCCTTTGAATAGGTTAAGATTTAGGCTATGGATAGATTTAGCATTTCATTAAAACGGGACTCACCCCAGGTGCCAGTCCTGATGTGCAATTCCTGGGCTATTCTATTCCAGTCAGAAGCAAATACTGAATTTCTACGTTCTAAATAATTGATTGATTCCGGCATTACTTTTCAGAGCCCCATTTCAATGACGAACGATATTTTTACCTTGCCTCTCCGCTAACAAATGCTAGGCCCTATAAGCGGAGAAGACATTTTTTCCACGACATAGATAGGTACAAAAAGTTATAAATTTACGAAATATTACCTAGTTTATAGGTAAATAGAAAATGAGACTCAGCGAGTTCGCTGGTTATCGATGTTCGTTTCTACGTTTGGTTTCATGATAAGACTAAAATGTTTTTGACAAAAATCAGATAGATTTCGCTATTTGCTGCATACCTACCTACCTACTGTAGCAATTGATATGCTACAAATTTATTAGTGTAACCTTTTTATTGGTATTGTGTCTCGTGGTTGGTCTGGCTGATTTGGCTGTCAGCTTGAATTTAAAAAGAAGGGGAGCTTGACAGAGGCAGAGAGATTTGGGACGTGACGTGGATGACAGAAAAAATAGGACAGCTCTCGAGAAAAATAATCTTGGTGCCTGGTATTCATGATATCATAAATTACTACGTGGTTTGTAGTGGTTTCCCCATTTTTTTTATAAAATTGCGCTACATTATGGCGCCCGAACAATTTTAATCCCGTTATCTTTGTCTTTGTGTTTTTTTGTCTGTCTTTTTCTTTGCTTTTGTCAGGGGCGAGTGCCCTTCGTGCAATATTTGTGCTGGTTGTGTTTGAAGTTGCTTTCAACGACGGTTTAATTTGTGATAATTCTTTGTTCACAAGCCTTTTATTTGTTTATTTATTTATTGTTGGTGTTCTTCGTTCCAAATATGGCTGAAGGAGCTGATGTTGGACAAATTTTAACTACTCCTAGGCTTGTGTCCCCTGTTATCAACCAGCCACGTCGGGTAATTCAGCCTGACGTGGCAGACGAAGCGTCACGTAACATATCGGATACCGGCGATCACTCCGCCTCTACTTCAGGCGGTTCAATTAATCCTTATCTTCCTTTAAATTTGCCTATAAAACCAGAATCACTCACCAAATGGAATTTGACTTATTCCGGAAAAACCTGTGTACGTGATTTTTTCAATCGCGTAGAGGAGGAAAGAGATGCTCGTGATATCAGTTCGGAGTACATTGTTCGTCGTTTTCACGAACTTTTGTCGGACACTGCTCTGAAATATTTTAGGTCTATCCGTTCACCAAACGTCCGTTATTGTGACCTTAAAGCAGCATTTTACCGGACCTTCGACACAGTAGACTATGACTATAAGATTGAACGCCAGTTGCGTGAACTAAGACAGACGGATACCCAGTCTGCGCGTGATTTTGTTATAGATATACGTGATCTCAACTCTAAACTGAAATCACCAAACAGAGAGTCAGACTTGTTGACAATAATTAAATATAATTTACATCCCCGGTTGTATCCCTGTCTTTCGACGAACGTTATTACTGATGTTGACACATTATTACAAGTGGTATCTAATTTTGAAACTTTTCAAACCCATACAATCCCAAAAGTAGTAGCGCCAATACCAATACAGACCCCAAAAAGCGACCCTGCGCATTTTCTATGTCCTAAATGTAACAACCCGGGGCATTCATATCGGTTCTGTCCAAATGTACCCGGACCTGTATGCTTCAAATGTCACCGTCCGGGTAACGTAACCCGTGATTGTCCATCATGCAACCACCAATTTACAAACCAAAAAAAATTTTAAATAAAAAATATAACCTCCTTCAAAAAACATCCAAAAAACTATGAAATAATAATTGAACCAAACCGACCACAATAAGCATGAAAATATCTTTCTTCTAATCTGTTCGAAGTCGGTGCCTCAGCTCGAGCCAGCAGCAGGAGTGGACCTAGTAATCTAACTTACCTACATACCTACTATCTATAGGGCTTCTACACTCCTGCTGGCTCGTGCTGAGGCACCGACTTCGAACAGATTAGAAGAAAGATATTTTCATGCTTATTGTGGTCGGTTTGGTTCAATTATTATTTCATAGTTTTTTGGATGTTTTTTGAAGGAGGTTATATTTTTTATTTAAAATTTTTATTTTTTGCTTTTTAGTTATTTCTGTTAAAATAGATGCGTAGGATAAAATCATCAGTTTGACTTCGAAATAAGTTTATGTTGAAAATTCTATTTTTAATGCTCGACGGGGTTGCGTCGTTTTATTACAGAGTTCCATGATACTTTCTGAATGCAAATGCTCGACTTGTCACCGAAAATACTAAAGTCGCTATACTTTTTTCTTGAATTTTTGAGGAGTTTCTTCAATTCCTCATGGATCCCATCATCAGAACTGGATTCTGGTAATAACGGGACCAACCTTGAAGCCTGTGCTTTCACACAACGAAAAAATCTTCCAAATCGGATCATAAATGACGGAGTTCTGAGGTAACACACGTTAAAAAAAAAAAAAGAACATACAATCGAATTGAGAACCTCCTCCTTTTTTTGAAGTCGGTTAAAAAACTAATTTTTACCGGTGAACTGCAAAAGTCTACTGTTTCACCGGTAGTTTTAACTGATTCAAGTGACAATAGGCTTTTTATTGAGATTGTTGCTGCCGGTTGCCGTGTTAAGGCGCTTTTAGACTCGGGTGCACAAATGTCACTTATAAATCGATCTTTTCTTTCAAAAGTTGGCGTTCCATTTAGCACTAAAAATTTACCGTCTGTAGTATCTGCAGATAATTCCCCCATTCAGATTTTAGGTACAGTTAGTTTGTCTGTATTTTTTAATGGTTCTAAGGTTCCGCACAATTTTTTAGTTGTGGATAATATAACCTCAAGTATGATATTGGGAATTGAGTTTTGGAACCGGTTTGGACTCACTACGGTATTAAGCCGTGCCTTCGATAAGGAAATTAAAGAAAACTTATATATGCCTGACCCAAATATCCAGGATTCTCCTTTTTGCGTTAGCGAGGCGCGTTTCATACAAGCTCGCAAATTTTTGACGCCTGTTCAGGAAATTCGTCTTCAAGAGGTAATATCGGAATTTGGAGAAATTTCATCAGAAAAAATCGGTTTAGGAAAATCTTCTTGGCTGACTCACAAGATTGAAACTATAAGTCCACCTATTCGTCAGAGATACTATCCTCTCTCACCTGCTAAATTAAAAATTTTGAACGTAGAAATTGATAAGATGTTGGAAGCAGGTGTTATCCGACCGTCCCGATCTCCATGGGCTAGTCCGGTAGTCATGGTTACAAAGAAAGATGGATCTGTAAGATTCTGTGTCGATAGCCGTAAACTAAATAGCGTAACTGTTCGTGACTCTTATCCTTTACCACGCATACAGGATATTTTAGATAACCTAAGAGGAGCAAAATATATGACATCCCTTGATTTCCGTAGTGCTTTTTGGCAAATTCCACTCCATGATAGAGACTCATGTGAAAAGACAGCTTTTATTGTTCCTCAGCGTGGTTTGTTTGAATTTGTGCGAATGCCTTTCGGTCTTACAAACGCCGCTTCAGAAATGCAGCGATTAACTGATATGATCATTAATTATGAATTCACCGGATTGAGCGACGATTGCGTGTTTGGATATGTGGACGATTTGATCCTTGTTTCACGAGATTTTGACAGTCACGTCCTTCTTATTCGTAAAGTGTTGAATCGTCTTAAACAAGCCGGTTTGTCAGTTAATTTAGAAAAATGTGAATTTTGCAAGCCAGAGTTGAAATACTTAGGATATATTGTCAATGAAAATGGTCTTCAAACCGATCCTAAGAAATTAGAAGCTATAGAGAACTACCCGGTACCTAACACTGCTAAATCTTTGAGAGCTTTTATTGGAATGTGTTCCTATTATAGGCGCTTTGTCGCAAATTTTTCGACTATCATTGCCCCGTTGACTGCCCTTATCGGAAAAAAGAAAGGTCGTGACTGTATAGAGTGGAACCCGGATGCTCAAAATGCCTTTTCTAAATTAAAGAAAGAACTTATGAGTTCTCCTTTAATGGCTTGCCCGGATTTTTCAAAGCCATTTCTTCTCCAATGTGACGCTTCAGCTATAGGAGTTGGTTCAGTTCTATCTCAAAAGATTGATGGTATCGAACATCCAATTTCTTTTTACTCTAGATTGCTTACGAAACCAGAGAAAAATTATGGAACGACTGAACGCGAATTGCTAGCTGTATTAGAGTCTATTAAACATTATCGTGGATACTTAGATGGTATGAAGTTTACGATTATAACCGACCACATAGCGTTAAAATGGTTATTGACTCTTGACAATCCGTCCGGTCGTCTAGCACGTTGGGCAACGCAAATATCTCAATTCAATTTTGATATAGAGCACCGCAAAGGCGTCTTAAACGTCGTTCCGGATTGCTTATCCCGTCCTCAGATAAACTTAATAACGTACAATGAAGGGATAAACAATACAACTGACCGTTGGTATAAAAAGATATTTTTAGGTGTTCGTAACAATCCTCAGATGTTTCCAGCTTATTCGATTCAGCAAGGTGTCCTCATGCGCCGTATGCCTTTAGATTCTCCTCTTCATGGTGATCCGTGGCGTATTGTTCTTCCAGCTGATAAAACACGCGAATCTATTTTGGAAGCACACGATAATCCACCTTCTATACATCCTGGTACTATGAAGACCTATCTTTTGCTAAAGAAAATTTATTACTGGCCGAACATGTATCACGATATTTCCGAAGTGTTAAGAGATTGTTCAACCTGTAAAGCTCATAAGATTTCTAATACTAAACCACGTGGAAGAATGTTATACCCAAAAAGCGTTACTATGCCTTTGCAGATGATTTCGATTGACTTAATAGGTCCACTGCCCTTAGCATATTATGGGTATAAGTATATTCTTACCATGGTGGATGTTTTTATCAAATATGTATGGTTGGTACCCCTAAAGAGAGTAGATGCTAAAAGTATCTGTAATGCGCTCGAAAAAGATTTTTTTTTAATATTCGGTGTTCCTACATCCATTCTCTGTGACAACGCAACTGTATTTCACAGTAATTTCTTTAGTCGTTTCTTACGTTCTTATAATATTGGGGAGCCTTTCTTTACGCCGTATTATTCTCCTCAAGCGAACACAGTCGAAAAATACAACCAAAGTGTCGTTACTTGCCTTTCTATTTTAGTTGAACAAAACCACCGAAGTTGGGCACGACTTCTACCTAAAGTCAAATTATACCTAAACTCCTGTATAAATTTAGCAACTTCTTACTCCCCAAATTTTCTAATGTTTGGAAGAGATGTTATCGTTGACGACAGGCAGTGCCGTGAAAATCAGTCTCTAGGCGGAGATATTGCCGAAAGACGGATTGACCGAGCATCATGTCTTTCTTCACTCAACGAAGTATTTGCTAAGGTCGCCGACAACCTTTCACATGCTTTCCTCGCAAATTCCAGGAGCTACAACCGAAATAGAGTTACGATTACCTTACAAACAGGCGATATAGTTTGGAGGAAGAATTTTGCTCGTTCCACCGGTAATGATTTTTTTTCTGGCAAGTTAGCTCCACGTTTTACACGTTGTGTCGTTAGTCGTGTGATTTCCAATCAGGTCTACGAGCTGGAAGATTGTGATTCAAGTCATGTTGGGACTTATCACATAAAAGACATCCTGAAGTAAGATGTTTCAGTTGTGGTAATTTCTTCTATTTTTTTTTAAATTCCAAAGGACGTTTGGTCCGTCCTTTACTTTTCTTGTCCCAAAATATTCGGAAAAATACTAACAGATTATTTTTTCGTATAACTTTTATTTGTTGACTTAGTTTAGGTTAGTTTAGATGAGCACGGCATTAAGCGTTATTAGACTTTGACTGATATCTTATTTATGTTAATTACTACGAGAGTCAGATTGATTACTTTTCTTCATCGTTTATTATCTCAGTTTTCTTCATCTTTTAATTTAAGCGGATTCGGTGTTATGCAGTGAGTGATATAACGATTCGTAATTTTTCTTTTAGTTTTACTGTTAAACACTCTTAAATAGTTTTTTTGCATTTGATGGGCCATTATTGACTAACATAGTTTTTTTGCAACGTATGTCCTTATCATAATAATCGCGCGTGTGTACTCGCTTTAAGTCATATTCTAAGTGACATTAATTTTGTCAAAGGTTTTGTTCAATGGAAGTATTAAATACTGAGTGGCCTTCCATATTTAAATGTTCCGAACTTATCGTACGAATAATGTACTTGTTGTTAAAAACTACTTTGATTTATGTGTTAGTAGATTATGCCTCCTTACGTTTATTGTTGCATATACTTATGTATTTTATAAGAGTTACGCACTTTAAGAATTCGCTTGCTTTTTATTAATGAATCCGAGCCGTTGCGTCACTCTAGTCTATCTTATTAATATTGTGTTAATTGTGTAATCACGGAAATTAAGCTAAAAGCTTTTTCTACAGTGAACAGTGTACTGGGGATCACTTCGCCATTATGATTGGCATAGAGTTTATTATGGTATCGGAATCTCTCATAACTAGGGTTGTCAAAAATCTTTTGTTAAATTAGGGTTATCTAAGATTTTATAATCAGGGTTGTCAAAGTTTATTAAATTAGGGTTGTCAGAATAATATTAATAGGGTCAATGTTAGTATGAGTTTTAAGTTTTTTTCTTTTGGAAAGGGGATAATTGTAGCAATTGATATGCTACAAATTTATTAGTGTAACCTTTTTATTGGTATTGTGTCTCGTGGTTGGTCTGGCTGATTTGGCTGTCAGCTTGAATTTAAAAAGAAGGGGAGCTTGACAGAGGCAGAGAGATTTGGGACGTGACGTGGATGACAGAAAAAATAGGACAGCTCTCGAGAAAAATAATCTTGGTGCCTGGTATTCATGATATCATAAATTACTACGTGGTTTGTAGTGGTTTCCCCATTTTTTTTATAAAATTGCGCTACACTACCTACCTACCTGTGATCTGGAAACGACATAATAAATAAACTGGTTCAACTCGCAAAAGGAAAAAAATATGATATTTAACAAATCCTCGGAAGGCCCAGTGTATTAAATTTTGAACATTTTCATTTTATTTTTAAAAGCTCCATGGATACTACCGATGATTCTGCCAAAATCGAGGTTGACAAAGACACTTTCGGTTGGCCGTTGTTCGGTAAAAATTTACAACACCTACTTGAGAGCCAAAGTCAACTTTCTTTAATTGACCTTAAGTTTCAAATTTTGATATTCAAAGTTTATCGTAGGTTCTACGAGGTTAATCCTAGAAACCAGAGATGGTGTGATTTTTGAAATTGAAAGGAAAAAGTTCCATTTAGGTATATTTCAATCAATAGATACCAAAAATTATAAAATACCACCGAATCTCATACAGTTACAGGGAATTATACGAGAGATCAAAAAAGACAACTTAACACGCACAATTTCAATAAAAAGCCTCAATAAACTCAACTCACCGGATAGGTACTATCGCCCCAGACGTCAGCTTGCCATTTTCAAAACAAATTTGCTTGCAGCCGTTGAAGTTTTTTTGTATGGATTGCTATGGACAGATGTCTAGCCACTGCACGCAAACTGGGCCTTTAAGGTGCTTAGCTGGCGTCTGGGCCGATGGTACATATAGGGGAACAATAACTTACGCATTCCCGCTTTGGCCGGAGTAACCCAAACTAAACGACAAGAGGCCGAGACCTGAAACTATGCGACCCCAACATATTAAACAAAATTATTGTTGCGGGACCGGGATGGCCGCGGGCGCAGCATAGTTGCCTGATTTATCACCACTGCCGCGTTCGGATATTAATTTCTAACCGCCTGGGTTTAGTTCCGTTTAGCTCAGATCGCCTGGTTTGCTAATCTTTATCTCTGACAGGTAGACTGCGTAAAAGGCCGATGCGTGTACAACCCTAATTAAAACTTTACCAGATCCGACCTAAATGTTCGCAATTTTGTTAAATTGGACGAATTACTTGTTACGACAGGAGTTTATTACAATTAATTAACAATTCTACAGCAACCTATACTGAAATTCTGTTTAGGCATTACTGTCTTCTAAGTAGTGACCACGTTCGTTGCTAAAAGGTTCAAATGAAACACCAGAACTCTAAAAAAATTAAAGCCAAAAGGTAAAGGTTAAGGGGAGGGGAAATAACAAAATAAAATAATGTGCAATTAAATGTAAAACAAAGAATAACCAATAATAAATTCAGTTTGGCGGTGTTCATTTAACAGTAGCTGAAACGTGTTGCCGTTGAATGGAGCCGGCCTTCCCGACAACTGTTGCGCGCGATAAGCGTCCGGCGCCTGAATGGCGCGTCCGGCGCGCGCCATCTTGCGCGGCCATCTTGTTGACGCCATGTCACTTCAGACCTATTTTGCTTAACGGAGACTCTCGAGATGTTAAGCAAAGCGAAAGGAAAATATTTTTTGCTAAATAGTTAGTAGGTAGTTTAAGCTCACTTCCTTCTCATTGAGAAAATGAGAGCAATAATTATGGAAGATTTGAAAATGTTATGTAACTTTTTCAACATTAATATGGAGAATATAAAATCTCTTTAAAAAGTTTGTCGTTTATAACAGGCAAACTTGCACATGTGTGGTGGGTGGCTAAACTCCGGAACTACTGCTACATAGATCATCCATAGAACATTATCTATATTTTATCCCGGAAAGTGCAAAGTTTCACCGGAACGCAGACAAAGTTGCGGACAACAGCTTGTAAGTTTAACATTCGTAGAAGTACCTACAACGTATTTAAGGAGGTAATGATAAATCAGAAATATGCAAACACGAAAGTGAACTTCCAGTTTACTAATTCTATGAGCCTAGAGCACTGTTTACTGGCGTCAGCGTTGTACCTTATTGACAGCGCCGTGAATGCGGCGGCAGCGAGCCTGTCTGGCTTGTTGGAACACGGCGGCAGGCCGGACAGGCGGGACAGCCGGACAGGCGCGACGGCCGGGACAGGCGGGCGTGGCGGCCTAGCAACTCTCTCGACATGATACCTATTGTCCACGTATCGCTTTGTCGGACGTCTCGACTTGCTCCGCCGTTGAATTTCAGTCGGCAACATTCTCAGTCAAAGGCTTTATCGAGAGAAGCAACGGCACTGCAATACCATAAAGAAATTCACAGGAAACTCAAAGCAAAGCCAAGGTGAATGCAAAAGCGAATTTGATAACGGAATGTTTGAAACACGGCAGAGACGCAATTTTCCGGTTCTAATGGCATTACAAGGGTGCTCGCTGCGCCATTACATCGTCTCTTTAAGCTTCGCGCTGAAATGGTAATTCTTTATAATTTATATCGCTGCAAGAGAACTCGAACAAACGCGTCTTTTCTTTCGGCTCTCAACTGGCTTTTTATTGCCCCTTGAGATACCTTTGTGCACGGACACGTCTGCAGCGGACGTCGTTAGTACGCCGGTAATTTTAATCGCGGAATATATCTGACAATGCCTCGGTGACAACCCTGGGGGTTTTAATTATCGTAGCGTTAGCATTGGCGGTTGTTAGTCACAAGCGCGCCAATAAGGGGGCGCTGTTTGAGTTCAGAACTCGACGTCAGGTAACAGGGCTGGCACACGCCCGAGGGTGTGTTATAACGAACTTTATTGTTTGTGCAGTTAACACTTACAATATAGCGTGGTGGCGGGTGAGCCCGCGGCGTACAACTTCGCCAATTAAGACGATTGTTTATGAAGCAAAGAGTGTCGGCTTAGCACCTACCTACAGCTCCCGCAACGCGGCCGCCGCCGGCGTGCAGGAGATATCGTTAACGCGAATTAGTGAGGGAAATTCAGAATTATTGCCACATTTTGGGCTTAAAAGCACAAGCGGAAGTTAAGGAAAACTAATGGGTCCCGAAATTAAAGTTGAAGATTAAAATGATGGTTAATTTTAAGCTGTTAAGCGTGGCATTCCTTCTGGCGGAGCGAGCGGGGAACCCGATACAGCTCTCAGAAACGCTGGGTTTATTCAGCGTGCGTACGTAGAGATAAACAGAACATGTGTCATGTAATGTAGTTTTAGGTGGGCAAGCAAACTGAGCGCTACCCGCGGAGTGCTCCAGCAATTTGCGACGTGGTGTTGTCTCAGCAAACAGGAGCGCGGCACAAAGGGTTAGCGCTTACTCGCGTTTCACTTCTAATTAACTATGTTAAACTCGTGTCCCAATTATATCTGCACCTCCCGAATGAAACTAATTTATATTTGTATGTGTAGCCGGTTTGGTTAATGCGAGCGCTCTTCTCACTGAGTGCCAGGAAAATTGTGTTCAGTTACCCTCCGTTAGAATTTCGCATGATGAACAAATGCTTCTGCTATAGCACGTAATGTATATGTATACTTACTTAGCTATTAAGCATTGGGCATACTATATCCCAATAACGTGTAATAATAATATAAATAAAACAATAGGGCGAGGATATTGTACGTAGAGACAATTAAATTAATGCTTGTTATAAGAATACTGTTAGTACTCCTTTATTAGGCATAAACCTACAATTATACACACCAGGCTTGTCGCTGGCACGAGTAATAAGCGTTTATGTATGTAGTATTTAATTAGTGCCGAACACCAAAAGTAGGCAATCGCCATACATTTTGTGTAAAACGTGGCTAAGAATAAGAAATGTCTTTCTAAAAAGAAAGGTATTTCTCCCTGCCGTTGCTATCAATTAGCTAAATGACAATATTAGTAATGGTAGCGACGAGTACATTTAATTTATGAACCCGACGCGACCGCCGTTCAGCCCGCTTTAATATTTCTACGAATATCTGTCGACTACAGTCACTATTCATTAAAATACCAGCCGCGAACAATTAACATAAAATCTATCGTTAAAGTACTACAAAACTTTTAGTCCAAATGTGGCTTTACAAAAAAACTTATAGGTACTTTTTTTATTGAAAATCCATGATGTTGAAAAGAGAACAATAAGAAGCACAAATTCATAGATTTGGTGTTCACATAGCTATTTAGGTACTTAATGAAAATCTGTCATCGCAGCCTAATTCATCAGTTAGACCAGAAATGACAAAGCCTGTTGGAGTGTGCTAATTTTTTTAAAGACTAATCATCATCCCAGCCTATATACGTCCCACTTCAGGGCACAGGCCTCCACTCAAAATGAGAGGGCTAATAAAAAAGAAAAAAAAAACTAATAAAAAGAGAAAATTAACAAAAAAAAAATTAACTACATTACGACATTTGCATTTGATGATCTCGAAACTCAGATAATAAATAACATTCAATTGATTTTTAAAAGATAGAGATAACTGAATTTCGCGGGTGAGCAAAGTAATTGTTTCTGTTCATTAATATTGACCTCCGCAAAATAACGATTAAATGGTTTTTATTAAAGCTGTGTCTTGGAATTATTGAAGGTGTCAAATAGTTGATTCTTTCACATATACATACTTACATAGAAATCTAAACTATTCCAGATTAACATAGGTTAGGTTACTAAGCAAAATGTTCCTGCCTCGAAATTTATTTCGCTTATCGCTCCGCGCGGCTGAAGGTGTCAAAGCGTCGAAGTGGACGGAGCATTAGCAATGCAAATGGCGGCATAATCTGTTCATAGCCCGGCCGAGGGAGTTGCCAGCTCGATCAACGTCTAATAAACGATCAGATGTACATGTGCAAAGGTTGTGTATGTACAACATTTATGACATGTACAAATTGCTACTTGAAACTAAAAAAACACAGTAAAGCATGGAATTTTGTGACGCAGAACAGTTAGTAATATTTAAATAACCTCTTTGGGCATTCAGTTTATTAATTAAATATCCGGATATTATTCTTTATTTTTTTTTAATATTGCCGTATGCTTGCCCTGGTGCAAGTCTCAAAATTGGCAGGCAATCAGAAGTGGCAAGGTTCTAGTTATGATCAAGACTACAGTGAGTATATTTTTAACTTTACTCAAATAATAATTCCCGATTTTGTAATGAAATAACGTTAATGAGGGGAGGTCTTCACTTGTTTCCTCACTTCAAACAAAATAATTTCTGCCATAATTGAAATACCGTGTCCGTGACACTTCCAAATTAATTTTTGTGCGTAATAACAGATCAAACGAATTTAATTATAAAATTTAAAGTGAATTAATTTAATTAAGATCCGTTCTCAAGCTAAATTGAATGAAACCTAAAAATGGACGCGGTAAAAGTGATTACTCTGCGATTTTTTTAAACATGCCCACCGGACCACAGAGCAGCGAAATAAAATGACGTATGAATGTTGCGGACGTTAATTTTACGTTTTTTTTTTAAATAATGCGCGAGGCGAGGGTAACTTGTTGCTCTTTCTGCCGGCGGCTGACCTGCCCACGCCCGCAACGTAGCCGCAGACGCTGACACTGGCCAGTTGTAATTAAAAAAACTTTTTAACAAAAAAATTAAACCACCGAAAAAACTGAAAAGCAAAAAATAATACTTTTTTGTTTGACCTTAATCTAGGTACCAGTTTGAAGTCGGTGCCTCAGCACGAGCCAGGAGGAGTGATAGAAGCCAATTAGGTAGACGATTATAGGTCCACTCCTCCTGGCTAGTGCTGAGGCACCGACTTCAAACTGGTACCTAGATTAAGGTCAAACAAAAAGGTATTATTTTTTGCTTTTCAGTTTTTTCGGTGGTTTAATTTTATTGTTAAAAAGTTTTTATTTTATACTTTTTTCCCATCCTTGGGGTAATTTTTTTCCAAACTTATATAATACCAACTTCAAGGTATACATTATCCAATAAAAAAGAATTATGAAAATCAGACTACTCTGTAAAAAGTTATGCCTGGTCATACAGTACAATCAGTGACTGAACAATCAATCATCCCCTGTTTTCCTACCCTCAGGGTAAGAATATTATTTCCAAATTTAAATGGGACCACCCTCGGGGTATACGCTTTCCAATAAAAAAAGAATCATCAAAATCGGATCACTCTGTAAAAAGTTAAGCGTGATCATACATAAAAAAAAAAAAAAAACAAATGTACACGTCGACTTGAGAACCTCCTCCGTTTTTTTCGTCGGTTGAAAATGGACGAGAAACCCAAACTACTAGGCTATAAAAAATAATACTCCGATGGCCACTCGCTGGGAACAATTATTAGTCTTAATTTAATTTTAATCTCAATTTAGTGGTTCTAAAACGTATGGAACTGTCAAGGTTGAAGTAGGGTAGCGATGATTTTTTTATAGTAAGTGGCCAAAAAAGGCTCAGTTTCTATTATTCCAGTAGCATCACATTTTGGGGCCGCTATGCTAACGCAAGTCCTCGAAGACAGTTAAAATATTTAATTACCTAAGGTAAAACTGACTGTTCACCCTCTCTTGCAGCAAACTTTAACTATAAGTTGGCGTGCAAGTTAACGCTGAACTAAAATGTTGATAATAGTAGTTAGTTGGTTTCTCAAAAAATTGGCAACACTAATTAAATCCACTACTACGCGACAGTCCCAGTAATATGCTAATTTGGGCCGAGAGACACTTGGGTTAAAACAATTCATAAAATATGTATAACCTAACTTTTTTTTTATTATGAGAGAGAGGCCAACAAGCAAGCGGGCCATCTTATGGAAAATGATCACCACCGCCCATAAATATCAACAACTCAAAGAGAGTCACTGATGTGTTGCCGGCCGTTAAATCACGGGTCAGTTTTATGTAATGTGTTATGTTATTTTTTGGATAGTTTTCATTTCAATGTAAATATAATCAGACTACCATCGCTACTTTGAAGAACCAAAAGAAAGAGTAATTGATTCACCTATACCAGCATGTAAATGTGGGCCGAAATCTCGGCCTTTGTGCGGCCAAAGTTAGAGCTTTTAACAGTAAAGCCGGAAAACCCGGCCAAGGGCGGGCCGCGGGTCGCCGCTACCGGTGCAACTCGCCTCGTTACCACCAGCTTTTGGAGGTTCTGAGGAAGCTTTTTAAATTAGCGCTTAAGTTGGGCATGTAGGGAAATTGTCCAGTTACTGGTTAGTTACAATAATTTTCACCACTTCTTTCTCTCACACAGTAGGATGAGAATCGAGAGAGATAATAAAAGCGATCGCGAGCACTCGCGCATTTGATAATACAGTCTCTGGTCTACTGTATGCTTGACAGTTCTATATAATTTGAAACTACTAACTGAACATAGCTCTAAGTCGAGATTAGATTGGTTTCAGCAAGTGGCTATAACAAATATAAGAACATTTGAAATTTGTTCATCAGAAATCTAAGCAAGTGTACTTTTAGTTCGTTAAAAGGTTCGTTATCCATTAACAGAAAAAATATTCTTTCACTGAGATGACTTTGATTCAATTCGTATACAAATTGCTTGTGCTAGTGATCAGTTGTGTTGGTATTCATGGCAGCGCCCCTAGCGGCGGTAATGTGAACAAATTGCGCCGGCCGCCGCACGTGACCGCCATACCGGACCGTTCCGCTGTTATTGTTTACGTCTGTTTGTTATTCCGTTTGACTGTCAATCGACGAAGGCATTACCATTACAATCGGGGCACTTTACTTGTTCATCAGGTCATCTGTATAAAGACCGATTTTGCAGGACAATGTTACAGAAATCAAATCAATGTCAGTCGCAGATTGCATGGCAAAGAGCGTGGGTTTACAATATGTAGAGGTTAAGATCGATTTTACGTCCGTATAGCGCTCGCGTCCAGCGATATTTCAACTTGACTATACTTACTATCTAGCTAGTGACAAAAGGAACTATTTATCTATAGAAGAGTAACGTGACTGACTGACTAATTGACTGAGAGCCTAAACCACTGGAGGCTTAGAATTGGGCAATCACGTTCCTTGAAGATCATAGAGAGAGCTAACCATTGTTTTATTCATCCACGGGAACAAGGCAGTGGGATAAAGCCGGGATAAAGCAAGATGGCGCCCGACAAACTTCAAACGCGGCTTTAAATTGTTATAACGTCAACTAATTCCCTCTCTTAAAAAACCCTTTCTCGGATAATACCTGAATGAAAAGTTGTGCAAGTTGCAATACAACGCGAGGCGGGAAAGTGAACAAGTGTGAAGCGGTCAATCGAGTACCGCAGTCCGCAATGTAATGCAACTTGCCTGATTTTTCCAGCAGGTCTAGACCGAGCTTAAAACGGGGCATTCAAAAGGCTGGAATAGAATTAATGTGCGGTGTCGCCGGAACGCCTCTTACAGAACTTTTACCGATGCCAGCCGGATTCCTATCAGCGGAGCGTTCGCATAATGCCATCCGAAGACTATTATTATTATTATATTAACGCTTCCGTACGATTTCTGCTGTTAGGATGCTGATCGTTACGATAAAGTCATTTCTTAGCTTACAACGCCGATATGGGCATTACTGATGAACATACGAATAACAGAAATTAAAACACAATTACCTACCTACCCACCTACCTAGTACCTACGTACCCATACAACAATAATAATACAATGACTCTCACCTTTGGTACGTACGCAATGCAAATATCAGGTAAGAAAATTTTACGAGGTAAGCAATAGGCGCCTTATGGCGATGTATTTCATAGAATGATACAACATTGTAAAAGCGCGGTGACTTAGTGAGCTATGTTTATGGAAAATATACGCAAGCTATCTTAAAAAAAAATGTTTTTATCTCGAGTTTCTGTCAGTAAACCCGCGGATCCCATTAATTTAACACACAAGTTATTAAAATTCCCAAACATAAATCCACCTTTATTAAAAAAAAACATAAAATCGTATTTTTCCCCATTAGTCATTGTAAACCCCACCGTTATTTGCGTAAGCCTCGTGACACGCGCCGTGAATCAAGCCCACGCTTGGGCATCATTAATACGCCCCTGGAGCCGCCCCGCGCCCAAATCGTAATTGGAAACTTGCAAAACGTACAATTAGTTACAACCAGAACCCGCATGGGGATTGAAAAAACATTGTAAAACTAAACGTATTGAATTGCGGATCCCTGGTGTCCTATAATTTAGTTTTTCATAATTTCACTTGTCACATCAACGTTTGTCATAACATAAAATATATAGAAGCATACTATTTTCAGGATTTTTTGAAACGCCATCTTATAGAATGCTGTAGGTTAGGTTAGTTTAAACAATTCCGACGAAAATACTGTTTCAGAAATAAATCACTTTATGACTAATGAAAATTATGAAAAACGATAAGTACACTATAGCATATTAAATCCGGACAAACTATAGAGACCCATTGCACTAAATAGTATTTAAAAAAATCTGCCTATTAGGAGAGTTAAAAAAGTTGGACACTTTAACGTTGGAAATCAAAATTAATATCAAACTTTCTGTTGTTACACGAAACCATACCCTTGTATGGACAAAGTTTGTATCACAACGTAACTTTTTCCAGGCAGTCGTTCTGTATAGTTAACTACCGTTTAACGTGGTCCAACTTTTTGTTCTTCACCCATAAATTTTGCTTAAACACTTCGTTTTAAAACTAACAATTTGTTGAACAAATGCTTTATTTATCTTAGCCTGTAGATAACTTAAGCAACATTATGTTAAAGAACCGGTTTGTATCACATCTGACTAATAGATCCGAGATACGCTGCCGCCTCACAGCGTCCAGTCAGTTGCGACTACTTCCGTAACGTACAGCTCGTGTAACATTAGGCAACATTAGGCAAGACACTGTCTTTTGTGTGTTGTGTCTGTATTGTTGTTATTGTTGTGTATCTTGATTAACAAACAGTAATGATAATGACACTATCGGACAGGAACATACCGTCCAGCAATATTATCATAGATAACAACAAGTATCTAAGTAACGTACAGAATATTTTGATCAAAAACACAGCTACGTTGTCAATTATATTTGCAAAAAGTTAAACTGAATGACTCGTTTTCAATCAACCAGGCTTGATGCATATCCGAGCATGCAAACATGGCTTGAATGGAAACATAAATTGCCTCAAAATTAAATTGGAAACTACCGTCATATTCCATTCGCTTTTGCCTTTATGTCGTTAAATTACCTGCCAGTTACAGTTTTTTTAATTAATACTGTGCAGTGCAAATACTGTAGTTACGTAAAAATGTGGGCATTGAAGGGTGTCTCAAAACTTAATGATAAGCTGGTACCAAGATGCCAAGAAGAGCCATATCACAAGGCGTGTTGGCCGCGGGCGCGCAACGGATTCGCCGCGAACGCCCAACGACTATACTATACCTACGACGTATTTAGGCACATTTAATACGTTGGGCGTTCGCAGCGAATCCATTGCGCGCCCGCGGCGAACACGTGGCGCGTTCGCTCCGCCTCTAATACGTTCGCAAATCGCCAGTGTGATATGGTTCTTATAACAGTACTGAAAAAATAAGAAATGCCATGTAACTTACTTAAGCGATAATAGACATCTTTTTTCCAAAATATTTAATAGTAATAGTGACTATTATCGCTTAACTAAGTGACATAGATCTTTTTTCTCATTTTTTCTTCTGGAACTTGACTTCTCGCCCGTTACAGGCTTATCGTTGAGTTTTGGTATATTCTGTATAACCTGAGGAACTGCTCAAATTGGTAACGAAGTGCTTAGCCCGCCCTAAGCCAAATAGAACTATACTGTCCCATCCGATTATCAGAAATACAATACAATACAATACAATGACTCTTTATTGTACACCAGGAATAGTAAGCAATACAGAAAACAGGTACACAGAGAGTAAGTTACAAGGTAAGCAATAGAAATAATTAACTCGTACGTATAACCGGGAAAATATTCGAGCGTTTTGACCGCTCGGTTAAACCTCATCACCATTCGATGATTATTACCACAACCGAACGACGACTCGCACGAAATTTGATAAAACTAGATTCAGCATCGGTACTGTCATATCATAAGTTATCATAAAAAGCTAACACTAAGCATCATCCTGTTTAATAATATTTGCTGAGATGATAATGAGAAAAACGCTGGTAATGCTGAATATTCACCCAACTCTATATTCCACTATTTCCTAATTATCCATACTAATATTACTAGCTGTTGCCCGCGACTCCGTCCGTGAAGAATAGTAGCCTGCGACCTATTCTCAGACCTACCGTGTATGGAGAAAAAAGTTTCATAAAAATCGGTCAAGCCGTTTCGGAGGAGTTCGATAACAAACACCGTGACACGAGATTTTTATACATTAGACAAGAGATTTTTATATATTAGTCGCGGGCAACAACTAGTAGATGTCCTTTTGATAATTCCATCTGAATTGAATATGAAAGGTCCCGTTTCCCTCACGGCTGTGTTGGTCGATCCTTTGTCTCGGTGGCATGCTCCCATTGTGCGTCATGTCGTTACCGACGGTAATCTTTTTAGGAAATGAAAATAAACAAAACAAAGAGCCTCTAATGAGTTACTTTATGCTCATTTGAATTGCTTAATTTTTATAACTGGCGGCAAATATTTTATACATACTTGTGTATTTTATACTCCGTCTGCGAAGAATTCGTTTATCGCTTTCCCGCGGGAACTATGCAGTTTTCCGGGATAAAAACTATCCTCCTACATGTTAATACAGGTTATAAACTATCTGTGTGCCAAATTTCATTAGAATCCGTTAAAGCGTTTTGGCGTGAAAGAGTAACAAATATCCACACATCCATCCATCCATACAAACTTACACGTTTATAATATTAGTGGGAAGTGGGATGGGATTGATGTTTTGAACGGCTATCACACTTTAACTTGAAAAGCTATTTTGGTTATAATAGTAGGTATATACACCGTGAAATTTTATTGGTTGTTTTCCCGAAACGAGGTGATTTAGTATCGATTGTACAATCGATTTATAATTACTATTTTGACTAGAGTCAAAAATCCAATTGTGAAAAACGAAAGTCGAAAATGACCGCAAACCAATAGTAACGCTTCGTTGGTACCTAACCTATCGTACGATCGTACGCTACTTGTACCAACGAAGCGTTACTATTGGTTTGCGGTCATTTTCGACTTTCGTTTTTCACAATTGGATTTTTGACTCTAGTCAAAATAGTAATTATAAATCGATTGTACAATCGAAACTAAATCACCTCGTTTCGAGAAAACAACCACTAAAATTTCACGGTGTATAACCAGAAGCATCAATAAATTCGACGCTCACAAGTGCATGTCATATAATTAATCAAGTACATATATTTTGACTTTGATTTTGAAGTTTTTGCAATTTTACCCTAAATTCAAGGCAATATTTTGTGATTGTGTACATTATCAAAACATGTTACATGTACTTAGTTGTTACCTTACCAAATATCAAAGTAAGCCGATACGATACACAAAGATAATCGAATATTATGAGTTGAAATCGGGTTTTGTCCCGCGTACCTAGATTTCAGAGAAGCCCGATATTTCGGCACAGTTGCATGCGCCATGATCACGAGACGACAAAACCCGATTTCAACTCATAATATTAGTAATGACCGCGATAGTCTAAAATATTCTGTTAAAGATAATCGAACAATGCAAAACGTGGCTCTATCGTAAATTTAGCACTAATAAATGGTTCAATACGTAGTAACATCGCCGCGCCAAAATACGGTGCAATCGTGCCGCCATTACCCCAAACGTGAGTCCGGAGTCGTCTCCGTTACGGTCCCTCCACACTCGCGCGGGATCACGGAGTGAGTGGGTGTGTAATAGTAGACATAACAATACTAGGAACTGCCCGAAACTCCTGCAAAGAATTCGTTTATCGCGGGAACTATGAAATTTTTCGGGATAAAAACTGTCCTATGTCCTTCCTAGAGTCTCAAACTATCTTCATATATATTTCAAACTAAATACAAACTGAAATATAGATGCACAGAAAAAAACCCCAGAAAAAAGACCAATGCTGGGAATCGAACCCAGGTCCTCAGCGTTCCGTGCTGCGTGCTTACCCCTACACCATCACTGGTCTAGAAGTTAGCGACGATTCCCAGCATTGGTCTTTTTTCTGGGGTTTTTTCTGTGCATCTATATTTCAGTTTGTATTTAGTTTGAAATATATGGTTTCACGGGATGACCGTAAAAGTAATAAAAAATGAAGTTGAAAAAAAATAAATAGAAAAAGATACTTCATACTTAACTTGTATCTTCATATAGTCAGCAGGAGAAGTGGATGAGCGGTCGTGAAGCTTAAAAATGATCTACACACCATCTTATTATCTTTGCAATAGAGTCGCGTGGAGTTCATCCACTTCTGCTACCGACTGTACCAATGAAATTTGTACAGTTGTAAATCGGTTCAGCGGTTTAAGCGTGAAGAGACGCACACTCATACACAGCGAACGAAACGGAAACGAGGCGCGCATGCGAAATAAAGCGAAGAATATACGAATCGGAAACACATCCATGGATCGCGGGTGGCTCGGAGCATCGCGCGTGATTCGCACGCGAGTGTAGTAAGGCCATTACAATATACAGCCATACAAAATATAGTCATGCGAGATACGTTTTAAGTGTATCTCGGCGTATCTGATATCTCGGAAACGTAGTTTGGTCACGTAAACGTCGTGAACGGAACTACGTAGTACGCGAATGTGGTGTTTGAGACGGGCAAGTTGCGCGGCGATTTACAGGCTGTTCAAAGCTAAACTTGATGCTTGCGGGAGTTAGTTGTGACAGTTTAACATCTTGCTAATGGAACATTATAAAATGACTCAAAAATGTTTAAAAACAGTCTCTCTGTGTATTAAACATCGGTTGTGAGATAAACACTATTAAAATTGGAGTCCATTCTGTACTGACAATCAGCCTTATTGTTTTTATTCTGATGTATATAGGAATTTTCATTAAAAATGGTAAAGCACTTACTTATTTGACTATTATAGTCATGTATAATAATAATGACGTATCTTTACTATAAAATCATTGATACGAGTTTAATTACATCGCAGAGCAGTGTGGATATGTATTTCTGAGCGATCGATATACCGCCGCTCGCATGATATTTCTCGCTCTTTCAAAATTGAAGCAGGTCCCGGTACAACTAGCAACTATGAGCTCTTTTATTAGATAATTTATTGAATCAGGCGTTACTTTACGGAGGTCCATATTAATGAACTAAAACAATTACTTTGCTCACCCGCGACCAAAGCGGGTGCTCTTTTATTAGCTCTGAAGAGCCATCACTTGGGCATGTTTACGTCGTGGTGCGCGGCAATAAGCCGTAAGCTTCGAGGGCGGCCATTGTCGCCGGCGCGTAAACTTTACGACCACCGTCAAAACTTATAGCGCTGATACGTGATATACGGAACTAGGGCTAAGCTTTCCACCTCGAAGACCAATATCGACAAATAGGTATTTTTAAGGATATTAGACTGTCAATAAACAGGTAAGCGAGTACTGCAGCCATAAATAACACTCAAACAGAAGTTGCTTGAAACATCTGTCAAGATGTCAGAGGCCTTGTATGTATCTGTCTGTTCTCAGCAACGCATCACCAAATGTATCAAGTCAAAATTAAATATTGAGCAATAATTCCTTGGAGCTATGAATAAATTGAGTTATAGCTGATGAGGTAAACACTTTCCATTGTACAAATATACTAATACACAAAAGTATAGCTAACGCGAATTCTATATTCACGCAATTAAATGATAGGTACCTTTGAACATTTCTTTTATAGAAACACGGTGAGAATCAAGATAACCTAAAACCTACGGGTACTTTCCGTTGACTTAGAATGAGGAATTTATCAAGAAAGCAAGTTCTCTCGTCACAAGTAACAGAGATAAGAGTGAGAAAGAAAATCAAACTCGTATTTAACCAGGTTATTTTTTTAATTGTAATGGAAATCTATCCAGCTATCCTATATCCACCTATACAATCGAGTTCCTAGTTAGCTACATCAAAAGTCAGTTTATGTTTTAAATCTAATAAATCGCTTTGAAAAAACCCACTACCACCCACCAATAGCCACTTGGTCAGTGATAGATAATGTACATGCCGCACAGTAGTTATGTTAATACATTCTTTGTTGTTCTAAGTTCAAACCCAGCCAATTATAGTTTTATTATTTAACAAATAAATGGCCCCCAAGTCGACGAGAATAGAACTAGTTTGGCTGGAAGTAAACACAGATTTCAGTAAAAGTTGATGCAAACATCGCATATTATGTCATCAATAAGTAATAGAGCTGTGGTAAAAATGAACCGTTTAAATGCCAGAGTATCACCCCAACGGTTTATTTTGGAAAGTTCCAGGCAGTAACAAGTAACGACTTCGATTGTGTTTCATTCGATATTCGAATATTAACCACATTTACGATAACATCGAGATCGACTACATCGATAAATATGTCATCGTTTGGTCCCCACCCCTCGTCACAATCTGGGAATTGCTACTAAACTGGAATGTAGGTATTGTATAAACATATAGTAATGAGATCATTTAATTAGTTATTTTGTCGTTCCGCTTGATACTACGCAATGCTAAAGCAAAATTGTTTGTCGACGTGATAGGTTTGAGCTTTGGATATGGTGCCGTGTAATCATAGAACAATTAGCTAGGCTTGGTTTGATACCAATGTTTGACATTGTTAATAATTAATTTTAACTATGCTCATGTCTACATAAGTAATAACATAGTCTGCCAACAAGAAGTATTCTTACTATACTAAAGTTCAATGTTAGTTGAATTGCTAAAAACATCAAATAATTTCCCAATTACAAGTCAATGAGACAATCAGCCTTATTGCTTTATCTTTGATGTAGAATTGTCCTAAAAAAATGTAAATCGCTTAATTGGTTGACTATACATAGGCTAAGCGTTCTTTATCGAATTAGGTAACTATTCGGGGTTTGCGATTAAATTCAGCGTAGGTAGAAATAGGTAGTTAAAAGAAGTGAATGGGGTTAATATAGACATGTGATACTTTTTTTATCCCTGAGAGGCTTGCGTTTGAGCACAATCATGCCTGATACTTGTTTAAATGTTAATTTACCCTAGATCTGAAGATGGTCAGATTGTTTCATTTAGGGAACACAGATCCAGACAGGGAGTTCCACTCATTAGCTGATTGGATAATAAAGGACGATCAAAACCATTTTGTTCTAATTTTGAGGATGTTGACAACATAACAGTGAGAAAACTGTCTACGTCTTCTACTTTTGGACCTGTGAAAGAACTGGTGGAATAAGATCATGCGGTTCCGGAGCACATGCTCCGAAATGTATGTAGCATGTAAAACATCGAACAACGAAGTAATAGAAGAGCTGTGCCAGAATTAATGCGTACCCTAGTCAATAACGCTGATTCCCGTATGGTGTACAAGTTCTGGTACATAATTTCTTATTAATGATGAAACTAAATCAAGGCAGAACACACGCTTTGGCAGTAATTTGTGTTACAACGATAATTAATAGGTAATTGATATCTGTTTGCGAGCGGGGCGTAGTACACGAAATACGTTTTAGCTTAATCAAAAATCCATTCTATTCCCAAACGGGGTGAGTTTCAAACGAAATTAGTATATTCTGATGCAATTATATGGCAAAGGCTGTATAGCAATGAAGATTTTAACTCAATGGGTTAGAGTGGATTTTGTATTTGCATCGGCAAAGCTTTGTAATTTCGTCCGGAGGGGTCATTGTTTGTATAGTCCTATTAACTTGTTTGACGATCCCTATTTTTGGATAGCCTCACGCAGGCAAAGCAACACTCGCTCTGTAGCTTGTTAGAAACCTTTGTTATCCTAAATAATAGGTATAGGTAGTATAACAGCAACGCGACTGAGACAAACGCACAGCCGAAATCAATAGAAAGAAGAACTTGAAATTAGGTAAACTAACTCTCTGCTATGTTCATGTTACTGTTCATGTTAC
Organism: Archips crataeganus; assembly: GCA_947859365.1. Taxonomy (NCBI): domain Eukaryota; kingdom Metazoa; phylum Arthropoda; class Insecta; order Lepidoptera; family Tortricidae; genus Archips; species Archips crataeganus. Next base: position 369,609 of record OX402056.1, read on the forward strand.
TGTTTATTTCGTTCGATTAAATAAAGACAGCACCATAGATATTTGTCAAATAAAACAACAGAAAAGGGGCTGTGAAACTTAATTTTAAAGAGAAAGAGCTCCTCTAAAACAATTTCCGAAATTCCTATGTCCTTGATTTACTTGAAATGTCAGACCGGTTTAAAACGAAGGCGAAGAACCTATTTGCAACGGGCACATTTGGTAGGAAACAATTCCATTCGGCCCCCGAGCCCGCATGTAAAATCACAATCTATAATCGACTCCCACGCATTGGCGGCCTAGCTCAAATAAATTGCATGCCGAGTTACGGGGATGATGCCTGTGTCACGACCATTTTAATTAAATCTGCTCGCCTTTGTGACGTTAATTACTATGCGGCACAACACGACAACATGTTGTGTCCACGATAATAGCGATTAGATGAGAGGCTATCGAGTTAAAAGTTTAATGTCAATAATGAAGTTAAGAGTTTCTTCCACCAAAATACAGTGCAGCATAACAGCGGATGCCTCCAGGACATTGAATAAGTAATATAAAAGAAAAAAAGATTATAAGGTCAGCAATTGTGTACAGGATCAACAAGCTGAGTATTTCGAGTAAAAACATAACGTTATATTTTTCACGGAAATTACACAGAATCAAGTGAACTTTCATAACCCTGAAGGATTCGCGATTATGAAGTTAAAAGCTGTGTAGGCCAATTACTGTACAGAAATATGAATACAAATGTAAGCCCTATAGCAAAAATGAACCTAAACAAATACAAACAAAAAAAAACATTAACCGATAGATAACAAAGTGAACTACCCAAACCTCTTGGGCACTCTTGTTTCGAAAAGGTTGTTCAGTTTGAATTACCTACTTAGTGTTTCTGTCTGTGTAATGGTTTCATGCTCTCCAATATTAAGCAAAACTAATGAAGCCGTCTTTATATCCAAAGAATTCAAACTTCTTAGACACATTAATTTAAAGCACTTAGTGCAGTTCAAACATTCGCAGTCGAACTGCAGACTTCTAACGAGAATTAGTTACTTACTTCAGTTTCATTTACGTCTTTGGGAAAGTACCTACTTGCAGTCGTAAGTTGAAGTAAGATAAGCAAATCGTTAGTACGGTTCAGTGAAATGAAAGTCCAGATTAGGGCTGAAGGTCGAACATACAAATCACTCCCTCAGATTGTTGCCAGAACGATTTCTTCGCAAAAATCTGAAGTCCTGTATAGAGTCATAAGATGGCGCGAGCCCGCAAAGCGAACGAGTTAGAAGTGGTCAAAGACCACAGCTTTGTAATGCAACTTGTACGATTTTTCTCGCAAGTCTAAACTAGAGTTTACATTAAGCATTAGAAGCAGATAAACAAGGTAAAATATTGTAAGTATTTCATTAATATGAACCACCGCAAAATAATGCCTGAATCAATTAAATATTTACATTAGCGTCTGGGACTGTCTTATCAAAGACGTGTGTAAGTTCACGTTAACTATTTTCATCAGAAGATAGTTGCTCGGAGAACCAAGCAATGCGCTACTACTGTATTTGAAGCTTTTCCTCCACTACGCTTTAGTACAGCTGCTAAGAGCATATTTCGCTGTAGACATGCCACCTGCCTGCAGTTCTCTGGCACTCAGTAAACAGGCTCCGAAACAGCGATGGCATTTTAATTCGGGCTTCTCCCTGGGGCCGCCGGGCCAATGTAGTTTTGGGCCTGATTGCCTCGCGAGAGCACTTGACGTTTTGCGCTGACCAGAAAATTTCCAGCAAAAATAGTCGGGTCTGAATAAAACATGCGCTCTACATTTTTTTGTAATTAAGAGTCTGCAGCATGTAAATTTCGGGTTCGTTGTGAGGTAACAAGTCTAGCACTGCTCACTAAACTGTGTTCTGTGGTCAGCAACAAGGCCTTTTGTCAGTCTTTTTGTCTAGGCCAACTTTTTATGTCTATAAAATGTTTACACTTGAGAATATGATTAAGTATTGGAAAAATTACCATCATTTCAAAAACTTAAAACCATGTTTCGTAGCTACTTTAAGAAACTTCTATTTGATGTTACAAAATTATCTTACCACTCTTGAAGTTGTTTATATTCATTGAACACTTTGTTCTTCATATTCATATAGATAGTACATTCGGCCTTTATTATTACTGTTTTGTTATTTATAAATAGACATCGGTAACTCGTGGCAATTAGGTGGCACTAGTGATGAGACACGTTTTTCAAGTGTCTTTTCAGATAAAATAAAATAATTCTTTAAAATTGAAAAGTCACATTTATTACCGAGACTACTACATCCAAAAGGTAAACTTGTTTATCAAAAGCTAAAAATAGCATTATCAAAAAATCCAGGATATCTTACAATAGTAATTTTTAATAGCTTATTACAAAATCAAGAAGTTAAAATCAAAGAGAACACCAACAAACTGACGCAAGAATGCTTTTTACAAGCTTTATTTAACTTGCAATGTATTTATTTATGTACGTAGGTACGGGTCAAATTTTGGAAGTCGATTTTGACCCACTTCCAGTGGTCGAATTGGCTTGAAATTTGGTATAAGTACTTATGTAAGTTGGATGACAATGTAAGTACAGTCAACAAAAAAGCTTGCAATAAAAATGAAATTTTTAACAACTTTTTTTTAACCAACACACTCAAATAGAAGACGTTGGATATCTTCTAAAAATTTTGAACAAATATTTATTGTCTATCACGAAATTGGTTGAAAAGATTTCTTGTAATTGGTTTCTTTGCTCGAGTCGTACAGAGAAACATAGTCACTTCACTAGTCTGTCAGAAACGTCAAATGCTACCTAAATGCCACGAGTTACCGATGTCTATTTATAAAGTAGGCATGCGAGGAAAAAAACAGTAACATGAAACATTCATATTTTGTTTTTGTAATGATATTACCCACTGAAGTTAACATTTTACACGACGAAAGAAATAAAAAGAATACTAATCTCACTAAGTAATTACAGCTACGAAACGCTAGCCTATAATTAAAGAAGTTGTTTAAAATTTCTTCAGTCTTTTGTCCCAGCGTGTATAAAGCGTATAAAGTTATAAAAACTGTAAAATTTCTACGAAGTTCTAAAGGTTTGACGTTGACAGCGATTAGGCAGTCGAACTAGCTTGCATTAGTGATGGAGTAAAAAGCAAACCGCTGTTCGGTAATTAGTTCGCGAGGGCCGGGTCGCGGGGCAAGGCCTCGTCAGCTGGCGCGATACGATATATTTACGATATATTTACGATATATTTACGATATTTAGGTACAAGTCGTATAACAGGCCGTGCCGTGTGGGCTTGAGAAACGTTCGAAAAATGACGATTAAACTATAACCAGTTACCTTATTGCTTGAGGGTTAGATCCATTGGGACTAACAGCTGTATAACCAAAACGAGCGTATCTTCACGAGATCTTTGTCGCAATTTCTAATTGTTAGGTTGAAAATTAGAGGTAATTGACCAAGCGCGCGAAGCGTATCCGTTTCAGTCTGAGTAAAAATGCTTTCGTATGCCCGCCCGGCTCGGTCACATTTCTCAACAGATTCTCATCAAAAGAATGACTATCGTAATTTGAAACTTATTGTCAATCAAGAAAAGTTGGCATTTGCCTTGCCGTATGTACTAAATTTAGCACGCTGGGCCCTGGGCCTTATGAGGTTAATAATTATATTTGGATTTTTCAAAATGGCGAAGCCAGAGGGGTTGCACGTAGCAACTAGTTCTAAATGGTTTTGTTTGTATAATTCGCCAATAACGACATTTGCATGACAACAACGTATGCTTTGCATGTTATATTTATTATACGTATGTAGCTCATTAAAAAAAAAATTAAACTGTTTATTACTTTCATAAAAAATACAAATTAATAATTAATATTATTAAATAAATAAATAAATAAATAAATATCACAGAACAATTCACACCAATTGACCTAGTCCCAAAGTAAGCTAAGCATAGCTTGTGTTATGGGTACTAGGCAACGGATAAACATACTTATATAGATAGATACATACTTAAATACATATTAAACACCCAAGACCCGAGAACAAATATTCGTATTATTCATACAAACATCTGCCCCGACGCGGGAATCGAACCCGGGACCTCAAGCTTCGTAGGCAGGTTCTCTACCTACTAGGCCATCTGGTCGTCTGGACGTCTAATTATTAGTACATTTATTTTATTTATTAGCCTATTTTTGTGTCCCACTGCTGGGCAAAGGCCTCTCCTCTTGACTTCCACATGTCCCTGTCCAGAGCTATACTGGGCCAATCATTCGATTCCGCGTCTAGATTAGTACAATCTTTTAAATTTTAAGATTATATATACTAACAACTTACTTTCATTAACACTACATTAACTTATTATAATTAGTTAATATTTGTTAATAGGTACTTTTTTACAATACTCTTAGTCTGCTGTGTTGGCTTATTAATTTATGGTATTGTTAGGGAAGCTGTTTAGGATATGTGGCAAGTAATTTGACCACACTCTTTTGCCATATTGATTTATGCTCTTAGGTATCTTGAAATAGGATTGATTGGTTAAGTGCCGGAGGTTGGCTGGTCTTGTATATGGGTCAATCAACTTTTTTTTGTAAACGATTTTCTGCTACCTTCTATGAAAACCGAAATAATTAAAAAACTGATTATTTTTCCTTATTTAAAGTATAGTTTTCAAAACCCTAGATTTTTGTAGTCAATAATGGTGTAATTGCCATATTTATTTTATTTGGTTTAGCTTCTATTTCGTGGGTGACCCAGGGGACAATGTTGTCCCCGAAATTTGTATGAAGATAGTGGTATTTCCCCTGGGTGACCGGATTTTTTCATAGAAATGCTTATTTTTGTTGGTTTTCACATACGCACTATGATAAACAGTTTATCTAATTACTGCAAAATCTTGGTTTCAACTAACCAGAGATTACAGAGTTACTTGTAAAGGAGTAAATAGAAATTTACAAAAAAAAGTTGATTGATCCATATCTATCAAGTTTCTCTATTTGGTTCTTATACTCTAATATCACAGCAGAACTCAGTAAAGTAATGCTTAAATCAAACGAATAACAAACACTTGTAAAAGAGCATTCTCACATAATGAACATATTTCCATATAAATTGACGAAAACGCAACCCGAATCCTGTCCATTTATAGCCCATTGAAACGAAAGGTAGCAAAGCGTATTCCGAAATTAAGTCAAATAATGCATTAGAATGACCTCGACATTGCCCAAAACACTCTAAAATCACCACCTTAGTAATAACCACTGTCTCGAATGTTATCAAATTTAACGGCTTATGACCGTCCTGCCGTTACGCCCCCCGCACACGGCCTTATCGCGTCGGGCAGTGTCTATCAATTACCGGACCGCGTCGGACAGTGTGGACTGTGGATTATGGTAATGATCGCAGTTGGTACCTGGACACCCGACTGTATTGTTTTCATGTTTTGTGGACATTGAATTATACGCAAAGGGATGGTGAATTATTATTATGATATTACTATTAGGGTCTGGTCAAAGTATGATTTTATGACAAACAAACAGGGGTGTAGAAAGTACTGAAGTCGCCAAATTTGATTTAGTCTTGACATAAAAAACAAATAAGGGATGTCTTTTCTCCTCTTTCGTTACTCATCATCATCAACATTATATAGACGTCCTATTGTTGAGCACAGGCCGCCTCACAGATTAAAAGGGCTTGGGTAATGCAAAACTTCACACACACCGTTGGATTGCTTCGTAGGTGAATGTAGTTTACGTCGCGATGTTTTCCTTCACTTAAAACCTCATAGTAAAGTTTCAAGTGTGATTTCGCAGAATTTTGAAAAGTCAGAGGTGAAAGTCGAAATCCGAACCCAAAACTTAACCACTACCACGGTTAAAAGTAAAAAAAATTGCAGCGCAGCAGCGTCTTATAAATTCGCCTAGACTCAAGTAACGGCGTTGAATGGACTAATATACATATATAGTTTCCACTGTTTCGTTTATAAACAAATCACTGAATGCGTAATACACACAACACACAGACATAAACCGTTCCCCATAAATATGAAACAAGCCCCGATGAAATGGCCCGGCCACGTGCGACACGAGCGACACATTCGATATCGACTCGTGCCGTTAAAAGTAAATAATGTCTCAGGTGGGAAAATACTTCCGCGATGGGAGCAGGGTGGGTGATCCGCAAGAAAATAAAAGGCACCAGCTATTAACTTCGATTACTCTAATATACCCCTCTACTGGGTAAAGAACTCAAGAGTTTGGGAAGCAGTTCCCACCCGAGCTCACTGGGATTGAGATCTTTAAACATGCACAATTTTGCTTCACACCTAAAAAAGCCGCGGTAGCCTAGCTGTTTATTTCACCTATGGCATCTGAAGCAGGGGATCGTGGTATCGAACCCGGGTCGCATTCTGAGTAGGTATATTGGAATTCAAACGCGAAATTACATTTATAATTTTACAAGCTTTTTGGTGAAGGAAATAATAGTACCCGAGAAGCAATTTCATAGTGTATTAGAAGTGCAGCATTGGGTCATTATGTAGGCCGAATATGATGAGATGATGATAAGGGTCACAGTTATATACAGAGTCTGTGTGTTTAAAAAGTATGCGCGCGCTTTGAATCCCATTTACCATCTCTATACCATTTCCCATGTTCACTATTCGTTGCGTACGTAGCATACACTCCTTTTCGTCTTGTTTTTGTATGGCAAAGACTATTTTATTTGTAAAGGTCAGTGGGAGGGTTTGGATTAGTAAACTGCGACCACGCAGTTAACGTTCCATTGGTAAATCAGTATTACGGGAATCAAATGTTATTGTAGAGTTACGGCCCTGGCACCACTACGCGCGACCGGAGGCGCGGCGAGCGTTTGCTCTGCATATTGCGCGGTTGAAACGCTATTATCTGACAGCACCGTCAATTAACAGTATAGGTAGATTATTCACAGAAGTTTGTATTAATCAAAGAAGTACTCCTGAACAAGATTATTCATTTGTTTTGTAAATATGGAAACAAAAAAGGTACATTAGAGAGAAAAACATTAAAAATTCCTGACATTTTCGTGTTCCTGACCAATGGCAAAAATTTCTGACATGTTAAAAAAAATCCCGACGTCTGGTAACCCTAATTCCGCCACAAGCTCCCCTCGCAGCGCCCCCAAATCGCGGCGTAACTCGCGCCGTAAACGTTATTACGCCGCTGTTACGCCCAAATTGATATTTTTACCGCGAGCAATACGCATCGCCTCGTAAACCGGCTATTGTGTGCGAAGATACGGGACACGTGGAAATATTGCTTATTTCTTTCTTTATAGCGTGCTTTTTCACCTTCGAGAGATCTCTTAGACGTGATATGCGATAATAGCGCTTTCTGCGGTCATACCAGGCGGCAGGACGTTGTGCTAACTCAGCCTGGAATCCTGCCGCTGTTACCAGCGACTCTGTTCGCGAAGAATAGGGTTATAAAAAATAGCCTATGACCTATTCTCAGACCTACTAAATAGTAAAACTTAAAAAAAAAATACAAATTTCGGTCTAGTTGTTTCGGAGAAGTTCGATAGTTTGCTGCACCGTGATTAGAGATTTTATATATAAGGCCTTTAACATATCCGTGTAACATATCGTCTAGTTAACAAGCTGTGAGACCTATGGGCACAATCCTCCCCCGGCACTTTGTTCAAGCGTCTTTGCAACCAGCCGGTTCTTCAAGAAATTAAGAAGTCCAAAAACATTGGAAAAGCCGAAGTCAATTTGTAACTTTCAAATACTTACGCAATAGAAACTTCAACGGCACTGTTAAGCCGCTCTAAGACGAGGGCTTTTCGGTTTCCAATCGTTACGGGGCCAATATCCCGAGCATTGTGTGAACTGGCGCTAAGCCCTTAATGCAACCTGAAAATGCGACTCATTTTAAACCCTACCTTTTCCAAATAGAGTCCAAAACCAATTTTCGGGACTAAAGCCAATTCAGTTTATGAGACCAGCGGAGTAAGGTTTAAAATTCTCTGTTTATGGATTTGCCTTACAAAGCCATTGTCCACTGCGGCTTGCGGTGAGCTTAAACACATTCGCGGTTGCGGAGTTGGGCATCGCACGGATAACATCCCCTTCGGGGTTGATGTCTATAGCCTGGCAACCCTGTACTATTTGTACAGGGTGTCGATTCTCATGTCATTGATAAGTCTTGATGTCGTGTTATCCGCTATGTGAATAGGCTTTTGTGAAAACAATATTAATTTTTATGAACTGTAATCTTTATCGCTTCGGAGCAAAATGTACATAACGCAAACACTACGCGCAAAATATAACACTCAGTTAATGTATGTATTTTTTGTCAGACGGTTAGATGAGTATAGAGTAGGGACTTAGAAATCACCACACATAGAAATAGCTTTAAATAATAGGATACCCAGAGATGCTTCTCAGTTCTAAATGAAATGTGAATACAATTTTACTTTATAGTCAAAATTCTTAGCGGACAGTAGAGAGGTAGACTACAACATCACCGGTGAACCCTTAAGTTATGGAGATGAGATGAACCTGACCCTCTATTGCATTCTCAAAATCTCAAGTAAAGTCAACATTTTACTGAAAATACGAGGTTTTTGCGCATAACGAGAACTCAAAATAAATTGGCCGTGATGAGATTGAGACGATTTGCGTGGATATTGTATTAAAAATATTAAAATTCATATTTTCTAAAAATATTCTTAAAGCTAAAAATAACATATTAGAGAGAAAATATATCATAAAGAAGATTGGAAAACTAAGAGCAAACCGTGGGGAAATTAATAAGAGTGGGTTTTAATAAATATGCGTCGTAGAAGCAGGTGAAAACATAGTGAGGATAGAGAGAAATAATGTTCATTCCAACGACATTATGGCAGCTTTATAAGAGATAATATTGAAAAGTTTAAAGAATCTAAGTTATTAGTGAAAGAAGAACTGATGCCCGTTATGTCGTTTTTGAGTGGCGACCATGTACAGAAATACGCAGCGGGGGTAGGCCCTCCACAAGGTGGACTAATGACCTGGTAAAAGACGCAGCTGTCCGAAGGGGACGGACGGCGCGGGACTAGTGATTGTGGCTTCCCTTGAGGGGGCCTACATTCAGCACTGGACGTCTTTCATCTGATGACGATAACGATGAAGTTGTTAATAGTAAAAGTAACTAGCAATCGCGTTGACCATTAATAACCTTTGTCCATTAGAAATAAACGGACATCAAATTAGAATGCTTTTAGTGAATGGAGCGGTGATCAATTCATTCACTAACAAACGCCACCTCATTACCGGCCGACGCACGATATCGCCGGCGATAATTTGTCGCTCGTTAACAAAATAACTTAGAATATAACTAGAGGTTATAAATAGAATAGACCTCTGATGATGACAAAACACTGTTTTTCTTTATTAAGTAATACCGCGTTTACTTTCAGCCGAAGTGAGCAGGGAAGTGGGCGCAACGAGTGTGTAAACACGATACTCCTCATGCCACTGCCATTGCCACTCGCGTTGCCCGACGTGTGCCCGACGCTCCCCAAAAGAGCTGTTTCTTGTGCGGAAGTTAAAGAACCGGCAGCGCGAGTACTCGCATAAGCATTAAAATATCAGCTAAGTAGTTTGGTAGAGTTCTATTACAATGAATAGATATCATCCATTATCTACGACGAATTTTCTTTTTTTTTCTTTTTTGCTAATACAAAAAAAAGAAGAGATAATAAGTTACACTACAAAAAGATAATTAGAAGATATTTAATATCTTTTTGAATATTAAACACGCTGTAGTTACGTCGACGTCTGCCATTGCCGAAACTCGAAGCGAATTGATCGGTAGAGCAGTGTGTAAACACACGTTCGAGTTCGATCCTGCTGCAGTACTTGGGGTATTACTGCTGGCAGCGCGACGGGCAGCGGCAGGGGCTGAATGTAAATAAGTATATAGTAAAGGTAAAGGAAGTGGTACTCACACCTCGATGGCCTTGTTCCAGTTGATGACGTATCCGCTGAGCGCGAACGTCTCGATGTTGACCACGTGCACGTTGCCGCGCTCCGTGCCCACGTGCACCCACTTGGACTGCAGCGGCAGGTGGAGGCACGTCACTCTGCAACAACACACTCTTACAGAACACGTACAACACCATTGGACACCAGAAGTTTGATGGCTCGTCTACACAATGGCCCGTGACGGGCGAGTACGGGCATGCACGATTGTGAAGAGAGCATAATCGTCTGTGAGTGGCCATAGTTGCCTATAATCGAGAATAATCGGAGAATTGTCGGTACATCAAAGGAATGCGTGCCAATGATCAACAGGCGACAGTGAGTAAATGAACAGTCACGATTGTGTAGAGAGTAACCCATAATCGCGGCGATGATGGCCACTTTTTTAATCGCCCATCATGGGCCATTGTGTAGACGAGCCATAATCTTTTCAACAGCAATGACGGATGCATGCGTCAAAGTACAACGTCAAAGTTGATCTTCACGCAATTTAATTTTCCTGGCTTTTTTATCCTCCACGTTGGAACACAAGTGTTAAGTACCTTACAGAATGATCCCGTACTTTTATAGTAAGATTCATTTAGCTGAAACGACTTAAATTTGTTGGCTTGTATACTAACTGCGATAACGCTCCGTTGCATACAAAATGGCGAGTTTGCATAAATATTACAACTTATTCTCCTTTAACCGAACAATTTGCAAGCGTTCTGAGCTTCGTTATTAAGTTTTTGTGGACATTTTCGCGCATAACGAGTATGTTTATGACACGACTAGCTTTACTCCGAGAATTTTATCATAGATTTTAATAAATGTAGAGTCGACTCTAAGTGTTTTACCATTTTGTATGACAGTTCCTACATTAGAAAAATAACAATAAGGCTGAGTATCACATGCTGAGTTGTTCCGGAAGGACACTGACTGCTGACGGCCAACCTTCAGGATTGAAGAGGCATTAGAAGTAGACTGTCACATTGACTTTTAAGTGAAAATAATTTTTGATGATAAAGCTTAAAAGCCGTACCAATGACATTGAACTTTAAGGTGATATAGGAATTTTGGTCGACTATACAATCACATTTCAGCCAAAAGACACCACTGCTGAACATAGGCCTCTCCCAAGGCTCGCCAAACCGAATTTTCGGCTGCAATGATATAATCACTGCAATACACGTTACACATTTTTGAACAATTAATTCGAACGGCAACTTGTTGCACTGAGTAGGGTAAGTTAACTGCCGGGTACTTTCTATCGATGTAGTAAGCCATTTGTCGAAGTTAACGGATAGCAAAGAAAACAGCTATCTCTGAGAAAAATCGTGTTTTCGAGTTTTAGTCCGAGCAATGCTCGGCCGCCCAGGTACTTTAAATTAAACACTAAAACTTAGCTAACACCATGAAATGTAGCCACGGTCTCCGGCTCCGGTAAAGTAACATTTGGAAAAAATCCGTCATTATCGGAAAATGGTTCGAAAAACTGGATAAAGTCCGGACAAATAAACCTAAAGTAGCGTGTATTTTAGCACCCGCTGCGGTTCGATAGGATGGTATACGTGTGTTAGTGTGAGGTGCGGAGACAATGGGCTTAGTGAAACAAAAGCTATCGAGTGTGCTGCGGCGGCCTGTTCACACATGTCCGCAACAAGCGTGGTACAGTCACCGGCAATAACGTCGCATAGGAGGAAACACTCTGAAACATCTCATATGCTCTAACGCAGAGGTCCTCAATTTTTTGTATTATACAGCCCTATACTTGAAAGGTTTAGGTACTTAACTAAATGTAAACAATCCGAAATAAGGTATTTTATAGGTCAGCCTCTAATAACTTAATGTAATATTTTCTTCAACTTTTTCAAGTTTTAATATAGGTACTTATATTTTTCATGTATAATAAAATTCCCATCTATTCAGGCAGTCATTCGTACTGTCAAACAAAAATTTAAACGTATCATCATGCACGAAACAATTTAAAACACATTTTTAAACTTACGTGACACAAACTTCCCATGATAAAAAAACAAAAAAACCGCGAATCCGAAACTTATTGACGATTGTTAAGCGACTAAACTTAAGACTACGTTGATAATGCAACGCATAAAAGACCATTACAAATATTGCGTTCGGCTGGTTAACACGACGCCATAACTGTTGATTGTTGTTGAATCAACTGAAGTTTGTGTACATTTAGATAGATAGATAGATAGATAGATACAAACTTTATTCTCAACAAACACGTACAAAGCTCAAAGATAGATAGATAGACACAGAAAATTTATAAAAACAGAAAAAATTAAATTTAGACAAATGAAATAAATTTTCTTACATAATCACTAAAATTAAGAGCCATGCGATGATGTTACGAATAGGCGCTGACTCAGCATGTACTACAGGTTACAGCAGTAACCTGCAGTGCTGATATTCTGTCAGAAACCTGAGGTGTTTGCTGTACAAGACAATCAGTCTGTGCCTTTTCGCTCATTTCCTTGACAAAAAAACTAAAAACAAAAAAGAAATAATTACAAATAATTAGAAATTCACATTTATAATATGGAGAATATACGTAACAAATATTATTATTATTCATCGCTTAAAACAGTCGACCACCGACCACTCAACAAGGCGTCAATGCGACAATTGATAGAGAAGCAAAAGTAAGGTAAGGGGGACAGAATCAGGCTCAGGACGATTGCAACTGGATGGATAGCAAGTGAACCTTATATTTGCTGCGAAAATTGGACCTCGATTCTAAACTACGAATCGGTGGCGGTATATTATTCCAGCACTTTGTTGCCTGGTACCTGAAACTACCCCGAAAAGCGCAGGTTTTGCTGGCAGGGACGCTTAACACGAGGGCCCGCGTAGCTCTGATTCTGTGACATGAAGGTGACCATTTAAGTTTATCATACATGTAACCCGGAGTTTTAGATTTTATACAGTCAAACAATAAACAGGAAAGTAAAAGATTATAATTATGTGAAAGCTTTAAAATATTAAATTTATTAAAATATGGGGTGACATGGGTGCGCGGTGGAATTTTAAAGCAGAATCTTGCACATGCATTTTGGATTCTCTGAATGAGACGACGCGAACGCTCCAAGAGGCAGGGCCAGTAAACGGTGAGACAGTAGTTGACTTTAGATAATACAAGGGATTCACATAGTCTAATTCTCAGATCCACGCTTAAAAATCCGCGGACCTGATACAACACTTTCAATCTATATAAACAGCTACGGGCAACCCCAGCCACATGATTCTCAAAACGCAGATTCTTGTCAATTAAAAGACCCAAATTACGCGCTTCGTCTACACAGCTCACGGGAACATCACCAATTGTTATTTGAGGATCAAAAGACATTACTTTCGATATTTGCAACTTCGACCCAAGTAACATATATTTTGATTTAGTCGGGTTTAAGACTAAACAGTTAGCAGCAGACCAGCTGCTTATTTCCTTTAGGTCCTCATTAATTCCGTTTACTGCTCGAACCGTATCATTGGGATGGAAAGAGAGATATATCTGAAGGTCATCCGCGTAGAGGTGATATTTACAGTGCTTAATGCGCTGAACAATGTCCGCACTATATAATATAAACAGGAGCGGTCCAAGTATCGAGCCCTGTGGCACTCCCCTGGTCAGGGGAGAGGAGTCAGATGAAATATTATTTCCATCAGCACCAGAAATTCTCACCAATTGAGATCTATCCTCAAAGTAACTACTAAACCACTGAATAGTCGCATTATCGAAACCATAGTAGTGCAATTTAGATAGAAGGAGATCAATATTGATGCAGTCAAAAGCTCGAGAAAAGTCCAAGAGAACCATAATAGTGCTGTGACCGATATTCTGGGCAGTGAGAACCTCGTCAATAACGTCGTGCAAAGCAGTGGTTGTACTTCGCTTCTTTCTGAAGCCCGACTGCATCTCTGGCAAGATGTTATTTTTTTCCAAATATGTAGAAACTTGATCATAGACCACTTTTTCCAATATTTTAGACATATATGGCAAAATACTGATGGGTCTCAAGTCTCTAATCTCAACAGGTTCTGAAATTTTGGGTATCGGACGGACAACAGCTATTTTCCATATCAATGGAATAGATGAGGTGAGAATGGAAAAATTAATCAACTCGGTGATAATTGTTAATGTGCTAGGGAGAGTCATTAAGACCATGTCAAAATTTAACTCATCATAACCTTTAGCGTTTGATTTTAAACTGAGCAGGTGTTTTGCGATCACGTTTTCAGTTACAGTAGCCAATCGAAAAGTGGAAGCGCTATGCAGCCGATGCGCAAAATAATTCAAAGTATCAGCTTCAACGGTGTTACTACCAGGTACGTTAAGAAAATTCGAATTAATTGCTGCCGGATCATCGAAATGTTGTGGCAAATCCGGTTTTTCCCTAAAGGTTACAAAATGCTGTTTAAGATTTTTCCATAGCGTTTTAGGATCGCTCAATCTATTGTTGATATGGTGTTCAAAGTATGCCTTTTTTTCGTAAAACAAACTAGAGTTAACTAAGCTTTTCAGCATTTTGTATTTCTCTTTATCCACTGATGATTTGGTTTTACGATATTTATTGTGCGATCTGTTACGAATATTCATCATGTGACGAACATTGCTCGTAAGCCATGGTTTTGAGTGAACCTTTACAATTAGCTTTCGCACAGGTGCATGCGCATCAAAAAGGTTGAGAAGGCTAGTATTAAATAAAGCAACCTTTTCATCCACTGTCTTCAAATCACGTATATCCTTCCAGTTAATTCGATTTAGGTCAGAGGTGAAAGTAGTTTTATCGATATTCTTAAGAGATCTGCAAACCATCGTTCTAGGTACTGGTTTCACCTTTTTTATACGCAATTCTGCAAAAACCAGTGCATGCCCCCCAAGTTCCGCTACATGATCGATCTCAACGCTATGAACTTTAGCGTCAGTAATAATGAGATCAATAAGAGTAGAACTATGATCAGTGAAATGTGTTGGCTTATTGACATGATTTTTTAAGTTATTACACAAAATAAATTGTTGCAGGCGTTTAGTTTTTGTATCATTAACATCTAAAAGATTAATATTAAAATCACCTCCGATAATTATATGGTCATATTTAGAGAAAGTAGATAGAGTAGAATCCAGGGCATCTAAAAAAACTTCGGTGCTAAGCCAGGGTGGTCTGTAGGCTGTACCGATGATAACTACCAACGAATTAATTTTTAATTTAATCCATAATTGCTCAACGTCGGGAACGGGAGGATAATCACAGACCTGAGCCCTGATACCCTGCCTGATATAGAAAGCCACTCCGCCACCACCCTTGCGCGTGCCCAACTTTCGAGGAACGTGTTTAAGTTTGTACCCGGGTAGCGACAGTGCACGGCCACCCTCACCAGCCTTTATCCAGGTCTCATTGATAGCCATTATACAAGCCCCATGACGTTCCGCCGCTACAGTAAACTCGCCATGCTTTCGAGGATTACAAAGAGATCCTGCATTAAAAAGCCCAAATTTAAAATACTTCTTACTTACCTTTCCACTAGACATATGTAATAGGAATAAGTTTTATAGTAAAAAGTGTAAAAGAGATAATAATGCAAGCAGCGAATTATGAAGCAGCGAGTTATATAACAATATAGGTAAAATGTGGCGGATGAATTTTCCAAAGTAATGACGCAACTACCAATCAGCTGAGGCTCATGAGTAAGTCTGAATCGGTCCACTAGTCGAGGTATGAATAAAACATTTGACAAAGAATACATCGCATGGCTCCAATCGTAGGTACACACGCTAACAAAACAATAAATTAATACATTAAACAAATTCTGACAGGTAAGATAGTAGAACAAAATTTTCAAAATCAAAGTAAACAAGCAAAACACAGTAATAACGCTACACAGTGCCTTCATTCGTAGGGACCATGCCAAAAACACCAATCAAATCCTTTTCCGTTCGGATATAGTGCACTTTAGACTTCTCAGCTTGTCTCGAATAAATCCGACCATCTCTGGTCCAAACATACGCCCAATTATGCTTTTTTCCCAGTTCACGAGCCCTTCCAAGAATGACGCGGTTAATCTTCGTCAATCTTTCATTTATGTACAATCTACGCGGCACGTGCGCAGGCAGCCCCAGGTCAGCAGTGGTAGTTCCGCGCCGCACTCGTAGGTTTTTTATTAACTGGTCGCGAAGAGCTCGTCTCATCAATCGCACAACTATAGGGCGGGGGCGCGCAGTCGCCTGGCCCTCATCAGCAGAGGTACCGTCAGGCTTACGCGACGACCCAACTCTGACAGCAAACACAATGTCTCGATCCTCAATCACCACTCCCAACTTCTGGCCAATACTGATAACAATGTGAACCACTGACTCTTCTTTGGTCTCGGGTATTCCAGAAATTTCAACATCGTTTAGTAAAGTCTGTTGATCCCGCTCGTTGAGTTCAGTCTGAAGCGAGGCAATCGCATCGCATAAAGCCGAGGTGTCGCTGGTCTCCACCCTTTCATTTTTTAGCTGGGCTACTTGGGCCTTTAATGAAACATTCTCCTTCTCCAGCGCACCAACCCTTTCTTTAACGGTGAAAACTTCGCCCTGTAAGGTAGAAATTTGAGTCGACATTGACTCAATCGCTCGACAAAATTCAGATTTTAGTTGTTCAATCTCCGCCCTAAGATTACTGTTAATAGTCTGTGTAATCTGTGATAGTTTTACATCAAGGAGAGCAGCAAACTCACTGTATGCAATACTTTTATGATCGACCTCTGATGATGAAGTCAATATCTTACTGCATTCATTGACGACCACGCTCGATACCTCACCAGCATTTGCAGTCTCAAGTAATAACGATTCGTCGCAGGACATATCATTTGCGTGAAACAAAGCAGTTTGGTCGAGCCTAGTGACATTTAGATCAGTGACGTCGATCCGGTGCAGGACAGGCGCGTCGGTCTGTGATTCGTCTAATATCCGCTGGTGTAGGCCCCGAACGGGGGTGTGCTCAGCGCCCCTTCTTCGAGATGTTACATTGCTACATGACGGGCACTGCCAGCTTTTTTTGAGTTCTTGTAGGTTGGCCATATAGTAAGAACTGGTCATGTTTACACAGTTGTGATGATATTTCCCTTTACAATAAATACATGCAAGCAATTCAGTGGCCCCTACGGGCATCAGACATCCAAGGCAATTCATTATTTATAGCTTGATTTACCTAACTACAAGCAAATTAAGCGCGGAAAGCACTAAGTAAACTAAGTACAAGCTAATTATGCGCGGAAAGCACTAAGTGAATACAATAATAATAGAGAGATGCGCGCAGCCGTTGCATCGACCGCCGCAGGTAGATGCTTCGTGTGAGTCACCGTACCGGTCGCCTCGCCGCGGCGTAGGCGCAGCGCGCCTCGAGTGATGAGTCACACCGCACGACGCCGCGCAGGCGCTCGCTAGATTCGCCGCTCACTTGGAGTGCAATGTTGGCTCAGCGGTAACCAGCGCCCGCGACGCGCACCGCGCTCCACAACACCGGGTTCAAATCACACCAACAAACAAAAATGTAATCTCACTGATTATCGCAGCAGCTGCAGCCCTCCGAAACACGGCTATCTCTCTCAAATTACGCCCACTGGGAGGAGCCAGTCCATTTAAACCCCGCAAGAGTAAGCAGGATTTCAAAACTTCAACACACAGCCAATCACGAATTTAGGAAAATGATTTAATTTAAAAATGCTGAGAAAATGGCACACGTCCGACTTGTACAATGAACACCGATGCAAAAAAAAGTTAAGTGTCTAAACCTTTCTAGTATTTATAGTTATATTTTTCGGTTTAAAGTGCCCCTGCTTACCTACTTATATTGTTTTTTATAGGTATATTCAAGAAATAAAACATTCTAACTCTAGCTATCACTAACATCCAACATCCAAGCTGTCTGAACACTGGTTGATAATACTGTCAGTTTCATAGAACACCTAGACAGTTTAGATGTTTGCGAGGACGACTGTACAGCGGAAGCTTACGCGGCTGGCATTGTGCGCCATTCCCTGCCGCCCTAGTTCAGTTAGCAGCTCGCTGCTCTCGTTTATCATATCACTAAACAATGCACGGCTAATGCACACGATGATATAAAGCTTCATTGTGGTACGAGAGATTATTGCGAAATCTAAAAGAAGAAAATCAAAAATGTGCAAGCAATTAGTGTTTTCGAATGCGTTGGTTTCGGACGACAAAGCACAGTCGATAGCATACTCAGCCCGATAACTAAGAGGTGTGGGCTCGCATCCTGCGCGCCAGAAAAAAAAATCCAGATTTCGTGAAGTGAACGTAAAATAGTATTTTATGCAACGGTTGTATAAGTGAGGTCTTAAAAGGCGAGTGACGTGAGTTGCGATACGAGTGAATGCGAGTATCGCAATGGAAGACGGCACGAGCCGTTAAGACCAAATTATACACCGTTGCATACAATATTTTTTCTACGACTCGACTCTACTGTACTGTACTGTACAATAGGGTACAGTAGGGTACAGTCGAGTACAGTAGGGTAAAATAGGGTACAGTCGGGTACAGTAGGGTACAGTCGGGTGAAATAGGGTACAGTAGGGTAAAATAGGGTAAGAACAGTCGGGTACAGTAGGGTAAAATAGGGTACAGTAGGGTACAGTCGGGTACAGTAGAGTAAAATAGGGTACAGTAGGATACAGTTGGGTACAGTAGGGTAAAATAGGGTACAGTCGGGTACAGTGGGGTAAAATAGGGTACAGTAGGGTACAGTCGGGTACAGTAGGGTAAAATGGGGTACAGTCGGGTAAAGTAGGGTACAGTCGGGTGAAATAGGGTATAGTAGGGTACAGTTGGTACAGTAGGGTACAGTCGGGTACAGTAGGGTAAAATAGGGTACAGTAGGGTACAGTCGGGTACAGTAGGGAAAAATGGGGTACAGTCGGGTACAGTAGGGTACAGTCGGGTGAAATAGGGTACAGTATGGTACAGTCGGGTACAGTAGGGTAAAATAGGGTACAGTAGGGTACAGTCGGGTACAGTTGGGTAAAATAGGGTACAGTAGGGTACAGTCGGGTACAGTAGGGTAAAATAGGGTAGGGTATAGGGTACCCGACTGTACCCTATTTTACCCTACTGTACCCGACTGTACCCTATTTTACCCTACTGTACCCGACTGTACCCTACGATACCCTACTGTACCCTATTTTACCCTACTGTATCCGACTGTACCCGACTGTACCCTACTGTACCCTATTTTTTACCCTACTGTACCCGACTGTACTCTACTGTACCCTATTTTACCCTAATGTACCCTATTTTACCCTGCTATACCCGACTGTACTCTACTGTACCCTATTTTACCCTACTGTACCCGACTGTACCCAGCTGTACCCTATTTTACCTTACTGTACCCGACTGTACCCAACTGTACCCTAGTTTACCCTACTGTACCCTGTTTACCCTACTGTACCCGACTGTACCCTACTGTACCCTATTTTACCCTACTGTACCCGACTGTACCCGACTGTACCCTACTGTACCCTATTTTACCCTGCTATACCCGACTGTACTCTACTGTACCCGATTTTACCCTACTGTACCCGACTGTACCCAGCTGTACCCTATTTTACCCTACTGTACCCGACTGTACTCGACTGTACTCTACTGTACCCTATTTTACCCTACTTTACCCGACTGTACCCTACTGTACCCTATTTTGCCCTACTGTACCCGACTGTACCCTACTCTACTCAACTCAGCAGGTCTAAACTGGGCTTTAGTGTTGAGTGTACCCTACATTTAATATTATGTGTCAGCTAGGTGTATCGTAATAACGACATTACGACACAAGTGCTGTTATGGCGAATAGATTAAGTATAGACTTTCTGAAGTCATATTATCTATGTTCTTATATATTTGTTCGCGACCATGTAAAAAACAGATAAAAGTACAGGAGTAGGAAAAAATCATCAAGTGCCAACTTGTCCGGTTCTCCATTAATTAATTTACGACATTCCACAAGTCTTACAATATTTTACCAAAGTAAGATTGTTAGAAGTAACCTAATATTATAGCTAGACCGTTTAAATGAGTCCTCGCTCGCGCGGTACAGGGGCTAGTGGGTATGACGACAAAGGTAGCTATAGTTATTAATATTTGCCATCTGTCTGCAAGCACATCGGTACCCTGACCTCAGCCACAAGTGCATTTAATGGTGCTTTTGCCCTTTCTGTTGGACAGTTCACGGATCCTCGATTTCTTAGATCATCCAGGGCTGCGAATAACTGACGGCGGCGCACTCTATTCTCTTTGTGCCTAAGAAAGTAAAGAAAATAAATATGAATCAACACAAGCGCAGTTATTTTGCTTGACTATAAATTACACTATTTCGCGGAGAAGCAAATAGTAGGTATCTATTTAGTAGAAAACTAAAAAAGCAAAAAACTGTAATCTTAACGTTTTCCGAGCAAGGATCTTTGATTTACCTGGAAAATATTTTTTTCGAACATTACTTACCTGAGTTAGGTTACTGAACTCTACAAAGCTACTCTGTGTGTAATATCTATGTAAAGCTATTGAATCAATTTGCGTTGCAATATAAGCTGCTACGGAGTATTGACAATATGAAGGCTACGTGCAGCGTAGCGCTGCTACACGCTGGCGTAGCGATCCGTAGAGCGTGCTACGTTACGACGGCTGCTCGAACCACTATTTTTATCACGTAAGCGTTATGTAATGGATTTATTTGATCGGTAGACGGTAGTGCACCGTAATTTCAATTGATTTACTAAAAAATGTGAAATTCTACTTTTAATCTTCGACAAGATTAGATTAGATTATTAATCTTTGACAATGATGAAATCCGCGCAAGAACTAAAGTCACCGACATAGGTCGAAGAATCGCCAGAGTTAAGTGGCAGTGGGCAGGGCACATCGCTCGTAGAACTGATGGCCGATGGGGCTAAAAGGTTTTAGCCAGTTTGTGAGATGGGACTTTAAGCTTCCCGTGTTTCTAGTAGCAATCGACCGTTGCTTAATGTATGTAGTTCATTTGTCTTAGGCCCCACAAGCCGCCTGTAAACTCGGCGATCAGTCGTCTGCGACCAGATGCGTCGACTAATTAATCTGCGATAAGACGCATCTACCTTCGACCTCGTCTAATCGGATCAGCGGAAACTAATGCCCTAATTAGACTTACTAACGATGATACGACGATATTATGTTAGTAAAATATCAACAATTAGGCATCATTAAGTCCAGTGGTGTGGTTACAAAGTAGCCATTTTGAAATTTTAAAAATAACGAGATAAGTCGTTCAGTCATTCATTACAACCATAAATAACAAATGTAGCCTATGGGCTACATTTTATACGAAGAAAATGTTATGTTGGACTTTTTACCCCAAATAACCGAGCGAGAATGAATTCTCATTTTGTTAATGTAGAAGAAACTGTAGTCAATAATCATCATCATAATCATCATAATTCCAGCCTATATACGTCCCACTGCAGGTCACAGGCCTCTTCTCTGAACAATGATTCAATGGTGTTTGAAAAGTTTCCAAACCGCCCTGGAAACCACGGCCCAAGCCAATTCATTCTGAGAGGGCTAGTCAATAATATGTCATAGAAACAAACGTGTGTGAAATATGAAGGCTACGGATTACCGGGAAACCTCCTGGAGCGACCACGGCCGCTATAATGGGTCGTTAATATTCAGGTGCTCCGAATTAATGGATCCCCGGCTTAACTCCATCATTAAACGTGCCATTGTTATTGTTTAAGTCATAATTATTATCGTTATTGTAATGAGAAGTCGAGGAATAGGCGTTGGCGAGCGTGATTCGTCTTACACCACCATCAGGCGTGAATGAGACTAAACATAAGCAAACTTCTATTAAACTAAACTATTAGTAGTATCAACTTTAATTACGTTTTTCCGGCTTAGGATAACTTCCTAATTTGTTACGATAATAGGCTCGTTTTTAGGGTTCCGTAGTCAACTAGGAACCCTTATAGTTTCGCCATGTCTGTCTGTTTGTCTGTCCGTTCGCGGCTAAGCTCAGAGATCGTTAGAACTAGAAAGCTGTAATTTGGCATGAATATACATATCAATCACGCCAACAAAGGGGTAAAATAAAAAATAAAAAATATTTTTTTTTTAGAGTACCTCCCATAGACGTAAAGAAGGATTGATTTTTTTTTCTCGACTAACCCTATAGTGTGGGGTATCGTTGGATAGGTCTTTTAAAACCATTGTGGGGTTGCTAACATGACTTTTCTATTCAGTGATCTGTTTGCGAAATATTCAACTTAAAAGTGAAAATTTTCATTAAAATCGACCGTCCCCCCCCCTCTAAAATCTAAACTGTTGGGTGGAAAAATTTGAAAAAATTCAGAATGGTAGTAAATATATCAAATTTACTAGGAAAATTATAGCGGCTAAGATTGCTTGGAAATTATTTGTAGTATAAGAGTAAATAGGAGCCTAAGGTAAAACATACCTAAACTTGGATGATTCCGTACACATACGAAATCCTTAAAAAAATATTACTTTTGATTTTTTCGTAACGGCTACGGAACCCTACCTTGGGCGTGTCCGACACGCTCTTGGCCGGTTTTTTTCTTACTTATTTTCGTCTATTATTTTCCCGGAACTGTCATTGTGGGAATAGGATTGTGACCAGCAGTTTGACTTGTTTAAGCTGGCTATGATGATGTCTGTGAACTACAGCTGCGCTAAACTGTTTCAACTACAATATGCAAATTTAGTAACCGAATTCGTGAACTGCATTTGATCTGAAAAGGCCTCAAATGTAGTCGAATAACATGAATAGTGAGTGACCCACTGTAGTATCTCTTCTTGTAAGAAATGTCATACATCTAGCAAGGGACATCATTATGAATTTATTTTGAGAATATTCTACAGGAGGTCACGATTGAAATGGTTCCAACATCGACCGAGTTCCTACATCAGAATAAAAACAATAAGGCTGATGGCCACATTGCCTTGTAATTGAAAGTAGCCTTTGATGTTTTAAGCCGTTCCTACAACTGGCAAAAATATTACTTGATTTTTTCGTAATGGCTACGGAACCCTACCTTGGGCGTGTCCGACACGCTCTTGGCCGGTTTTTTAAAGATCCCCAAGTTTGTATCGCTCCGGGAATGCTGTCATAAGAAGCCGGTTCCATAACTTCATCATCATCATCGTTCATCGTTCGTCATGCGTGGGAAAAAGTTCCGCCTAAAGCGAACGGTGCTAGACTCCCAACCAAAGTGGTGAGCGTGAAATAATTGACGGTTACTAAAATTGAATAGAAAAACATGTAGACGATGGAAAATACAAAGCTTTGCTGTATAACACAAATAAGAGTAACGCAGTAAGGATCCCTCCATCTCTTCGATATCTCGAGCTCCCGCAAAATTTGATTACGATTCGGATTAAATCACGATCCCGCCACAATAGGACCAAACTCTTGAATTGCTCGTCATTAATTCACCCTTCCAGCCCTGTCTAGTGTTCCAGGAAGGAAGGAGACAAAGAGAGTTGCTCGTCGGCGCTTAATAATCACGTCTCGAGTTGACAAAAGAAGGTCTGATTCTACGTCTCCCATTTGTTGTTCACGAGGATTATTTGTTGAAAATGTCTTTGTTAAAGTAACAATTATTATTCGTGATTTGCTGACGGAATAATAATTAAGTGCCGTCCTTAGTTTTGTCGGTGTCGGAGAGACGAGTTAACTGGTAAAGTTTGTAAGCGCGACAAAGCTCCAGAAAGCTGTTATTTGTTATTATTTACTTTTACTCTTTAACTTATTAATTTTCTAAACATATGTAGATTTAGGTGTCACTTTGCAGTGTATGAATTTATAACTTAGTGCTTAAAGGCTATAAGTGTTTTGCGTATTGTTGCTACTCAAGCAACAATACGCAAAACACTTATAGCCTTTAATGCATTCACTGCCGGGAACGCATTATATGAGTTTTCGTGCCTTTCGCCCAGAGCTGGCTGTCATAGTTTGACAGTTATGTGCGTTTGTGGCACCTGAAGAAGTCTCGATTCTGACAGCCGGCAGAGAATGTGTTAAATTTTCTACGCGACATTTCGTTATCGTGACAAAATTCCAACGCCATCTACCGGTATGGCGCAGTAAAATTCACATCGTACACTCAGTTTAGACCAGCATTACATTGCAGCGTTTGATTGACCACTTCCAACTCGTTCGCTTTACGGGATCGCAATGCACCGTAATTTGAGCGATTATTTTCAGGTCTAACCTGGGCTTTGGGTATAGATTATAGTCGACCAAGTAAGTAAGACGTTCTTATACCAGAAATAAAACAAGGCTGATTGGCTGATCACATTGGCTTCTTATGGATAATAGTCTAATGTGTTAAGCAGTACAACTGAAAACCCTTAGGCGCAAGCCGCACAGAAGGACGTTGGACCCACGCGTAGTAGTCACGCCGCCCCTCGAATCAGTTTTCATACTAAATGTATAGAAGCGTTGCGATCCAAAGCAGACAGAAGAGACGGGGCGGAGACCTGCGACCAAATGACAGGGACTGCGACGCGCCCCCATGTCTCTTCTGTGTGGCTTGCGCCTTAGGGTCCGAGACGGGCTGCAGGCCGCAAACTGCAAACGTAGACTGCAAGCGACACCACTGGTTTGTATGAAGCTCTATGAAACCCTTTCCGAGCGCGGCAACACTGCGGCCTGCAGCCGCTGCACGCAGCCTAAGGCCGCGACTTAAAATTGTACCTTTAGGGGCTGTTTCACCACTTTTCTTAAAGGCTCGGATTAGCTTAATCATAACCTTATTTGACAGATGGAATTAAAATTTCTGTTTCACCAGTCTCGATTAGCGCTAAGTGACGTACAAACTGTTTCTTAATTTGACCATCAGATCAGGAGGCATTTAGGATTTTTATCCGTCACATAAAGTTAGTTTATTTTTTGTGGCTGTTGGCGACTGGCTGCGGTGTGACCTCTTTTGTATTGTTTGATCTGTCACGTCCTTTTTCTTAATATGCTTTTTTAAATACAATGTCAGTTGTTGTAGCGAGTTGCTAGGATCTGTCTGTCTGAACTGAAATTGTGTCTTAGTTATTAAATTAATATCGTTTAACACGTGTTTTCATCCATATTCATAGTCTTCTTCATACAGTCCACCACTAGCTATCAGTGGCCATGGTTGGAGAGCCCTTCAGCCAGTTTCAGAAAAATAAATCAGAGTATTTTTTATTTTTTAAAGAAAAAGGTCATGCTAAATTGCATAAAATAATTTAAATATCAAGATTTGAATAAAAAAATGTAGGTACACTTTTAGTATGTAAAAATAAATCCAAAATTTCGTAATATTTTTTAATAACAAACTTTATTTCAGTGGCTCAATCGTTTGTTCTACCTGAACTTGTATGTCGCCATTAAAAAAAAGTTTATCTGTCAAATGGTTTAGCGCCACTTTTCGATTCGTTTTACGTGATTTTATTTTTCTTTGTTATTGTTAACAAAGTATCTATACATATAATAAATCTGTAACAAGTCGGTGTCTGTACATTGAAGATATTTGAGAAAAACTGACACTAGGGCTATTTATTAGCGCAATAGAACCCAAAACAATGATTTTTAGAATTATTGTCTGTTTGTCTGTTTGTCTGTTTGTCTGTGCGTTTGTGCGCGCTAAACTCAGAAACGGCTTAACCTAGAAGGATGCGGTTTTCACTGATATGTTGGTATTTTCTTGGATTAACATTTAGTGTTTGTTTCATTTGAATCGGTTCACAAATAAGAAAGATACGTTTATTTTAAGAATTTATCGAACTGTTTTTATAAGAGTTGTTATTATGAACGCGCTAATCTCAGGAACTACTGCTCCGATTTGAAAAATTCTTTCAGTGTTAGATAGCCCATTTATCGAGGAAGGCTATAGGCTATATATAATCACGCTAACACCAATAGGAGCGGAGCGGAGCGGAAGAATGTTTCCAAATTGGGGGTTTTTGAAGTGAAACTTATATATCTCGGGAACTACTGATACGATTTGAAAAATTCTTTCAGTGTCAGATAGCCCAGTTAGATAGGGCGGGTTGGGAGCGGGTGGGGGGGGCGAGTTGGGAGCGGGTTGGGGGCGGTTTGAGAGCGGGTTGGGGACGGGTTGGGAGCGAGTTGGTAGCGGGTTGGGAGCGAGTTGGTAGCGGGTTGGGGGCGGGTTGGGAGCGGGATGGGGCGGGTTGGGAGTGAGTTGGTGGCGGTTTAGGAGCGGGTTGGGGGCGGGTTAAGAGCGAGTTGGGGGCGGGTTGGGAGTGGGTTGGGGGCGGGTTGGAGGCGGGGTGAGAGCGAGTTGGGGGCGGGTTGGGGGCGGGTTGGGAGCGGGTTGGGGCGGGTTGGGGGCTGTTTGGGGTCGGAATGGGAGCGGGTTGGTTTATTATGAAGTTTCACTTCTTCCGGAAGGATCTAAGGAGAGCCATAATTGATGAAAAAGCAAATTGGATAAAAAATAAGCTGCCCAAATTACTAATTCCACGCGGACGGAGTCGCGGGCAAAAGCTGGTCGTAAATAAATACCGTTTTTGGATCAATTATAATGTTACATATTTGTTTATGCAAAAAAAAATAGATGTATTCAAAAATTATATAGTTAACCATATCTTTTGCTTTAATAATGAGTGACTCTTTGAACGAAAGCGTGCAAACAGGAACGCGTGGTCGTGAAATGCGACGTTGCCATTCCGACTTTTTGTTAAACCGACGATTAGTTAAGTGGTACTTAGTTTTCACAGGACCGGAGTGGTGAAACTGAAAAAACACTAGCTGACAGATTTGTCCAGTACTTAGTTTATTCATTGGTTACGTAACCAGCAGTTTGACAATAAGGTGGTGAAACACCCCCTTAGGGTGGTAAAGGAATCTCTTGGTCGACTACACAACTTTATAATAGTCTCACCTTTCTCTTTGGAACTTGAGGCTCTGCACTCTCTGCGGCACCTTCTGGCGGAAGGTCCAGAGATGGAGCTGGTCGTCGGCGGTGGCGGTGACGAGGGCGCCCTCGTTGATGAGGAACTGCGCGTGGAGCACCGCCTCGCCCGCCTCGTGCCGCGCGTGCGCATCCACGCCCGGCCCGCCTAGACTGTGACGAGTTCAGGAATATTTGCGGAAAAACTTTGGGCATACACGCACTCTTAGATTAAGATAATATATCAACCCAAAATAATCAGCAATTTTAATTTAGACCTTCCCGAAAGTGAATGAAGTCTAAATTAAAACGATGTATTATTTTGAGTTGATGTACAGTCGGTTCCCTGACATAATATCCACTTTTCTATACAGTTAAGTTAAGTTAGGGAACCGACCCTACTCTTGATAGGGCTAGGTAGGAGTGCGACATCATGATTTCATTGTTTGTGTTAAGTTTAAGTTTCATGGCGCATTGGATTTTTCTGTAATATAATGTAAACATATATTCAAATTAAAATAATTAAATGATCATTAAACACTGTACAGATTCGGGCGTTATGTACGCATGTATGTAAATTCTTTATTGTACACAAGACACAAAAACTATGAGTGAATTTTCGACCGCTAGCAGTAAGCGATACTAGACAACTAGCTGACCCCAAGCCGCAATATAAAATGAAAATCAAAGTTTATTCGAGAGAGTAGATTATTTATCAAACAATACTTATCATCAAACATTATCAGACAAAGCAGATGAAACAACCCACATCGAAATTCAATCACACTTGGAAGCGTAACAATACACTAACAGCCTCAGCTTTACCCGTCGTGCGTTCCATTTCTACGAGCGTTGGAACAAACAGCATTGTGCCATTAGCGTAATGCAACTGGTAGCTGAACGTGTCGGCTGTACCTTCCCCACAGCCTGCCTCAACTAAAACGAACCTTCAAACCGGAGCAGCAAAGTCTACATTCGCCTAAGTCAGAAGTAACAGATTCTACGAAGATTGATATTTGCCGAAGTGCAGCCGAAGGCATCCGATCCGGCTCGAGAATGTTTAATCAAAGCGAGTATTGTTGTAAGCAAAATCAACTGTGAGATAATTGGTGTTGGAGATGTTACATGTTGTTTTTCGTTTAAGGAACTTGGAATATAGCCTCCAGGTAAAACAATTAAACGTAGAGGGAATAGCGCTATTTTATTTACAAGTTTTTATTTAAGTTTTCTTGTTAATATGCGTCAAATTTTGGAAGACAAATTTAACCCACTTCCAGTGGTCGGATTGATTTCTGTATGCTCAGGTATATAAAATTTAGATTGCGTGACAATAAGGTAGGTTGTTGTTGTCTACAACAAAAATACAGTTAAGAAAAAAATGTGTTAAGAACAATGATTACCTTGTTTCCGCTCGTCCCTAAAATATCACTAATATCACGCTCCCAAAATACCCGATTTTTAAAATACTATTTTACCTATTTACCAAATTCTTACTGCACCATATTACAAAATCGAAGATTACTCAAGGAAGTGATTATTTTGGTGGAATGACTTATTTTGGGCATCTGGTATACCTAATGGGATTCATGTACCTAATAAGTAAAAAAAATACTAAGGTAATGTACTATTTTGAAAAATCTGGTATTTTGGTACGAGCGCTTATATGTATTTCTTTGACTCAAAAGGCGTGGTAATGAAGCAATCATAACAGTAGAAACACCAAGCAGAGGAAAAATTTTCTACGGGAATATTGACCGTGATTCTGATTTAAGATAAGATAAGATAAGATAACCTTTAGTGAGCTCCCGATATTCCGAACTAAATTTTTTCAAAACTGTGATCTTAACTTTTTGTCAGTACCCTTAGTATAAGTTTTACTTCACCAAAATACTTCTCGATCGCGTTTACGTAAAAATTTCAATTCTATGGAAACATGGACGCGCGGCCGCGGAAGCGCTGTCCATGTTTCCCTAGTAATTGATTTTTTTACGTAAACGCGATCGAGAAGTATTTTGGTGAAGTAAAACTTATACTAAGCGTACAGGATTACTTATCGAAAAGCTTATGAAGAAGTAATTCTTCTAACTGTCCGATTCGATTTTACGTATATGTAGAATAATAATTGTCTACATTGAAATCATTTTGAGTAAGATAGCATTGCTATTGCTAGAGTATATTCTCGTGAACGCTTCCGAAAACGAGAACTTTTATAAAATTTATTTTATTTCCGGATAGCATTTCTCTTTTGTACGACTGAAGACTAAACCAATTTACTAAACTCCGTTTCAATTGCATTTCCTACGGTTAAGTCTTTATGCTCTTTTCCTCCTAAAGCAAACATTATCTCTCGCAGCGTTTAAAAACAACTTTTTTCAACATCACAATTCACTTTTAAAACCTGGAAAAATATTCTAATTTAATCTCCGCGGAGTTCGTGGCTGTTACCTCGAAATTAACTTAAGGTATTCCTTTTCCGACATTAGGTTATTCAAATTAGATCCGAGCGTATACTAGCCAATGACGACTCTCGTTTTGATACTAAACAATTTGAAAAAGCTAAAAATAATATAAATGATTCATTGAAAATTGAAACACTCTTCTATTTCAGAGTTTGTATCTATACTTTTGTGTACCTATATCTCGTAACAGTAAACATGTAAGGTAGCTAGGGAGGGGCTATTGTAAATGTGGGGCAAGTCAAATTATTTATCACTTTCATCATCCCACTGCCCACTGCAGGGCACAGGCCTCCCCTCAGCACGAGAGGGCCGTAGTTCTTGCACGGGCCTAATGCGGATGGAGAACTTCACACACACCAATGAATTTATTGGCAGGTGTGTGAAGGTTTCGAAAAATTCCGAGATGCGATCCCGGGTTCGAATCCATGACCTTTTGTTTGAAAGGCCGTAGTTCAAACCACTACCACACCACCACATAGTCTACCACAACTTCTTAATAACATCGAATACACTTTGGATAAATAATTTTGATCATCCCACAGTTGCAAAAGCCCCATCTCTAGATTACTTATGCCATTAAATTTCCTAAAAAGTTTCTAAACACAAAACAAAGCCCGTTAATTTGCTATGAAACAACAATTCAATTAAACTTTGTTTTGCCATTTTGAACATTCAGTCTAATCTAACGTAGAATATCCGAAATTCACCTTAATTTGATCCAGAGCTCTAATGTCTAATTAATTTTGTTGCTCCATAATTCGAAACGCCCTCGAAGTTCAAACATACTTCTGGAGGCTCTCGAGCGCGAGGCTCTCGTTAGAGAGTTGGACCACTCGAGCCGACCTTAGCCAACTTTACTTTGCCACCAAGCCCGTTGCCACACCTTCGTACACGATTTTATTTACAACAAGACGGCTCCGTTGTTTTTACTGAAAAATATTGATGCTGAAAGCTGGTTTCAAAAGTTTACCGAGCGTGGCAAACCTATCTGCGAGAACCGAACCGGTACTGCCAACGGTTAAAATGGTGAGGGTGCAAATAAAGTCAGTTGCGAGTGGTGCGATAAAAGTAACCACCGGACCACACATAGGACAGCAGCAGGTCGGGAGCGGGTCGAGTTTGCTTTTTAAATTCGTTTTTTTAATTTTTCATGCCAACGGTTTAGCTTGTTGAGATATATCCAAGCAAAAATACTACCTCTTAGCATTGAAAGTTTGTATACTAGACCGCGGACGGACAGACAGACAGATAGACGGGCATGGCGACTCTATAAGGGTTCCTTGTAGCACTACAGAATCCTAAATAGTACATACAGCGTCTGGAACAGTAAAAGTATCTTCGAGCAGCATCTATTAAGTATTAAACCCTCAAGAAGTTGAGAAATGAAAACTTTTTACAACAAAACCGACGAGCGCTCGTTATTTAAAAATTAACTCTTAGCAAAGGGTTGTTCCAGGCAACGCTTTAATCGCTACGGTTCGGGTGGAACGTAACGCCCACCTTTAATTATAGCTAGCAACCCTCCAGCTCTAAAGTCCAAAATGCCTTCTAAACGTAAAGTTAGATGGTACAATTTGGATTGTCGGAGTAAACGATCAGACACGTGCGCGGGAGTGGTGATCGCGGAACAAGCGAGTTAGTAATTAACGTGTTTCAGGCTAATGGGAGTTTGTATTTTGTGTACCTAAATCGTTAGACGAAGTGAAAATAATGAATGTGGGAGTTTTTAAACTTTCGGACGAATTTCAAATTTCAGTTGAATTGCCAACGACCGCTTTAGCCTAGTTGGTAGTGACCCTGCCTACGAAGCAAGAGGTCCTGGGTTCGAATCCCGGTAAGGGCATTTATTTGTGTGATGAGCACGAATATTTGTTCCTGAGTTATGGATGTTTTCTATGTATTTAAGTATTTATTTATCTATATAAGCATGTTTATCGTCGTCTAGTACCCATAGTACAAGCTTTGCTTAGTTTGGGACTAGGTCGATTTGTGTAAGATTGTCCCCTAATATTTATTATTTATTTTATTATTAAAAAAGTAATAAAAACCTGCATTCTAGTGATTCTAGTCTCGTTTGTTACAAATAGTTCCGATGTTACAGATTACAAAAAGATAGCCTTAAATATGACGCGGATCCGCGTTCGAAAGGAATACGAAAGGTTAACGAATGCCTAAGCGTTAGTGGTAACCGTGTGGTAACCAGATATAGATTTTGATCCCCTGTTACCACCAGGGACGTGAGAAAGACTGAAGCCCCATGTAGATGGTGCGAGAAATATCATGCGAATTGCGGTAGGTACATTGCTGTCGATGATTGAATAAATGGGCCCCGCAGTGTAACAAAACCACCATGATATTTTCTGATACCGTCAAAACGAAGATTTATAAGTTACGCTATTCGACAAAGATGTAAAAGAAATTTAAATGTTCCTGTTGTTTTCACAGTTTACGAAGCCACCAAATTTTTTAACTTGTTTTATTCACCAGAGGATCTTTTCAATTTAAGCGATACATTTCACATTGGTATAAAAATAAAAGTGATTTTACAAGTCCACCGCAAAGACTATCCCGAAGCCACATCAAATCTAGTCACAACACGATACAGAGATTACTCGTTTATTCGTTTCAATATATTGAACAAAGCACAAGCCAGATATCGGGAGGGCGGTGGCGAAACCCTGCGGGCATCTTGCGAGTTCGAACACTGAATCAGCATGTTTAAGAGACTGCTGCGTTAGCTTGTTCGGTTTATGTCTTCATTCTTGATATGAAATTGGATTTATTTTGAAGCGGATCGCTCCTTTGCTGAAGAACGGAAGCGTGTCAAAATGTATAAATTTTGAAAAGAATAGCGGACTAAATAGATCTTTGATAGGTGAAACTATTAACTAGACAAACCTTTTTGATCGCATTATCAAGAGATTTCTTTAGGGTAGGTTAGGTTAGGTTAGGTTTACATTTTGTATCGTTAGTCACAACTTAATTTATTTCAGAGACATTAATTTCTTCAGAATTGTAATTAAACTAAAACAATCTACTGTATTTTACAAGAAGACATCTAAAAAAATCCTGAAAGCAGTTCGCTTCTATATAATTTATGGCATACTTTAGTGCGGCAAGTGATGATGATGACAAATGAAATTATGGGAAACGAAATGAATCGATTTTGTTCGCTTTTCTTTCAAAATTTTATATGATTTGATACTGTGTCATCTAGGGGACACCCCAGGGTCGATTCACAAGAGTTGGCACGAATGGATCGAATGAGTGAATGAAAGAATCTATATGTTACCTATTTGAATACACTTCACACAAATATGAAATGACTTGCACGAGTCATTTTCCTACAAAAGTGTCAAAATTACATTTCGTTCATTCCATTCGACATGTACGTGCTGTACGTAAGACTAGTAACTTAACGTAACAGCTACTGGTCTTGAAAGTCAAAGACGTAAGTATTCACTAACCACCTAATCACCATACAAATACTATTAAAACAACATAGGTCCTCTTCGCCTCTTTGATATGCGTCGCAGTACCTTTCACATCAAAGCAATCACATATACCGCCGGTTGTTTGGCCACATCCAGAGTTGCAGCGGTAAAGACCAACAAACAAACAAACACCGCAGTACGAGCATCGCAAACACTCGTCAACTACAGTCCCGATGTTTGAATAGTCCAATCTCGGCAAGATTGAGGCCGTTTGATACAACTGCACCACGAAATATTCAGGTGAACGGTCAAAAGCAGAGACTAGGAACACGAGACAGACTCCATGTTTTCGAAATATAGTCAGACTATAATTTTTCCTTTTTATAAAATTGGTTATAAGTTTTGCTTGCTCGTTAGTTACTTAATAACAGTGTGATTCGATTTCGGACATTTTTGTTATCAGTCTATCGTTACCATCTCGATCACAGATCTCGATGAATGGCGGTTTACCAGCTGTAAGTTTTCTCCGCCACACCGTAGCACGTACAGTGAAATTAACTTCCGGCAGCAGTGTTTCCAGCCAATTATGGCATCGAGGCTTTCAAAAAAAGGGTTTATACTTCCTTTGAAGGGTGGCAACAGATCTGTGAGTCTCCTTGAGTGTCCTTGAGTTGAGTTGTCCTTGTGTTGATTCATGGGCGGTGGGTGATCATTTCCCTTCAGATGATCCGCTTGATCGTTTGCCTCCCTCTCATAATAAAAAAAAAACAGTACAGCTAAGAACTGGGCCTGCATGCCTGCGTTCCATAAACTTTACAATCTGGTCGTCTTCAAATCTAGGGTGAATGGGCATTTACTAAGCAAACGACTATAAGGCCACGTCTTCGCTTACCACGACGCATGATTGTGGTCGTTTATTTGTCCCACAAACAACATACACAGCCATTTTACACATAAAAGTTTGTAGTTGCTAATCTATCACTATCAGACATCAAACTACACAATATAGTAGACAATGGAGGCTGCGATCCAGGCACTCGCCCACCAACACTACGTATAAACCAATTGACTTTTCCAACCAACATCATCATGGAAAAGTTACTAAAATGATCACAAAGAATGGCTACGGAGTCTTAAGACAACAAATAATGCGACAAGGCACAGACAAAATTCGAGTTTTCACTTTGGCAAAGTTCGAAACATTTTGCATTCAGCTCCCAGGAGTTACTCTGTAAGAAGTCTTCTTTTCAGAATAACCGCAAAATAAAAAGTATAAGCAACGCAGCCCGCGGCTTCTCGATTTCAATTAAATCACATTTTTGTAAAGTACTTTTCAAATTTTTACTCACAATGGAATATAAGTTGATGCAGGTGTACTTTCGTTTGGCAAATTACGTTTCCCAAACTGATTCATCTGGCAAATGTTTCATTTCCCAAATGTTTATTTTTTCTGAAACTGTAAACTATTCAGGATATATTTCAGGACTATTCTGTAGGTTAGGTTAGGTTAGGTTAGGTTTGTTTTATAACAATCCTGAAAAGTTTACAGTTTCAGGAAAAATAAACATTTGGGAAATGAAACATTTGCCAAATGAATCAGTTTGGGAAACGTAATTTGCGAAACATTAGTAAACCCCTGCGGCAAAAGGAGCAGACTCAGCTAATGCTGCGCTTACGGGGAAGCTGCCAGCGCTGGTTTTCAGCCTGCCCCTGAAACTATCTTCTAAAACTATCTCATTTATAGCATAGCAAGATATGGCACACTTAATCCAACTATCAAATAATGAAATTATCCGTCGAGATCTTTGAGAGTTTGAGATTACTTCGAGAGATTGTTGATTTGGTTCTTGGCGGAGATTTGGGTCATGCATCGCCCATCAAACACAATTATCACCGGCGGCAAACGCAATAATATCTCGAAACAACGCCGCCGGCGGTTACTAACAAAACACCTCCCCAAACACAGATTTATGTTTATTATTCAAAACTGGATTCAACAGCCTCTCTCACTATGAATGGAAACAAATGCGTGCCGCGCGCCATTAAGAGGGCATGGAGATTGCGAATTAGTCTTCATTATGGGGCATCAACTAATGTGATAACGCAAGACAATAGAGGTAGAATTGAGTTTATGATACAGTTGCTTTGGTACTCGTTTAGTTAGGACAATTTTACCTATCTATCACTTTCAATCAAATTACTAGAAATCAACCTAAATTAATGTTTAAAAAGACCTAAATAGAGAATATTTTGTTATATGACAAAGCTAAGGACATGAAGCCATCAAGGGGTCTCTAAGCTCCGAGTCAATAAGATGCCAGACAGGCAAAAATGAAGTGCACTGTTTTAAAGTTCAATTTCATAACCCAAACCCCCCAAAAGTGGCAAGTCACGTGACACTCAAGTGAAAGCGTGAATGTGAGAAAGAGAAACCTGTATCAAAGTTTAACGTAATCGGATAAGTAGATACGGTGCAAATTGCTAGTGACAGATAGACAGACACGCGAAGGGTTTCGCTTTAACAAGTTAGCAAGGGACAAAGTTTCAAAGTCGAATAATCTACTCCCAGTGGTCGGATTGACTTGAAATTTGGTATACGTATGTAGGTTGGATAACAATGAAAGGAAAGTCAACAAAAAGCAAAAAAGAACTTTTTCATCTGCTTTTACGATACAGATTCTGTAGTTTTAACTCATCCCATTTGAGAGATTATTATAATCCTAAGTCATCGTGCCTTTATATAATTTTACAAATCGAAACGATTAGTCTAGTCGAAATGTTCAAAATGGTGTTAATCTATATATATAAAAGAAGAAACTGACTGACTGACTGACTGACTGACTGACTGACTGACTGACATATCAACGCACAGCCCAAACCACTGGGCCTAGAGATTCAAAATTTGGCATGTAGATTCCTTATAATCTCTAGGGGTGCACTAAGAAAGGATTTTTCAAAATTCACTCCCTAAGGAGGTGAAACGGGGGTCCAAAGTTTGTATGGGGAAACAAGATTAGTTCGACTATTTTATTCGAAACTTCACAGAAGTACTCCTAATGATAAATGAGTAAACACGTGTTTAAGGTTTTTTGAGAATTCAACCCCTAATAGGAAAGGGGTAACAAAGTCTGAAAATCAACATGGCTGTTGTTTCTATGGTTTATCGGGTGCTGGTTATGAAAACAACAGCCGTTTTAAAATCCGACGTGGCAGACGTAAAATACCATCTCCCTGGATGGGGTGCGATGGGGTTAAATATCTAAATAAACTAAATGACTGTTGATATATCAACGCACAGCCCAAACCACTGGACCTAGAGACTTGAAATTTTTCACATAGATACCTTATACAATGTAGGCATCCACTAAGGAAGGATTTTTGGGAATTCCCACGGGAAAGGCAAAAACGGGATTTATATATTCGATTCCGAGTGACCCTATCTCAGTAACTATAATAACTAGACTCTTCGAATTTGATACACAAGTAGGTATTACATTATTTAAAACATTGATTTCAGGATTTTTCTAAATTCCGACGGGATAAGGAAAAAACAGGATTTATATATTCAGTTCTACGGGATCCTATACACTATAATTACTAGACTCTTCAAATTTGGCATAGATGTAGGTAATTATAATAGTAAAAAACAGTTTTAAGGATTTTCGGAAATTCCCACGGGATTAGGAAAAACGGGATTTTTCGTTTTACTGGTCGTAGAAAGCTGAAATTCAACATGTAGGTTGCTTGGGGAGTGTAGAGCTGGATTGAAAGAGGACTTTCCAAAATTCCCACGGGAACGGGAAAAACAGGATTTTTCGTTTTACTGGTCGTAGCAAGCTGAAATTCGGCATGTAGGTTGCTTGGGGAGTGTAAAGGAGCATTGAGAGAGGACTTTCCCAAATTCTCACGGGAACGGGAAAAAACGGGATTTTTCGTTTTACTAGTCGTAGAAAGCTGAAATTCGGCATGTAGGTTGCTTGGGGAGTGTAGAGGAGCATTGAGAGAGGACTTTCCAAAATTCCCACGGGAACGGGAAAAACGGGATTTTTCGTTTTACTGGTCATAGAAAGCTGAAATTCGGCATGTAGGTTGCTTGGAGAGTGTAGAGGAGCATTGAGAGAGGACTTTCCCAAATTCCTACGGGAACGGGAAAAAACGGGACTTTCGTTTTACTGGTCGTAGAAAGCTGAAATTCGGCATGTAGGTTGTTTGGGGAGTTTAGAGGAGCATTGAGAGAGGACTTTCCAAAATTCCCACGGGAACGGGAAAAACGGGATTTTTCGTTTTACTGGTCATAGAAAGCTGAAATTTGGCAAGTGGGTTCCTTGGGGAGTGTAGGGGAGCATTAAGAAAACATTTCCCGAAATTCTTACGGGAACGGGAAAAAACGGGATTTTGCGTTTTACTGGTTGTAGAAAACTAAAATTTAAAAATTCATAAGTTTATACTGTAACTAGGCCGCAAAGGGCTCTTTAACCGACTTCTAAAAAAGGAGGAGGTTATGCATTCCACTTTTTTTTTTATGTGTATGTTCACCGATTTTTCGGTCAATTGTGGACCTGCTTGCTTGCTTGCTTGTATGCTAGCTTGCTTGATATCTTGGTTCTTTGTAATACTCATAGTACACGCGAGCGAAGCCGCGGGAAAAAGCTAGTTCTTGATAAAGGTCCTAAAAATATGTGTGATAGCTCATTGGATTCGGAATGACGTCTAGAAAAATGTATTCGAAGGATTTTACTGCAGGATAAAAATTGCAAAAGTTATTAACAAATTAAGATGAAAAAAAAAGGTATTTCGTTTTTTGGCAATATCTCAAAAACTATTAATATTTAAGAAATTTAAAAAAAAGATTCTTAAAGAGGAGAAAATTTCCAAAAAAAAGTGTTACCTCCCGGAACTCTACCTCCATTATTTATAATTTTAATTTAGCGCTGAAAATAGGGCCCCGCGCGGCCGATTCAGCATGGCCGCGCTGCCGCTCAACAGAGTCTATGACATAAAATAATTTTTTTATAGAATTAAATATCAATCGAAAAATTTAAAAAAATTATCGTGTCATCAGAACACTTCAAGGAAGAAAGTCCCGTTGGAAAAAAATTTTTTTGTTGATTTTTCAAAAAGTTATACTATTGTTAATTAAGTAATTTTTCGTGGGCTTTAATTTTTACAAAAGACAGTATAAAAGTTTAAATAATTGGCCTATAAATTTTTGGCTTCTTGGAGCTCTTCTTATATATATACTTAACAAGACCACGTTATAAAAAAATCTTAAATTTGTATATTTTGTTTATTATAATTTTTTTAAGTTAACAAAAAATGAAAATCATCAAAAATGTTGTTATAAATTTTTTTTCAATCTAATGTTTAGTTATGGCTATTTTTGCATTGCATAGAGGCATTGTCTAACATCGAAGAATATTTATTTGCGGCATTTGTTAATAAATTGTTTATAAACAAATAGACTAGTTTAATATTTAAAAAAAAAAAAAATTTACCATATTGTTGTCATGGAAAAATAATGATTTTTAATTGTTTATAACCGTTTTTTACATATTTGCATTGTTTAAATAATTAGTTAAGAAATTATTTCCTCTTTAAAAATCATAATTACCATTTCTCAATAGACTGACCGAAAAAAAATTTTTTTTTATAAATAATTTAATTGTTTATTAACTTTACAATTGTTTATAAACAAATTCAGATGACCATAGTATTTTTTTTCCAAAACTAAAAAAAATTACAAAAAAAACCATGTAACACAGTGGTAAAATATTTTTTTTTGTATTTTTTACAATAATTTCTAAAACTCCACGATACCAAAGTTAGATCGGTCACACAATTTGTCAAGTAACAAATTACCATAACTCATAAACTATTAGAGATACGATAATCAACATTCAAGTCATTTTTATAGAGGATTAACTACTTGTTAAAATGAGCTCAAAACGAAGTTTGTAACTATTGTTAATTAACAATTACAGGCTATTGTTTAAAAAATTTAAGATTTTTTGACATTTTTGCCTCTTTTATGACTTATAACTTGTTAAATAACGTAAATACGCTTATGAACCTTCAAGACAATTTTGTTTATCGATAAAATATCTACCTCATGATCTTTTCATTAAATCAATATCTCTTATATTTTTAATTACAAACATATTTTCATTATTATTTTTCAAACTAGTGTTCTATTAGATATGAAATAACTTTCTTTTTGCATAAATTATTTATATTTTGCCACGACTTTACATTCTATATTCTATATCTCTCTAAGGAAATAGCTAAAATAACAACTAAACGGGTAAAATTTTCCAAAAATAGCCGGAAAAGTGGAAAAAATTCGAGTAATCTCTATAAATAAACAAAAAATCAATTAATTTATAAATAAAGAAGAGCAGAATCTTCAGATTAAAGCCAATATAAAAAATTATAATATGTAATTATAATATTATTTTATCGATAAACAAAATTGTCTTGAAGGTCCATAAGCGTATTTACGTTATTTAACAAGTTATAAGTCATAAAAGAGGCAAAAATGACAAAAAATCTTAAATTTTTTAAACAATAGCATGTAATTGTTAATTAACAATAGTTACAAACTTCGTTTTGAGCTCATTTTAACAAGTAGTTAATCCTCTATAAAAATGACCTGAATGTTGATTATCGTATCTCTAATAGTTTATGAGTTATGGTAATTTGTTACTTGACAAATTGTGTGACCGATCTAACTTTGGTATCGTGGAGTTTTAGAAATTATTGTAAAAAATACAAAAAAAAATATTTTACCACTGTGTTACATGGTTTTTTTTGTATTTTTTTTTAGTTTTAGAAAAAAAATACTATGGTCATCTGAATTTGTTTATAAACAATTGTAAAGTTTTTTCGGTCAGTCTATTGAGAAATGGTAATAATGATTTTTAAAGAGGAAATAATTTCTTAACTAATTATTTAAACAATGCAAATATGTAAAAAACGGTTTTAAACAATTAAAAATTTTTTTTAAGAAAAAAATTTTATTTTAAAAATCATTATTTTTCCATGACAACAATATGGTAAAAAAAATTGTTTTTTAAATATTAAACTAGTCTATTTGTTTATAAACAATTTATTAACAAATGCCGCAAATAAATATTCTTCGATGTTAGACAATGCCTCTATGCAATGCAAAAATAGCCATAACTCAACATTAGATTGAAAAAAAATTTATAACAACATTTTTGATGATTTTCATTAATGTTAACTTAAAAAAATTATAATAAACAAAATATACAAATTTAAGTTTTTTTTATAACGTGGTCTTGTTAAGTATATATATAAGAAGAGCTCCAAGAAGCCAAAAAATTATAGGCCAATTATTTAAACTTTTATACTGTCTTTTGTAAAAATTAAAGCCCACGAAAAATTAGTTAATTAACAATAGTATAACTTTTTGAAAAATCAACAAAAAAATTTTTTCCCAACGGGACTTTCTTCCTTGAAGTGTTCTGATGACACGATAATTTTTTTAAATTTTTCGATTGATATTTAATTCTATAAAAAAATTATTTTATGTCATAGACTCTGTTGAGCGGCAGCGCGGCCATGCTGAATCGGCCGCGCGGGGCCCTATTTTCAGCGCTAAATTAAAATTATAAATAATGGAGGTAGAGTTCCGGGAGGTAGGACTTTTTTTTTGGAAATTTTCTCCTCTTTAAGAATCTTTTTTTAAAATTTCTTAAATATTAACAGTTTTTGAGATATTGCCAAAAAACGAAATACCTTTTTTTTTCATCTTAATTTGTTAATAACTTTTGCAATTTTTATCCTGCAGTAAAATCCTTCGAATACATTTTTCTAGACGTCATTCCGAATCCAATGAGCTATCACACATATTTTTAGGACCTTTATCAAGAATTAACACCATTTTGAACATTTCGACTAGACTAGATAAATAAAGCGGCAAACTTAATTTGCAAAGAACCTTTGACGTCGTTCGTTTCCTCTGTGATCTGCAGCTAATATCAATATCCTTGGCCGTGAACCGTTTGCGAGTAAAGAGCTAATTTCCGTAGTCGCTGCACGAGAACCGTCCAAGTTGTTTATTAAAAAAGTTACGCTGCACGACACTTAATTATTCAAGCTGGCATCGGACAATGTTTTCCTTGTCTCCTAAATTATTTATGAAAGTTGAAAGGAAAGTTGGAATTCGGCTATGTAGGTACTTGCTTCGTTACAGCTCCCTAACC
The DNA here is from genome assembly GCA_947859365.1 of Archips crataeganus. Lineage (NCBI taxonomy): Eukaryota > Metazoa > Arthropoda > Insecta > Lepidoptera > Tortricidae > Archips > Archips crataeganus. The sequence goes on from OX402056.1 coordinate 410,675, forward strand.
TAGTCTGCTGGGCTAATAGTGGCTGTGGCGATTTCATTAAACAGGACCGGTATGAAAGACATTATAAATAATCGATTGATTCAGGCGTTAGGCAGGTTGCGGCGGTTCATGTCAATCACCTATATAACCTTTTCATTTGCTTCTCTGATACCAAAGCAAGCGAATAGCGGTGAATATGACTTTTTAAAAACAACGCCATAAACTGCTAGTTGTTCATTTTCTCAGACATCTTTTTCATATTCATTAAGCAATTTGGGCAACTAAGCTCAGCAAATGCCCAAAGGCTCTTGACACTTTTCTGATTTTTCTGTTCTTATTCGGTATGATTTAAAAAAAGTAATTTTAACTTTAGAACCGTATAAATAAATCTAAAATCTACAAGATTGTTAGTGAAAAACTCAAATACTTTATATTCTAACATAGTCTAAATATTAATTCGCCGCCAGCCGATTAAAACGAAGTAAATTTCTTTCAACAGCTCAGTCAATAACTTAACCGGCTGAAACACTTTGAAGTAACTTTTCCAATTTCGCATTTAATCTCTATATAATTGGACAATTTGGGAAGTTGAAAAAGGCTCTGTAACGTCCGAAAGAAGCCAAGGTTGAGCAATTATCTAACGTTTCCAGCCTTTTTGGCCCTCCCAAGGCCAATCGGAGAAAATAATTACGCTCATTTTACACGTGAATTATTTTTTGTTTCCTTGTCATGACGAGGTATTGAAAATTTTAACTGACAAATATGTGAGACGACAACTCGCGACGCGCGTTTCACGGTACATTACGTTTAAGGAAATGAAGTGTATTTTCAACGCCAGCGCGGCTAATTAAGGGATCGTTTTGAACAAATATGTACATGCATTAAGAGGGTATACACCTGCTGAGCTGGCAATGTTGCATTTTTGTTTAGTTTTTCTCGCTTTTTCCATAAAAATTGAATGAAAATTAAAAATGTTTTGTATACAAATTGTTCTAATATATCAGTTAATGTGTCTACTGCAATAATAATTCGTGATAAGACTTTTATTTTCTTTAAAAACGAACAATAAGGGTTTTTGTCCCATTCGGTGTCGAGACCCTTGGTCCGTGGGGTCCTAGCGCTTTAAAGCTCTTTAATCGGTTAATCGACGTCACAGGGGACCGAAGAGCTGGCAGCTTCCTCGGACAAAGAATTAGCTTAGCTATTCAAAGAGGAAACGCTGCCAGCATCTTCGGCACCTTGCCTAAGGGGACTAGCTTTCAGAATATGTTTTAGTTGTAATTATCATTATTTTATATTTTTGTTTTCTTTTTTCTTATTGTACATATTTTTTTTAGTCTAGGATAGTTGTACATATATAATATTATTACGAATTATTATTGCAGTAGACACATTAACTTATATATTAGAACTATTTGTATACAAAACATTTTTAATTTTCATTCAATTTTTATGGAATAATCGAGAAAAACTAACAAAAATGCAGTTGCCAGCTCAGCAGGTGTAAACCCTCTTAATGAAAACACGAACGTTCGAACACCATGGAAAGTTTTGATTAAATTAAAGCCCTTATTATGTCTTTAGGATTCCGTACCCAAAGGGTAAAAACGGAACCCTATTACTGAGGCCCCGCTTTCCGTCCGTCTGTCCGTCTGTCCGTCCGTCCGTCCGTCCGTCCGTCCGTCCGTCCGTCCGTCCGTCCGTCCGTCCGTCCGTCCGTCCGTCCGTCCGTCCGTCCGTCCGTCCGTCCGTCTGTTACCAGGCTGTATCTCATGAACCGTGATAGCTAGACAGTTAAAATTTTCACAGATGATGTATTTCGGATGCCGCTATAACAAAAAATACTAAAAAACAGAATAAAATAAATATTTAAGGGGCTCCCATACAACAAACGTGATTTTTTTGCTCGTTTTTGCTCGATATTGATAACGGCAACAGGTAGACGCTTGAAACATTCACAGAATATTTAGTCATATACCTATTCACTATAAAAATAAATAACTAAATTAAAATAAAACAAATATTTAAGGGGCTCCCATACAAGAAACGTGATTTTTTTGCTCGTTTTTGCTCGATATTGATAACGGCAACAGGTAGACGCTTGAAAACATTCACAGAATATTTAGTTATATATTCACTATAAAAATAAATAACTAAATTAAAATAAAACAAATATTTCAAGGGCTCCCATACAACAAACGTGATTTTCTTGCCGTTTTTATAGATAATGGTACGGTACGGAACCGTTCGTGCGCGAGTCAGACTCGCACTTGGCCGGTTTTTTGAAAACAAACCTTTCACCGGTTAGTGAAAGACGAGTAACATCAATAAAGGGGGGAGAGTAAGTAAATAAGTAAATTAAAACATCTTTCCATAAAAAAAACCTAAACATTAAAAAAAAAAAAAAAAATACTAGGATGACAATTAGCATATGTTCCTCGCTGATAACATAGCTTTGGGTTTGTTCGACAATTTTCACAAAAGCATTTTTTCATAGTAGCGAATTTTCACATCGCGTTCTTTCATGATAGCAAATTTAATAGATTTATTTGATTGCGTTTTTATGAATAAACTCAAAAACTTTATAACCGATTTTAAAAAATCTTTCACCTATACAAAGCTATGTTATCAGCGAGTAACATATGCTACTTGTCATCCCGGGAAAACTCAAAGTTCCCGTGTATATCCTAACATTCAATCAGAAATCAGAAATCAGAAATATTTATTTGTAAAACATAGGTAGAAGTTACAGCTGGAAAAATAAGGTACAATGTGTATCAATAACCAAAAATCCCAATATTTAGGAGGTCCACCGAGAAGCCACGCTCCTATCGCAGCAGCAACTCTCTCCGTAATTAATTACCTCCTTCCTTAACTACTATTAAAGGGCCTACTCACTTGATTAAGTGTAATTACAATTACTCAAGAGATTGTTTGTAACGGGTCTTAAATGAACGCCGGCGTCAGAGTGGAAATTTGATTTGCGAGCTGGACGGGGCGCCGCCGTTTGTTCTAGTATTATGTACCTTGGTGTCACGAGAATGTGATAAATCGTCTGTGAAGATAAGTGTGTATTGTTTCTCTTGCCCGCCTCTTATTGGATAGATCCTTGCTGGCGACAGTTTAAAAAAAAACGGAACAACCAGCTTACAAAAGAATATCATATATTTCATACTAAATACAAACTGAAACATTGATGCACAGAAAAACCCAGAAAAGAAAGACCAGCGCTGGGAATCGAACCTAGGTCCTCAGCATTCCGTGCTGCGTGCTAAGCCCCTACATCACCACTGGTGCAGACTAGACCAGACCGGACCAGACTGGTGGACCAGTGGTGGTGTAGGGGTTTAGCACGCAGCACGAAATGCTGAGGACATGGGTTCGATTTTTTTTTATGGTATAGGGGGCAAACGAGCAGACGGATCGCCTGATGGTAAACGATTACCGTCGCCCATGGACACCTGCGACACCCACAGAAATAATAATACAGAGGATCCTCTAATAAAGAGGATCCTCTTTATTATTATTTCTGTGGCGACACCAGAAGAGTCACAAGTGCGTTGCCGGCGTTTTAGGTAGGAGTACGCTCTTTTTTTGAAAGCTTGAAGGTCATATCGGTCCGGGAATACCGCAGCAAGAACCTCATTCCAGAGCTTTGCATTCCCAGCGCTGGTCTTTCTTTTCTGGGTTATTCTGTGCATCCATGTTTCAGTTTGTATTTAGTATGAAATATATGGATTTCACGGGATGACCGTAAAAGTAAAAAATTTGGGGTTGAAAAATAAAAAATACAAAAAGTCTCCAAAAAAACAATTTTCAAATGAATACCAGTTAGTTAGTTACCAAGAAATGCAGACACAGTTTCTTGTACTAGGGCGTTCAATAAAAAGTGAGAATGAGTATGTTATAAACAACTTTTACTGAATTTCATTTTATTTTTAGACATAGTCACCTTTTAGCATAATAGAGAGAGAGAGAGAGAGAGAGAGAGAGAGAGAGAGAGAGAGAGAGAGATATTTATTTACACAAATTCGATACAATGTACACAGAAAAAAAATACATTTGACAGGAAATTTACAAATAAAAAAAAAATATAGCGAATAGTATAAATTTAATACACTAAGGGGGTGTTTCACCACCTTATTGTTAAACTGCTGGTTACGTAACCAATGAATAAACTAAGTACTGGACAAATCTGTCAGCTAGTGTTTTTTCAGTTTCACCACTCCGGTCCTGTGCAAACTAAGTACCACTTAACTAATCGTGGGTTTAACAAAAAGTCGGAATGACAACGTCGCATTTCACGACCACGCGTTCCTGTTCGCACACTTTCGTTCTAAGAGTCACTCATTATTAAAGCAAAAGAAATGGTTAACTATATAATTTTAGAATACATCTATTTTTTTTTGCATAAACAAATATGTAAAATTATAATTGATCCAAAAACGGTATTTATTTACGATACTTTGTTAACAATAACAAAGAAAAATAAAATCACGTAAAATGAATCGAAAAGTGGCGCCAAACCATTTGACAGATAAACTTTTTTTTAATGGCGACATACAAGTTCAGGTAGAACAAACGATTGAGCCACTGAAATAAAGTTTGTTATTAAAAAATATTACGAAATTTTGGATTTATTTTTACATACTAAAAGTGTACCTACATTTTTTTATTCAAATCTTGATATTTAAATTATTTTATGCAATTTAGCATGACCTCTTTCTTTAAAAATAAAAAATACTTTGATTTATTTTTCTGAAACCGGCTGAAGGGCTCTCCAACCATGGCCACAAAAAAATAAAATAACTTTATGTGACGGATAAAAATGCTAAATGCCTCCTGATCTGATGGTCAAATTAAGAAACAGTTTGTCCGTCACTTAGCGTTAATCGAGACTGGTGAAACAGAAATTTTAATTCCATCTGTCAAATAAGGTTATGACTAAGCTAATTCGAACTTTAAGAAAAGTGGTGAAACAGCCCCTTAGTATATCTTTTTTCTAAACTTAAAATTCCATTTTTAAAAAAGGTCTCATCTTGAGTACTTAAAAAATCTTGTACTGCAGCGACTACCGCGTCGTCGTCTTCAAATTTCTGGCCTCTCAGGTATTGTTTCAATCTCGGAAATAGGTAGAAATTACTGGGAGCAAGATCTGGTGAATACGGAGGATGCTTAAGGATATCGAACCCAGCATCACGAATTGCAGCCATTGCAACGGCGGACTTGTGTGCCGGGGCATTGTCCTGGTGGAACAGCACAACTTTCGAGAGTTTACCTCGCCGTTTTTCGCGGATCTCATTGCGCAATGTTGCTATTTTGTTTGGCGTATAAAGTGCCCGTAATAGTGGCTCCATGCTCGAGATACTCAATCATTAATACCCCTTTACCATCCCAAAAAACAGAGCCCATGACCTTACCGGCAGATGGGCTCACCTTGAATTTCTTCGGAGTTGGAGATGATGGCCTTTTCCATGTCATAGACTGCAGTTTCGTTTCAGGGTCGTAATGATGGAGCCATGTTTCGTCCATTGTTATAAATCGCGCCAAAAAAAGTTCCCGGTCTTGCTGCATCAGGTTCAAAGCTTCTTGACAAATCTCTAGTCTAGCTTGTTGTTGCGTGTCAGTAAGCATTCTTGGTACCCAACGCGCAGATACCTTTTTCATACCCAAGCGTTCATGTAAAATATTGTGCACGCTCCCCGTTGAAATCTTTACATTTTCAGCAATAAAACGAAATGTGACACGACGATCCGCCAAAACTGAGTTTTCGACTTTTTTCACTATTTCTTCAGTTACTGCTGTAGTAGGGCGTCCGGAGCGGGGGTCGTCCATTGTCGATGTTCTTCCACGTCTAAATTCGGCGCACCAACGTGCGACTGTCGAATACGGAGGAGCATTAGACCCTAAAATGTCCTGCAAATCCAAATTGACTTGGTCCGTAGAAAAAATTTTCAAATACAAGTATTTGATAACGGCGCGCAGTTCAATTTTCTCCATTTTCGCTAACGTACTCAATAGCATTGCAAAGAAATTACCGTATATTTTTTTAAACAAAAGACAGTTAGTTTTTTTTTCATAGCAATCAGCTAGATAGATTAGCTTTACCGGCCAGTATTTAATTTCGTAATATTAAAAGAGTTTGCATCTCATTCTCACTTTATATTGAACGCCCCTCGTAAGTGTATGAGGCTCAGTGGCTACATTTTGATTGATTTTAATTGCAAGTATCACGGTTCAAGAGTTATAGCCTTGTACCAGATGGACGGACACCGGAGCCTCATTGACAGTGTCTTGTCGGCACCATTGAATACGGAACCAAAAAAATGAAGCATATCATTTCGATTTTCGTAGTTTTTCCTTTTAGCAAATTTAACTAGGCTTTATTGTCTATGCTACAAGCTTAAAGTCGCACCATACACGGAAGACAGATGATATAAGTTAGACCGTTATTGTCATTAAAAAAAAAACAACTAGTGTAAAACCATGTAAAATCCTACTAATATTATAAACGCGAAAGTTTGTAAGTATGTATGTATGTATGGATGGATGTTTGTTACTCTTTCACGCTAAAACGGTTTGACGGATCCTGATGAAATTTGGCACACAGATAGTTAATAATCCGGATTAACACACAGGATACTTATTATCCCGGAAAATTGTATAGTTCCCGCGGGATAGCGATAAACGAATTCTTCGCAGACGGAGTCGCGGGCAGCAGCTCGTTTTAAATAATTTAAATAATTTACAATTACTTACAATACACAACTAGAATAGGGATGTTGACACCATTAAAAAAGAATTTGAAGACACGACTCCAGTAAAAAACGCTTTATTTCAGCCCTGAAAGTCAGATTAATTTTCGATTAAATGCAAAATTAGATTTTTTGTTGCTTTAAAACAAATAAATAGTTAGTTGATTGAGCATTGCGAACAATGACGTCATATGTCGCTATTGTCATTCAAACTCTATGGGAGATTGTGTTTTGACAGCTCATAAAAAGAACGTCAGTTGATTGGTGGTGTCAACATCCCCATTAAGTACACTTATGACTTACACACTGAATTTATACTAACTACACTTATTATTATTACTTTACAATTTTATGATTCTACTAGCTAATGTCCGCGACTTCGCCCCCGTTGTGTGGCGCCGTCTGTCGAAAATTGATCGTACCAACTCAGAAACCTTCTTTGGCTCATGCACAACAACTTTGCTAAAGATCATCACATGATCAAATGCATAGTTTACGATTCTATAAAGGACATACAGACAAACATTATTTTTTATATATTAAGATAAATAAGTGTTCAAGAGTCATTACTCCCTTTTGTAACAACGCGAGCGTGAACTTAGTTATAGCTACTTCTTGAGCCCATTGAATAAATTAAAACACGCACCTACCTAATATTAATATAACGCGCTTGTTGACCCTCTTTTTATAATTTCAATTTATTAGAGTTGACAGAGTAAACTCAGCGGAAGTGAAACTCCTCGTCCATAAATTACCAAGTTTCGGAAGGAAACGCTAAATTAAAATAAAACTCACAAAAAGGATCAAAACTTGTAATTACAAGATTTTAAAGTTACGCCATTTTACCTTTGTTTTATCGTGGAGTTTGTGGCCGTTCTATTTACGGAGTTTGCTTATCGTTTTTGTATTACACCGAAATATTTAGCGTCTCGGGGACTAAGATGAATTTCGTTTGTTGAATTTTTTAATTGATACTTGACCTTTAGTACGGTTATGTTCTTATTTTTACATTTTTTATTTTATTTATTTAAGGTTTACCAACAATTGTAAACACTAGGTACATCAGTAATTGCTGCTACGAAACACAAAAACTAAGCAAAAATTAGGTAGAGAACAAACTTGGGCGGGTGGTTCAAATTATTTTATGATAGGTATTTCTAATTAATTTACTGGGTGGGTCATAGTGCATATCCGTCATGTCGCTGCAACTATTGGCAATTCTAGTCAGCCTGCATATGGGAGAGTTTCTACTTGACAAAAAATATCGTAATTATTGAAAAAAACATTTTTTTTTTCATAAATAATAAATACGGCAATTCATCCCAACCACTTTTTTTGTGGTTTACGTATTGGCTGGCTGGTTCATGTAAGTAGTTAAAACAGCGACCTTAGCGTTTTACTATTTCGAACAGTCATCACAAAAACAAACTAAAACAGAGCTGTAGTACAGCTGTGAATCAAAACGAGGCAATTAAAAAAGCAACAATCGTTATCAAATTAGCCGAAAAAAAACTCGTGACTAAAACACGAACAGAGCTCACCTGTCGGCGTTATTAAAAAAAAACAGTATTAATTAAAGAACAAATTAAAGATGGCCGCTCTCAGCCCCAGTTTTTGCCAAGCTTCCCGCGCCGAGAAATTGTCCAAAACGTGGCCAAATTAGAGATCAGGCGCTTAATAAGTTTTTAAAAAGGTTATTAAGATAAAATGAAAATTCCGCGAACATTTTTTTAGGATTTCTGGAGATTGGAGCGTTTAAAATTGGGCACTCGGAGTAATAATCTAAATATTGGACAATTACTTAGGAATCTTATCTATGAGACGGCGATGTTATTATGATGTTGATGTTTCAATAAAATCTTACTATTATGTAAAGGCGACAGCGTCCAATTTATGCGACTAATAAAGTTCTTAGAAGCAGGGTAGATTTACATCTAATCTATTTATCTCTAATATATAAAAATCTCGTGTCACGGTGTTTGTTATCGAACTCCTCCGAAACGGCTTGACCGATTTTTATGAAACTTTTTTCTCTATACTCGGTAGGTCTGAGAATAGGTCGTAGGCTATTTTTTTTATACCTAACCCTATTCTTCGCAGACGGAGTCGCGGGCAACAGCTAGTAGTATAATAATAGTTCAAGTTTTCTAACTATACAATACGCCACAAAAAATATCCCTTAAGTAAATAGAAAGGTAGTTAAATTGCAAAACGGTTTCTAAGGTTCTATACCCCCAGGGTGAGAAACGGAACCCTATTAGTGCCGATACACCGTTCCGTCCGTCTATCCATTTGTCCATCACATGGTTGTATCTCAAAAACGGTGATAGACAAGACAATTAAAATACATAATGTGTTAGGTACATATTACATTGCCTCTACAACGAAAAAAATAAAATTGTATTAAAAAATACCTGCAATTATTTATAGAAGCAGATCTCTGGTAACAGTGGGATTGTTTGTACATTTTGCATATTGTATGTACAGTCGGACCATTTGATTTTTGTTTGACCCATCGTAGAACCTTATCGCAGTAAGCGTCATAATGATTTCCCTTGTCAAGCAATGCGATGCCACTGTGACATGTTCTGTGAAAAAGTTCCACATTAGGTCATGATTAAGTTGGTTTGGCTGTACATTATCAGCCGAAGCCATCTGATCCGGTGAAATTATCGGGTATTACCGGGTATTGAAGATTGCTGGAGCTTCGTGAAAAGTATATTTATGTTTCTAAAGCCAACTAAAGTAGCAAGTAATAGTCTTACTCAACAGAAATTAGAGGATGTTACAAAGTCAAGAGTCTTTTAGCGAACTAAAGATAACTTCAGAAACTTAAGAACTTGCAATCGAGTAGATTATGAAAAGTTAGGTCATTTATAAAAACCGGTTGTCTGTAAAGTCGGTTTACGGACGATAGTAACGTGACAACGTCATAACAAAACATTCCAAAAACAAAAATGAAACCAGGGGGTCACCCATACAAGTACTGACCGCGCCCGACGTTGCTTAACCTCGGTGATTGGACGAGAACCGGTGTTTTGTCAAATATCTTGAAAACGGTGCATCCTACGGCAAAATCAATTAAATTTCCCACCTCATCCCCCCTCAAACCAAACCATTAGGTCAAATGGTGGTCAAACCATTAGGTTACCATTACCACGACATTTCCTATTAACTACTGAAAAAAAAATCTCATTAATTCTATAAAAATGTAATGTATAGTGGAACCTTAAATGCTGACACCTCATCCTCTCCAAACTCATCGCGTAAACCGGTCCCTTAATCGAATAACAAAACGTGATAGTACAGTAAATCCAGGAGCGAGCTCAGTCCGCTGACTATGCAATATGCGCTGGCGTCGTGCCAGCCGTCGCTTCGGCAAAGATCGCCTTTCTTCGGAGATCGGTTTTATGTCGACGGTATTTGATACGTGCTAAAGGTATAAAGCTGTAGAATGCGATCCTTCTGCCTGAATGACGCCAAGAAGCGTTAAGTTGTTTTGTCAGTTTGGAACCGAGAGCTTCGCAAACGAAACTGGTTGAATTAAGTGCATTTTTTTTCATTCGCTTGTCAGTGTCTCGCTAATGCTAACCTATCGCTAGGCAGTTAACGATGGGCCTGCTAAGAAAGCTCCAGGCCACTCAGAGGACAATGGGGAGGGTTATGCTCGGAGTTTCTCTGCGGGATGACATAGAAACGAAGAAATCCGCGCTAGAAGTAAAGTCACAGACATACATAGCTCGAAGAATTAGACTCAAGTGGCAGTGGGCACGGCAGGTCGCTCGTAGAACTGGCTTTTGGCCCCATATCTCCTAAGACTTTGGGAAGGAAAAAGGATAATTTTTATCCCAGAAAATTGCATAAATAGTTCCCGCGGGACAGCGATGAATGAATTGTTTGCAGACGGAGTCGCGGGCAACAGCAAGTAAAAATATAAATGAGGAAGTTTGTGAAGATGTTTGGATGTTTATTAGTCAATCACGTAATAACGGCTCAACGGATTTAGATGAAACTTGGTGTACAAATAAACAAACACCCGGATTCTGATAGGATTCGAGCGAACGTTGTGCTTTAAAAATGTTACCGTAACCTTTTTTCGAACTCTAAGATTGTAAATAATTTAAAAAAAACCGTGGTGGCCTAGCGGTTTCACCTATGGCCTCTGAAACAGAGGGTCGTGGGTTCAAATCCCAGCTCGCACCTCTGCGAAGTAATTCAATGGTGTGTGTGAAGTTCCCAATCCGCACTGGGCCTGCGTGGGAACTACGGCCCAAGCCCTCTCATTCTGAGAGGAGGCCTGTGCCCTGCATCCTGGGACGTATATAGGCTATTATGTTCTTCGTGAAGGGGGCGCAGTTGAAGCGACGTCAAAGCATAGAAAACGCCCTAATTCCACACACATACGAGGGGCGTTCAATATAAAGTGAGAATGAGATGCAAACTCTTTTAATATTACGAAATTAAATACTGGCCGGTAAAGCTAATATATCTAGCTGATTGCTATGAAAAAAAAAACTAACTGTCTTTTGTTTAAAAAAATATACGGTAATTTCTTTGCAATGCTATTGAGTACGTTAGCGAAAATGGAGAAAATTGAACTGCGCGCCGTTATCAAATACTTGTATTTGAAAAATTTTTCTACGGACCAAGTCAATTTGGATTTGCGGGACACTTTAGGGTCTAATGCTCCTCCGTATTCGACAGTCGCACGTTGGTGCGCCGAATTTAGACGTGGAAGAACATCGACAATGGACAACCCCCGCTCCGGACGCCCTACTACAGCAGTAACTGAAGAAATTGTGAAAAAAGTCGAAAACTCAGTTTTGGCGGATCGTCGTGTCACAGTTCGTTTTATTGCTGAAAATGTAAAGATTTCAACGGGGAGCGTGCATAATATTTTACATGAACGCTTGGGTATGAAAAAGGTATCTGCGCGTTGGGTACCAAGAATGCTTACTGACACGCAAAAACAAACTAGACTAGAGATTTGTCAAGAAGCTTTGAACCTGATGCAGCAAGACCGGGAACTTTTTTTGGCGCGATTTATAACAATGGACGAAACATGGCTCCATCATTACGACCCTGAAACGAAACTGCAGTCTATGACATGGAAAAGGCCATCATCTCCAACTCCGAAGAAATTCAAGGTGAGCCCATCTGCCGGTAAGGTCATGGGCTCTGTTTTTTGGGATGGTAAAGGGGTATTAATGATTGAGTATCTCGAGCATGGAGCCACTATTACGGGCACTTTATACGCCAAACAAATAGCAACATTGCGCAATGAGATCCGCGAAAAACGGCGAGGTAAACACTCGAAAGTTGTGTTGTTCCACTAGGACAATGCCCCGGCACACAAGTCCGCCGTCGCGATGGCTGCAATTCGTGATGCTGGGTTCGATATCCTTAAGCATCCTCCGTATTCACCAGATCTCGCTCCCAGTGATTTCTACCTATTTCCGGAATTGAAACAATACCTGAGAGGCCAGAAATTTGAAGACGACGACGCGGTAGTCGCTGCAGTACAAGATTTTTTAAGTACTCAAGATGAGACCTTTTTTAAAAATGGAATTTTAAGTTTAGAAAAAAGATATACTAAGTGTATTATGCTAAAAGGTGACTATGTCGAAAAATAAAATGACATTTAGTAAAAGTTGTTTATAACATACTCATTCTCACTTTTTATTGAACGCCCCTAGTACATCGTCTACCTTACAATTTATCAAAAGTCCTCGAGACAAAATTCACGAGTTATCGTGACAGTGACAAAGCCGTGGCGGGACATACGGGTAAGACACGGGCGCGACACGATCGCGATAGCCAGGTGCGGCGACTTGGCGGAGTGCCAGCGAGAAAATTGGGCAATTTAGATAGGGGCAATAACCCGTGATGGGGTTGCGGCGCCCGGCTGCTGGAATGGACGCTGAACTTAATGTGGAGCTTAATTCTTGAACTGTCTTTGCGTTTGCTAGTTCGTTAGGGGGAGCGTTGATTATTATTACCTACGTAATTTTTAGGGTCGTTACCGTCGGGGTAAGAAGTTCGTCACCTTAAAGTTGACATTTGCTTGCACCAAGGCAATTGTCAGTCCTGACAACATTTTATTTCAAACGGAACAGAATATCGCATTGACGTTTCCTATTTTTCAAAAGGTACCAAGAATCAAGGTCTTGATAAAGGAATAACTTTAATAACTGACGAAGGTTTTCGTACCCTCACTGTACCTTACCTACACTGACGAGCAAAAATAAAGGGTCGGTTACAGAAATGACGATAACTACAAAACCCGCTGTGATAGCTTCTTCGAATGAAATGAGTTTAGTAAAGAGTTTTATTCTTAACAAGAAAAAGTTTAATTGAGAATAAAACTCTTTACTAAACTCATTTCATTCGAAGAAGCTATCACAGCGGGTTTTGTAGTTATCGTCATTTTTGTAACCGACCCTTTATTTTTGCTCGTCAGTGTACTCATCTGAAATGCTTCCAGCGTATCATCAGTTGTGGTTGAACGTTTGATTATGTTACATTTACACGCTTGCTGAGACTTGGCAAATGTCTACAAGCTCTAAACATAAAACGCTTGAATGCTATTTCCACGCTTGGGGTTTGTTCCTTTATACTCGTAGCTTCCTTTGATCTGTGTTCAAAAACCGACACTGGTAGTCGGCGAAAAGCTCTTACAAGGTCTGGCAAACCAATCCAAACACAACCTGGTCTTAAATATGCAACGACGTTCGATTAAATATTATCGTATCTGCGCAGTGTGTGACTCGCTTAAGTCTCAACTGTCCCATATAAATCCAATTTTACAGATAAAAATTAAAACAGAAAAAGTTCGCCTTAAATTTTGCACGCGTCCATTTCTTATGCATACAAGGGATTACCTTAACAAAGGTATTTTTTAATTTTCAGAATCACACACAAATAATAAATAAATAAATAAATAAATATCACGGGACAATTCGCACCAATTGACCTAGTCCCAAAGTAAGCTAAGCATAGCTTGTGTTATGGGTACAAGGCAACGGATAAACATACTTATATAGATAGATACATACTTAAATACATATCAAACACCCAAGACCCGAGAACAAACATTCGTATTATTCATACAAATATCTGCCCCGACACGGGAATCGAACCCGGGACCTCAAGCTTCGTAGTCAGGTTCTCTAACCACTAGCCCATCTGGTCGTCAAATGTATACAACAATATGTTTGATATTTAAAGGCTTATTGAATTATCCAGGTGGAACGTTTTGTTATACCTAAATATTAAAACGGGGCTTAACCACATACGGCGTACCACTTATTTCACTTATTAATACAATGCAGACAATATCCGGCAACAACGTTGCCAGTCACCGCGGCAGAAAATTAATTTTCTCGAAACCGAGATAAGTCTATTACCCCTAAATCCCCCAGGCACAACAAACAATTATCTCTATTGAAATTAGAGTGCAAATTCTGAACAGAAAATATCAAACTTTGAAATCATAATATACATAATCATCCCAGTCCATATACGTCCCACAGGCTTCCTCTCAGAATGAGAGGGCTTGTGCCGTAGTTTCACAAGCGGGCCCGTGCATTGTAAAATGCCGTGTGGCAAAATAGTGGTTACACCTATAGCCTCTCGAGTAGAGGATCGTGGGAGCCAGCCCGGGCTCACACCTCAGAGTTTTTCGAAATATATGTGCGAAATTACCTACATTAGCAATTTACCATAAGCTCTACGGTGAAGGAATTTTTGATGTGAAGTTCCCAATGCGCACTGGGCCCGCATGGGAACTAGAGGACCCTTACATAATTTATTGAAGGTACGAGCTGTTTTTAAAGAGACGATATCTATTCCTTTTATTATTAGCTGAGTTCGAAACCTTTGCAGATAAATCGACTTGAAAACGCGTGTTAAAAATGCTAGGACCAGTTTCCTTCGACATTGAGCTCTATAGAGTAGAGGCAATAGGGGCTGGGTCGAACGGGCCACGAGAGTGCATTTAAGAGGGAAAGCGACATCCTGCTATTATCCGCTTAAGGTCGGACGTCCGGCGTCCTGGGGGACCCTGCGACGTTTAGACCTTGTGCCTACTCTCGTCTTGTATTTCCGAGGGTATTTTGCTGCGTGTAATGTTGCTAGTGATAGATAATTTAAAAGGGTGTAGGGTATTTTAAATTTGAAGCATGCAATTTACTTTTTTAAAATGAGGAAATTTTAAGGTTTTCTTATTCACAATCACAAGCACTATTCATTTACATAAAGAAAAAAAGTCGTTTTTGTGACGTTGTTTCATACTTACAGTTTGTATGGGTCGTCACAAAACTGACATAAAACCAAATTATGGAAATTTAAGGTAAATTTTTTTAAACATCACAATCAATAGCACTCTTTATTCTGAGTAAAAAAACCCAAAATTCAAAATTTTTTTTTCAATTTGAAGGGTGGCCAAAATGGCTTTTTATGTTCCCAGCCTAGTCTGTACTCAGTTGATTGATAAAAATCGAATCGCCTCCAAAAAACCATGAAAATAACTCAAAATCTGTTTGAAGTCGGTGGCTCAGCACGAGCCAGCAGGAGTGGACCTAGTCATCTACCTTACCTGTATACTGATGTTCAGGCTACTTTTTTCTTTATGAAAATGAATAGTACTCGGGATTCTGAAGAAGAAAACACGATTTTTTTTAAAACTGTTTTTTCTTGAAAATTAACCATATTGTAGTTAGTACGCGTGATATTTCTCGCCCTTTTATTAGTTTTGTGCGAGCGGCTGTGCGCTGCCTATCCGTCTCAATGAAAGCCAACCCTCTTTTACGTATTGTTAATCAATCCGGACGTTCAACCCGCCTCAAAGGCAATATCGGGCATCTTAATAATAATACACAATATACATATATTATGATCTTAATTATAATTAGTATCGTGTTCGTTGCCTTTGAAGCCCGATACGGACTTTGGCTTTGATCCGGCGCCAATAATGTAGAGAACTAACCTTTTGATATTGGCAAAACCCTTAAGATATAGCTATTTCAAATCAGTTCAAATGATACTGGCTTCATGAACCCATTACGCTGAACCTAATCATTTATTCATGTCATTTCAACATGTCACTGCTTTTTTTGCGCATATCAACACAAACAAGAGCAAAGGTCAGCGTGATGCAATCCCACCTAGCATCAAGTCGGATTTCGATAAAAATACTGTTTCTACGAACTAGTTAGTTCTACTTGCTACGAGTTCAATACTGCTGCTGCGCTAATCTAAAACCCTCATTCGAGTAATCATCCCAGCATATATACGTCCCACTGCAAGGCAAAAGACTCCTCTCAGAATGAGCCGGGACCAGTGCTGACGCATCTTCATACACACCATTATGTTGAATAACACTAGGCGCAAGCCATACAGAAGATACGTGGGACGGGGGCGCGTCGTTTGTTCGCAGGCCGCGTCTCCGCCCCGTCTCTTCTGTCCGCTTTGGATCGCGACGCTTCTATACATTCATTATGAAAACTGATTCAAGAGGCGCCGCGATTGCGACACGCCCCCGTCCCACGTCTTTTTTGTGTGGCTTGCGCCCTGGGCTACGTAAGTAGTTCTGTTCCTGAAGTAATTAAGACTGCAAAAACAAAACAGGAATAAGCCGCCCGTGAGAAATAATGAATTCCCCCTCAGTCCCACTTAGCAGCGTTAGCACCTTTACGTAAACAGGTTTAATTAAATATGGCGGAGTCAGAGCCGGATAGCCGGGTGCTGGGACGGGTAAAAACCCGGGCCCGATAGTGCCCGGGGAGCGCAAATTAGGGTCACGCCCTGACTAAGACTAACATACATTAATTAAAACATTTAGGAAAGATGTAGCCGGTGTACAAGATCCGTGGGGCAAAATTGTCAGGACGTTGGCTTGCTATGTCTAGCGTTAAATAAAACTAATGGATGTAAACGTTGTGTTCCATCTAAATATAGTAGGTATGTCCTAATGATACCGGATTCTTCAGCATTTGAGGTTCGAAAATGTACTCAGTGACTGCCACGTATACCGCCGGCGGTGGTAGGTGTATATCATCACTACTTTGTAAAAAGCTCGTATCTTTAAATCTAGCTTATACTTATAAAGTGAACTTTAATTGGTACGCTTCAAGGTACAGTTTACTTAATATATTGATATTAGGTACGAGATTTTCAAAGTAGTGACAATAAAGTATTGTCAAAAGTGTGTGTCGACTTCTTTATTTAACAAATACTATGCAATCTGTGCCAGAGCTAGACTAGCCTAAGGCTAAACGAACCAGCCTAACATGACCGCAGTCAAAGTTGAAGGGTTTTGAAGATATACCCAACTCAAAGTTTTGTAAAA
Organism: Archips crataeganus; assembly: GCA_947859365.1. Lineage (NCBI taxonomy): Eukaryota > Metazoa > Arthropoda > Insecta > Lepidoptera > Tortricidae > Archips > Archips crataeganus. The sequence goes on from OX402056.1 coordinate 427,757, forward strand.
ATACTCATTCATCCGCATTAATATTCACTAGCTATCCTTACAAACTTGAATTTAATTCCCCATATGCAGCGCTTAAAAGGCACAGTAATTACTTTCCTTGACTTCTTCACTTGGTTACTTTATACGTGACTGTTTATCTGCAAATAGTCCAACTTCCCAAGCGAAGCAACATCAAATCGAATCAAAGCAGACTTCAAAGTAAAACATCAAAGAACTAAATACTTGTCGGGAAACGAGTGGTAAAATAGAGAAAACGCCAAAAAGCTTGGAAATGGTTAAAATAGTAAAAGGGAACCGGGTAACGGTTTCATCTGTGGTAATCCGTTGGACCGGGCGAAGTATTTGAGACGGCAACCGGACCGGCAAACGTCTGGGAAGAGGTTTAAAAAGCTTTTTAAAAGCTGCTTGAGTATTTAATGAGCACTTGGAGCGACCAACTATCCAGGCGAGAACGATGTGCCAAGTTATTTGTTACGATGAAACGCTGCTAATTTGAAAAAAAAAGTCCTTTTACTCATTTTATAGTCAACCAAGTAAGACCACTTTTAATGACAGTTCCTACGTCAGAATCAGAAGAAAAACAATAAAGGTAAGATTGCCAGATTGAGGTCGATTGATTGTAAGTCAAAATAGCCTTTGATGACTTAACCCGTACCTACCTACAACTGACATTTAACCTTAGGGTAGTAAAGGATTTTCTTGGTCGACTATGTGCGATAGTTACCTATATTCGTTTGCACTAACATTAATTTTAGTAGTCAATGACATTCTCTTTAGCACTTTCCGACGGGGTCTCATATTTTTTGGTGTTAAAGGGCCCCGGCATACCCGGAGACGGCTTTATCCATATCAAAAAATAAATAATAAATATCACGGGACAATTCACACCAATTGACCTAGTCTAGACTGACTAGACAACGGATAAACATACTTATATAGATAAATAAATACTTAAATACATATTAAACATCCAAAACTCGAGCACAAACATTCGTATTTTTCACACAAATATCTGCCCCGACCGGGAATCGAACCCGGGACCTCAAGCTTCGTAGTCAGGTCTAAATATCAAATTATGATAAGTCAATGCCATCACTAGAAGTGGGTGGAAGTCTGCACGCGAGAGTTGACCCAAAGAAACAAATATTATATAAAATAAATAAATAAATCATTGGACGATTGACACCAATTGAACGCTAAGCTTATACTATGCTTATTAGACAACGGATAAACATACTTATATAGATAAACTAACTGTTGCGTCTGCGAAGAATAATAGGGGTATGAAAAATAGATGTTGACCGATTCTCAGACCTACCCGATATGCACACAAAATTTCATGAGAATCGGTCGAGCCATTTTGGAGGAGTTTGGTAACAAACACCGCGACACGAGAATTTTATATATTAGAGGTTACATACATATTAAACATCCAAAACTCGTGCACAAATATTCGTACTTTTCCCACAAATACCTACCTGCCCCGACCGGGAATTGAACCCAGGACCTCAAGCTTCGTAGTCAGGGTCACTAGGCCATCCGTCCCGTCCAGTATTAAGATTGTTATAAAACTAACCTAACCTAAAGGGTTCTGTATGATGCCGTTTTAATAAATTCTGAGAAGTTTACGGGTTCAGAAAAAAATCGTGTCGGTCTTTTGACCCATTCGATGTTTTAATACTTTCGGTCTTTCGTACTTCGGTATTGTAATACACACCCCTTCTAATAACCCAATAGTTTTATGATTACGCGAGTACGAAAGTTTTACTTATTGTTAACTGTCGTCAGCTAGAACCACAAAAACATAATTTACAGATGACGCGCAACAATTAATTTTTCACCTCAGCACCTCAAACAGGCAGGTTTTGCTACTAAAAAACAGTGAGCAAAATCCGATTTTGCTCACTGCGTGAGACAAAGTAGCTTTTTAATTATTTTTTTTAAAAGTCAAAGACAATGATGGGTCTGCTTACTGAATTCGAAAGATTTGAACTTCAGTTTGATCTGTCACTTTCATTTCGATACGAAAAGAGCGAGAGATAAGATCAAATCGATTCGAATTTCGATTTCAAATTCTATCCTAATAGACCTAAAAATAAACGAACGATTGAACGTTCGGATACTCATATTAAGTTCTTAACCTTAAAATTGTAATTCGTCTGTTAAGGTTTTAAATTAAATTATTGTAGGTACTTTTTTAATAATTGGATTATATTTTTATATAATCAAATTAATAGTAAAAATGTTGTTGAGAACAAAGTTTAAACATGTGTCTATATAATTATTAATAATTTGAACAATCTTGAACATCGTGGTAAATACAGCGGATGCAGCATCGGAACGCAGCGGGTGTAGTATCGGAACGCATCTTTAAAAAAATAGCGGGATTCAAATTTTAATTCTTTTCTTCTGTTTCTCTAGCTACAGAGTTCGATATCTATGAGTTTGGTACACGATCAGAGGCAATTCGGAAATTATTAGAATACTTATTTAATACATTTTTGAATATGATATGAGTGAATTGAGTGTGTCCAGTGACGAAGTCAACAATTAAACACCAGACGAATTAATGGAGTAATACATAATGCAGAGTAAGTTTCTTACTTGAAAAGTCTCGCGAAAAATATTTAAAAGCTTATGATATTTTTAAACAATGCAAACACTTTTTCGGAGACTGTACCTATTGTTAGGTATATATATAATATGAAGTATTTACTCAATGTTGAAAACCACAACAAAGACAAAAATACGACGTTCATATACCTTTAATAATTTATTATGTTCTCGCTGCTGAGGTGAAAAGTTGTATGTGTCACACGAGACCAAAGTTTTTTTGCATCTCGTGTATTTGAATCACTCGCGCACTCAGGATTCTAACTTAGAATCACACGCTAAACGCTCGTGATTCAATTATAGAATCCTTCGCTAACTCGTGATTCAAAATCAGCACTCGCAGTAAAAAACAACTTTGCTCTCTTGTTGCACAAATAACTATTGCTATTCCTGATTTTTTGTAAATCGAGCGAGGCACTATAAAACATTAGATCTGCGACCTTTTAGCTCTAAATCTCCCGCGCCGTTTTGTAAAAAGAAGAAACACTAGGTTGGATATTAGCTTGTGTTTTCTCAACTTTATGGTGGGTATGGGTAGCGGCCTGCTTCAGCGCAGGTTAGAGACAAAATGACGACGGCAACAAGGCCTTCAATAAGTATCCCAATTTTGATTAGAGTACAAGAACTTTATCGTCTTTAACTGACTGACGCAGTAAAGATAGGTTGGCAGTTTAATTACGGTATCCAATATTATGTAATTGAATAATTATTATGGTAACTTTTTTCTTTTAGATCTAAATTAACTGGAAGATCGTTTATTATACGTAAATCAGTGTTATGCGTGGTTACCTATACTTCAGATTTATTAGCAATAAAAATTCCTAAGCATTTTTGAACTATCTTTTTAAGTATTGAAAAACGTTACGACATGAATGACTATTTCACATTATAATTTATTTATTAATTAAGTGTTTAATAAAAAAAAACAATAAAAAAACCGGCAAAGATAGTCGAGTCACTTGTACTGCTAAAAAAATCGAAGTATAAATTAGGCTTATGTAGTTAATTAAGTATAAATTAAATTATGAATCTTAATTCGTGTTCTCGCAAGATTCAAGCGTTCGTTGAACGTGTGTTTAAAATATGTCAGATCACAGAAAACTGTAATTTGAAGCACGACTAAGATGTGTTTAAGGATTTGTAATAAGACTATATCTATGTTTAGCTAATCTAATTCACACATGAATACTAAAGTTACCTTTTTGAGTATAGTCCACCAAGAAACTCCTTTACCACCCTAAAGTTCAATATCAGTTGTATGACTTAAGACATCAAAGGCTATTTTCACTTACAAGTCAATGTGACAATCAACCTTATTGTTTTTATTCTGATGTAGGAACTGTCACAAAAAATGGTAAAGCACTTACTTGGTCGACTATACAAAAAAACATACAGCTTTTGTTCCGGTTTTAGCATAGAAGTAAAAGGTTTAAAGATTTTTAAATCAAATCTTATTTAAGTACAGCAAGTGATACTGATGATCTATGACGGTTGGGTTTTTACACGCTTTTTTTATTTCGATATTATAATAATAAAACTAATAATAAGAATAAGTACGTTAGGTTATTTACATTACCCGTACGCAATGCACTTCAATTGTGTAAGTTAGCAACGAAATGAATGACCTTTCAACAACTCTTTTACTCAGAGTCTGATAGTTAAACCGACAATATTCAGATAACGCTAAGGTGATTTAAACTACTATAAGCCACTTTACGTCAGTAAAATACAGTTATTTTTGAAAACATTGTCATCATTAATATGGTCACGACAGTGTAAAGGTAATTGAATGCGAAAGTATTAAGCTATAAACAAAAATATCACGGGACAATTCACACCAGTTGACCTAGTCCCAAAGTAAGCTAAGTAAAGCTTGTGTTATGGGTACTAGGCAACGGATAAACATACTTATATAGATAGACCCAAGACCCGAGATCAAATATTCGTATTATTCATACAAATATCTGTCCCGACACGGGAATCGAACCCGGGACCTCAAGCTTCGTAGTCAGGTTCTCTACCTACTAGGCCATCTGGTCATCTGGTCGAGCTATAGTTTTGTTTATTAAGTGTGGTCAGTTGTTCGATTTCAAAACATCGGTGATATGACATACATTGTTGCAAATTGCTGCAGCGATAATCAAAACAGCTGATTTCAACACCTATCCATGTTTATGGAAAAATAATTAAGACTTACTTGGAATGAGTTCAAATTGTTGAAAACCTTAACGACGGTGGTTAAAATTAGCAATACAACGAGCGATACAACTCCGGTAGGCTTCGGCCGCGGCTGGTCACCACGCTATACCTAGTTAGAGCCAGGCCACTAAGCGACTCTCGTCGTGTTCCGGCCTGTTTCCTATAGAAGCCATTCTGGAGGAAGAGTCTGAGCAGTTTTACAGCGCTCGCGTACCGGTTACAGTGCCCCGTATTTGTTGTACGGTTTACGCTGCTTGGGGGCGCGTGCCGTGCAACATTGCGCTCGACTGCCTTCTTCCTGCTTATTCCCCTAAATTCAAATCTAGGGTGAATGGGTATTTACTAGGCAAGCGTGCTCTATCGTAAGTCTCACCTTCGCTTTCCATCGGCGTGATTGTGGTCAAACGCAAGCCTGTATTGTATAAAAAAAGCAAGAAAGTTTCCATTGTGACACGAAAAATTAACCTTATGCTACATTTACAAACTTGCCAAAAGTGTGTGATTAGGTTTGGTTTGGATTTCGAGAGCTTGTAAGAGCTTGTCGCCGATCTGTACCAATGTCGGTTTTTGAACAAACATCAAAGGAAGCTATAACGGAACTATAACGCGTGTAAATGGCTTTCAAACGTTTGTGTAGGCTTGGAGCTTGTCATACAGAGACGTTTGCCAAGTCGCGGCAAGCGTGCAAATGTAGCAGTACAACTGCATGAGTAACTTTTGTGTTACAACAGAACTTTTCCAGTCGTTTAGTATGGCTAAGTACGATTTATACTGTGTTAAAAAAAATAATTGTATTACTTAAATACTTTAGATGTATGTAATTTAATAACAATGTAGATCTGTTTGAGAAAAATATACCTTGTTGAGTTTCTTGCTGGATTCTTCTCAACAGGGTTTTTCCGAACCAGTGGTAGATTCTTTGACATTCATAGGAGCATCAATTGATGCCTAAATTTAATAAAGAATTTTGACTTTGATTTATCTTGGTCCAACTTTTTTGATTTTCAATTGAATGAGAGCTATGGGTATTAGTATTTAGGTGGGAATACTGGGAATTGATTTGATGCGGGGCCATGCCGCTGCTATGGCGACTTACCTCTCTTCTTGGCTTATATGAATAATGGCGTGTTGGAAAAGGATACATTCTGAGGTTGCCGCCTTTGTCGCCGATAGCGAGTAGCTTCTGTATGGGGTCCCATGCCAACGCGGTTGGCGAGAATGGAAACCCGTGCCGGAATGTCTGTAACAAACAAAAATTGGGTAAATAACTAGGACCTGTGCAAAACTTTACGTGTACTCATCTTTTCAGTTTATACAGGGTGTAAAACGTAATATAAAATTTTGTCCGAGAGCTGATGGACATTTTTGGGTAGGAATTTTAGGCACGCTGAAAACTTGTCTCATGCTTCCCCTATGATACCAAAGCACAGAACCACAGACCTGGCTGACAGGTGGCGGGGCGGGGGCTAAATCAACCCTCATATTTTTACAGATACAATTTTTTTAGGAAGAAAATGTCATTGAGGCATTTCGAAATTTTTATACTTTAAAATTTTACATTTAAAGAGTTAGAAAATAAATAAGCCAGATCATTTAGTGGGGACTTAAACTTTGCCAGATGCTTGCAAACCAATTAAAAAAAAAAATTCACTGTATGAATTTTATATTATCACCATCGTCATCCCAGTCTATATATATATGTTCCACTGCAGGGCACAGGTCTCCTCTCAGAATGAAAGGGGTTGGGCCGTAGTTCCCACGCGGGCCCAGTGCGGATTGGGAACTTTACACACACCATTGAATTTCTAATGTTAGGGCGCAGGCCTCCTCTCAGAATTTATTTCTTCGCAGATGTGTGCAGATTTCTTTACGATGTTTTCCTTCACGTAAACCTTATGGTAAATGACAAATGTAATTACTAATTAAACATAAACAGGGCCTCATAAGAGCTCTCTTTATCATATTTTTAACTTTCAACACGATTAAGTTACTTTGTAAGTAAGGTTTCAATTACGATGTTAAAAAAAGAAAGCAAACATTTTAACAACGAAAATAAAACACAATAGAGAAAGGAACCTTTGTATGGCTCGCGTGATTAAAAAGTTTCTTGTTGCACGAACAAAGAAAGTCGCTTCCGCCGAACCCAAGGACGCGGGTTCGATTTAGACCCAAAAAAATATGACTTTACTTCTATAAAAAGAATCTCCTTCATTAATGTATGTTAAAGGTTCATTGCGAAATATCAGATTAGATCCAAAATTGTGAGTTTTTCGAAAATGTGCGAAAATACATTTGAAGTTTACCAGCTTTACAAAACATCGCGAGGAAACCTGCATGCATACAGAATTTCAATGGTGTGGCTGAAGTTACCAATCCGTTCTGGCCCATTCTGAGAGGAGGCCTGTACCATGCAGGGGGATATTATATAGCTTGAGTGATGATGATTATGAGATGACGTCCTTTGAACTATAATATTTTGCCGTACTTCTCCGCTATTTACTACAGTATGGCAAATTGCTACTAGGTAGCGGAGAAGAAAGGAAAAATACTGCAGTTCATTGATATGGACCTCCTCAAAATAACGCCTGAATCATCCAATGAATCTCATCATCCTTTAAATATATCTCATTTCTTAATAAAGCAGCTATTTAAATATAGCAATACACATTCCGTGAATATTCCTCGTGTCTACCCATTATAGTTCAAAAATGACTAGCCCTGTAATGTAACAGACGGACAGACTGACCCTACCAAGGGAACTCTAACAGTTAACAAGATACAAGTTGTTTACGTTGTGTTTTTCAAGAGTCTTTAAATAACATAGGTACTCGTATTTTAACACTTACGAGAACATCGAAGTCTCTTCCGTATCCTAAATTTTAAACACTTCCAGCGTTAAGTTAAATATGCTGGGTTCAAAACCACGTCGTCAAAATCATCGCCACAAAATGGATAAATGCATATAATATGTTCTTATAAAGATTGTAACGTAGAGACAAAAACCAAAATGTGTTGCTCTGAAAGGAGAACATTTTTATTAACACAAAACTAATTAAATTTTACATTAAGCATGAGTTACAAAACTGTAGGTACTATAAACAAACCTTACCTGAAAGGAGAAACAACATTTAAGGCTATTGTTTCAGACTATTTGTTATATTATTATAATATTAAATTATATACGCAAATACGATGACAACATAAATTCTCTCTGACAAGGATCTGCCAAAGTTTAAAAGCGGCCAACAATAGGAGGCAAATTAAATGAGGTGTTATACAACCTTCATTTACATGCATACGATTCACCTTCAACTTATCAAATATTTAAGTAACTAAGTGAACTAGCTGTGAAGTCGCCGGCCGTCACAAAAACACCTGATAGCGTGTTTTGGTTTCACCGATAAGGTGCGAGGAAAGTATAAAAGCTGGCGGGAGCATGGTCAGGGCACATTCGAGCAATCGTTTGGTCACCATGAAGTTCCTCGTGATAGCGGCTCTCATAGCCGTTGCTTCGGCATCCGTCGTCAAAGACTCTCGCTTCGATGACACCGTCATCGGCAAGGAAACGCTTGGTAAGCCTTTTTAAATTTGCTCTTGCGATTGTTTTAAATTGTAATGCTATGTTAATTTATTGTTGGGGTTAGTCCAAGGATGGAGTCTACTCTACGTGTATTTAGCGGTGTCTATCCCATTAGAATATTTCGTAGCAGTTTGCCATTTTTCCTGTCGTAATTTAGTTTATCCTTAATTTTACTGTTTGAAAATTTGATGAAAACCAATCATGCCGCCAAGCGACGCTGTTCAGTTTCAACTGCTTTCGCATAAGACCATTAGATTTAATACAAATTAACGACCGACGACGACGATTTAACGACCGCTTTAGCCTAATTGGTAGTGACCCTGCCTACGAAGCAAGAGGTCCTGGGTTCGAATCCCGGTAAGGGCATTTATTTGTGTGATGAGCACGAATATTTGTTCCTGAGTTATGGATGTTTTCTATGTATCTAAGTATTTATTTATCTATATAAGTATGTTTATCGTCGTCTAGTACCCATAGTACAAGCTTTGCTTAGTTTGGGACTAGGTCGATTTGTGTAAGATTGTCCCCTAATATTTATTTTATTTTATTTTTTCTTTTGTCTTCTGGCTAACCCTGTCTTGATCAGTATAATTCATATACCCGTACAGATCCAGATTCAATAGGAAAATCTATACTAACTTTACGACGTTTAGTTAAGCATAGAATTGTTTTACTCATCCTAAATATCGATCGATGTTCACATTTGTATCTATTTTAGTATATCATATCTGCGTCGCGAAGCACCGACAAGTACCTACCATTAATCTTGATAATGAACGAAAATCAGTTGGACGTCTGAAAACGTTAAATACTATTAGGACTTCAATTTTTTGTTTGTTTTTTAATGACAAAACTGAAATAATAAAACCGACTAAGTGCGAGTCGGACTCGCGCATGAAGGGTTCCATACCATTATCTATAAAAACGGCAAAAAAACACGTTTTTTGTATGGGAGCCCCCCTTAAATATTTGTTTTATTTTAATTTCATTATTTATTTTTAAAGTGAATATACTGTGAATATTTCAAGCGTCTACCTGTTGCCGTTATCAATATCGAGCAAATACGAGCAAATAAATCACGTTTTTTGTATGGGAGCCCCTTAAATATTTATTTTATTCTGGTTTTTAGTATTTGTTGTTATAGCGGCAACCGAAATACATCATCTGTGAAAATTTCAACTGTCTAGCTATCACGGTTCATGAGATACATTCTGGTGACAGACGGACGAACGGACGGACAGACGGACGGACAGCTGAGCCTCAGTAATAGGGTCCCGTTTTTACCCTTTGGGTACGGAACCCTAATAATGATACGAGTAAACCATTTACTTAGCTGACTATACGAGTAACCAATTTTAGTTACATTTTGTTTTTGGATTGATTCTTTTAAGCTTTTAAAATAATTATAATTTATTGCTTGAAGAAGCTGATCCACGATCGATCATCATAATTTAAGAGTTGCACTCTTGTCAGTGGACGAGTTGCCACTCATCACAACTTGATATGACTCGGCGCTAATGTTTCATTAATTTGGTTTGTAGTATTTGATGAAGTACTGTGTTTTGTTGCAGTGAATGTCGATGTCAAGGTGAAGGAGCTATGCATTATGAAGCTGCTGAATCATATCCTGCAGCCAACGATGTACGACGATATCCGCACCGTGGCCCGCGAGTGGGTCATCGAAGATAACATGGATAAATACCTGGTAACCACTCATTTGTGTCACGCCTGGTAGTAAAACAAGAGTTGAATATCTCTGTCTATAGCTTTGAAGAATTAATTAAGATCCCCTCCCTCTCCCCTATTCCCTCTCCTTTTTAAAGGCCGGCAACAGATCAGTGACTGTCTTTGAGTTGTTGATATTTATGGGCGGTGGTGATCATTTTCCATCAGATGACCCGCTTGCTCGTTTGCCTCCCTCTCATAATAAAAAATAAAAAAAAGATGTTTAGATTTCTGTAATGGTTAAATTCCAATGTTTTTAGTTACAGCTAAACCATTGTTTTAATTTAATTTTTCAGAAAACCGACGTGGTGAAGAATTTCATTGAGATGTTCAAAATGGGCATGCTCCCGCGCGGCGAGGTCTTCGTCCACTCCAACGAGAAACACATTAAGGAGGCTATCCGAGTGTTCAAACTCATGTACTTCGCCAAGGACTTCGACGTGTTCATCAAGACCTGCTGCTGGCTGCGCGAGCGCATCAACACCGGCATGTTTGTGTACACCATCACTGCCGCCGTCTTTCACCGCAACGACTGCCGCGGCATCATCCTTCCCGCTGTTTATGAAATTTCCCCCAACTACTTCGTCAACAGCGATGTCATCAACAAAGCATTTATGATGAAGATGACCAAGAAAGTGACCGACAACGTCCTCGCCAACTACTGGGGCATCAGGGTTACCGACAAGAACGTGTGCTACATCGACTCCCGCAAAGGCGTGCGTCACACCCTTGGCATGGACGATAAACTGACGTACTTCACCGAGGATATCGACCTGAACGCCTACTTATACAACCTGCATATAAACTACCCTTACTGGATGGACAACGAGGTTTATGGTCTGCACAAGGAGCGTCGCGGTGAGGTGATGACGTACGCTTCGGAGCAGCTGTTGGCTCGTTACAGACTGGAGCGCCTCTCTAACGGCATGTGCGACATCAAACCGATCAAATGGGACGAGAAAATCAAGACTGGCTACTGGCCCAAAATCCGCATGCACAACGGAGAAGAGATGCCCGTCCGCCAAGGCAACACAGTCCTTGTGAACGAGGACAACCTTAAGTACAAACTGGTTATTGACGACATTGAGAAGATCATCCGCATGGCTGTCCTCACTGGACGCATGGAACGCGTAAGTTTTAACCCTATATTATTTTTTATATATTATGTATACAGGGCGTCCCACAGCTATACCACATGGAGGGGAAGTACCTTAAATATTGTAGATAGACAATTTACTGAAAGAAGTCTCTTTTCGTCCGTAAACCGACTTTACAGACAACCGGTTTTTTAATTAGTTAATTTCAATTTGTTTTATTTTTTAGCGCGATGGCACTGTCATTACCCTTAAGAAGGCGGAAGACTTCGAGTACCTCGCGCGCATGCTGGTCGGCGGCATGGGCATGCTCCATGATGACGCTAAGGTCATCCACATCTGCAACATGCTCAGGAAAATGTTCGCCTACAACGTTTACAACGTTGACAAGTATGTAAACTATCTAAGTAATCTTCGAATTATCGATTGGAAGAAATATCTCGCTTCTATTATTGTCGGTTGTAGTAAATAATATTAATTTGAATATATACAGACCTATAGTGAAAACCTCTGGAAAGTAGCGTCCGAATCTATTAATTATTTCAACTATATTTGCATATTTATTCTACATAAGTATCCCACTGTAACGAACCTTCATATAATTATATCGAGCCTCGATTACTTTAAAAGGTAAGTGAGTTCAAAATAACAGTGCTATTTATTGTATTCCACAGGTATACATATGTACCCACCGCTATGGACATGTACATGACCGCCCTCCGCGACCCGCTGTACTGGCGTCTCATGAAACGCATCGACGAGATTGTTAAGATGTTCAAGAACCTGATGCCTAAGTACACGCGAGACGAGTTCTACTTCCCCGGCGTCAAGGTCGAGTCCATTTCCACCGACAAGCTCGTTACTTTCATGGACGAATACGACATGGACATCACCAACGCCGTGTACCTCGACGACGTTGAGATACAGAAGAAGAAGTCCGACATGCTGTTCGTAGCTCGCCAGCGCCGCCTTAACAACCACCCCTTCAAGGTCACCGTGGACGTCGTCTCCGACAAGGCCGTGGACGCCGTCGTGCGCGTCTTCATCGGCCCCAAGTACGACTGCATGGGCCGTCTCATGGACATCAACGACAAGCGTTCCGACATGGTCGAGATCGACAGTTTCCTGTATAAACTGGATACCGGCAAGAACACGATTGTGCGCAACTCGGTTGAGATGCACGGCGTGATTGAGGACAGGCCGTGGACCCGCCGTGTGTGGGACAAAAGCTCCGATAACGTCGACACTAGCGTACTCGACCGCGTCATGGTCGACAGCTGGTGGTACAAGAGCAGGACCGGTTTCCCGAGCCGCCTGCTGCTGCCTCTTGGTAGCCGCGGTGGCCTCGAGTTCCAGCTGTTCGTCATCGTGTCTCCGGTGCGCACCGGCCTGACGCTGCCCACCATCGACATCACCCAGATGAAGGACCGCCGTACTTGTTTCTGGACCACGTGCGTGGATACGATGCCTCTCGGCTTCCCGTTCGACCGCGTGATCGACACCACCCACTTCTTCACTCCAAACATGAAATTCACGGATATCCTAGTGTTCCGCAAGGATATGGATCTAGCCAATGTGAACAAGGATGTGGACATGTCCGACATGATCATGCGCCGCGACGACCTCACCTACCTAGACAAGGACATGTTCATGAACTGGTCCTACAAGGATGTCATGCTCATGAGCAACGACAAGATGATGCGAATGTAAATGTTCAATTAATATTCTATTTAGTTCTTAGTGTACTGAAGCCAATAAAACACTTCTAGCAAAACGATTCACTTTTATTTGACACTTTCGATTTACCTAACTTCTTGACTAGCATTGAAACATGTTATGTTTGTGAAAGATAAAGCAAATAACTTTTAAGTTAATAGAGGCTCAAAGGTCGTTTCTGAGTGAATAACAGAGTTAATATTCCATAAACACTTAAACATAGTCCTAAGTAAAAAAAAAACTGGTTTGCTTCGCGGCAAAATGGTATGGTTAAGCTAAGCCGCGCTTGTGTTAAATATCGCATAGCATAATCGTAGTCATGCAGTTAATTTCCCCGTCCTCCATCCGCTTGTAAAATAAAATATACAACACAAATGTTTTGTTTTGCAAACACACGGAGTCAGTCTAAACTAACTACGTTATTACAAACTGACAGATCTGGAAACTGAGATCTGGAATCAGCTTTCTGCGGCAGCATTCCCGGAGCGTTACAACTTAGTGATCTTTAAAAAACGAGCCTACCAATTCCTAAAAGGGTCGGCAACGCACCTGTGATGCCCCCCGTGTTACAGGTGTCCATGGGCGACGGTGATCGTTTTCCATCAGGTGACCCGTCTGCTCATTTGCCACCTCTTATATAAAAAAAAAAACTTACAACGCAAGCGCGATAATTTTGCAAAGCTTGACCACGGGAACGTATCAAATACATAAAGTTTAAAAATAATAATAGATTAATTATGTACATAATGGTCATTTGATATACTATAATTTTTCGATGGAACTATTATTTAAACGAACTTTTTTTATGGAGTACCTAACATACAGATTGGTATAGGTTAGGTTAGGTTTATTTTATCAAATAACCATTATGTATTTTGATACGTACCCCTTGACCACACTACTTCATGGAGAAACCAATCAAGTTTATCCAAAAGTTACATGTATTTTATTTGAAACATGGCCCTAATCCCCCAAGTGTCAATTAAATCTGTAATAGTCATTGACTCGAATTCATTGAATCAAATTCGCAATTCTGGCATTAAATTAACAAAAACACATTTTAGATAACGGTTTGGAGATAAGAGTCCATGAGGCCAAATTACTAAATCATTTTTTAGGGTTCCGCGGCTAAGCTCAGAGACTGTTAGTACTAGAAAGCTGTAATTTGGCATGAATATATACAGCGTGTATTTTTGATACAACCACAAACTGTAACCAGAAGTAGATTTTAGTGCTATGAACCGATATTAAGACAAATTGTTAATTTAGTGTTAACTACCAGAGCGTAATTATTTTAAAAAAAAATTTCGAGCAGCAATGTATTGCGTACCTACACTTATTTGACACTTGGCTAACGTGTGTTAGATTAAAGTTATCACTTGTGACAGTTGTGACGTGCGAATAAAAATGATATACATTGCGCGCTGAACTATTTTGTAAGGAAAAAAAAATCTTGCATTTTTAATAATTTTATAGAAAAACATAATCATTAGGGCCTATACTAAGAACTTGTAAAGTTTGTGGTTGTATCAAAAATACACGCTGTATATCAGTCACACCTACACAAACTGATTAAATAAAAAATAAAAAATAAAAATTTTTCTTAGGTTACCTCCCATAGATGTAAAGTGGAGGTGATTTTTTTTTGTCGACTAACACTATAGTGTGGGGTATTATTGGATAGGTATTTGAAAATAAATAGGGGTTTTCTAAAACCATTTTTTGATTTAGTGAATATTTTCGGAGATATTCACTCCGAAATTTCAAAATAATGTGTCCCCCTCTCTAACTTTTGAACCGCACGTCTAAAAAATATGAAAAAAATCACGTAAGTTAAACTTAATAAAAACTTTCTAGGAAAATTATTTTCAACTTAAATCAGTTCAGCAGTTTATAAGTTTTTGTAAAAAAAAAATTCTTAACTAAGATTGTAATTTAACCGCCATTGGAAGCATTTTTTTTCTTTAAGTACCTATAAGATCACGCTAACCTAACAGTATCTTCTTTCAAATAAAAAAAATATCGGTATATTACATCTGAAAAACAATTAACATACATTCTAGTTCTAGTACACTGCAGTTGCCCAATTCGCCGATAGATGGCGCTGTACCACCGACGTCGGGACCAAAACAACCACATTAATAAATAAAGTATGCAAAGATTTTTTCGTAAGTAAATGCTACGGAACGGAACCCTATCTTAGGCGTGTCCGACACGCTCTTGGCCGGTTTTTAAACCTCGAAAGTTGTTTGTGTGCTCGTATGTTGGGAGTAGGTACTCTGTAACAACTGAACCTATAAAAAAATACCACTAACAGAAAGCTGAACTATCTCTGCTCTGTCTAACATAGGCTAATTATCTCAACAAAGTTCCGCGCGCAGACGAAGTAGTAGGCAACAGCTAGCTTACTGTTTCATTCCACGTAAAGCGTCTTGAGATCTGACTCTATAAACTAAGCGATAAGAGCCATGGGACTGGAGTTACTGTAAACTATGGACAAAAGCCAATATCAAGACGATAGAAATATGACACTGGTAACATGACCAGTCTCTCCCACTCAAATCTCCCAATTACAACTTTATTGTAATATTAAAATTCCTACATTGTACTTGGTGGTGGAGAATTCGAACAAATTTCTTAGGCAGTAACGCCGTGGTTCTAGAAATACCCAGTGCTTTGTTACGATGAGTAAGTAGACTTGTCTTGTCGATTCATTAGAATCTGTTGGTCACTTCTAAAGTAAACTCCATAGCATAAAGTTATAGTATAGAGAGCTTTATTTACAAAAAAAGTGTTTTGAATTTAAGTTACCCCCTCACCCCTTCCCTCTTCCCCTCCCTCACCCCCTTCCCCTGTTCCCTTTCCTTTGGGGCCGACAACGCACTGGCATCGCGTAAAGCGCTGCGGGTGTCTATGGACAGTGGTGATCATTTAACATCAGGTGACCCACTAGTTCGTTTGTATGGCCTTTCTAACAATAAAAAAAAAAAAAAAAAAAAAAAAAAGTTAGTGCCGTTGTAAGTATTTGGCCGATAGGGCAGTAAGGTTCAAGTAAGGTGGCCCAAGGAATTGCCAATATCAGGCGGGAGTGTGCGGGGCACATTGTTTTTGTTTTGCAAATTTTAAGGAAACCTTCCTTCCTTTTCCTTCTTCATCACCATCCCAGCCTATATACGTCCCACTGCAGGGCACAGGCCTCCTCTCAGAATGAGACGGTTGGGGCCGTAGTTCCCACGCGGGCCCAGTGCGCATTGGGAACTTCACACACACCATTGAACTTCTTCGCAGGTGTATGCAGGTTTCCTCACGATGTTTTCCTTTACAGTAAAGCTCATGGTAAATTACAAATGTAATTTCGCACATAAATTCCGAAAAACTCAGAGGTGCGAGCCGGGATTTGAACCTACGCTCTGCTTGAGAGGCCATAGGTCAAACCACTAGGCCACCACGGCTTAATTCCTTCTTAAAACTTGTTTATTAGATGTTGATCTAATGGCATTTTTTTCTATGTTTCGGTGATAAAGGAATTGTTTGGATAATCTTAAAATTTAAAAGATTGTACTAATAATAGTAATAATTAATTTGTATATTGATGAAAAGAAATAAACAGCTTAATTTCTTTTTTTAACTATGCGACATTTCCACAACTCGCATTATATTTCTCACTTCGTCTAAATAGGGTTCTTGGAAACAAGCCTAGTTGATAGAAATAATAAGTTCGCCTACAAAGTAAACAATTATTTCTGTTCGTTAGCATAGTTTAATCAATGACTTTCTCAACGCAATGTCAGGTAACCAAAATATTTTTATTTTGATCCAACACTGATGTACTGCAACTACAGATAAACTGCGTCACCTTTGTGACCTAAAATATTGAAAGCAGATAATATTATTTACCTCCGAAAACAGTACTTATATTAGCGAGATCGATCTCAGAGCTCATTCTACAACGAACATGATCATGGACTTTGTTATTGGAAAAGAAAAATTAGGTAAGATTTACATAAAGTCTAGCCTCTACTCGCGACTTCGCGCCCGTGGGCAATTTAGTTCTAGCAGATAAATAGATATTTTTTTCATAAAACTGACCCGTAATTGCCCCCTATCTCAGACAGTGGAAAGTGCAGATGAGGCCAAAAGCGTATCTCACCGTTTCAGTAACAGTCTATTCACTTTAGCCTTGAAGAGCCCTAGGTTGTATTTATCTAGAAATACAGACGATGGAAGCAAAATTCCCGGATTATACTACATTGCCAAGGAAATCCTTAAAAATCGCATAAATTTCCTAAAGATATAAGAAGAACACCCGTTGCCAAGCTTATGTTACATAGACTTTTGTAAAACATTGTATTTCATGTCATCTTGTACTGCAAATTATTGAATAAATTATCTTATCTTATCTTATCTTATGTTTCTACATAGAAATTTTAAAATTAAATTAAAGTAAATTTTGAAGCGGACAACTTACACACACACGGAAAATGCAATTTGAATAAAAGCTTTTAAAAAGATAGTACTATATGAAAGTTTTAGGGGCTGTTTCACCACCCATTGATTAACTTTAACTGACGGATAAATGTGATGCCGTCTCCGTCTATTCGAACAAAACAAACAGAGATGCCATCACATTTATCCGTCAAATAAATTTGATCAATGGTTGGTGAAACAGGGGGTTAGGGTCTTTATATCGATGTTCCATAGAATATTTTAAGCAAATCGGATCTTACAAATTAGCTAATAGTAGTCCTTACATTAGCGACGTCGCCCATTAGAACTTTTAAGTTAAGATATTCGTCATAACTGTTTCGGCTTGGTCCTTCCAGAATCAGCGCCGATGGCGGCCAAGCAGGAGGTGGTGTTGCGACTGCTTGACCACATCTTGCAGCCCACCGTTTTTGAGGACGTCAGGACGGTCGCCGATACCTGGCGTTTGGAGGTCAACCAGAACAACTTCGAAGTAAGTATCATTATGTCGAGCTTACCGTTTTCAACATTAGTGTGATTTCCTCCTGTTCACTAGGTATTTTCAGTAGAGAGTTCGATCTCTATATTCGACCTTAGAAGTAACATTGTCATGTCTTTGAAACCAAAAAACTAGTTGGTTTTATCAAATTCTATAAATATATATTATTATGTTTCAGAAACCCGAGCTAGTGGAGGAGTTTCTTAAGGTTTACCAAAATGGTATGCTGCCTCGTGGTGAGGTGTTTGTCGATTCTAACACTTTGCACGTGGAGCAAGCCGTCAAGGCGTTCCACTTACTGTACTTCGCTAAAGAGTTCGACACTTTCATCAACGTGGCGTGCTGGCTGCGCGAACGCGTCAACCCAGGCATGTTCATGTACGCCTTCACCACTTCTGTTTTCCATCGCAGCGACTGCCGCGGCATCATTCTCCCCGCTCCCTACGAAATCTACCCGTACTTATACGTTAACAGCTCCGTCATCAACAAAGCCTTCATGATGAAGATGACTAAGGGCGACGGTGAGCGCGCCATCATGGACTACTGGGGTATCAAAGTCGATAAGAACGTTTGCTACATCGACTCGCGCACGACCCTGCGTTACACGTTCTCCTTAGACGACGTTCTAAATTATTTCACCGAAGATTTTGATTTGAATACCTACATGTACAATTTGCACATGAGCTACCCATACTGGATGACTGGATACAGTTACAAAGTGCAAGAGGAGCGACGTGGGGAGAGCATGCTGTATGGTGTTCAGCAGCTGTTGGCTCGGCTGAGGCTCGAGCGTCTGTCCCACGGGATGTGTGATATCGTGCCGATCAAATGGGACGAGAAGCTGAAGACGGGCTATTGGCCAAAGGTCCGCCTCCACACTGGTGACGAGATGCCGTGCCGGTCCAACGACACGCCCCTCGTCCACGACTACAACTACAAAATAAAGGAGTCTTTGGATGATTTTGAGAGCCGCGTGCGATCAGCCGTGTCGGAGGGATATTTAATACGAGTAAGTTATACATCTTATCTTACTAATATTATAAACGCGAAAGTTTGTATGGATGTATGGATGGATGTCTAGGTGGATTTATGGATGTTTGTTACTTTTTCACACCAATACAGTTTGATGGATTCTGATGAAATTCGGTACACAGATAATCTGGATTAACATATTGGGTACTTTTTGTCCCGAAAAATTGCAGTTCCCGGGGGATAGCATAAAATGAATTATTTGCCGATGAAGTCGCAGGCAATGCTAGTAAAATAGTTATACTATATCACAATCAAAATCCGGCTTTAATTAGGTTTTTGTTGCGAACTACAATCACCCCTGACGTTCGTGTCGTTACAGTGTGTATGTTTTTTTTGTGTTTAGTTTTTAAGTGGGTGCCATGCCACTGAAAAACAGCGTTGTGGCTTGCCACAAACATTATGCTGAGTGGGGCCCAATTTATACTGTTCGATATTTTTTATTTGTATATTTCCTGTCAAATGTATTTTTTTTTCTGTGCTAGTATCGAATATGTGTAAATAAACATATCTCTCTCTCTCTCTCTCTCTCTCTCTCTCTCTCTCGAAAGGTTTCGTTTTCAGTTATTGGATTTTGTTGTAGAATTTGCAGATTGACAACAGACCGGTGAAGTTTAACAGGCATGAAGACATCGAGTTGCTGGGTCGATGGCTAATGGGTGGTCTGAAGATGCCGGTAGACGATCCTACAGTGGTGCACTCTACCAATTTGATGCAAAAAATGCTTGCTTATGCTACATACAATATTGAAAAGTAAGTATTGATGATTTAAAAATTTTGTAGTGGCAAGAAGTTTGCTGAAAACCTTATAACACAATACAATGACTCTTTATTGTACACCACAAAGAAAACAATACAGAAAAACAAGTTCATGGAAAAAATATACAAGGTAAGCAATAGGCGGCCTTATCACTTCGTAGCGATCTCTTCCAGACAACCATTTTAGAAAGGAAAACTGCAAGGAATGGATTTCAGCAGATGGTGCAATATAAAAAATAAAAATAAATAATAGTATAAACACTATACAAAAACAACCTAACACATACAATACACACACATCATAAAACACACATAGATAAATTATACACAACAATCATCATCATCATCATCCCAGCCTATATACGCCCCACTGTAGGGCACAGGCCTCCTCTCAGAATGAGAGGACACAACAATAAACTTGTAAATATATAAACGGCTATAATTTTCACGCACAAGATAGCAAACAGTGTTCCTTGCGAGTAAGTAAAGATTTGAAAATAGGCAAAGATTTTGCACGCTTTAGCCTTACTTTGTTTCTTTTCAGAAACACATACGTCCCGACTGCGACCGATATGTATTCGACATTCCTGCGTGACCCCGCATCCTGGAGGGTGCTGAAACGCGTGATGACGACCAGTCAGCTCTTCAAGAAGCAACTGTGGCGGTACACGCGAGGAGAGCTCAACTTCCCCGGGGTGAAGGTCGTAGACGTCTCGGCCACGGAGTTGGTGACTTTCATGGATTACTACGACATGGACATAACCAATGCCGTTTATCTGAGTGAATCGGAGGTCAGGAACAAACGGTCAGACATGATGTTCGTGGCAAGGCAGCGATGCCTGAACAATAAGCCTTTCAAGATTACCATGAACGTGGTATCAGCGAAGGCCTTTGATGCAGTAGTGCGTGTGTTCCTCGGACCCAAGTACGATTGTCTGGGCCGCCTCACCGACGTAAACGACAAGCGGCTCGATATGGTGGAGCTCGATAGTTTCCTATATAAATTGAAGGCTGGAAACAACTCGATTGTTCGCAATTCTGTTCAGATGCAGGGCGTCATCGAGGATAGGCCGTTGTCGCGGCGTATGTGGGACCACTCGATTGCAGATTTAGGTGACGACCGGCGTGACCATGTCCTGGATGAGAACTGGTGGTATAAGTCGCGAGTTGGCTTTCCGCATCGACTCCTGCTGCCCATGGGCCACTCGAGAGGATTGGATCTGCAGTTATTTGTGATTGTAACACCACTGCACATTGCGGTAGAAAAGAACGTCCCACAGCCCGCCCGTTGGAGCACCGGCATAGATATTCTGCCGCTCGGCTTTCCCTTCGACAGGGTCATTGATCCCACGCAGTTCTTCACTGACAACATGAGGTTTGTAGACGTGAAGGTGTACCGCAAGGACGAGGAAGTGCTTAATGAGGATATGTCCAAAATGTCAATGCGACGCGACGACCTCTCAGATCACGACAAAGACTTGCTGACGCAATAATTATGTCATGCCCCTACTGATGTGAAATTACATTTGTTCGTGAGTAATTTGGTAACCTACATTTGATACAAAACTTTAATTTTCTAAATCTGTTGTTTCATATGTTTTGTTTGTGACATAAAATAAAACAAACTGAAGATGGAATATGTTTAACTAGCAACTTCGTATGTAAGTTGTGGTTTTAAAATTTACAAATAACTTTCGACCACCGATATTAAGGTGAAATTTGGCTTAATTGTCGAAGTTCAGTGACTCTACTATCTCTCAATAATCTGGTAGTAAAATTCTGGTGGTTCAGCCAGGATCGTGTCAGGAACTAGTTTGGATAACAATCCAACTACAGTCAGCAAAAAAGCTTGTATTCAAAATTATTTCTTTACAAAAACTTTTTTTTTGAACTTAATTCCCCGTGTTCGCGAAGTGAATATGGGCACGTATCTGAATATCGAAAATATATTGTGTGTATAAAAAAAAAATATCAGTAGGTATACCTGTGCTAGGCGGATACTTACTTAGTGGTTAATAAACGTCTTTGTACTGAGTTTTATTTAACTTTTAACCTAATTATTAAAAAGGAATTAATTAAATATTAAATAAAATAAAATAACATAAACACGTGAAATTAATAGTTAAAAAAGAAGTTAAAGACAACTTACCTAAGAAAAATTAACTAAATATGTACCTGTTACTATAAAAATATTATAGTGTATTAAAATATCGAATAATAATGTCATAAAGTTTTTTTTTTTAATTAAGATTGTTATGAAGCTGGCAACACTGCTACGGTTGGCAGCCAATTTAAACGAGCTTACGTATTTTATTTGTTTTAATTTTAAAACCTAGTTTTAAAGTGACATATTTACATAAATAATTAATTTGACGTACAATAGACTCAGTGAAATTGAGAATTGAAGGAAATGGCACCGTCAAAGACTCCTAAAACGACAACAAATGCAGCGGCAGTCAACAGGCTGGTTGACGTTATTTCAAATTTGAGAACCGAAATGACCGAGATGAAACTGGAAATTAAGTGCTGTCATGATATAATACGAGATCAACAAAAGGTTTTAACTCACCAGCATGGATGTATTCAACAAATTCTGGATATAATCGTAACCGGCAACAGAAACCCCCACTCAGCACTTAAGGCACCACCACAGTCACTAAACTCGTCCGGTCCTCAAGGGTTTCTTTTTGTCAACACTGACCAACGGCCGCCAGTTGACAAAACGATCGGCACACCACCCACAACACCCGTGTCGGAGCTCCTACCACCCGTGATCCCGAACCCTCCGCCGAGCAAGCCTTTGGCAAGCAGGTCGCGTCGTGTCTTCCGCAACAAAAACTTCATCGATGGCCCTCGCTCACGATCAGCGGACAATGCTGTAGCTACCTTCGCACGCTCGCAGGGTCAGAGTGATGCCCCACCGGCTACGCCGTCACCCGAGTCAACATCGTCGCGAACTCGAATCCACACTGGTCTTCGAGCGGCTGCTCCGCGAGTCATCAGTCTGCACGTGTTCAATCTGAGCGAGGACACTACCGTGGAGGATGTCGTTCTTCATGTGCAGACCAAAATGGGGATTGCGGCCCCTGTGTGTGAACAGCTGGTCGTCACGCGCGGAAAATACTCCTCGTTTCGTCTTGATGTGCCGACTGAGAAGCGGAAGATAGTACGAGACTCCAAAAATTGGCCCCACGGTGTGTCTGTGCGATTATTTAATACTGTACAGCCAAAAAACGACCCGGCAAAACGTGTCACAACCAAAACAAAGACTGTACAAAAATAAACACCAAATTCGTTGTTATGCACCAAAACGTTCGATCGATTACTGGTAAAACATCACTATTAGACCTTTTAAATTATACTGAAAAACCGCATATACTAGGATTAAGTGAAATTTGGTGTAAAAAAGGTGAGATTGAACGCGTGAGGTTATGTGGGTATACACTAGCGAATTGTTACTGTCGGACTGACCGCGCGCATGGCGGTGTCGCGCTGTACATACTAGATGGGATTAGGTATAAACAACGTAATGACCTGCAGAGCCTCTCCGTTGAATATCACTTTGAATTTACTGCCATTGAAGTAATTTGTCACAAATTAGTTATTATTGCATTATATAGAACTGGAAATGGTGAACTTGACATTTATTTGGAAAAATTTGAATTATTATTACATAGGTTAACTGATGAAAACAAAAGGTTTCTTATAGTTGGTGATCAGAATGTAGATTATTTATCCACAAATAGTTCGAGACTGCGCGTTGATGACATACTCACTAGTTATGGATGCATGAATACTGTAACTTTCCCTACTCGTGTAACGGCCGACTCTGCGTCATCCATTGACTGTGGCATAGCGAACAACGCTGCTCACGGCGTAACTGTGTCACCGGTGGACACCGTTATAAGCGATCACAACGCGCAGCGATATGAGATTGACTTAACATATGGCAAACTAAATAAAAATAATACTTTTGAAAGACGATTATTTAGTGATTACTCTATTCATTTATTTTACTGTGACATTTGTAATTATAATTTTAATTTTGTTTATGATGATACTATTGACATTAACATGAAATTTGATAAGTTATTTAACATTTTGACATACTATATTAACATTCATTTTCCGATTAAAATGTTAAAGTCTAATTCTGGGAGAAACGCATTGCCATGGATGACAGATGAAATACGTGAATATATTCGCAAACTTAGTGATCTAAATGAAATAAGGCGACAGTATCCTAATAATCCCATAATTTCGGATTGTATTGCACACTACTCCAGTCTCATTAAGACAGCCACGTTACGTGCTCGACAGGCTTACATTGAAACCAGACTGGCTGAGAGTAAAAATCCGACAAGGGAGATGTGGAGGGTCGTAAACGAAGAAGTGGGCACCAAAAGCAAGCCTCAAAACATTAGCCTCAAGGATCCGGTTACAGGTTCAAATGTACCGGAATGCCAAGTTCCTGATGCCTTTAATTTGCATTTTGTTAATTCAGCATCTAAATGTATCGTACAGTCTGATGAGTCTTTATCCAACCAATACCTACAAAATCACCTTTGCAGCTCTGATATACCCACTTTTAGCTTGCCGACCGTCACACGTGATTTATTGGATAAAGTTCTCAAATCTATGATGAAAACTTGTACGACCGTTGATGCATATGATATATCACCAAATATCCTAATAATTATATGGCCAGTCATTGCAGATATCCTAGTTGTACTTATTAATATTATGTTTGCCACTGGGATATATCCTGATGTCCTCAAGAACACCAGAGTGTGTCCCGTTTTCAAGGGAAAAGGGGATAGAGATGACGTGGGCAGTTACAGGCCAATAAGTATTGTACCGACTATATCTAAAATAGTTGAATCAATTGTTTCGTCCCATTTGATGGGCCACCTTGAGTCGAACGACCTCCTGACGGACAAGCAATATGCATACAGGCAGAAAATGTCTACTACTACAGCAGCACATAGAATTTTCGACTGCATTCTGTCAGGTATGGACGAGAAATTCAAGATGGCTGGTATCCTGTGTGACTTGTCAAAAGCATTTGATGTAGTAAACCACAAAATTCTATTACATAAATTATGTCGGTATGGTATTGAAGGCAGTGCTCATCAGTTGTTCGCGTCCTTTTTGTCTGGCCGTAAGCAGGTGGTCAAGATGTCTGAAAACGGCAAAAGGCTTGCGTCAGACATTTGTGACGTCGCAGTAGGAATCCCTCAAGGATCGGCGCTCGGAAATTGCTTGTTTTTGGTCTTCGTGAATGACCTTCCATCATCCATTTCGACTGGTTTATCAGTGCTATTTGCAGATGATACTACAGTAGTTGTGAGTGCCCGCTCGTACGAACAGCTCGCTGAAAAGATACAGGAGGCTTGTCAGCAGTTGAAAAGATGGTTTACGGTCAACGGCCTACTGCTTAACGTTGCTAAATCAAACGTAATGATTTTCTCTGGTTGTAGTGTTGACCTGCCTCCTTGTCTGCTTAGCGGTCCAATGCCATTATGCAGTGATTCTAAGTTCCTCGGTTTCACGATAGACTCGAATCTGAACTGGAAGTGCCATGTTGACAAGCTGTGTGGCAGACTGAGTAGTGCAGTATTTGCGTTGCGAAAACTTAAACCCCTTATCTCAGACGCTGCCTTAAAGCAAGTATACTATGCCCACTTCCACTCCCTGATGTCGTATGGCACAATTTTATGGGGAAACTCAACAGACTCAAACAGAGTTTTGTTGCTGCAGAAGCGTGCCATGCGCATATTAGCTGGAGTTGGGCCTAGACACTCGTGCAGGGAACTTTTCGTAACGCACCGAATTATGACTCACTACTCACTGTACTTGTTTGAAGTGATAATGTTTGTGAGGACCAATTTATCCATGTTTTTACGGGTAAACGTGGCTGGCAAGCAGGTCCGTCGCACAGGACGGTTGTGTACAGTTCCCCGTCGAATGGCGCTTTCGGTGAAGAATCCTCGCGTCATTGGCCCCACGCATTATGAGCGTCTTCCTGCTGAACTGAGAAATGAGCCATCTGACGAAATATTTAGACGCAAACTGAGAAACCTTTTGTTGGATAAACCATTATACTCTGTTAGTGAGTTTGATTGCAGACATTGAATTATAGTTTTTGACATGTATAGGTACTTATTTTATTTTATGGTTTGACTTTGTATTTTACTTTTAATATTTTATTTGACATGTATTTTAATAGGTTGATCCCTGTTAGTGACATTATTATTCTTATTAATGTTTTATTTATTTATTTTTATTTTAACTATGACGATCCTGAGAGGAGAAAAAATTTAATTGTAATTGTTTTATTGTTATTTATTTGTTATTTTATTCAAGTATAACATTTTGTGACATCCATTTGATTCATTAATTTAATTTAATTTGTGTGCTTTTGACGACTTCAATATAAATTCGTGTGACTTGACTTTGTACAATTTATGATGTAATCTTATATTGAAGGAATAAATAATCTAATCTAATCTAATCTAATTAACCTAATCTAATGGCTACTATATCACGTCGTTATAATAATTTTTTCGAACGGATAGCCCAGTGGTAAGATAACCCGACTACGAAACTTGAGGTCCCGTGTTCGATTCCCGCTCGGGGTAGATATTTGTGTGAAGAATACGAATGTTTTCTTTGAGTCTTGGATGTCTAATATGTATTTAAGTATGTGGTGGCGTCAATTGTCCCATGATTTATTATTATTATTAATAAATACTTAGATCTCCGATATTATAACTATCTGACATCATCCAACATTTATGTAACATCCAAAGCGAACTTTGCACACGTGCTCCATCTTAAACATGTTAAATATAAGTCACGATTACGTCTAAAAAAAATATTGAAATTTCAAGTCTCCCTCTACTGCCGTAATCCAACGCTGCCCAATTGTTCGGCTTCACAATCCAACATCGCGTCAAAATTTAATTACCTTGTACCTCTATTTGAGGCCTCAAGTTTATTAAACAGCCGCTCCCGGGTCCTAGCAACGCAAATAGAAATCGGCAAGCGCTCGTCCGGGTCCCGGAGCTACGCAAATATTTAGGCTTCTGACCCTTTGAAGTCGTTCAAAGGCTCGCCGAAACTTAACAAGTGTCAAAGGACGATCACGCCTTTTTATGGGACATCTGTCACTGTCAAAGTGTGTCTTGATCTTCGCTGCGAAAGGATAGACTATTAAGTCTGTGTTCGGCAAAAGTTGTATCAAACGTTTGATAAATGATGTTACGGTCGCTCTAGATTTATCGGTGTTATTGTTGCCAACAGTCTGAGTAAAGCGCAGACGCCGCTCGACAAAGCTTGTTGCTGTATCTAATCGTAGACATTAATTCCGTTTGAATTAGTTTCCAGCGTCGCTTTGGGAATTTGTCTTCATTGAGGCGTACTGACGACTAACAGGGGAGGCAGAGTTAAATAATTAACACTCATACGAAAGTAATCCTAATTGAACGTCGTCAGGAACCACGGAACGTAAAAGTTTCATCGACTTAAGTTTACTGGACGTTAAAGTAATAAACAAAATAAAAATATAATTTCTAATTTTACTGAAAATCCTTCAAGCATAATGTAAATGTAATGCAAAACACGTGAGTTTTTCCCTTTGTGGCCGCTCGCTTCGCCTCACCACGACTGCCACAAAGTGAGCGCAAAATCGTGCTTTTGGCTGACGTATTTAAAACAAATGCGATTAGCGAATGCGTTGTCGTGTTTTTGTGACATAAATAAACGTAACAAGATTTTTTTAAACTTCATATTATTTATATAGATTTTTCAGCTGTCTGAACTGCACTGTATTTATTCAAACATGTACCTACTTTTAAAAGATAGCAATATAATTTTCAGCACCAACTTTTAAGTTGACACACAAATTCTCAAATTATTGATAACAATGAAATCCAAAACATCAAAACGCGTTATTAAGATGTATCAACATTAGATTTAGATCAGCTGTCTAAAATCAACTAGACAGTTTCTGTTTCCGACATCGATCCAATATTTGCCGTCGCATCAATCTGATGCGACTTCCTCCAATTAGAGTGACGTATCGGCAATTTGTCGCGATGTTTATCGGCGGCGGTCGGAAATTGATCGCCGGCGCAGACAGCAACGCGATACAGGATCTAGGGTCAGGGCGCAAGTGGAACATACCAATTAGGATACAACCGATGGGGGCAATTATCAGTAGAAACCATCGTTGTTTGAAAACTTTTTTAAATTGCTCGCTTCATAATGGATGCACCCAAAATCATTATAACGTCGCTGCCCCAGAGTCAAAGTATAGACTACCAAGTTTAGACGACCGGATGGCTTAGTGGTTAGAGAACCTGACTACGAAGCTTGAGGTCCCGGGTTCGATTCCCCGACATATTTGCGTGAAAAATACAAATGTTTGCGCTCGAGTCTTAAATATGTAATATCTATAACACAAGCATTGCTTACATTGGGGCTAGGTCAATTTTATTGGTGTGAATTGTCCCTTGAAATAAAATAATAAAAAAAAGTACTTAAGTGTTATACCTACGATTTTTTTACAGTTCCTATATCAAAATAAAAACGATAAGGCTGATTGTCACACTGACTTGTAAATGAAAATAACCTTTGATATTTTAAGCCGTACTGAGATTGAAACTTAAGGCGGTGAATTTCTTGGTCGACTATACCGTTGATCCCCACGTGTAAATTAATAGGGTTCTCACCTCACTAGCTCGGAAAGCCCTTTTTGTTTGTTTGACATCTATTGAGAAAATCGCTTTTTATCCACAAGTGAAGAAAGAGTTTTGACATTTGAAGGCAGCTTAAGTGATATTTGACAGATAACAAAACGTAAAACGTTAAAAGTGCTGAATTTTTAACATCACAATTATTAATGAATTGCATCGAGTAAAAAACACTAAATACAGTCTTACAACTTTATTTTAATTCATAAATATCAGCATTCAACATTAACCTTCATTCTTGTTGTAAAAACGGATAAAATGTTATGACAGTCCAAGTAAGTTGATGTGTGAACAAAACGCATCCGAAATAATAAAAAAAAACTCAAGTCAAAACTTTTCAATTAAGCCGTCAAAGTTAAATATTCGCATGTTCTTCTAGTTATTTTGTTATTAAAAATGAGTGATTCGAGTGACGAAGACGTCACCTGTGGAATTAAGGTACGTTGGGGTAATAACGGATGTGGGGAAAGAGCGTAGCAATTAAATTTCCGCCAAATTTGGCTATATTTCTTAATGTTGGCAACAATGCGCAAGACGTCATTTTATTCGGTCTCGGCCGCCAGTCTCCGCCAGCCTCTCCGTGATGTCGGACGTATGCTTCACGCTATTAAACATAGTAAGGTCATTTTCGTGATTTTTTTGTCTATCCGTTCTTACCCCTGTAATTTATTTTGTGTATTTTGATGAAACTGGTGCTTTTTTTGTGAATATATTGTCAGAGTAATTAGTTTCACAAGATGGTAGTTAAATAAATCCGACTCAAACAGACCTATGATCGCTGTAGGCCGATATCCGATCTTGTCCCTCGCGGTCAAACATCGGAAGAGGTCTATCCGATCTTTACCCATTTAAAATACAGCACTGATTGTCAAATTTCAATTTTCATGATTATAAAATGAACTCTGTGTTTTAAAATGTGATTACTATTATGAGCATAATACAGGGTGGCATCGGGGTCATAATTCTAACCTATTGTTTTTAAATCGGTAAATGATTGCAATTTTAGATAAAGAGATAGTTTTTGATTAGTTACAGCTATGTATTAATAATTTACAACATTTTATATCTCTATTTTATGTAGGTACTACTAGTCAAAAAGTAGGCGAAATTTGAAGATAACCGAATTTTTCTTTTTCGTTACCTACTTATAACTCAATTTTTCGTATTAATAAACCGTTGAGAATAAAAAAAAGTTGTAAGTAAAAAATGATGCCATTTTCCCAACAAGACCCCAGAGCTATTTTTTTTTTAAAGTCGATAACATTAATACTGACGGTTAGTGACAGATTTTGATTTGACAAGCCACATTAAAAACAAATGTCGAAAATGGACAACCGCATATACCTAACTTTTTAATCATTTCAGGACTAATGTTTAACTCAATAGGGCAGGGAAAGGGACGTCAACATCATTCGCATTAATTCACGTTTTTTGCCAAAAGTAATGGAAAAAAAATTGTGTACTTAACACGAATTAGGATCTTTTGAAAAAAATCCTTTTGCTTTGCTAGTGACATAGAAAAGTTTGAGAGTCACAGATATGCCAAATTTTTGTATGAGGGGCAAGATCGGATACCAAAATACTAAAAAAAAAGTATCTAACGGGTATACTTAAGTTTGTAGTTATTGGTGACTCCAATTTACATACGTTTCAGAAGGGATAATATCGGATATATTCCCTAGATCTTATTCTCTAAGCATTAAAAGCGCCTCTACATCTACATCCGGTGTTACCCCTTGATGACCAATTAATCGTCACATTTTATAAATAGTTTGTGCTATCTTTCCACAGGTATAACATATTAACCTTTGATTTTATAATAATAACCGATATTTGAGCCTAAACGACGGTTATTTATTAACCATTTACGCCATATTTCAACAATCTGACGTGTACTGATACCGAGGAAAAAAAGTTTTTACCAGGCTCTCTCAACTAGTCTAAAATCTGTCCGGTATTACCCCAACGTACTTACGGGAAACCGTGCAAAATGCGGAATTGAGCTTATTGCCTGAAGAATCCCGTTTAAGATACATGAAAGCGTTTGACCTTTTCAATACATGGAGACAAATAATAAATAAATAATAATTGATAGTACAAACCCTTTTTCTTATTTTCCTCGCTGTAGTGAGGTGAAAAGTTTTGTGTTATACACGGGTGAAAAGTTATTTTACGTCTCGTGTGTTGAAACACTCGCTATAGAAAGGATTCTATTTTTGAACCACTCGCTTCGCTCGTGGTCAATCATAGACTCCTTTCGATAGCTCGTGTTTCAAATGAACACTCGCAGGTAAAACAAAACTTGCCCCCCTTGTATAACAAATAACTATTTCCGAACCGGTGGTAGATTTTTCGGCATTCATAAGTGCTTGTTATAGTTCCACGCTGTCGAAGAATGCTGTGCTTTAAAAAGTTACCGTAGTCTTTTTACAGTCCAATCTCTATATAATATACATTCAGGCCAAACTCTAAGTTTGTATCAGACTAAACAACAGCTATTCTAGTTTTTGGAAGTGCGGACTATTTAACATAAGTTAATAACGTTATTAGATCCCAAAATTGCTTTATATTTTATACTAGCGACCCGCCCCGGCTTCGCACGGGTGTAACTTTGAAAAATAGGTGTGAAAAATAAAGAAAGTTTATAATTTAAGGTGGTAAGTTTATATATTTACCTCTTTTTCCCCAAACTACACCCACACGAAGTCGGGGCGCGTCGCTAGTTTTATGAATAAAATTTCGACCCGTACATTTAATTTAAATGATCGTATTCTGTTAATCACGCCAACTGTCAAACGACTGGCAGTTATGTCAAACGCCATAAGGTTACATTAGAAAAGTTATTATGGACGGTAATTTTTCTTATATTTTCTAATTTTCCGCGCAATTTTCTTATTTTTTTCTTTCATAAGAACCTTCTCCTGACAATGACGAACACAACAAAAAAAGAATTAGTGAAATCGGTCCAGCCGTTCATGCGTGATGCCGTGACCAAGGGAAATAGGGATTCATTTTTATATATAGAGATTGACGTAAGATGGTACAAAAAGTGTTTTTTACGTTCTTAAAACTGTAACTTGAATTTTCCGTTGTAATAATTTAAACAATTGAAAATGCCATTTGAACCTGAATTCGAATTTAAATACACAAAGCCGAGGAGAAAATCACGAAACAATAGACTTTCCGAAACTTCTTACTTACTAAACCACAAGCTTCTCAAAGGTAATATTATATTATTTACAATAACTTTAAGTAGGTTTAAGGAATAATTCGAAATTTGCGATCGAAGTTTCACCCCAAGTCTCCATTGAAACGGGAAAGTTGAAGGAGAATTTGAGCAACAAGTTTGGCATTAGAAATACGAACGGAGTGTCTTAATACTTCGAATG
This sequence comes from Archips crataeganus, assembly GCA_947859365.1. NCBI lineage: Eukaryota > Metazoa > Arthropoda > Insecta > Lepidoptera > Tortricidae > Archips > Archips crataeganus. The sequence continues at coordinate 459,580 of OX402056.1, forward strand.
TGACTTGACTAACAGGATACAGTACACAAGTAAGCTATCATCAGCATCATCCCAATGTCTCACAGGAGGGCACAGGCCTCCTCTCAGAATAAGAGGGCTTGGGCCGTAGTTCCCACGCGAGACCTGTGCTGATTGGGGTTGGAATTACGTCATTGAATTGTATCATTTCACGATGTTTTCCTTACCGTAAAACTCAAGGTTGAAACCTCAGAGATGCGAGCCCGGCTCGAACCCACGACCCTCTGCTTGCGAGGCCATAGCTCAACCACCAGGCTACCACGGCATTTTCAGCTTATTAACTTTGTCTTCGTCTGCATCCTACAGGAACTATGCACTTTCCCGGAAAAAAAAAACTTAAATTATTCCGGGATAGTGTAGCTTTTTATCTCCGAAAGAATTTTAAGGCCTTACTTCTCGATAAGTTTTAGAACTCTGCCTCTTAAGTAGAGGATTGCACCTTTAAACATGAAACTATCATGAGACTCACTCAGCGCACCGTGCGCGTTTGGCAGCCGCCGTGATGTGCGACTCTAAGAAGAAGGGCTACGAATTAGCCCGAAACATGACGAATTAAACTCGTTTTAAGACGTGAGTGATCCGTTTATTTACACTAGAGGATTGCACCTTTGAGTTTTTTAAATTTATGTCCGATAGCAACTCGTCGTGTTCCGACCTGTTGCCTATAGAAGCCATTCTGGAGGAAGGGTCTGAGCAGTTGTGCAGCGCGCGCGCACCGGTTACAGTGCCCCTTATTTTTTGTGGTACGGTTTGCACTGCTTGGGGGCGCGCGCAACACCGCGCTCAACTGCCTTCTTCCTGCTTATTCCCCTAAATTCAAGTCTAGGGTGAATGAGTATTTACTAAGAAAGCGTGCTCCTTCGTAGGCCTCATCCTCGCTTTCCATCAGGCTTGATTGTTGAGAAACACAAGCCTATATTGTAAAAAAACCGGCCAAGAGCGTGTCGGACACGCACAAGGTAGGGTTCCGTAGCCATTACGAAAGAATCAAGTAATATTTTTCTAAGGATTTCGTATGGGTACGGAATCATCCAAGTTTAGGTATGTTTTATACCTTAGGCTACTATTTACTTTTAAACTACAAATAATTTCCAAGCAATCTTAGCCGCTATAATTTTCCTAGTAAATTTGATATATTTACTACCATTCTGAATTTTTTCAAATTTTTCCACCTAACAGTTTAGATTTTAGAGGGGGGGGGGGACGCTCGATTTTAATGAAATTTTTCACTTTAAAGTTGAATATTTCGCAAACAGATCACTGAATAGAAAAATCATGTTAGCAACCCCGCAATGGTTTTAAAAGACCTATCCAACGATACCCCACACTATAGGATTAGTCGAGAAAAAAAAAATCACCCCCCCTTTACGTCTATGGGAGGTACCCTAAAAAAATATATTTTTTTATTTTTTATTTTGCCACTTTGTTGGCGTGACTGATATGTATATTCATGCCAAATTACAGCTTTCTAGTACTAACGATCTCTGAGCTTAGCCGCGGACAGACAGACAGACAGACAGACAGACAGACAGACAGACATGGCGAAACTATAAGGGTTCCTAGTTGACTACGGAACCCTAAAAAGCGGCAGAATAATAAATAATTTATATTTCGTTGGAAATAAAACGTTCCTTATTCGGTAAGCTGTACCTATAATTTATCAATTAATATTCAAAAGAAGCTCAATCCAAGCGAAGGCGGTCGCGGGCGCTTGAAATATTAATTATCCTTCAGGAGTACGACGGATTGGGGCGTAAGCAGGTACGCCGATACGGATAATGTGGGGATTAACGTAGCTTACCGGTATTTTTTTTACTAAGTACTAAATCATATTTTACTTTAGCGGCCGAAGACGGTCAGGTTTTGAAAAGGTAGGTTTTCAAAATGCGTCATCTTCATCTTGGCGTTATGTACATCTCACTGCAGGTCACAGGCCTCCTCTTAGAATGAGAGGGCTTGGGCCGCAGTTCCCACGCGGCCCAGTGTGGATTGAGACCTACTCGCAAACCATTGCATTTCTTCACAGGTGTGATTTTTGACTGACCGATGACTGTACAGACATTTAAGCCTTCGATTGTACAGTCAGCTAAAAATATGGTATACGGTTGAAGTTGCACGTCATGATACAACGAGGTTGATTTTCCCTTGCAATAATAATACAGTATGATGACAGCGGCTACAGACTTCACTCAGTCAGAAATGTAAATTTTAGCGATATTTAGATCTCACAGAAACTTTTGTCGAAACTGGTAGACCACTTTTTTGGCCGACCGTACATTCAGAGTATCATAAATGGCGCTTTTATTTACTTCACCACTTCACCATACGGTATATCAAGAATGAATATCGCAATAAAGGAAAACTGATCGCATGTAATCGCCCAAGGTAACACAAGAGCTAGGAGGTCTACAAGCGATCAGCATTATAAAGGTGCCCATCGATCATTGGGCGCCCGCACCAGGATCGTTTGTCTTCATTGCCTCCCCCTTCCCCCTTCCCCCGTGTGAACATCATCACTTACAGAACGAGGCGCTGGAGATTAACAATATACGACAAACTTTACTAATGGCAATAGCCGAATAGTTGCACCAGCATAGTTTAACTCTGATGGATCAATTCTGAGTTGGCAAATATCTCGTATACAGACGGTGAAACGGTGCAAGAGGATTGTGGGAATGTCTGCGCTAAAGATGACACGCCAATCTTAAACATAATAATGACTACAACGCTAATTACCGGACCCTGTTTACAAATAGACTGTCCGCAGCTAGTAATGAAGCCACTTAAGTTTATTATCGTCTTTGTTTTCATAAAATAAAATATCCGCAACACGAACGGGTGCGTTGCTGGCCCTTTGAGAGATAGATAAACGCGTTGTTTAAAGATCCCTAAGTTGTCCTAGGAATCTGGCTCCATAACTTCGTTTTGCGCGGGAAAAAGTTTCGCTTAAAGCGGACGGTGCTAGACTGCCAACCATCAACGTGGTAAGGATGAATTGACGGTTACGTGAAGTTTGGTACTAAGTAGATTGCGATTACAAAGCACGTCGCACTTTAAACTGTTCTCATATAAACCGAAATAGTGATTCTGCTCACGCCTGTGTTTCTCGAACAGGGACTTCTGAAGCACGTATGTGATTTACAAAGTCCCGAATCGCACAAGATTTGAACTCTTGAGTTTAATAACGATAATTTCCGAGCTTCGGAACACGCTCCCATGACCTGACCACTCGGAACATCTTATGGCATTAATTTCGTGCTTCGTGTGTATTGATTTTACAAAACGCGAGTTGAATTTTCATCCGCTAGTCATATCTTTGAGAAGAGAAACCATGATTTGTAAGTCGTGCGTCGTAACAGGAAAAAATATAAAGTTGATTTTTAATACTCTTAGGCTCTTAGCGACAAATTTAATAATCTTAATGACAATAATCGCATTCATTCAATAAGCACAGATATGGGCATTTATTAAAATTTCATTGATTTTGCCGTAGGATGCACCGTTTTCAAGATATTTGACAAAACACCGGTTCTCGTCCGATCACCGAGGTTAAGCAACGTCGGGCGCGGTCAGTACTTGGATGGGTGACCGCTTGGTTTCCTATTTGTTTTTTGAATGTTTTGTTATGACGTTGTCACGTTAAACTATCGTCCGTAAACCGAATTTACAGACAACCGGTTACGGCTCGTCGCAAAACTGACACAAAAAAATTGTATGGGAAAATCAGTAAATTTTTTCGAAAAGGGTATTTACACTTTTTTTGTAAATGCCCATATATTAAATTCAGGTTTTATCTTGCACGGACCAGCTACTTATCTACTGTTAACCTAGGATTAATTAGTTGTGCATTACTAAATCGATTCTATCGATATGTTAAAGATATACACCAAAATAAAATACCTACACCAAAGGAAAACCAGCGCCGTTCGCAAGACGAGTTTTGCTCATTTGGGACTATTTTGTGACATGCGCATTTTTTATTTCATTATTGTTTTATTTTCACTGTTTTTCTACATGTTGTCACAAATAAACGTTTTCTTCCTTTTTTTGTATTGTGGCAACATTGCCTTTCTTTTCTGTGATTAATGATGAAATAAACAGCTGCAATAATTCTGTAAATTGTTTAATCATTATCATCTACTTCATTGACTCTTGCAGTGCCCGAAAGCCTAGTTTCGATCTACAAGAAAATCGTTCAAGTCGCTTTACATTGCCGGGCCGTAAAGCGAACCTGTTTGAAACGGTCAATCGAGCGCCGCAATGTAATGGAATTTGCACGTTTTTCTTGAAGGTCTGAACTGGGCTTGAAACTATTAACCCTAAAGGAGGTTTGACGATTTTATTTCTATTAACCTTTATACTTACACCCTTAGATGCTTATAGAAGGTCTGTGCCTTGCAATGAGACGTATATAAGCTGTGATGATGATGATGAACCCAAGACAGTAAGTCCAAGCGGCCCTGAGAATCAACTTTAAGTTGCGAATAAAAACACCGCTGTAAACGTACAGACAATATAATTAAGTATTACAAGCTTTTATTTAACTTTCAATGTAGAGCCTGTCTAATTTAAAATAACGCGCCCCACCACCGCATTTACGGACAGGATTTGAAAGTAGAAAATGGCTCTAAATACAGCTTCAATGGGTTCAAAATCCTGTGCGTAAATGCGGTGGTGGGGCGCGTCATTTTAAATTAGACAAGCTCTACCTATGTATTAATGTATGCACGGGTCAAATCTTGGAAGTCGAATTTGACCCACTGTCAGTGGTCGAATTCACTTGAAATTTGGCATACTTATGGAGGTTGGATGACAATGTAAGTAAAGTCAACCAAAAGTACAGTCAGCTAAAAAGCTTGCTCTTGAAATTAAATTTTTATAAAAAGTTATTTACTATTATTATTAAAATTAATACAAATAATTTACCCCAGTTGCTTAGAGCAAAGGTCAATAGTTCACTAACAGGATAAGTATTACCGTCGCAATCATAATAACACACAAGATGTAACATGCAACAGAGTAAGATATATGGACGTGTACGAATGAGCCGTGTTCGCGTCACGGTAACATAATAACCTCGTATATCTTGGCCTCCCCGGGTATATTCCGAGGAACAAGTGCTTATTTAATATAAGGCTTTTTTTAGATTACTCCTCTAATATACTCAGCGGCAAATCTAATCGCCCTCCGTCCCTAGAAACATGTATGTAAAGTGGGCGTTTAGATTTGCCGCTGAGTATATTATAAATGAGATAGTTGTGGTGCGTGCGTGTCTGTGTCTTTGATACTCTTTCAGTTTCTTATAATTAGTTAAAACTTGGCGTACAGATGAACAAAGATCTGGAGACATATGATAGTTCAATACCCCGGTAATGAGTTTCTTTAGAGCACTTGTGCATTACAAGGAATATTTATTACTCTTCGGAAGTCCCATTTTTCACGGTCCGATGTGGCATGAAGATTGGTTTGTGCACTTGTCCATGGGGCGGGGCTTCTCGGAGGTGCAGCGTAGTTAAGTGTTAGCTCTCTTTAAAAACTAGACGCCACGCCCGCGTTATTACGCTAGGAACGATGAGCTTCCTGGAACGTCGACAGTTGCTTACTTTATTATCTACGTGCACAGTAAAATTTCTTGTAGTGCACAAGCGCCCTTAGGCTACATTTCGGTGAATGTGCTTCGGAACTGTACGACATTAACGCATTCACTGCCACCTGACTTTCACAGGTGCCACCGACGCACATGTGCGTTCAATAATTATGACAGCGGCACTGGGCGAAGTCCCAAAAACGCATATATGCGTCGGTGGCAGTGAATGCGTTAAACCACAATACAATACAATACAATACAAATATTCTTTATTGATCACCAAAAACAGTACAGTGACATTACAAAAATAAAAATTCAGGTAGACAATAGGCGGTCTTATCGCTAAAAAGCGATCTCTTCCAGACAACCAATTACTCAGAAATTAATAAATATCAACAGACGAATGTAGGTGGCAGAAATAACAGACAAGAGAAACGCAGTATTACTTAATAGACAACAAACAATAAAAACAATACAAATATAATATAAATTATATAAATAAACAAATACATTCAATAAAATACTTATACACTACATATACTTAATACAAAATATCAATGGAAAAAAATGTCAAAAGGCCGCATGTGAGAAAAGGATTTAAAAAGGAAATTAAAGAAACAATATACTTAAACAAAAAAGAAAAAGAATAAAGAAGGATCAAAGAGCGAGGATTACGTTAGTGACAAATAGTGAGCCTTTAGAAGGTTTTTAAAAATGGGAAGGGATTTTGCTTGCCTTAACGACAAAGGAAGAGAATTCCAAAGACGAATGGCGGTCATAGTAAAGGAGTTATGACAGAATTTGGAGGAAGAAGGAGGAACAGTAAGAAGAAAATTTTACCAACCACCACCAAAACCACCTGCTTCTTTCTTCCATAGGTCGACAGAGGTAGACGAGGTCTCCACCCTTTCGTTGCCATTATTCGCGGTATTCAGACAAAGCGTTTTCGTTTTTCCTTTAGCAACCGTACAGCTAACGAGTGGAATTCCCTGCCTACTTCTGTGTTCCCTGAACACTACAATCTGGCCGTTTTCAAGTCTAGGGTGAATGAGCATTTATTAGGCAAGCGAGCACCGTGGTAGACCTCGTCTTTGCTTTCCATCAGGCGTGATTGTGGTCAAACGCAAGGCTATATTGTACATAAAAAATTATATAGGTATTTACTTTAAACAAGAAAAAAGGGCGCTGTCCAAGAACGTTGAAGTACCTCGGCCAGTCTGTCCATTGATGGCGTTGTGCTTTAAATATGTCACCGTAACCTTATCCATGGAACTCTAAAACGGGCGAAGCGGCAGGATACAGCTAGATTCCCATAATATTAAGTTAATCCGAGTTCCAACGTCCAATACAATAACATAAACACAATGAGTGCCGTAGCATTGTATCGGAGCGGGTCGCGCAGCCGAATGCACTCGGCCGGAATGCGATCAACAGTTGCTCGGGCCGGGGCAACTGTTGCCCGGGTTGCCCGGGCCTTGACGGCTCGATATACCGTTACGATGGATACCACACGGACATCTAGGCGGCGGGAGCGTTTAAGCCCTTATGTGGCTGGTATTCCACTGGCCCGCACAAAGCGATTCGCTTCATCTTCCCTAATACGGACTGCTAAGGCATCTGCTCAAACCATCTGTATTTCCAGATGGATACAACCTAGGTCTCTTCAAGAGTATTAAATTAATTGAAGGTAATTGTAGTTACCGAGAAAGGGTCCTGTTAAACCTTTCAACGCTCTGTCAAATACAGCTCTCACTCATACGCCATGACATCGGAATGTCCAACGCGAAGTTGAACCCTGTAGGAATGCATGTAAGTAGATATCGCTCTGCACGCCGTGACTGATATATCCGTTGTTGGCTTAGAACCTGCGGTCCTGATGTGTCGTTGGCGTCGAGAAGATTAAATAATAATAGAAGAGAATTTCAACAAATACGTCCTCAATTCAAAAAAATTCAACCTTTTAAGATCAAGGGTTTGGGCTGGGCGTTGATTGGTCAGTCAGTCAATCAGTAGGGCGTTCTGTTCACAGGTAGATATACGCGTCGTCCAATATCTGACACAACAACATGATTTCAACACTCGTAAAGAGCACAAGCTTTTCGCCTCTAAATTCCGTCTGAGGAAATTAAGCAAATATTTTATGGGAAAATTCGTGTGAAGTTCTACAATAAAGTGCCGTAGACGTATGGAAACTTCCTCACAACTCTTTTAAAATATACATAAAATGCACTCCTGAAGTTGAGGAATATTTAGATATGTTATTGTTATTATACGACTTGACCGATAATGCAGACAGATAATTAAGACAATTTGGTTGTTGAGAACCCGTCGTCTGCTTTCCATCTATGTTGCGGTTGTCCACTGCTCACTCAACTAATATGTATCTAGGCGAGTTTCGCTCTGGCTAAAATTAACTCATGCGTTTTTCCAGAAACAAGATCAAACTACATAGATCCATTTTACGCCCCCAAAAACCTCCACAAAGCATTTCATTGAAAAAATGAGAGCGGTTTCCGAAATCACCAAAATAAATAAATACTTATACAAGAATTACTCGAACTGAACAAAAGTTTGTTTGTTCATTAATATGGACCTCCGCAAAGTAACGCCTGATTCAATCAATTATTTAAGAATTGCTCGTTTAAAAGATTAAGTTTTTTTTTTTAAATCGTCGTTGAATATAAATTCGCATCGAGAGACCCGACATCCGGCGGGCCCTGACTCGAGTCCCTGGGAGTGCATTTAACAAATTAGACATATATAAATAAATTAGCTGCTGCCCTCGACTCCGTCTGCGAAGGATTTGTTTATGCTATTTCCGAGATAAAAACTATCCTATGTCCTTTCCCGGGAATTAAACTATCTCTAATTATAAATAAATAAATATAAATATTATAAATATTATTACGGGACAATCTTACACAAATCAACCTAGTCCCAAACTAAGCAAAGCTTGTACTATGGGTACTAGACGACGATAAACATACTTATATAGATAAATAAATACTTAAATACATAGAAAACATCCATAACTCAGGAACAAATATTCGTGCTCATCACACAAATAAATGCCCTTACCGGGATTTGAACCCAGGACCTCTTGCTTCGTAGGCAGGGTCACTACCAACCAGGCTAAAGTGGTCGTTAAATTATACCAAATTTAATTTAAATCGGTTCAAAGGTTTAAGCGTGAAGAGGTAACATACAGACACTTTTGCATTTATAATATTAGTATTGATTTCGAGTGACATGTTACAATAATTAATTAAAAAGAAAAACAATTCAAGTTAGTTTTAAACATGCGTGAAAAGTAATCACAAAAAGGCATTAGATTTGCAAATCAAAGATTTGATTTAGATTATTTTGAGCTAAGAGAAGCGGTTATTCGTTAGAGTGAAATGGAAATACGCAGCAGAAACGTGTAGCTGCAGTCTTTAATCGGTAAAAAGATATTAACCAAAGTATAGATCGGGCGTTAGGGGTGGCAGAGATATAACAGTAGCAAACAGAATACGTCATGTATTAATAGTTGAGCAGACAGATACCGGGTTCTCCGTTTCAGCGAACACCTTTTATTAGTTCTGTTCTTGTTTTCTGTCCGCTGAGCTGTGTTTTGATTGCTTTCACCGTGTGCTATGTTTGAAGGGGATTGAACAAAGCTACACATAAACATGCTAGGCCTAGCCGCTATAATCCTACAGGCCCTATAGTATAGCAAAAAATATGTAGGTATAGATTGTTACGCACCCTATCTAATCATGGTATTTGTACCGCAATTCCTTAAATAAATTGACCTTATTTTAAAAAGATTTCAAGCAATTTGGAATTTGAATTTGAATTTGGTGGGTTTATACTTACTTTAAAGGCCGGCAACAGAATGGTGACTCTCTTTGAGTTGTTGATAGTTATGGGCGGTGGTGATCATTAACCATCAGATGACCCGCTGGCTCGTTTGCCTCCCTCTCTTAATAAAAAAAATTGATATTTTTAAGGCGGGCAATATAGTCTTCACTTTCAGACATGTTTGCCCGACCCCAGTATGTTGCTCACTAGTAGTTTACTCAGTATTTGAGTCACTTTTAGATCCCATTAGAACACACCGGCACTTTGAAAAGCTGTGATAGCTAACAGAGTAAAGTTAGAGGAATAAGAAGCAATGTACAGTATTGCCCCTTTCTACAAAAGCATTCAAAACTTACTAAAATGATGTATGTTTTTTTTTTAAATTTTGGTCTGCGTTTATATTTAACTCAATGGGACGATTTTTCGGTCCAAAATATTGTACCCTGTGTATTTGTAAAACCATCTGTAACTCCTCACTACGTGCGAGAAAAGGATCGTGAACCTCTGACATCTCACGCCCGTAAAGGCCAGCAATAGAACGACCGCAAACGAACGTGACCGAAAACAAAACAGCAAACAACTCTAAAACAAACAACTGGGTATTAAAATTCATAACGTACGAATAATAACGAAAATGCTAATTACAACAGGCGGGGCAATTGGAACTTCTAATTTGGAAGGGTAGCCTAAACAGCGGAGAGAAAACGTGCAGAATAGACCAGTCATATAGAAATACTCCTCTGGCTTCGTTCCCCTGGTGATAGAAGAAGTTAATTCGAAAATGTACAGCCAAGGTCATAAATATGTGTACGTTCCCAAGGCGTCAAAAATATCTATACACCTCAATAAAAAATAAAAAACTTTATTAATATTTAACAGGGGATTTTTGCTAAAATACGTAAGGTGCGTTTTACCTAACTCAGTATGTCATACCAAGGTTGAGACCTCCCATTAAGTCAGTGACCTGTGTTAGAAAACCTCACTCTTCCGAAAACTAAAAATTTAACATTTTTTTCTCAAACATGCTATGAAATATTGACGTTATGTTCCTTATAATACGCCACGAATTGTCACGTTGAAGGTGCGGGCTAGACGAGAGGTCAATAATGGAATTTTATACAACATTGCTGGCCTTGGCCAGCAAAGTGATCGTCTATTGTTTCATACTATGACGTTTATAGGTCTATGGCATCATAGCATTTAGCCATTAAAAAAAAACTATAAGCAATATTTTGCGTTTTGGTTCATTAAGACATTCTGCCACTACGTTTATTTAAGGTAAGGTAAGATGATGATGATGTTGGTGATGATGATGGTGATGTTGATGGTGTCGATGATGGCGGTGATGATGATGGTGATGGTGGTGATGATGGTGATGATGGGTGATGATGGTGATGATGATGGTGATAACGAGAAGATGATGATGGTGATGATGAGATGATGAGATGATGGTGATGATGGGTGATGGTGATGATGATGATGATGATGATGATGATGATGATGATGATGATGATGATGATGATGATGATGGTGATGATGAGATGATGATGTTGATGATGATGATGATGATGATGATGGTGATGATGGGTGATGATGATGATGATGAGATGATGGTGATGATGGGTGATGGTGATGATGATGATGATGGTGATGATGATGATGGTGATGATGATGGTGATGATAAGATGATGATGGTGGTGATGGTGATGGTGATGATGATGGTGACGACGACGACGACGATGACGATGATGATGATGATGATGCATGTTTGAGAAAAACTCTATACAAGCCTTGGCCACGAACAGGGATTGCCGGCCTCGTATCTCTAGATGGCCTCGTTAACACTCGGCCATCTATAACTACTCGGCCGGCAATCCCGTATTTCGCGGCCGCTGCAGTAATGTACTATTTCTTCTTCTTTAATTAGGTAAGTACAATTAAAGTTTATTGTTTGTTATCACTTATCGCTATAGGTAGGAATTACTCTACTCTTAGGAAGCACTACTGTAGTAAAGCCGGGGTCATCATCATTATCTCAGCCTATATACGTCCTACTGCAGGGCACAGGCCTCCTCTCAAAATAAGAGAGCTTGCACCGTAGTTCCTATGCAGGCCCATTGCGGATTGAGAACTTCACACACATCATTGAATTTCCTCGCATGCGTGTGCAGATTTCCTCACAATGTTTTCCCTCACTATTAAGCTCATGGTTCGCACTCAGAACTTTCGCTGCGCTCGTAACCAGTAACACAGAACACGCCATGTGGGTTATTGGCACTGAATGTGGTAAATTCCAAAAAACTCATAAAGTGCGTGCCCGGGTTTGAACCCACGACCCTCTGCTTGAGAGGCCTTAGGTTAAACCACGAGGCTACTACGGCTTTTTCAAAGCAATCTTAGCATTTAGTAATAATAGAATCTTAGCAATTACCATTGATTAGCTCCCGATATCTGCCCGTCATTGTGACGCTAAATGTCTCTGTCTCTGTCTATCTGTCTGTCACTGTTACCTCTTCACGATACGGCCGCTCACCACTGACCCTGAAGTGGAACTTGATACGGATGAGACCCTGGTAAGGACATAGTATAGTTCTTATCCCGAAAAATTGCACAGTTCCCCCGTGTTAGCGATAAACGAATTTTTTTGCAGACGGAGTCGCGGGCAGCAGCTAGATAAGTAAACATGTCTAAAAACCACATTCATTTTGCAATGAATAAATCCAGGTGTCAGTATTACTAAATCCAATTCAACAGGTAAATCTCCCGGCGGCGGGTAAGTTCAGGTTGACGCCGAAAGCCGAAGTCGACGAAGCGCTCGAGCTTGGATTAACTCGAGATCGCTTCCCGACTTATTTTTGACGTGGTTTTACTAAGACGGTTTTATTTTTCGTAACATAATTCAAAAGTCTTAAGCGGCCGAGAGTAGGAAAGTATTAAAATATCAGGGTCTCGGTTCAGCTTACAATTTTGTTGCTGTCGCTTTTGAGACCCTGGGCCTTTGGGGTCCCGACGCACACAACTTGTTTAACGTGGTGTCTTTCCACACCATGCATTGGTAACCTTTGTTTTAACATACACTTGCAAAGCAGTTCGATGATGTGTGTTGAATTATCAATACGCACTGACTTCGCGTGGGAAATACAGCTAAAGCCCTCTCATTCTAAAGTAGGTCTGTTTCCAGCATTGGAATGTGTACAGGGAGAAGAGTCAAATAATATTAATCGGCACTACTTTGAAAACTCGTATCTCACAATCGATAATCTGGCCAAGTGAACTTTACTAAGTATGTATCAAGGTTCAGTTTGGTTTACATATTGATTTGAGATAAGAGCTTTTTCAAAGTAGCGACGTAATATTCTGGTTGATACTTAGCTATGCCACGGCATGCTGAGTTCTTAGATTATTTATACACTAGATTGTGTCAGTAGCAAACACTGCGAAACAAAACGTCCAAAAACCCATTTGACAGCTTCATCTTACGATCGCGTTACGTCAATCAGACTGAAGGGGGCAAATGACATACAAGCCAACTGTTGGCTTATATTTTTCGGGACGTTTTCATGCCGCCTAAGCTCTATCTAGTGTATAAATAATCTAAGGCTGAGTTAATATTATTTCTTAAGTCTGTTAAATACAGAAAATTAACTCTCTCTTTTAATTAAACAAATAGTATACGATTGAGAGTATTAAAGAAACTCGAATTATTTTTTCATGCTTATTAATTTTAGTTTACTTTACAGCTAGAAGTTCTTCGAGTAAGTTCAATTATAAGAACAAGTAAACAAGATAGAGACGTCGACGTGAACACCCAAAGGACTCGTAGAGGGCGCTACGACGAAGCTACGAGTGCTACGAAGCTGAGTAAGCCCTACGACGTAGCAGTGGCTACCAATTTTCTTCAAGCCTTTACCCGCAAATTTGCTCGCGTGAATCATTTATACTTTGTTTTTTTAGCATTAAAAAGAAGGAAAGCGATCTTGGCGTAGTTTTCAAAGTTTACAAAATTCTCTATTCAATTTAGGCGTCAATTGATGCTCCTATGAATGTCGAAGAATCTACCACCGGTTCGGAAAAACTCTGTTGAGAAGAACTTTCTATTGAAAAGCACTTTTGGAAAATAAATCACAGCAAATATGAAACAATTAGCAAGGACATACGATCATTTGCATTAAATAATTTGGGTTCATAAGTAATAGTTACTATTTTTAGCGTTTTTCAATAAAAAGACTTATCTATACTGTTTACCCTATTTCTAGTGCGAAAAAAACGTTGTATAGGTCCGGCAATTAAATTAAAATCCAAGATTGGTTTTTTAGAGTCTTTTTGTATTTTTATTTTTCAACTCCATTTTTTTTTAGTTTCGCTGCAATAAGTAAGCAAGCTGAGATGTGTGATGCAAAGGAAATATTATAGTGTCTACGTCCCGACCAGTTGTGGTGTAGGGCTTTAACACGAAGCACGGAATGCTGAGGACCTGGGTTCGATTCCCAGAGCTGGTCTTTTTTCTGGGTTTTTTATCATCAATATCAATAGTGCTCTTGATTCTAATCTAAGTAAGAAAACCCAAAAATTTCCCCATTTGAAAAAAGGGTGCATTTTTTTTTAAATTCCTGTGTATCAACCTGTACATTGAACACTGTTCTACAATGTCACATCCATCTGAATATTGTCGGTGTCCACGTTCCATTAATATGATTGTAATGTTTGAGCTACAAAGCAGTTTGTGCGCGGGGCGAGAGTATCCGCCTTTGACACTGCCACCAGCGAGGATGCCGCAAAATTACAAACTGAGCCTAAGGGTGCGCTTCCATTGACGCAAACAAGCAAACTCATTTTCGTAATTGAACGAGCGAATGCGAAGCTTTTTCGTTCGGGTGTCCATTCTCTTTATCGTCGATTCAGTTTTTAGAAATCTTTCAAAATCGAAGAGCCATAGGGGTAGAAAACGTATCAAATATCATATATTCCATCTCCATCTTGTTGGAGGCTTACCTACACTGCGTCTTCCGGTCCGCGGACAACACTCGAGAACCTTTCGGCCCCATCAGCCGAAAAGCTAAGTTAGCTTCTAAAAAATTGGGGGTGCTTAATAGAGCGGGACGGTACTTCTCGCCAGCCCATCGCTTACAACTTTATAAGGCGCAGGTTAGGCCGCACATGGAGTACTGCTCTCACCTCTGGGCTGGGGCACCCAAGTACCAAATTCTTCCATTTGACCGCATCCAACGTAGAGCTGCTCGATTTGTCGGTAATCAGGCACTCTCTGGCCTACTCGATCCTTTGGCTTTGCGGAGGGATGTAGCGTCTCTCTGTATATTATACCGTATCTATCATGGGGAGTGTTCTGACGAACTGTTCGAATTGCTGCCTGCGGCTAAATTCCACTGCCGCACTTCGAGGAACCGTTTGTCTTTCCATCCTCACCATCTTGATGATTGGCATTCTAGTACCGTGCGTTTTAAGCGAAACTTCTTTCCTCGCACGATAAAGATCTGGAATCAGCTTTCTGCGGCAGCATTCCCGGAGCGTCACAACTTAGGGATCTTTAAAAAAACGAGCCTACCAATTCCTAAAAGGGTCGGCAACGCACCTGTGATGCCCCCCGTGTTGCGGGTGTCCATGGGCGACGGTGATCGCTTTCCATCAGGTGACCCGTCTGCTCGTTTGCCACCTCTTATATAAAAAAAAAAAAAAATCGGCCGTCAATTCTACGAGCGATGTGGCCTGCCCACTGCCACTTAAGTCTGGCGATTCTTCGAGCTATGTCCATGACTTTAGCTCTTGTGAGGATTTCATCATATCTAATGCTATCCCGCAGATAAACTCCAAGCATAGCCTTCTGAGTGACTTTGGAACTTTCTTACTTACTTCTTCTGTAAGGTCTCAGCCATAAGCACCACGTCGCGTCGTCGGCCAATCGAAGGTTTGTATTCGCCATTTACATCAGAAATCATTACAAGAAGCAAATTCAATTTGTTTGTATCTAATACTAAGTCAGGATAATTATTTTAAACGCATTTCTCCGAATTTTATTTTATGTATTAGAATGAATTAATGACAAACATAAGAATAAAACATTTCATGAGCGAATTCCACGCATGACAAAACGTAAAAGTTTAAAACGCCTTAAGAACCACATCAGCACAAATAAATTACGACTTTATCTCAACGAACCAGAGGTCTACGAGTACAATCGAAAACGTTTAAAAGACAAATTTATACCTACATCACAGCAGAGCGTTTGAGATAGAACTTTATTTCAAAGTTCAAAAGGTTTAAAACGTGAGCCTTGTGTAAAAGGTGCCATTTGCATATTGGCCCTTGTCTCAGTGCCAATGTAAAATTCATTACGCTGTCGAATTTCGGCAAACTTCGGGTTTGTTCGGCGGTTGTCGCGTGTTGTAACACGAATGCAGGTTTTTGTATTCACATATTCATTCCTTCTTCGTCTATAAAATAAGATAGTATTTTCCATCACTATCTTTGAAACGTAATGTTTTGATTCACTTGAAAATGTACTAACTCTGTGACTGCAAACACCGTTTTGGATTAGATTATTTATGCACTAGATAGAGTGTCAGTAGCAAACACTGAGATACAAAACGTCCAAAAACAAATTTGACAGCTTCATCTTAAGATCGCGTTATGTCATTCCGGTTGAAGGGGGCAAATAACATACAAGCCAACTGTTGGCTTATATTTTTCGGGACGTTTTTATGCCGCCGAAGCTCTATCTAGTGTATAAATAATCTAAGCCGGCTGGTAGGTGAATATAACAGCTGTCAAACACGAGTGTCTAATGTGTTACGCAATATCTATAATGTTACCTGTGTTTGCGGTGTGTAAACAGGTAAATTGTCACCTACGGATGTCGGATTATTACCTGTAACAAGAAAAACTATGTTGAGAAACGTATCAACAAACATAATTAAAACACGAATTTAAATTGTATAGGAAACCAATAAAAAAAAAGTTATTTTTACACATCATGTCATACTTCATCCGTGGATTTGTACGCTTGCATTAAAATTAAATATAAAAGTTGACGACACCAAGTGATAAATACTGGTGGCAAATTGGTTGTTCATTGTGACGTCGTTCCGAGGTGGAGATCTTTGTCCAACAGTAGATATCTTCCGGTTGATGATGATAGATAAAAATAAAAAAAATTGGAAGACAGTTGATCAATATCAATCACAATCATATTTGTTCAGTTTCACATAATTTAACAACTAATGTAACGAATCTAACTGGCAATAGAAATATTTTACCGATATAGCGAGATTATCATTTGAAATTGTAGTTGTAGCCCCCGGATTCTTCGAGGTATAAAGCAAACTCAGAACACACTAATCCACCAGCTCCTCGGGCAAGTAATATTCGTATTTCACAAATTACTGGACGAGCGGTAATGAGGATCCTTTGAGTCAAAACGCTACGTGCAATTATGTCCCATACAAATAAAAGCGAGACTCGCTTGTAGACAACTAATGAAGACTCGCTGAAAGCTTCCAGGGTACCACGAAAGCTGAAAGAAAAACAAATGGAAACATTACACGTTTTTTTTGGTAGTCGTGTAAAACCAGACCTCGCTTCTTAGCCAAAGTAAAGGTTAATGCAATAAAAAAAGCTGGCAAATGAAGACTAACGGTAACAACGGAGAAGTTGTAGGTAGTAGTTTTCTAACAATCGATAAGAAAGTTCTAGATGCTTTTGTTAGACTTTTCGCAAGAATCTGTATTTAATTTCTGTAATTTAATATAAACTAGTATACTTTCTGTCAAGTCATTCTATATTATTGTTAACGTGTGCATAAGTATCTAAACTTACAATTTTACAAAATATATTTGGGTTCGTATTAGTGAAATATGGTTCGTCTACTGGATAACAGATGGTGCTAGTTTCACCAGATCTTGTGTATAATTGTCCACTATTTTAACGTAAAATAATGTTTGTTGTGTTATTTAAAATATGCTAAACGTCGTGATATAGTTTAAATAACAATTTATATTCTTTTTCTAAAAATTTAGTAATTTGTAAATTTCCTCATAGATGTCGTTATACCTATGTATAATCTAGCTATCGTTAGTCTGCCTGGATTTCTACAAAGCATACAAATTGTTATTGTTTCGTCGTAGCAAGCAAGTATTGGAATGTACTGCATACGTACTTGAATAAACTACCATTGTGCAACGAGTGGTGCATTTGATTTTTGGGACCCTTCAGTACATGGTCCTTCGAGCCGGATATGGTCTACGTGGGACACGACGGGTCCACGGCCACGCCAACGCAGTGACGGATTGTCACTGAGGGCGTATTATTGCCGAGGACTTCGTGGAGCAGTGTGACGTAAGCTAGTGTTGTGCTACCAATAGTGACGTGGAAAACTGTGAGTACTTTTCAATTCTTATTCAGTGCGATTAAATTAATGGAATTAATTAACGACTTTGAAAAATCTCTAAATTAAATAATTGGACTTAGAAAAATTTGGACTAATTGTAGACTTGTGAAAAATTAAAGTGTTAGCTAGGACTTAGAATAGTTTCTCTAAAAGTGGAGGGACGGGGAACCTATGCCCGATTTTCGACTAAGTCCCAATTTCTCAAACACTTAGAATAATTTGCAACAAATTTGGACTTGTAAAATTCTTTGAACTTTGATCTGTCAGTGTCAGACTTAACAATGGAAACCTTAATAAACGTACAGTATGACTTGTTCGAAACGATAAAGAGAGCTCAAATGAACTGGAAGAAAACTCCTAAAGAACGTTTCTCAGTGGAATACGTAGAAACTAGACAGGAGTCAGTAGATGAGTCATGGGCTCAGTTTCGTTCAACACATACCCAACTTGTACAACAGTCAGATGCGAAATCATTGGCTTCTAGTGCTTATGTTAAGGATAACATCTATGATGAAACGGAAGAGTTGTACATTGTTTACAAGACTGATTTGAAGAAGATGTTGGGCAGATTAAAGGCAATAAGTTCCTGCGGTCAGAAAGTTCCTGTAGAGATGAAGAGTAGTGAACAAATCAGATTACCGAAGATATCTATACCACCATTTTCTGGTACTTACACACAGTGGATCAGCTTCCGAGATTTGTTTACATCCCTCGTTCACAACAACAGTTCGTTGGATAATGTCCAGAAGCTACACTATTTAAAGGGGCATCTTACTGGAGAGGCAGAACAGCTTCTGCGAAACATTCCCATTACTGCAGACAATTACATGATGTGTTGGGAATTGCTAACGAAGAGGTTTAACAACAAGAAATATTTGTCGAGCTGCATTTTGAAGAGATTTTTGAGTCAACGGAATATTAATGTCGAGTCAGCAAGCGCACTGAAGGAATTGTTGGATACAACGAATGATTGTTTGTATTCTTTAAGGAACATAGGAGTTGACATTAAGAGCTGGGACATATTGGTGATACACATTCTGTGTCTTAAGTTGGACAGTGAAACTCGTAAACAGTGGGAATTCAAAGTGAGTGAGACGTCTGGTGATTTCTCTACTTACAAACAATTTCAAGAGTTTCTAGAAACCAGGTGTAGGGCGTTGGAAAATATAGAGCCTAAATTCTTAAGGCCCAGCACTGTTCACAAAAGTACTCACCAGAATATCTCACACACTCCGAAAGTTTACCATGTCACTGCGCCTTCCGCGCCATTATGTTCTTATTGTTCTGAAGAACATAAAATAATATTTTGTAAAGCTTTTTCAAAAATAGACATAGATTCTCGTCGTAGCTTCGTCCAAACAAACAATCTATGTTTTAATTGTTTGAATCCAGGTCACGCTGTCTTCACTTGCCGTCAAACCACGAGGTGCCGTATATGTAACAAAAAGCATCACTCTTTACTACACCCCAAAAATCAAACTGGTTCAACTGATTCTAATGTCGGGCGTAATCACTCAGTTGAATCTAAGGTCGTTGCACATGCTACCACAAATACTCAAACCATAGCGGATGAGACCACTAACCTCACAACCTGCTTTTCGACAAGTCATAGTCAAGTTCTGCTGGCTACGGCTTTAGTTAAGGCTCAGTCGAAAGCAGGCTCGGGTGTAACAATTAGGTGTTTACTCGACCAAGGGTCTCAAGCTTCGTTCATCACGGAGTCTGCCGTTCAACTACTTGGGTTGAAGAAAATACCACACAAAAGCGCTATATCGGTTCTAGGAAGTGACCAGAACGCTAGTTTAGCTTCTAAGTCAATAGTTAAGGTCAAAATTCAATCACTTCCTGATCCAAACTTTGTTGTAGACGTAAACGCTTTTGTCCTCAGCAAACTCACATCAATTCTCCCTGACAAGAGAGTTGTAGTCGAGGTTCCTTCAGAGTTTGCAAACATAAACTTAGCTGATCCGAACTTTGACATCCCAAATAAAATTGATATGCTCCTGGGAGCAGATATCTATGGTCAAGTCTTGTTGGATGGGATGATCAAAGGTCCTATAGGAACACCGACGGCACAGAAAACTGCTTTTGGTTGGATTCTATTTGGCCCCATCAACGTTAACCGATCTAAGTCTGAGAGCATCAGTGTCAATCATATTGTACATATTAACGAAAATGACAAGCTCAAACGATTTTGGGAATTTAAAAACGCGATTCCTGTCACAGATCCCAGAAGAAAAATATGCGGCCACAACAACTACAGATAGCTCTGGTCGGTATATAGTTAAGCTTCCTTTCAGAGAACCAAAGACGGAATGTTCTAATGGAAATCTCGCAGCCTTAGCTGCTAGACGTTTTTCATATCGGAAACGAAAGCTGAAAAAGAAATAAAATATATAATTTACACAAAATTAGTAGCAAAAGATACACAATAAGAAGAGAAGTCAAGCATTGTTTGTTTAATAAACTATAAATATTTTAAAGAAGAACTAAATAACCTGAAAGACAATAAATTAGTAAATAAATAAAAAGTAATCTTACCTCATTAAATCCTGATGTAGACGATTTCGGAATCCTGAAAACTTGGTTATTGAATACTGATTTTAATTCCAGATAGTAATTAGTTATCTTGTAGCTTAAGTAGTTGGAGCGAAGACAACTTACCCAAAGGATGGTACAAGACTTCTGGCGCCGGTGGTCGAGTAAATACCTACCTAACTTAATTTTACCATCATTACTAGTGGTCTCGTCAAATCGTTGAACCTACAGTTGGTAGTGTGGTGTTAGTAAAAAGGAATGACTTAAACCGTTCTAAGTGGTTGTATAGTCTTATTGTTCAGAAAATTGTTCATTTGGACGGAGTTACACGTGTTGAAGTTTAGAATGCAAAGTATACTGCTTAACTATTGAATGATATTGTGTTTTTGTTCATACTTGTTTTTATATGTTGATTGTTATGTCGTGTATATGTTGTGTTCTAGTTATTGTTATGTTTCAGTATTAAAATGTTGTTGGTATAGCAGTATAGCGAATTAAGGACTGCTTTCCTCATTGCGTCCTTGGCGGGCGGTATGTTAACGTGTGCATAAGTATCTAAACTTACAATTTTACAAAATATATTTGGGTTCGTATTAGTGAAATATGGTTCGTCTACTGGATAACAGATGGTGCTAGTTTCACCAGATCTTGTGTATAATTGTCCACTATTTTAACGTAAAATAATGTTTGTTGTGTTATTTAAAATATGCTAAACGTCGTGATATAGTTTAAATAACAATTTATATTATTTTTCTAAAAATTTAGTAATTTGTAAATTTCCTCATAGATGTCGTTATACCTATGTATAATCTAGCTATCGTTAGTCTGCCTGGATTTCTACAAAGCATACAAATTGTTATTGTTTCGTCGTAGCAAGCAAGTATTGGAATGTACTGCATACGTACTTGAATAAACTACCATTGTGCAACGAGTGGTGCATTTGATTTTTGGGACCCTTCAGTACAATTATTTAAAACATAAAATATTTTTAATATTGATATGGTCACTATAAGATGTTGTTAGGTTAGCTAGGTACGTAAGACAGAAGGTCCCTTAAATAGGGACTTAATAAAGTAACCGACTTGGTATTACATGGATCTCATATCACAACTTTTTACGGTAGAAGAACTAAGTTGCGAGACTTGTTTTTTACAAATGTTGTTTTTGATGGCATCTATTATTATTTGGAATAACCGAGAAAAATCTAGTAGAGACTTCCTAAAAGCACAACGAGAGACCAACAACTCGTAATCGGAATCACAAATAAATTAGAATCCCCTTCTAGCTAAGTTGAAAAAAGCAAAATGGTGCTTCGTCTTATTACGGGTTCTCATAAACCATACGAAAATAAAATGTCATCGGTGCTATCCTAATCTTGTAAGGCATGTAGACACGGTCAGGGGACAGAGACATATTATGGAGCAAGCAGGTGAGGCCGGTAGCAATTTGTCGCCACCGATAAAGACCTGTCACGATGATTGGCTGAAAGGGGCAGGAATTCCAATTGTCTTCTGCGCTACCAGTCGTTTGTGACGCATGACCGGACAGCGTGTTACGTTTTGTGAAGGTTTTAACATTTATTACATTTTAATATTCAGTTCATTCTGAACATTTTTGTACATGATCTAATCATCTATAGAGTACTCTTAAGAGGGTACGATGCGCACCATTTCTCCATACAAACGTAATCCCCTGTTTCCTCTCTGGATAATGGCTTTAGAGCCAATTTTTTTTTACTGTCTAATCCAGCGGTTCCCGAAAGGTGGTCCGCGGAACCCTGGGGTTCCGTGGAAGGGCAATAAGGGTTCCGTAAAAAATATTTTCATGTGCGGTGAGAAATTTAATTGTTTTTCATTTATACCTATTTTAAGGTGTTATCAAAGAAGGGTTCCGCTAGGAAAAATGTAATCAATTAGGGTTCCTTGACACAAAAAAATTGGGAACCCCTGGTCTAATCTGTATCTACCACAGCTATGCCCCTGGGCCATTCTACTTTTCGTTGACCAGTCATTTTTTGTACTGTGCTCTTCAAATATTTTTTTTACAAAAACGGTAAAGTCCTCGGTTTAAATCATTAAAGATTTAAATAGGCACATAATTAAGCTTACATTTAAAATTATCACTACCTATAAAAAGTAATCATTATTATCTATAAAGTAGGTAACGCAGTGGACATGCATGTCCTCGCCATTTGTATGGAAATTGATGTATTTTCCGCTGAGTTACCAATTTTTTCCACAAAATTTCTTTGAATTTAAAGTTTTATTGCTTTAAAACATTAAATTTAGGTGTTTCAGTTTGTATATAAGTTATTTACACTTGAAAAAAATCACCAGGTATGCCTTATATTTCACAAAAGATAAATGGTTACTTAAAAGTAGAATGGCCCCCCTATGTTTCGTTTTTTTCCATATTTCAATTAACATAAGAAATATGAGCTTTCAAAAACTGAAAAAAATGCCCAATTTCAACGTCATTTTCAGACACTCATCAGAAAAGAATCCCTGATATAAACAAAAAAAGGAAAACATAGGGGCATAGCTAAATCTGTCCTCTAATTATTTTTGAAAAAAATAATTTTATTGGTCCAGTTTTCGAGAAGAAAACAGGGGATTACGAAATGCTGTTTTGATCAATTTTACGCGCCTAATAACGGTCTGAGCTGCAGTTGTCCCGCTCTCGCTGTACTGACACGGAGGGTTTCGGGCGAGACAGCGACATTTCATTAAAATACCTATTTCTCAAAAGTCTCTCAGCCATCGTACCCTCTTAAAAAGGTAGAAAAAATTTTTTTTTTTTTTTTTTTTTTATGTTAGAGGCCAGACAAACGAACTAGTGGGTCACCTGATGTTAAATGATCACCACTGTCCATAGACACCCGCAACGCTTTACGCGATGCCAGTGCGTTGTCGGCCTTCAAAGGGAGAGGAAAAAGGAAAGGGAATAGAGGAGGGGGAGAGGTATTGGGCCCCCGGCGCTCTCACAGACCGTACGAAACGCAGCAGGAGTACTGCTGCTTCACGCCGGTGTTCTGTGAGAGGGTGGGACTGCCCCGGACGAGCCGGCCCATTCGTGATGCAGCGGCTAGCTACAACATGGCTCTACCACTTCTACTTTGTATTCGAAATTAATGCAAGAACACCGGCGTGAAGCAGCAGTACTCCTGCTGCGTTTCGTACGGTCAGTGAGAGCGCCTGGGGGCCCAATACCTCTCCCCCTCCCCTATTCCCTCTCCTTTTCCCAGGGCCGACAACGCACTGGCATCGTGTAAAGCGCTGCGGGTGTCTATGGACAGTGGTGATCATTTAACATCAGGTGACCCACTAGTTCGTTTGTTTGGCCTCTTTAGCATAAAAAAAAAAAGTTCAGGCATTACAGATAAAGCTTGTTCGTATTTTTTAGCCGTGTAATGAAAAATCGTGTTTAGCCGTTTATATGAAATAAAAATAAATAAATGTCACGGAACAATTCACACCAGTTGACCTAGTCCCAAAGTAAGCTAGGCAAAGCTTGTGTTATGGGTACTAGGTAACGGATAAACATACATACAAATAGATAAATACATACTTAATACATATTAAACACCCAAGACCCGAGAACAGACATTCGTAGTTTTCATACAAATATCTGCCCCGACACGGGAATCGAACTCGGGACCTCAAGCTTCATAGTCAGGTTCTCTAACAACTAGGCCATCTGGTCGTCTAAACGTCGTTTATATTAGTACATATACTCGTATATCCTGGTTTGCATTATACGGCTAAAATGCGAAGAGTTGCAAGTTGCTCAACAACCCAAAGAAGCCAAAGGGCGTTGGGGCTCACTGGTTCAGTAACAGACTATTCACTCTAGTCTTAAGAGTCCTAAATTGGATCTGTAATACAGACGGTGGGAGCGATTTCAATTAAATAAATAAATAAATAAATATATAGGGACAATCTTACACAAATCGACCTAGTCCCAAACTAAGCAAAGCTTGTACTATGGGTACTAGACGACGATAAACATACTTATATAGATAAATAAATACTTAAATACATAGAAAACATCCATAACTCAGGAACAAATATTCGTGCTCATCACACAAATCAATGCCCTTACCGGGATTCGAACCCAGGACCTCTTGCTTCGTAGGCAGGGTCACTACCAACTAGGCTAAAGCGGTCGCTAATTCGTCGTTAATTCCTAAGCAGTTCACATTAAAAAAGATGAAGCGAATTCGTACGGGCCAATGGAATACTAACGTACTCGTATAGGAGAAGACGCCCATCCTCCACCAAACAGAAGCCATTTCAAATAATATAAATAAGACGGTAAATTTCTTTGGTGCTTGATAAACACTATCACAAAAGAAATATCCCAATAAATGTCTACTAGCGGCCCGGCCATAAATTAGTCGTGTAGCGGGCTACCTGCGTCAGCGACCCTCGTCCCTGGCCGGCTCACGGCCGCCGGTTCCGGCACACTGCCGGACACGTCAGGGTCTTCAGATTGTGCCTCGTCATTGTCTTATAAAAGATATTACGGAAAATGGTGATTTTAACGTAATTTTGACTACAAAGTCTTTTAAAAAGTAATCGGATAAAACTAATAAATGGGTCATACAATTTTTTTTTCGCGTATCTCCTGTGTAGGACGCCTGGCCAACTTTCAGCCCATTTATATAAAATGTATGATGTATACACGGGTCGTATTTATGCAGCTGAGTTGAGAAACTTCGATTGCGATGTAAATTGAAGCGGTTTGTCTAATTGATGACGATATCACTGGTTCAGTAATAGCCTATTCACTCTAGCCTTGTAAAACCCTAAGTTGAGAGAATTAAATTACTTAGCAGTTCGTACCGTCAAGAGCAAGCTGTAAAATCACTTGCACGCTCAAAGCAATGGTTTTCAGTGGTAAAATAAAATGTATTTGAATAGAGTTACATCTTAGATTATTGTTGAATGATGTCAAGCTTAGCGTGTCAGTTATTTCGGCAGCAGCAGTGTAATTCAACAGGAACAGAAATACAACACACAACTTTTCAATTGATTCGTTTCCTGAAACAATTCAATTCGTCCGCAGTTTTATCGGCGCTGTGAAACGCTAAACAAAACGCATAAAACTCTGAATAGGGCCATAAAAAGGCAACTTTTACATATGGAAATGACGAACTGCTGGTAATATTATGGCAAAAATACCGTAATGGCTTTGAAAGTTTTCAATTAATTTTGGCGCTTGATATAGTCGTAGTCAAGCGCGTGACGAGGCCGCAGTGTAAGCTTCAGTAGATCCAAATCGCAATTTATTCGCAAGTTACACGTTCGCTATTTAACATTGATAGTTTTCCTTTAATAACTTCGGTTTTATGTATTTTTCTGTCCTGATTTTTTAAACATTTTGAACTTTCTCATTTAGATAGGGTAACTTTCTCAAAGATTTAAAGACATCAAAAACTAATTTTACTTCGAAGTCAATGTGACGTGACACTCAGCCTTATTATTTTTTCTGATGCAGAAGCTGTCATAAAAAAGAGTAAAGCCCTTTGTCGACTACACGAACAACGGTAAAGAAACCAATGGCTCAAACACCGCGACTCGATAATAATCAGGCGTAAAAAGCATTCCGGCGGCGCCCGGGGGAAATCACGGCGCTATCACCGGTACGGCAAGACGGATCGGATTGCTCTACATTAACCATGTGGCGAGGTGCTGAGGAGTGATTATATTGAGGGTTTGGCGTGCCGGAAAACCAAGTGTTTTATCGAGGAAATGCTTAGCAGGTTAGTTTTAGAATCACACGTTTTTCGAAGTACGGTTTTAGCTTGCATTCATACAATCACGCCTCCTTCCTAGCAAAGGGGTAGGCAGAGACTATTCGTTTCCATTTTTGCTATGATCCTGACACAAATTTTTCGCTCTCATAACACTCATTAGTCTTTTCATACATGCTCGCCGGTTTCGGGTAGGTACTCTTTACTGGTACGTTTTTATATGTACTTTGAGTAAATTAAAAAAATAAATAAAAAAAACAGTTTATTAAAAGAAAACCTTACACATACCTTACCTTAAACCTTATACATAGTACACTGATTATCCAGTGGCCCCACAGTAGGCTATGCCTGTCACGTGGTGGCGTGGTGGTGGCGCGGTGGTAATGAGGGTTTTTTGACAGGTGGAATATCGCTAGATGGCGTTAGTATTGTAAGGTCTATTTGACGTTACACCCATACAACAAATGTCAAAGTTGTCAAACGGACCTGACGATACTAGCGCCAAATAGCCTCTCATAGAAAACCCTCATTGGACGCGAATTGAGAGTAGAGAGATACGTTACTATAATTGTCATGTTAGATATCTCATCAATAGCCCATACCGGGTTTTCTTTAAGGCTACCACGATTATTATGTAATACTGGTACGCGGTATTAAAGTAAATATTTAACTTAACGAAGAAAAAACAACTTTGGTTACTCAATAATACACAATCAAATCTGGCTCGCAGCGAACTATTTGTTTTCGATGAATACCATTGGCTGTTATGGACGCAAGATCGTTGCTGATTGGACATTACGCGCGGCTGGCCCGTGTCGACCAATCCGCAGCGCGTAATCCGTTATGTAATAATAACCGTTATTGGACGCAGCGGGAGCTTAACTTACGGACCGGAAACATGTGAATCAGAACGTGAATAAAACAGTCACGTGCAAAAACAATTTTTTATTTTGACTTTTCAAATAATACATATTTTGTACTAGCTTTTGCCCTATCTTGGGAAAAAAAATCAGCCTATCTTGACCTACTAAGCCAAAGTACTAAATTTAGTACATAGGTACCTACGTAAAAGCAAATTAAATGTTAACTTTTCTGGATTGACAATAAGTTTCAAATTATACTTAGTAGTATTATGACGTGGGGTTTAGAAGGTTAATCAAGCATACTGTAGCTTTACATTAGCAAAGATCTTTTTAAATCACTTGAATAAGTCTAGGGATTATCTCATACATACAAATTAACTAACACTTAACTCTTTACTATTGTTTACTGCAAAGATTACTTAAATCTTACTTTAAGTCAGCGTAAGTATGTTTAGATAGATAGATAACAAGAGAAACAGATGGACGAAGGCGAATTTATCCTTTAAAGGGATCTCTTCCAGTTAATCTTTAAAGCTAGTCGAATACTCAGTCTAAGCGATTGACAGTAGCACATCAGAAACAGTAGACGCAATGAAGTAAAGAGAACCGACATCTAAAATTATCCCCAACAAAAAGTGCACTTAAAATACACATACATAATAAGTAAGTATTATTCAGTTTAATCGAAAATCAATCTGTATCTTCAGCCGTGCATTTTCATTAAACAAAAAGTGACGTTTTCATAAAATACTGCAAATCGAAAAGCAAAATTCGTCGCATACACCCAAACTGTTTTCCTAGCTCAGCATATAAAGCATAATTAACGTATTAATTGGCTACAAATCACAGGGTGATGTTTTCCGCTCGGCCGCGTTAATGCAATTGCACCGATGCACCTGCACAATGCCCCGGTGATGACGTCACGGCAGATGTTGACAATGAGTGGAGTTGACGTGATGGTAATGATATTCAGATTTTGAATTATTCAATTTATGTGTAAAATAAATAATATCAATTATCTTTATTTTAGAACTGAAATACCATGTTTAGTTAGTTTGAGAACTTAAATCTATGATAGTTAATTTAACTGAAAATGCTAATACTGTTTTAAACTTTCGTGATTTTCAATCGTAACTATGACACTAACTTACTTACTTATCACGCAAACAATATTTACCTCGGCGTTTCAGCCACATTGCATTGCTGTGGTCACGAGTTGCTGAAGTGTAGAGTCCCACGTTCGTTTAACCGCGCGAGTCCTTTGAACTACCTGCACTTGATTTCGATTAGAAACAGCACCCGTATCTCGAACTACCCGCACTTGATCGATATTTTTTATCGACACCCCATCACACCGGCTCACAATACTAACAACGTCCGACGGCCTGTCCGAATATTCATGCCGATGCCGACATTCATTAATTACAGGATTCCATGAAGACGAAAGCTTATATCCATCATCCTGGTTGAAATTTCTGTGCTTTTTAATTTTAACCGTTTCACGCACCATTCCAGAATAGAAATAGCGTTCGTTCTGTGGAGAGAATTTTGAAATTGTGAAACTCCATCCAGTGGTAAGGTCCAGACTTCAATAAACTAATCGATCTTAACTCATTGACATAGAGTCGAAATTTGACAAACGTTTTCATTCGGCGACTGTACTATGATTTTAATCTAATTTAATTTCGATTTGAAATGTTGGTGAACTCCCACCATAAATTTCTATAAATGGTCGCTAACATTAAAATCTGTGAAAAAAACAATCGCATAAAAAGTCGTAATCGTATACATCATTTGAACAAATAAAATTTATTTCATATTTAACATCTATATATATAAAAGAAGAAACTGACTGACTGACTGACTGACATATCAACGCACAGCCCAAACCACTGGGCCTAGAGATTCCAAATTTGGCACGTAGGTTCCTTATAAGGTCTAGGGGTGCACTAAGAAAGGATTTTTCAAAATTCACTCTCAAAGGGGGTGAAACGGGGGTCCAAAGTTTGTATGGGGAAACAAGATTAGTTCGACTATTTTATTCGAAACTTCACAGAAGTACTCCTAATGATAAATGAGTAAACACGTGTTTCAGGTTTTTTGAGAATTCAACCCCTAAAAGGGGGGAAAGGGGTAACAAAGTCTGAAAATCAACATGGGTGTTGTTTCTATGGTTTATCGGGTCGCTGGTTATGAAAACAACAACGGTTTTAAAATCCGACGTGGCAGACGTAAAATACCATCTCCCTGGATGGGGTGCGATGGGGTTGAAACGTCTAAATAAACTAAATGACTGTTGATATATCAACGCACAGCCCAAACCACTGGACCTAGAGACTAGAAATTTTGCACAAAGATACCTTATACAATGTAGGCATCCATTAAGGAAGGATTTTTGGGAATTCCCACGGGAACGGGAAAAAACGGGATTTATATATTCGATTCCGAGTGACCCTATCTCAGTAACTGTAATAACTAGACTCTTTAAATTTGATACACAAGTAGGTATTACATTAGTTAAAACATTAATTTCAGGATTTTTCACAAATCCCACGGGATAAGGAAAAAACGGGATTTATATATTCAGTTCAACGGGATCCTATGAACTATAATTACTAGACTCTTCAAATTTGGCATAGAAGTAGGTAATTATAATAGTATAAAACAGTTTTAAGGATTTTTGGAAATTCCCACGGGATAAGGAAAAAACGGGATTTTTCGTTTTACAGGTCGTAGAAAGCTGAAATTCGGCATGTAGGTTGCTTGAGGAGTGTAGAGCTGGATTGAGAGAGGACTTTCCAAAATTCCCAAGGGAACGGGAAAAAACAGGATTTTTCGTTTTACGGGTCGTAGAAAGCTGAAATTCGGCATGTAGGTTGCTTGGGGAGTGTAGAGGAGCATTGAGAGAGGACTTTCCCATATTCCCACGGGAACGGGAAAAACGGGATTTTTCGTTTTGCTGGTCATAGAAAGCTGAAATTCGGCATGTAGGTTGCTTGGAGAGTGTAGAGGAGCATTGAGAGAGGACTTTTCCAAATTCCCACGGGAACGGGAAAAAACGGGATTTTTCGTTTTACTGGTCGTAGAAAGCTGAAATTCGGCATGTAGGTTGTTTGGGGAGTGTAGAGGAGCATTGAGAGAGGACTTTTCCAAATTCCCACGGGAACGGGAAAAAACGGGATTTTTCGTTTTACTGGTCGTAGAAAGCTGAAATTCGGCATGTAGGTTATTTGGGGAGTGTAGAGGAGAATTGAGAGAGGACTTTCCAAAATTCCCACGGGAACGGGAAAAACGGGATTTTTCGTTTTACTGGTCATAGAAAGCTGAAATTTGGCAAGTGGGTTCCTTGGGGAGTGTAGGGGAGGGAAGCATTAAGAAAACATTTCCCGAAATTCTTACGGGAACGGGAAAAAACGGGATTTTGCGTTTTACTGGTTGTAGAAAGCTAAAATTTCAAAATTCATAAGTTTATACTGTACCTAAGTAGGCCGCAAAGGGCTCTTTAACCGACTTCTAAAAAAGGAGGAGGTTATGCATTCCACTTTTCTTTTTTTTTTATGTAATAATGTTTTGTAGTCAATTGTGGACCTGCTTGCTTGTTTGCCTGTATGCTTGCTTGCTTGATATCTTGGTTCTTTGTAATACTCATGGTACACGCGAGCGAAGCCGCGGGCAAAAGCTAGTTATTATATAAAAACACAAATATATTCAAATCACTTCCACACACTATATGGTCCACGTGATCCCAACTGGTAATGACGCATCTCTCCCCTCTGCAAATGTTGGCCCGATGCCGCAAATGTTGGCCGAGCGTGACGCCGGCGCTTGAGCCGGGATGCTCAGGCGTGGGATGATTGTCATGTAAGCTCGGGATATTGGCAGATATTGACTTAACCTTACGTGTACGTCAAAGGATTACGATCGATCTAGGAAATTATATTAGAGCTACACTAGATAGGTATAGTTACAAAATCCAATAATAATATTACTAGTTTCAGCCTTAGTAAAACTTGTCAAGAGTTTTCCATCGTGTTATCACTTAAACTTAGACACTTGTTAAACGTATGCTCAACACAAAATAGTATTATTCTTCTAAACGAAAATGAAAAGAAAATACCAGGTTATTATTGATGACATTTTTATTTTTTTTATGCCAGGAAAAAGACAAAGGCTTAAAACCATGCAACCAAAGTCTTCATTATATTTTTCTAGGTTCATATTATTAAAAACATCGTCTTTTAAATTCTCTAAATACCCACCTCCATTATTCTTAACAGCAAGCTGCAAAAATGACTGGCTTAAAAATTAAAAAAGTGACTTCCTTATTATTTTTTCCGAGTTTTCCGAGTGCCCTTTGTCTCGTAAAGGCGTGGCCACACTCGCAGCGTTCACGCGACAGCGGCGACGCTAATTGGCATCAGTGGCCGTTGTCCTCTTGATTTAAATTTCATGTCACGTGTTGTCAGATTTATGTAAAGTTTTTTTGTAAGCTATTTATTCAGATTATAAAAGTATCTTAATGTTTAAATGCTGGAGCGATTTTATTACTTTTACGAAATAGATTGCAAGATAGATTTTTAAACGTTTAATAATGCTGCTCTTCAACTAAGATGTGAGAGGATCGCATAAAACTTTTACGCATATTCATTGTTTGGCATAATATTCATCATTTCGCATAACTCTATTTTCTCAGAAACCGTTTATTATTCAGACTTGTTATAAAATAAACCTAACCTAACCTATCGAGTCCTACAGGATAACCATTTCAAAATTCCTGAATAATGAATGGTTTCTGAGAAAATAGAGTTATTAATTATACCAAACGATCAATATGCGTAAAAATTTTATGCGATTGAAGGGGATCCGGTGCGGTGGCGGTGACAGTTGTAATATTCTAATTTGTATGAACGGTTGTGCAGTACCGTACCACGAACTCGTTCATACAAGTTAGAATATTACAACCGTCACCGCCACCGCACAGCTTTCTGTGCGTTGTGCGTTGCTTTAGCGATGCGATGACGCTTTGAAGAATTATTGTTAAAAATCATAATTAAACAGCAAATACAGCTAATTCAGAGTGCTTCAGAGACGTCGTAACTTGTCTCGAAGTAAAAACGCATTAAAAATGAAATGGCCAATCAGAATTTTATGACCGCTAAGGTTGTAAAGGCCTGGCTATCGTAAAGTGAGTTCTCGAGTCGCTACCGGGACCCAGAGGTGACTATGTACTGCCAGCATCATAAAGATCGGAGCTATCTACATAGGTGGTTAAAAACGTCACCGTCACCACCTCTAAACCTCCACAAAAAATCATGAAAGTTGCATTACATTGCGAGGTCGTAAAGCGAACGAGTTTGCAGTGGTCAATCAAACGCCGCAATGTAATGCAACTTGCACGATTTTCCTTGCAGGTCTAAACTGGGCTTAACTCTCATCACTCTCTATCGTTCTACTACTAGGTATACGTTTCCTACGGGATTTCCTTCTACGTATAATGATCCCTCCTAACTATGACATTAGAGGTCAATGTCTAAAGCACAGCCGCTTGTAATTGGATTCACCATCTTTTTCCGTCACTATCTACTTCTTTCTTCGTATCACCTTTATGCTGATGACCTACAAATCTACTCTCAGATTTTGAAATGGAGCCAACTATTTGGCCTGATTGTTAACCCGACAAAGACCCAGGTCATTGTTATTGGTAGCTCGAAACTTGTCCCAAGAGTCGACTTTGCATCTCTGCCACCGGTGCTTTTCGACGGAGTACTAATACCGTTTGCGCATCAGGTCAAGAGCCTGGGTGTTATTTTAGACCGCACTCTCTCTTGGTCTCCTCATGTGTGCGAGGTGAGCAGGAAGGTGTTTGCTGCGGTGGGATCTGTAAGACGGCTTCAGAATTTCCTACCTTTTGCTACCAAGGTTGCGCTTGCTCAAACTTTGCTGCACCCTATATTCGACTATGCTGACATTTGCTATCCCGATCTCCTAGAAGAGCAGCTTAATAAACTTGAGCGAATTCAAAATCTATGCATTCGGTTTATTTTTGGTCTGTGTAAGTTCGATCATGTCTCTAATTTTCGATCACAGCTCAAGTGGCTCCCAATCCGCCTTCGCCGTAACTCTCACGTTCTCCACCTTCTTTACGGCATTCTCATTAACCCTGCAACTCCTCGCTACCTCAAAGAGCGGTTTAGCTACGTAACTTCTATTCGATGCTCTGAGAACTTTCTCCTTACCGTGCCTCTCTCTAACTCCTAATTCTATGTCTATTCTTATACTGTCCAGGCTATTCGGTTGTGGAATGCCTTGCCGATTGACTTACGACGGGCAAAATCTCTGTCAATCTTTAAATCAATGCTTAAGGTGTACTATCTGTCTTCTTGTAATAATTAGCTTTGTTATAGTTTATTTATTTATATGTGGCTGTTTATCCCAATGCTTATATTTGTTTTAGACGTACTTATTATATGTACGATATATGTATGAGTAGATGTACTATTTTTTGTTGCGTTTTAATTTTCTGATCCACTGTTGATGCACCACCTGCTGTAAACTAGTCCTTCCTTCTTTCTGGTAAAGGGTTGCCTGGAAGAGATCGCTCTTAAGCGATAAGGCCGCCTATTGCTTACCTTGTAACTAACTCTCTGTGTACCTGTTTTCTGTATCGCTTACTATTCCTGGTGTACAATAAAGAGTCATTGTATTGTATTGTATTGTATTGTATCTTATAACGTTTCGCAAAAATACAAAATTAAGGCAGGGCATGATACTTTATAAAACAAATGAAAAAAAAAAGTTAGTAAGTAGGTGTTACCACGGTTGGCTAGAAAAATATAAATTGATAAAAGAGGCGGCGGATAGTTTTGTTTATACTTAATAATAATTGATGTTAAATACCTTATCCTTTTTCGATTTTTACCCGACTGTCGAAGGAAGGTTATGTTTTTGAAAAAAGTTGTACTATTATCAACCGACGAAAACAAAAGGAGGAGGTTCTCAATTCGACGTGTATATATTTTTTTTTTTTATTTATGATCACGCATAACTTTTTACAGAGTAGTCCGATTTTGATGATTCTTTTTTTATTGGAAAGCGTATACCCCGAGGGTGGTCCCATTTAAATTTGGAAACAATATTCCTACCCAAGGGTAGAAAAACAGGGGATGATTGATTGTTCAGTTACTGATTGTACTATATGACCACGCATAACTTATTACAGAGTAGTCGGATTTTGATGATTCTTTTTTTATTGGAAAGCGGATACCCCAAGGGTGGTCCCATTTAAATTTGGAAATAATATTCCTACCCTAAGGGTAGGAAAACAGGGGATGATTGACTAACTTTTTACAGAGTAGTCTGATTTTCATAATTCTTTTTTATTGCATAGATAGGGTATACCTTGAAGTTGGTATTATAAATTTGGAAAAAAAAATACCCTAAGGATGGAAAAAAGTATAAAATAAAAACTTTTTAACAAAAAATTAAACCACCGAAAAAACTGAAAAGCAAAAAACCTTTTTTGTTTGACCTTAATCTAGGTACCAGTTTGAAGTCGGTGCCTCAGCACGAGCCAGGAGGAGTGATAGAAGCCAATCAGGTAGACGATTATAGGTCCACTCCTCCTGGCTAAGTGCTGAGGCACCGACTTCAAACTGGTACCTAGATTAAGGTCAAACAAAAAAGGTATTATTTTTTGCTTTTCAGTTTTTTCGGCGGTTTATGCGTGATCAAACATTTGAAGGGTTTAAGCCGACAGTACAGTTGCTTTAGTTGTTCGTAACATGTTTTCCTAAAATTTTGTTGTCACATACTGAAAAACATGGGTAAATTTTTAATAACATATTCGACGTAAACCAACAACTGAATCCAATGCAACATCAGACACATGCTGTCACATGCACCGACCAGCGTATTTTTGTGACGAATGAAAAGCGGCGGCGAATGAAAACTGTCATTATGTTTACATATTTCATGAGTATAAGTGAAAAACTTGAGTGAATGACCTATATATGTAGTACTAGTGCACGTAATTGATATGGAGCTTCAGTCATTTTCAAATTTGGAACGTCAATTTGTTTATATACGGACACGTTACTACTAGGTACATACATCATGTCATTTACTTAAGTTTTTCACCTATAGTATGTCGATTGAAAATAAAACAATTATAAAAGTTTCACATTTATGCACAGTAAATAAATAAATAAATAAATAAATATCACGGGACAATTCACACCAATTGATCTAGTCCTTAAGTAAGCTAAGCATAGCTTGTGTTATGGGTACAAGGCAACGGATAAACATACTTATATAGATAGATACATACTTAGATACATATTAAACACCCAATACCCGAGAACAAATATTCGTATTACTCATACAAATAACTGCCCCGACGCGGGAATCGAACCCGGGACCTCAAGCTTCGTAGTCAGGTTATCTACGTACTAGGCCATCTGGTCGTCTAAAAGACAGTGGACGTGTATAAATAAAATAATTGGAGATGTCACAAAATAATTCTGAAATATGCATTCCAGGTCAAGTAACCATTTAAATAGCTTTTGGATTGTGAAGGCAAGCTAACGCCTGCCGCCCACAAATTAATCATTAAAAACTAGCAACATAATCCTCTTTCCAATATAAAATCCAGCGGTAGAAGTATAAAACATCAAGCAAACCAAATCAAATCCCTATAACTCTCAACAAACAGTGTATCTAATCGCCTCCGCAAACTTCCGTCAGTCAACATAAATAGACTCATCGGTCGCTCTCAGTCGGCAACAAAGCGTCGACGGCGACACTAATGAGATTTGCTCATTCACTCATTACTGGCCTGCTGCGGCGATGTGCAAGAACTACAGTGAGACTTAAACCCGATTTCAACTCATAATATTAGTAATGACCGCGATAGTCTAAAATATTCTGTTACAGTGAGACTGCTTTCAACTAGCAATGTGCTATGCAAGTAATAGCCCGAGAAAGATACGATTTTTTTGGATATCTTTCTAATATATATTAAAATCTCGTGTCACGGTGTTTGTCATCGAACTTAAAAAGAGGGCCATGGAGAGGGCTATGCTCGGAGTTTGTCGGCGGGATCGCATTAGAAATGATGCAATCCGCGCAAGAACTTAAGTCACAAGGGCTACTTAATACCTCTAATAATACAGCGGGCCATTTTAGAAAATTATCACAATAAACTCCATTATAAAATTTCCAGTACAGCAAATCCATCAGTTGAGGCAGCCCTGGCATCCAGCCATGATTGACGTGACCAACAATTGGATTTGTCACCAAACAAATCCGACAACTGACATTCGCCGTTCGAAACAAAACGCAATCGTCGCGGCACGTCCGCGGATCTGAGGCCCGACCACGAAGTGCATAATTCGAACTTCGTTTCGTGCCGTCCCGCTCACGCTAATATGATTTGACACGAGAGTGAGAGGGATAATGCGATGCGAACTTCGATTTTCGGATTTCGTGGTAGCGCCTCTGTTGACCGGGCCGTCGATCAATCACTAGGGTTGTCAAACTTGTTTAATGTGACGGATTCTGCAGATGTGACCGGAATAAATCAATGCTTCTGTTGAATTGGGTCTGGAATTACAACTCCACGAAATTAAAAAAAACACACAAACATATTTGTATCTAATTGTCTGTATTTGTTTTTATCATTTGTACGTATGCTCAACGAAATATAAGATTTTTTAAAACGAAAATATCCAATCGGAAGCCTGTTGTAAAATAATTCCAATCTCCATTTCCTGGCTATACGCGTCAAGTGTGCTACCAATTACACCACAGGACTAACCCAACCGAAATTTTCGCTACTATTGGCGTAGGCAAGCTATCAATCCCTGCTGACCATTGAATTGCTTGGCATTGTGTATGCAAGTTTTTTTGCGAAGTTTACCTTCACTGTAAAGCATTATAACCCCACCCAAAATTAAGAAAAATAATGTCAAAAGATATAAACGGAAACTATACAATTTTCTGAAGAAAAATTATCCCATGTCTTCCCAGGATGTTAAACTATCTTCACATAAAATTTCATCATGATCGGTTTAGTACTTTAAGCGTGACAGCGTAACAAACTCACATTAGCAATTATAATATCAGCTAGGATGGGTAAAGGGACTAACTTAATACGGTGATCATTCGTTTCTGCGTCGATTTGTTACCCTGACTAATGGTCCCGCGATGACGTCTCGACGCGTCTGATTTATATTATAGCGACGCTGTCAATGCGCACGTTGATTTGTTACCACTAATGTAACAATTAGACCTTTAGATGAGATGGGATTAGGTGAATAAATCGTGGTAGAAGGGAATAAGAAACATATGAGGGATCACATCATTAGACGACTAGTTGGTCTGGCTCGCGCAAAGCCAGCACAAATAAGTCTAATATGCGAAGGCGTAATACTTTTTTCCACCTTGCAACTGCTCGACAACAGGAGTAAGACAGATAAACACTTTCCCGAAACCAAAATGAAAAATAAATATGAATAATCGTGTATGAAATTCAATGAAACGTCGTGAGGGCGCGGCTCGGCAATCTCAGCATTCTCAGCCAAATTAGCAGCGACGCGCACGCCATCTGGTGATTATTGCAGGCAAGTGCCGGCGTGTGCTTTGAATATTATCCGTTAAGAAGTGACAAGATTTTATTTTCAGGTTATTATTATTCGTTAGCGACGGGCCCGAAGCAGAGGCAGGCCAGGATAATTTTGGGATTTGCGAGATAATTTGGATTGCTTTGACTCAATTTAGCAAGATTTTGCAAAGGATAGAGACTGATGGAAAGAAAACGAGAAGGCCTTTGTTTGCCTCATAGCCTAGTAAAAAATATTTGTGTGGTTATTTTCTTTAAGGGCCGGTACAGACAGAAAGCATTTTAACTGCATCCCAGCTGCAAAATGACAGTTCGAGTGCAGTTCAGATGCAGTTGACGTAACTGCATTAAAACTGCAAACCGACTGCGCAGTGGCAATGCAGTTGTAATGCTGTTCTATTGCAGTTTCTATGACTCAGAAAACTGTTCTGAAGCACGAGTACCTACTAAAGTCTGGGCACGGCATAGCATGATTTAGGGGCTGTTTCACCACTTTTCTTAAAGTTCGGATTAGCTTAATCATAACATTATTTGACAGATGGAATTAAAATTTCTGTTTCACCAGTCTCGATTAGCGCTAAGTGACGGACAAACTGTTTCTTAATTTGACCATCAGATCAGGAGGCATTTAGCATTTTTATTTATTTTTTGTGGCCATGGTTGGAGAGCCCTTCAGCCGGTTTCAGAAAAATAAATCAAAGTATTTTTTATTTGTTAAAGAAAGAGGTCATGCTAAATTGCATAAAATAATTTAAATATCAAGATTTGAATAAGAAATGTAGGTACACTTTTAGTATGTAAAAATAAATCCAAAATTTCGTAATATTGTTCAATAACAAACTTTTTTTCAGTGGCTAAATCGTTTGTTCTACCTGAACTTGTATGTCGCCATTAAAAAAAAGTTTATCTGTCAAATGGTTTGGCGCCACTTTTCGATTCGTTTTACGTGATTTTATTTTTCTTTGTTATTGTTAACAAAGTATCGTAAATAAATACCGTTTTTGGATCAATTATAATGTTACATGTTAATTTATGCAAAAAAAAATTGATTTATTCAAAAATTATATAGTTAACCATTTCTTTTGCTTTAATAATGAGTGACTCTTTAAACGAAAGTGTGCGAACAGGATCGCGTGGTCGTGAAATGCGACGTTGCCATTCCGACTTTTTGTTAAACCCACGATTAGTTAAGTGGTACTTAGTTTGCACAGGACCGGAGTGGTGAAACTGAAAAAACACTAGCTGACAGATTTGTCCAGTACTTAGTTTATTCATTGGTTACGTAACCAGCAGTTTGACAATAAGGTGGTGAAACACCCCCTGAGTCTACAAATAATAAAAAAACCAGCTCTTCTTGAAATCATGTATTACATTACCATATAAAACGCAACAAAATAGACAAGTAACTTTCGTAAAACACATGTGAACAATAAAAAGCGTAACAACTAAGTATAACAATGTGCCACAAGGACAAAGTGCGAGTGCTCGAGCGAGACGTACAAAAACGCTCATAAAATACAACAGATGGCGGTTGCTGCGCCATAGAGCGAACTTCAACGAAGCTGGTAGTACTGGGACAGTGAAGCGTGAAACTAAAGAGTCTGTATGCAGCCTTAATAAACGAGACTTAAAAAATAATGGGTGTCCTGATATTATATTCTGGCAGGTTGGGTTAGTTAGTTGAACCTGTAAAGGTTTGGTATCTTATTATCTCGCCTCATTCGTTTTTCGTTTAATTCTTATTTCGTCTCATTCTGTTTTCGTCACTCATTCTTTATTCGTCTTGTTCGTTATCCGTCACTATCTTATTTGGTCCAAATTCTGTAACTTGTCTCTCTCTTAATAAGTCTTATTTGTTTTTCGTCACGGTCTTCCTTGAGCTCATTCGTCGTTCTTCCCTTTCGTTTTTTGTCTCATTTATGTACTTATTTACCAGCACCGAACGTATCGAAATAATTTTGGTTTTGGCGTTTTGGTTTTTGAGACAAAAAACGAAAGGGAAGAACGACGATTGAGTCCAAGGAAGGCCGTGACGAAAAACGAATAAGACGTATTAAGAGATAGACAAGTTGCCGAATTTGACCAAAAAAGATAGTGATAGATAGCGAACAAGACGAATACAGTATGAGACGAAATAAGAATTAAACAAAAAACGAATGAGGCGTGATAATAGGATACCAAAGGTTTTTCATCGGAATTCTTGATTCCTAATGTGGTCTCGGCTTCAAAGCAGTACACTTTTCACATAAATATGATCATTTCCTATCAGACGAACCGTTTGCTCGTTTTCCTCCCTCTCATAATAAAAATAAATAAATCAATGTACGAAAATGTTAACAAGGATTTTGTTTTTGGACAGTGTATCTGTTCTAAACTAGCTGTTGCCAGCTACTCGGTCTGCGTAGAATTTGTTTACCTCTATCCCGCGGAACTATGCAATTTTCCGAGATAAAAATACCCTATATCCTTCCCAGGGACATAAACTAAACTATACATATCTCCGTGCCAAATTTCATTTAAATCGGTTTCGCATGAAGAGGTAACAGACAGATAGATAGATAGATAGATAGACAGGCAAATAGACAGACAGGGTTACTGTCGAATTTTTAACATTAAGTAGCTATTGGAACTCCAAAATTTATCCAAAAACCGATAAAAGTTTTTTATTGACATTGCACATCACTAATGTTAGGTAGCCTAGCCACCAAATTGTCCGCTTGATAACGGAGTATACTAATAAGCAGACAAAGTTCAAAAATTGTTGCCAGTCAGCAAGGTATTACAAAAAAGGTTCTACTTGAAACGTGGAACCCCAAGCCCGGGCAGGTGTTGCCAGTTAGTCTCCGGGAGCGGGTATTGTTTCAAAGTGCATTTAAATCCCCAGGTTATTCTAGGAACAAGGTAGATGGCGATGTTATGGAGCGAGCGGTTTGGCGTAGGGATGGAAACTACAGTATCGCACTCGCGAATATTCGAATATCATATTTTTAAACATGTAAAAAGAGGAAAAGTAAAACAAGTTTCTGTAAAAAAAAGTTTGCTTGAAATTGTGTTTGAGTGCTGACGTTTTTTAGTAAAATCATCATCATGATTTCAGTCGAAAGACGTCCACTGCTGAACATAGCCCCCCCCCCCACAAGGCTTGCCAAACAAATCGCTCCCACGCCATCCGCATCCAACGCGTTCCTGCAAACTTAACCAGGTAGGCAGGTTTGGTATGTCATAAGTGTATAATTGTTATGAAATAAACAGATATAATTTTTTTTTTTAGTTCGTCTCTCCATCTATTTCGAGGCCTATTTTCCGGTCTGAGGATGCCATTCGAGAACCTTTTGGCCCCATCGGCCATCAGTTCTACGAGCTACGTCGTAAAGTGTATAATTTAAATGAAATTGTTTTATTAATTTATTATTATATAACTTGCACACACCTGAGACGACATTCAATTGTATGTGTATTTCCCAATTCCCAATGGGTTCGCGTTAGAACTACGGCGCAATCCCTCTCATTTTGAGAGGAGGCCCTACCCTGCAGTGAGACGTATATAGGTCGGGATGATGATGATGACGTAAATATTATTGCTTTTGAAAATATGCAGAATATTTTCAAGAGTCAGTTCGATGCTCGCTTCAGAACTCTATATTCAAAGTTAGGCACATCACTAGTTAGAGCTTCATTAACATAACAGCGTTAATATTTTCAATGTAAACTGAAATGAATAAGTAGTTTTGTGGCAACTGGCAGCGAAATGGGAACGTTTCAATGTAAAGTTTATACCTATCTAAATAGAATATGATGTTATTATGAATGAGAATGTTCTTGAAGATGTTTGAATATTCGGATGTTTTGGATGTTTCGATGTTGTTCAGTCGATCACGCCATAACCGCTGGACGGATTTGGGTGAAACATGGCGTACCGACAGAAATTTAGATTGAGACATAATAGGATATTTAATATCCCTGTATGCCACTGGGATGAAATTCTAACTTTCTATTTTTTAATTATTATATTTTTTATATTTTATATTTTTATATTTTTTATTATTCCTATTCAATTCCTTCCTAGGCAACTATAGAACCTTGTCGCAACTACTAAGTAGATAATCACAACGGCAGTGCGGGTCAAAGGATTATTAACTTTCCGATTACAACATGCAATAAACGTAAAGAGTTCGTAAATGTTCTCGCTCTATGACATAAGAAGAAAAAGAACTTTTGACAGACGGACAGTGACAATTCAATTCATTATCGTTGACACATGTTCGCAAAGATCGAGATGTCATCATGACATACATCACGCAATAATCACTGTCGTAGAAGATAAACACATGGATTCATTATGACATGGTTCTATACTGGCCTAGGAAAAAAATTGGCTGACTGTACCTCCGCTTTCATTTCAATATGACGGATTAACTTCGTCTACAGCCAATTTAAATTTTCTATAAGGGGTTTTTTTGGTAAAACGAGCATATCCGAGTTTCAGCCTGAGCCAAGTAATCATCGGTCGATTATCGGCCCTGCTACTGTTAGAATATGTACATAAGTTTTTGTTAAAAAATATATTTTTAATACAAGCTTTTTGCTGGCTGCACCCTACTTTTTGCCTCTGGTTACCAAAGTACTCGTCAAGACGAATCAAACGAGCCCAAACTCGATGCGGTCGTGTCGTTTTATTACAGAGTTCTTGTGACCTTCCAGCTCCATCATCAGATCAGCTCCATTTCATAATAAATTGCATACAAATGCAAAATTTCAGCTCAGTCGGACACCGGGAAGTGGGTCAAATTTTACTTGCAAAATTTAACTAGGTAACGCCATCAGAGTTGAGGCCACGCACATAACAACATGTCATGTAAGACAGCGGGATTCTGACATTTATTCGTACCGATAGCAAGTTCTACAGACTCGAGATAGAATTACAAGATTGACTAAAAATTTTTCTTCAACCTATTTCTTTAAGAATAATTTAGGAAAATACATCTAGTTAAAAACAAAACATAAAATAAAATATTTTGATCTATTCTATATAAAAAAAAACCGGCCAAGAGCGTGTCGGACACGCACAAGGTAGGGTTCCGTAGCCATTACAAAAAAATCAAGTAATATTTTTCTAAGGATTTCGTATGGGTACGGAATCATCCAAGTTTAGGTATGTTTTATACCTTAGGCTACTATTTACTTTTAAACTACAAATAATTTCCAAGCAATCTTAGCCGCTATAATTTTCCTAGTAAATTTGATATATTTACTAAATTTTTCCACCTGACAGTTTAGATTTTAGAGGGGGGGGGGACGCTCGATTTTAATGAAAATTTTCACTTTAAAGTTGAATATTTCGCATACAGATCACTGAATAGAAAAATCATGTTAGCAACCCCGCAATGGTTTTAAAATACCTATCCAACGATACCCCACACTATAGGATTAGTCGAGAAAAAAAAATCACCCCCCCTTTACGTCTATGGGAGGTACCCTAAAAAAAAAGATTTTTTTGTTGGCGTGACTGA
This sequence comes from Archips crataeganus, assembly GCA_947859365.1. Lineage (NCBI taxonomy): Eukaryota > Metazoa > Arthropoda > Insecta > Lepidoptera > Tortricidae > Archips > Archips crataeganus. The sequence goes on from OX402056.1 coordinate 502,713, forward strand.
TATGTATATTCATGCCAAATTACAGCTTTCTAGTACTAACGATCTCTGAGCTTAGCCGCGGACAGACAGACGGACAGACATGGCGAAACTATAAGGGTTCCTAGTTGACTACGGAACCCTAAAAATGATTTATAAAATAGTAATATGCATAGTATTGCGTAAGTATTTCATCATAAGATCTTATAACTTACATTTTCATTCACTCAGTCATTTCATTCATTCACTATCTTTTTTGCAATCAGTACTTTATGTAGCTGTGTATGTAATCATTCGCCTCTACTCTGATGGCGTTACCTATACATACATCCAGGATACATTGTACATAAGTTCATAAAAAGGCAGTAAAAATGACGTGAAACAAATTACAGCAGATTCGCTATATTTCTTAAACGCTACAAAATAAATATTATACCTATCCCTTTCCCCCTCCCCTATTCCCTCTCCCTTTTTAAAGCTTTTTTTCAGTGGCTCTCCGTCGTTTCGACTGGTTAGAACCTTTTTTCAGTGGCTCTCCGTCGTTTCGACTGGTTAGATCAACTTCCATTCACCTTTTTTCAGTGGCTCTCCGTCGTTTCGACTGGTTAGATCAACTTCCATTCACCTTTTTTCAGTGGCTCTCCGTCATTTCGACTGGTTAGATCAACTTCCATTCACCTTTTTTCAGTGGCTCTCCGTCGTTTCGACTGGTTAGATCAACTTCCATTCACCTTTTTTCAGTGGCTCTCCGTCGTTTCGACTGGTTAGATCAACTTCCATTCACCTTTTTTCAGTGGCTCTCCGTCGTTTCGACTGGTTAGATCGACTTCCATTCACCTTTTTTCAGTGACTCTCCGTCGTTTCGACTGGTGAGATCAACTTCCATTCACCTTTTTTCAGTGGCTCTCCGTCGTTTCGACTGGTTAGATCAACTTCCATTCACCTTTTTTCCCAAATGCTTGTTTTGCTCACTATGGTTTTTTACTGAAGCTTATTTTCACAATCGCGTGTACTTTAATCGACATAGAAACATAGGTAGGTTTAGGTTATGTTAAATTTGCATCGGCCTGAAGGGCCAAACGCACACAGACCTTTATATTTATTTAGTTTTAGAAACTAAATAGTTTCACTCTAGCCGTGTTCGTTAGACACATGTTCAACACAATCTGCCCGAGTGCTGTGCTGACAAGCGGACATTTCCAGCAACACGGGTAAAACAGCTCGTACGCTAAGTTAGACACTTGTCGGAACTCAGAGCCAGTTCCAGGTATAGTGCACATTCAGGTCACCTGGCGGCCGAAACTAGAACAACTATAAGCACATAGTTAGTCAATCAAGTTAATACTTTATGAGTAGTTTTCAAAAAAATTGGACACAATTAAGGGTTTTAATTTAAACAAAAGTTAATTGATTCCTTTTTGTGACGAAAGTTGTGCATATAGTTTGTATGTCTAACTTTCGTTACACAAAGGACGCGATCATGATTTTCTTGTCATTAAACCCTTAATTACGTACATTTTATTTTAAAATAACAGATTAAAAACAATAAGGCTGATTGTCACATTGCCTTGTAATTGAAAATAGCCTTTTCACCTCAGCACCTCAAACAGGCAGGTTTTGCTACTAAAAAACAGTGAGCAAAATCCGATTTTGCTCACTGCGTGAGACAAAGTAGCTTTTTAATTATTTTTTTTAAATGTCGAGGACAATGATCGGTCTACTCGCTGAATTCGAAAGATTTGAACTTCAGTTTGATCTGTCACTTTTATTTCGACACGAAAAAAGAACGAGAGATAAGATCAAAACGATTCTAAGTTCGATTTCAAATTCTATACCTAGTAGGACTGAAAAATGAACGATTGAACGTTCGGATACTCATAATAAGTACTTAACCTTAAAATTGTACTTCGTCTGTTAAGGTTTTAAATTTAATTATTGTTATTTTTTTAATAATTGGATTTTATTATTATACAATCAAAATAGTAAAAATGTTGTAGAAACAATACAAGCTTTAACATGTATCTATATAATTATTATTAATAATTTTAACAATCTTGAACATCGTGATAAATACAGCGGGTGCAGTATCGGAACGCGTCTTTACCTAAAAAATGGCGGCATTCAAATTTTAATTATTTTCTTCTTCTGTTTCGCTAGCTACAGAGTTCGATATCTATGAATTTGATACACGATCAAAGGCAATTTGGAAATTATAAGAATAAGTAATAAGTAATTACTTAATAAATATTTAAATATGATATGAGTGAGTCCAGTGACGAAGACACAAGTTAAACACCAGACGAATTAGCCATGCTAACTTTTTAAATATGTATTGAAATCTCAAAACCATTTCGAGAAACAAGCTTTCGGTACAGTTTCTGTATATCAGATTTTAAAAAAAGTCTTACATTATTAAGATATTCGTTGAAATGTTTTGACCTTCAAATGCCCTTTCTGTGAGTCATCAAACGAATAATGTATAATGATTCTTTTGCCTTATTTAAAAAAAAATCGACTGCCGTCTGTCTAGTCTATATCAATGTCTATATCAAACATAAACTCAAACTTGACATTGACGTGTCGTTTCGTTTTGTAGTTTGTTTGTTTATTTGTTATTTAAGCACAAAGAGTAAAACCATATACCTAATAAGGTTTAAGCAGCATTTTATTATAAAAGGACGGCTAATAACGAAAAAGCCGATTCTCGCAATTTGCCACAAGTGGACAATGTCATGATACTGGAGTTCATGACGAATTCTAGCAACCACAACATCGCTGAAATAAGAGGAGCTACTCAACGGTCAAGACTTTATTGTTAAACCATTGTGTACAAGTAATGTGTTTGTTTTAAATAGGCACATACATTTAAATGATCTTCACAACAAAACTGCAAATAGTTCTTGAAGTATTTTTGCTTCACTTCTCGACACCATTCCTCTCGCCGTCGTTCTGGGATTGGTACGAATAACAAATCCGGGTTATCCCTGCTGTTATTCGAACATAAAGGGGCGAAACACTCGTAGCCTTCCATTTCAAACAAGTTCAGTTAGTGATTTCAAATTTTTTTGAGGTTAGCCGTCGGCGGTGACGTTAACACCTTGATGTTGACTTTACCATAGACTTTACTGTATTTTTTTTGTGCAGGCAAAGACTACATTATCCATTATGCGTTTGATGACGCCACGTCAGCAATATATTAATATTTTTTTTAATGTAGATAGGATTCATTAAAAACAAAAATACCGAAATTAGTTTCTTAAAATAGTCTATATTTATCAAATAAATTATAAAAACCATACAACAAAAATATGAAGCATGGCCAAAGGAATGCAGAGTTAAATTTTTTGCCTGAAAAATAGACTAGCAAAGGGTGCAAACACTTTTTCGGAGAGTGTATTGCTATCTACAATATGGAGTACCTAGGTATTTACTCAATGTTGAAAGCCACAATAAAGGCAAAAAGACGACGTTCATATACCTTTAATAATTATTATGTTCTCGCTGCTGAGGTGAAAAGTTGTATGTGCCACACGAGAGCAAAGTTTTTTTACATCTCGTGTATTTGAATCTCTCGTGCACTCAGGATTCTAACTTAGAATCACTCGCTCACGCTCGTGATTCAACTATAGAATCCTTCGTTTACTCGCGATTCAAAATCAACACTCGCAGTAAAAACCAACTTTGCTCTCTTGTTGCACAAATAACTATTAATGTTTTAAGCCGTACAACTGACATTGAACCTTTTAGGGTGGTAAAGGAATTTCTTGGGAGACTATAAAATGAGGACCCCGATTTCTTCCTAACTATTACAGTTTGATGTAAAATTATGTGTGTGTGTGTGTGTGTGTATCTATCTGTCTATGGCATCATAGCTCTGAAACTAGTGAACCGATTTGGATGCGGTTTTTCTATTTGAAAGCAGGATTCTTAGCGATGGTTCTTAGACATGTTTCATCAAAATAGATTCGACTGTTTCAAAGTTTTCAGATCTCAGACGCATAATGGGCATTCACTTTATTTTCAAACATAATAATATATGACCTAATTGCGTTGGGGTTTTTTAAATTTTTAATTTATAGTTATTTGCTTATACTTACAATGGGTCAACCAATTCGAGTTTTTGTGTGAAAGAAATGTGAAAAAAGGGGCTAATTCGGTGAACGCTGGGAGAACGCTTCCCCTCGAACGCACAAGGACACTGGGGAGCTAATTCTGCCTTAATGCGCGTGTAGTGCACGATTCTAGCACAGAATTAGTGATGCACATTTCGCGATGGTCGGGATTATGTAATCGCTCGCTTACGCGCCAAGTGCTGTGAGCTCATACGCGGCGAACGTTGGGAAGCATAAGGTTAGTAGCTCCTAGTGTATGTAAACTGGCTCGGGTGGGAAGCCAAATAGGTGCAGCCGTTTTAAAGTGCTACATCATCATCAGCCTATGCCAGTCCACTGCCAACATAGGCCTCCCCTAAAGAGCGCCATTTCACCCTCACATCGGCTCAACGCAGCTTCTACCAGGAGCTTTTCGCAGATCGTCACTCCACCTGGTGGAAGGGCGTCCCAAACTACGCTTGTAGAGACGCGGTCTCCACTCAAGAACTGGTTTACTCTAACGATTGTCGGTTGCCAGTGAAACAAGCTTACATAATATTCGGTAAGTCAAAAAACTGTTTAAGACTTTTGTGGTAAGATCATAAGTGTCTAATTACCTATTGCGGGAAACGATACAGCACTGTGACGGACGAGTGGGCAGCGGACCCTTTGAAACTGGGCTGCTTTTGCCTTTGTATACGAAATCATAAAGATGTTTCGAAACACTATCTACTTCAATACATATCGGACAATACTCCAAATCCAATCGAATACCGCTCTCAGCAGGCCACAATTAGCAAAATACCGATAATGACCGATCGGAGTTTTACCGGTAATCCGGTGAAACGGTAAACCGGTAATTCCCCACGGCCGCCGATTAGCGCGGTCCTTCACGATTTACGGTGGGACGGGATGTTGTTAGGTTCGGTATGTGGGCGAGGTCGAAAATTATAGGTGCATAGTTTCCAGTCTAATAAGACCTGTTCCATCACTCTCTGATGTAGAAAGAAAGAAAGAAAAAAAAAAATTCGTAACATAACAAAAATATGAAAAGTACATAATACCTGATGTTTTATGTGAGATGTCTACAATGCCGTCTCCGGTTTATTCGAACGGAATATATGTATGTATTTATAATATTAGGATTTTACTTCGAGTTTCTTCTTTACCAAAATCTGTCTATTCAAGAATTTTACTACGTAATCTTGTTTCAGAATAAATCCCAGCCGAATTCGTAGTCAAAATAGTCAATAACTTAATCATGACTCAGTATCTTCTGAATAAGATTTAATATTCATTTTACCTCGTTACTCGTAATTGTGCAATATTTATAATCAATCGAATAATAATTAACAAAATGAAGATGGAAAAACAAATTCAATTTTCATCTCATTTGACGGAGTAACCTCGGAGTGAAGCGGAGTTTTCACATTACGAGTAAAATAATACTACTCGGGCTATGAATAATCCATCAAAATAACTAGTTCGGTAGCCCCGCAATCTATAACTACTCAGATAAATTTACTCCTATTATGAAAACCCGGCTTTAGGCACTTGTTCGACCGCCGACGAGGGAGCGATTACAAACATTTAAACAAAAAGTGTTAAACTTTCATACAAATAGCTTTGGATAGGGAGATGTGGAAGTCAAGAGGAGAGGCCTTAACCCAGCCCCTATTTGTGTCCCACTGGACACAAATATAAACTAAGTAATAATTATAATAGAAGACGACGAATGTAATCTCCCGTCACACTCGTACGCACGTTCATAGCCCAGTATGCTTAGTATAAGTTTTCCTTCACTTCAATACTTCTCGATCGCGTTTACGTAAAAAAATCAATTACTAGGGAAACATGGACAGCGTCTCCGCGCGCGTGCGTCCATGTTTCCATAGAATTGAAATTTTTACGTAAACGCGATCGAGAAGTATTTTGGTGAGGTAAAACTTATACTAAGCGTACAGCAACAAAAGTATCGAAAACGCACACTCGCTCCTCGCTAACTCGAATCTAGTGTCTAGCTAGCTCTACTCGTTTTATGTGTCATCAGCGGTGGGACCATGGCCTAACCTAACTGCCCCAGCAACAAAAGCATCACTGACACGCGAACAGCTGGGATTAACAAATGGACGTGCAGAAATGGCGCACATTTGATCTGTTAACATCCAGCTCGCGATTATAACCTTGTTATTTGTAATAACCAGTTAAATACTTATTTAATCAGCTGAAACTGACGAAATCATTAACGATTTCAGGTTGATCGCAGCGAAATGCGATGGTAATTTTAAAGTAGGTACTTAATGTTTCATTATTTAAAATCTACATATACGTAAACTTTGAACACAATAAATAAACATGCAGTAATATTACGTAAATAAATTACTAGTTAAGTAAAGATTGAACGTATTCTTGTTGAATATACGCTGACCATCAACAGGAACCTTAGGCTGTCTTGTTTTTGTATCAAGAATTAGCTGTCACTGTTTTCTGTGTGGTTTTCCGGAGCTTGTCATAGTTTTGGATATGTTTTAAATAAATATTATAGTCACGTATTTAAACCCTTTTCTAATCATTCCGTGTTTCTTTTTAAATATGTATAACATAATTATTTTTACTGACTACAAAGGGACCTAGTCATCATTAGTTATGCTTATGTTGTATATATATATGACTGTTTGTTTCTTAATAAAATAAAATAAAAATTACCTACATATTAATACATTAGACTTCTATCACTCCTGCTAGCTCGTGCTAAGGCACCGACTGCAACCTGATCAGTATACTCGAAATGTTATTTTCATGTTTTTTTTTCATGCCCATAGTGAATAAAGGGTCTAATTAGCTGTCCAAAGACCTTAACTCTCAAAATTCCACTGCCTCACACGACATAACTCCAGCCTTTCTCGAAAGCATTAAGACGCAAGCAGAGCCCAGTCGCAACGCAAGCCTAAATCAACAAACGAGGAAAATAAATGGCGTCCTATCAGAAAGGTTTGAACAAATGAGGGACTAATACAAAGTGGCCTTTGTATTTGTAAGCAATTTACCTCCAAGAGGAAACTAGACGCCTCGGAGGGCGAGAGTCCTTTGTTCGTAATATATCAAATGTATTGTCTAACAACTCACGGCCGAGGAAGTCGTCCGGAGTCCGTGTGTCGATTTTTAAGGTGAATGGGTTACGTATAGATAGCTTCTTTCTTTAACTAAGGAAACAGCAGAAATAGGAAACGTCCATTCGGATAACGCATAATATCCTACTAAATCTTATGGATTTGCTGTCATTGCAGTACAAATGGAAAATCGTTCACTCTAAATTATACGTCAAATCAGAAAATAAATAAATATATCAATAAGGAAAGTTGTCCGTCCAAAACGCTCATGCCTTTATAGGCATAATACCATATCCCAAAAATACTACATTACCTATTTTACCACATTCCTAGCTTACCAGATTCTCGTTGCATCGCATTACAAAATCGAAGATTACTCAAGGAAGTGATTTTTGGTGGACTGTCTTGTTTAGACATCTGGTATAATGGAAATGTAATTATTAGGTTATGTAGTCAACTGAAACAATTACTTGGCTCACCCGCGACTTTACGATAGTTACGTTTATGTAAGAAATGCGTGTTCATGCAGTTCCTCCACCTCCACACTGTACAAACACACATAAATCACACAAAGCCAACTATCACCACTACCAAACTACACTGACGCGTTTCGAACTCAACCAGAGATCATCTTCAGAGTAGGTACCACAACCGTACCCTATGCTACCAAATATAAGACACGTGTTGTTGTATTGAGTCTGACACAAACACACACAACACAAGAACAAACGAGATTTTTTTTCTTTATTTTTGTACAGTAAAAGGCACGCCACCAACTGCTACACAGGTATTTTGAAAGATATCAAGAGGAAAGACAAATTTAACGTCAATATAATATATTAATTTATTTAAAAAAGTGCACTCTTAAATATTCATAGAAGGTATTGCATAATAAAATAACATAAAATTAATAAAATACTAATTGGGCAGTAGGCCATTGACGTATTGACGTATCGACGACGTAATCGTATACCCGAATTGCATAACGATAGCAGATGCCGATGAAAGCGTATTTTTTAAATGGAATCTGTGAAAGCGATGCTAAGAGACACAAAAAACGGTTCATAATATTATTAAGTAGCTATGCCATTCATCGGCTACACCGACAAGGGTTTAACTCTTACTCTTAAATAAGAATATATGCTAATAATTAGGCCAGGGATCAGCAAACTGCGGCTCGATTTATGTAGAGTTGCATCGCTTCAGTTCGATACGCAAAAATAATAATTACGTTCTTTTATTATCAAAACCACATCAAAACCCTTAAAAATCGAACAAACGATCTATGCATGAGTGTGAAGTGTCTTATACTACCAGTCATTTATTTTAAATACAAAATAAAATGTATACTTTTACACAAATAATAATAACATTGAAATTAAAAATTTTAGTAGTTCTTTATAAGCTGATAAATTTTGTAAATTGTAACTTTTGGCTCTTCCGTCTCAAAAGATTGCCGTCTACTGTGCTAGATATTAAAAATAGAGGATTGCGTTTGACGGTAATTTAATTCTAACTTTTTTTTCTCTATTGCATTTCAATGCCTGTAGGAGTGAGCTTGATGTTCCTTCTTCTTCTGTTGCAGACGATTAGAGCAAGCCAGATAGAGCCGCGTGTGTCTTATGATAGATTATCAACTCCACTACCAATAAGAGCACACGCAAGGCTCTGCCTGCCCTCTCTTTTCTTCTTACGACTTTGTCTTGTGTAAGATAGAGATAACTGTTCTTCTTTTTCTTGACTTGTACGTCTTGGAATTTTTCTTTTTATTTTCAGTCAGTTCTTCAGTTCTGTTGTTTGTGGAATTCTGGTTTGAGTAACAACTTACTATTTTCACTACAGCTTTTTCAGATGAAGTTTACCTGTAACAAAATAAATTTACATTAGTTTTTATTGTTTACTAGCTGTTGACCGCGACTCCGTCTGCGAAGATGAAATAGCCTACGACCTATTCTCAGACCTACCGAATAAATAGAAAAGTTTCATAAAAATCGGTCAAGCCGTTTCGGAGGAGTTCGATAACAAACACCGTGACACGAGATTTTTATATATTAGACTAGCTGTTGCCCGCGACTCCGTTTGCGAAGAATAGGGGTATGAAAAATAGATATTGACCGATTCTCAGACCTACCCGATATGCACACAAAATTTCATGAAAATCGGTCGAGCCATTTCGGAGGAATTTGGTAACAAACACCGCGACACGAGAATTTTATATATTAGAGAATTTACACAAGTTTTACCGAGAATGACCTGTACCCTGAGGCCTGTGCCCAGCAATGGAATGTACGGTTGTGGTGAATTCAGCTACAAATATATAACGCTATACTGCTTGTCTGAAACATACAGCAGGAGCAAAAACGTTATCGAACGACAATAAAACCTGAAAGACTATCGAAGGCAAAAAAGGGAATCGTGCAAGTATTTGTCGCCGGCGATAAATTTCCGGCTCGACGGACGGGAAAATCGGCTAACTCGATTGTGGCCGAATAAATCGCCGAATTGTTGGACGAGGCCGTGCCGAGATCTAGTTAGAGGGCTCTTCATTGTGAGTAAAGCGGTTACTTGAGCAGCTTCGCGGGTTACGTCGAGGGCTTTTGTCGTGGGAGGAAATTTGTTGCTAATAGTTTTTTTGCTTTTGTGGAATAGTACGATGAAATCGAGGGGAAAGTGTGAAGGATAATTGTAGCCTCAATAGTTTGAGTACTTAAAGTCAAACAAACACAATCGAAAAAGTTGTTTTATTTCAAAAATCTTGATTCACATACAATAGCGAAACTACGTCCGGACAGCATACTAACTCACCTGACTACGAAGCTTGAAGTCCCGGGTTCGATACCCAGTGAAAGTAGACATTTTTAATGGTATTGATGACAAAATCATAAAATTATATTTTTTTCCGTATGAAACTTGAGAATCGCAGGTTACCGATCCCTGGACTAAGTCAATTGAAATTAACACACTGACACCATGCTGTGCTAACAGTTCAATCAGACTTTATTATTGAATTGTATAGTCAACCAAGTAAGTGCTTTACCATTTTTTGCGACAGTTCCTACATCAGAATAAAAACAATAAGGCTGATTATCACATTGAGTTGTACGTGAAAATGATCTGTGCTGTTTTCAATCGTACAAGCGACATTGAACTTTAGGGAGGTAAAGGAATTCCTTGGTCGATTATATAATTGGGTCAAGAATAATGACTTAACATTTAAACATCCTTGAAAAAAGAGGAGTAAGTACACACATATTTTTTATAGTTTTGTCTTTTTTTACAGGAATAAATTTGGTGTACATTTTCATCATCACAACCTATACACGTCCCATTACGGGGCACAGGCCTCCTCTTAAAATTAGACGGCTTGGGCCGTAGCTACTACGCGGACCCAGTGCAGATTGGGAATTTCACATTCACCATTGAATTTCAAATATCCTTAAATACAAGACTCCAAAAGAAATATAAACATTCCGTTTACAACAACCAAGCAACTAGAATGACATAAAAACAAATGCCCCCAACATAAATACAGCCACTACAATACATATCAGGTTCCTCTTTTGCTCTGAACCATATCCATCACACGACAATATTTATGAGGGCAGAAAGGGTAATAAATCGGAAAACAACCCTTTTTAAAAGCACCTAAAAGGTGAGCTTATTTAGAAACGAAAATGGAGGATACATTATTGGCAATTCCACACAAAAGACATTCTGTAAAAATACTACCTAACGATAACCAGCTTCTTCTGAAATCGGTTAAAAACGGTCAATTATTTATACATATAATCGAAATTTTGTTTCATAGGCCAGTGCTTTGCAACCTTTGGGTCGCGACCCCCAGAGGAGTTGCGGAGGCTTTTAAGGAGGTCTCAGTAACTTCAAAATACTCTCATTCTAATGTGTATTATTATTCTATACTAGTTCAGGCGGGGTCTCCACCCTTACGTTGACAGTATTCCCAAAATCCGCACAAAGCATTTTCGCTCTTCCTTCGTCAACCGCACAGCTAAGGAGTGGAATTCCCTGCCTGCGACTGTGTTCCCTGAACACTACAATTTGGCGCTTTCAAGTCTAGGGTGAATGAGCATTTACTAGGCAAGCGTGCTCCATCGTAGGCCTCATATTCGCTTTCCATCAGGCGTGATAGTGGTCAAACGCAAGCCTATATTGTATAAAAAAAAGTCTGGCTTAATGCCAGCGACTTCGTCTGCATAATCGACTCAGAGATGGACCAAATGTATCTAGTGCATTGTTTTAGTAGTCTAAACCATCATTGCATTATTGCCTTTCAAATGAAGCTGTTTTGGGGCACTTTCTATAGTGCAACTCACAGAAGAGACGTGGGACGTGGGACGGGGGCGCGTCCAAGTCGCGCGCTCCTGTGTCAAGTCTTTATGATTTTGATACGCAAACGATTCGGTACTGAGCTTGCAATTCACAAATTATTTTAGCCTATCAAATCATCATTCAAACTCAATTACTTTTTCAAACCATTAACATCCACAAGCACCAAACAAACATGAATAACAAAACGGAATCCTTTCCCTCAAACATTATCTCGCGAATTAAATATTTGCGTAAAATCCCTGTTTGCGCAAAGCTCCACCGGAAACGGAAGTTTAACTAACATTGTAAAAGTTGCCGGTGCCGGCGCCCCGTCCGATGCGGCTTCCGGCGGAGATATCCTTTATTTAGCCATTGGACTTTGATATAATTTATAGGCTCCCAGGTCATTGACTGGGGAAAGCTCGTAAATACCAAAGAAATTTCCCGGGGGATGAAACCTTTTAGGAAATGCGCGAGAAAACATATTTAACTGTATTCGAATATGATATATTTCTACAAGTATGTATTCGTATTTTTCTACTAACATGAAGAAAGCAATTAGTATACAAGTTTTTGGTACAGTAGTATCGAAGATAAGGAGGAGGGGTAAATTTTAATTTATTTCTGCGTGGATGAAATTGAGGGACAAAGCTAGTTAGATACACGGGAGCCAACTATATACTGTACTGCCGGTTATTACCAATTAAAAACTAATATCTAAGGCGTATTAAATAAAATATTGATTAGGTATATCTATATGTTTCGAGTTACTTTGACTTTCGTATGACACGTGTCTTAATTACTTCCTGTAGAAGTCATCTGAGTGTCCACCAATCTGAGTCAGTTTGGTAGGTTCTGATTCCCTACGAGGCAACGGACCCTCGATAAGGTGTATCATGGACTGCTTGGAAATAATTTCGATCCTTATCGGCGATCCCTAGGTTCAAATAGTGTATCCACTGAGTTAAAAAAAAATTGTTGAGTTGAATACTTTAGATGTATGTAATTAAATAGCAGTGTAGATCTGTTTTGTTAAAACTCAGTTGAATGAAACTCATTCTTGTCGGATTTTTCTCAACAGGGTTTCTCCGAATCGGTCGTAGAATCTTCGACATTCAGGAGTGCTTGTTATAGCGTAGAGTAAATAAAGATAAGTATTTTGGCTTTGATTAATCTATGCTGAAGGTTGGTCACCTAATAAATCAAGTGTCCGGGCAACTTAAAAACATGACCCAATCCTAATCTACTCTGACACGTAACTAAAGCATTTCTCCTGCGCCAGACTCCGCCGCGCGCGTCTTAATCAAAAGCAACACTTTATTTCATAACGAGATGTAAATACTTGAGGGCCGGCAAAAGCCGACAACTGCTGCATTATTCAGAGAGTACATAATTCATCGCGGACCGCCGCTAATCTTACTACATCTCAATAATACATTAATAAGGCCCCTCCATTCATATTTAATGCTTTCCAGGCTTGAGACCCGATTAAAAAGCGGCTTTCGTTTCACTGCTGTTTTGCATGTGGCTAATATAAGTTATTATTCATAAGCTTTTGTGAAATAAACTCCGTTTTTCAATACAAGCTTTATTGTTGACTGTACTTGCATTGTCATCAAAAAGTACATATCCGTACCAAGTTTCAAGTCGATGGCATTAACCGTTGGCGATTACTGGCGTGCGGACACGATCTTGGCTGGAGAGAATTTAACCTTTTCAACGCCAACGACACTTATAGGTGTCACAAAGTGCAGAGTCAAAGTGATTTTGACACAATGACATAAGATTTGTCGAGGCGTGGCGTTGAAAGGGTTAATAAACCCGAAAAAATCAATTTTAATAATAAATTAGTTAAACGTTGTTGCCCAGGGTGACCTGGCCCAAAATTACTTATGATTATGAGATAGTGGCAGGGGGGGTTCACTCCGCAGTTTAGGTATGTTCGGCGGCGTCGCGCGTAATTAAGAATCTTTTTTTTTTGTGATTTTTGCAACAAACAATGACTTCTAAACGATCTTATAAATAACTTACTTACTTACTAAAGGTGGTTTACTGAATTAATACACACTGTTATCTTTCTTGATTTTTATACCTACCAAACATCGGCGAGTCGGAACCCTGTGCCCTTGGTTTCGGATCAGTGGTGCCCAACGGAATATGAACGCTCGGATCACACGATAAGTTTCAATTTCGCATGCAAGCAGTAAGAATAGACAAGTTTTTATACCTAAAGCTGACTTTTGTTCGAGAGTGATCCTTCTGTACGTTAGTGAAAATGAAATGAAAATGTATTTATTCAATAGCCATAGTAACAAGCAAGAAGGTTAGAGACCTCCTAGTAGGTATATGAAAATACCTGTGGCAGGAGATCCCGCTCTTCTAGAATAAAATGCAATTATAAAGACATGACAAAAGATAACAATTATAATGTTATGTAATAATAAATTTAAATTTCATGCAATATTAATTATAATACTATGTACCTAACAATAACAAATTATCAGTTTACTACAATTACATAACATAACTTTCAACAATTCAACTCAAAACAATTATAATTTAATTTTATACCCTTTTTGTTTACGTGTGTGAGTGTGTGTGAGAGTATGTGTGTGTGAGTATGTGTGTGTGTGTGTGTGCGTGTGTGTATGTGTGAGTGTGTGTGTGCATGTGTGCGTGCGTGCGTGTACGCGTGTGTTGATGTGTGTGTGTGGCGATTAAGCTACACGGCGAAATAGTGCTTCTGTATCGTCATAGCTCAGGTCTCTCAACCATACACTTAGAGTTTTTTTACAGTCATACCAGGTTAACTATTACTTATTCTGTGATAGTGGTTCAAAATGTTTTAATTTAACTGGTGAGTAGTACCGTAAATTCCTTAAAGCTATTAAATCCTTAAAAAAACCTGTGCGCACTAAGGCAGAGGAAACGAAAAAACGATTCTGGAAGGATATTTACATATCATTTTAAGATAACATTTCTATTCCTGTATGTAGGTATGGTCGACCAATTGATTTTCCATTTTCATGACAGTTTCCTACATCAGAAAAACCAGTTATCTGTAAAGTCGGTTTACGGACGATAGCTTAACGTGACAACGTCATAGCAAAACATTCAAAAAACCAAAAAGAAAACAGGCGGTCACCCATCCGAGTACTGACCTCGCCCGACATTACCCGACATTACCCGAGCGCTAGTACTAAGACTGTACATTCTGGCGTTCGCTGCTCCCTTGTACATACTGGCGTTCACTGATATGTACGGGACGTGTACGTTACATTGCGTCATCCTTTTTCGTGCGTGCAGCCGGCGTTCATCGATTTATTAGACGTTGTCACGTCAAAAAACAATAAGGCTTGACATGAACTTAAAATTGAAAATGACTGTTGACTGAATGATGTTTTAAGCAGTATAAATGACGCCAAACTATAGGGTGGTGATGTAATTTTTTTATCGACGACACAAACTTTGCTTCGTTTAGGACTATAAGTAAATTGATGTCAATTGTCTCATAAAAAAATATTTATATAGACACAGAAATTTATTCAACTTCAAAAAATACATAAGACTTTTAAACTAATACAAAAAATTTCAAAGCTTAATTCATGATGTCGAAAAGAGAAATATCACATGTCGTAAATTATATTTTAAGATTACTTTTTTTTTAAGAAGAGGTAGTCTCATCAGAGTTAAGACGAATTTGCCTTCCCGCCTGCGGGCATTGCTTGTTAAATGTGCGATCTTAAAATTGCTAATAGTATTTTATTCCTCCGTTTATTAGTTCCTGCTTAATGTCACCGATCGCACAGTAACAGTTTCAGTCGTACACCAACCGCATCGCGTCAGTATCCTATTACAGCGCTCCGACGACACGTCATGAGCCGGAGATGTTAAACCTCTGTCCCGGGGGAAATAAGCCGAGCTTAAGGCAGCAGTGTGTTGTACCAGAACGAGGTAAACTGGGAAACTGCATGTAAACACGCCAGGCTGGAGCCAAACCGGCTCTTTGTCAGCATATTCAAGGAAAAAGCCAAAATTATAAGCAATAGGGATGTTTCCTAGGTAAAAAAATAATAATTCTTATTAGTCCGTATTTTACATTATCAAAAAATATTAGACACGTAATTTTTCTTTTGACAATTAAACAAAAAATGACGAAGATATGGCGCGTTGAAGTTCCGCGTGACGAGGCGTGACGTCACTTGTTCCTAAAACGCTCATACAAAGTGTAGGAACAAGTGACGTCACGCGAAACTTCAACGCGCCATATCTTCGTAATTTTTTGTTTAATTGACAAAATATAAAATACGTGTCCAATATTTTTTGATAATCTAAAAGACTGACTAGTTAGGAAAGTAGCCTATTGTGGTCGTGAATTGAAACGTGTGTATCTATGTTTTCATCAAACTTCTGTTTGACAAATAATCGCAGAGTAAAATAATATGAAAATTATTACAATCTTCTAACCTTCTTATTTTTCTTACGCTACGATAATTTTGCTGTGGAGATAGGCCTCAATAGAGCTCTCTCCAGGCAGAGAGCCTCTCAACCAACCTCTTCTACCTCTAGGTTTCGATAAAATGTTCCGGTATAATTTACAAAAAGGAAAATTATACTGGCTATAATATCCAAATAAGCAATGGCCGGTTTGAGTGAACAAGGTACGTGGCCTTTGCTTTTGCTTTTACTCAAACTCCCTCTGGAACATTGAAGTTTAACGACAAAACTTATTCAATTCCCAAGTAATGACTCTCATCATTATCCCAGCAGATACGTCCCACTGCAGGGCACAGGCCTCCTCTCAGAATTAAGAGGGCTTGAGCAGTAGTTCTCACGTGAGCAAAGTGCTGATTGGGAACTTATCTTAAGGACTATCTCATGTTTTTCTCAAACCCCGTTTTCGAGTAACGTATTTAAGGAAACTACACATTAAAACTGCGTTGCTTCACAACCAAATTTTGTGTGACACATAACACAGATTGATGATGAAGTCCGCGCAAGAACTAAAGTTACCGACATAGCTCGAAGAATCGCCAGACTCAAATGGCAGCGGGCGGGGCACAACGCTCGTAGAACTGATTGCGGATGGGGCCAAAAGGTTCGCGAGTGGCGTCCACGGACCGGAAGACGCAATGTAGGTAGGCCTTTAACAAGATGGACCTGGTTAAGGTTGCGGGAACGCGTTCGATGCGGATAACGCAGGACCTATTTGGTAAGCCTTTGGGGAGGCCTATGTTCAGCAGTGAACGTCTTTCGGCTGAAATGATGACACAACATAGGCCTTACGCAGATGAACTTTCAAATGTCAGATCGATCGTTCACGTGAGCCACCCCATGAGCGCTCTTACAAAAATAACCCACACTTCAAAAGACGAGAATGTTTACTTTGGCTTAATACCTCACTGGCTTTCCGGCGCATGCAAACATCTACCTCTACCTCGGGGGTGGGATATTTGGGGATAGATATTGATAAGGCACGATGCGTATTTACTATTTATGGCTCTCGGAGGACGGAAGATTTGAAATTGGATAGTAATAGGAAGATGAAGATATGTGGAGTTTAATCGATGTCGAACGTTTCAATTTGAAAGAATAAAGAAGGAACTGTAGACTACGCATTGTCGAACCGAAGGCTTGTCATAATAACGAGTAATGTAATAAATATATAAACGACCGGTTAGCCCAGCGCTTAATTAAATACCATAGCTTCGTGGTTATAGGTCTCAGGTTCGATCCTACAAGGGAATAAAAAAGAATAGGAATGAAAAATACATACGAATGTTTGTTCTCAAGTCTTGAATATGTAACTAAATGCCAGCCATTTTTATAAGTACAAAAAAAAACAATATAATTTTGTAAATTGCCACATGTTCTGGTCGATATTATGTCACAGACGATAAAATTGTCACGTTAGTAAAATAGGGGGCCTGGGATTATATCCTCAACACGTTTAAACCGTTAGTTGTATTCACGGTGCTATTGCCTCTCTGAGCCAAATGCAAACGGGGCGCAAATCGACCGAACAAGGATTTACTAACAACATAGGCATCGTAATCCGGTAGATATATTGTCAGGCATATTTTCTACGGGATATAAAATAGCGATTGCCTTTAACAAGCTCCGGATATTTTGACGCATCTACTATCGTTATTAATGCAGCATGTCGTTGTAACCTAGTAGTTTGACCCACGGTCTCTCAAACAAAGGGTCGTAGCTTCGAGCCTGTGTCAACCAAGCCAGCGCAAATAACCTGCGAGGATATTTTGCCAGTGCCTTGCACTAAATACAGGCTTGGATTATGATGACCAGTATCATGATCAAGGGTAGAATGAAGAAATGGCGGGTGGATATTACTGCTAGACCTACGAGATAACTAAGAGAGTAGACTCATTCTTGTGCAAATACTGCATGCACTCTCGCTACATTGGACGCGTTCTCACTTATCACTCCCTGCTAGCATCAAAATATTACATCACTTCTACTTCTATGCCATCATGCGTAAAAAGACTGCCTCGCTCGATGCTCAGTAGATTGCGGGACAGTCCCAACACCATCCTAAAAACTGTGGCGGCGAGATATGGCTCAACTTAAATGCGCCACTTTACCCAGCAGGGAGATTGTGTAACTTTTTTGACACTTGGCATCGGATTGAAATGATAGTTTTTATATGGCTGTGACAGCTGGCTGTTTCCGATACCAATTGTCAGCCCATACAAGAACTGTGAAAATGAACGCAATGGCGATTACGAGGGAGTTAGACAATTAGCTTGCAGGTGATCATCAGCAGAAGCTCCTGTGGTCTCATAACCCATTCTTCTTTATGTTTTAAGATTTGATTTTCTGTACGCTAACATAGTTAAAAGGAACTTGCCTATTTACTAACCATTGGACCTTTTGCTGTCTTGATTTTGAATAAATAAACAATTAGGAAAAAAGTTTATTAGAAAAATGTGAAAAGCGTCTAACATTTCAAAAATAGTTGCCATCTTGACGCTTTCAAGCCCTAATATTTTAATCTCACCCCCGTCAGCTTGGAGTAATCCCCCACATTACAGGGAGCCGGGCGCTTGCAACACCGCAATAACCCGCGGGCCGCGGTAATGCCCGCCTAATGTTACCAGCCACAATAAAATTTACCCATTCGGGTAACTTTGGATTGTTCGACTATGACTTTGGGTTTTGTATTGCGGTTTGGCAATTTATAAATTTTCTTTATGATATTTCCGGTATTATAGCAATTTGCCTCGCGCCATTACCTATAAAATAAAATCCGACCAATATTTTTTTATTTATAAAAAGGTATCCTATGTCACGGAGCATAATAACGAATCGATTGACACATATATAATTTATTAAATTGGATGAGTAGTCTCGACGCTACTGCGGAACATCCGTAAATACAAACATAGACTGCTAAAATCATTACACTTCCTTTGGCTTTGCCGTAGTCGTGTAATGAGTAATGATGATAAAATTGTAGAGTAACAGCAAAACTGGAATTTATTTTTAAATTGCAGACTCAGAGGACGATTTAATGCATAAAAGTAGTTGATTCAGATTTTTTGTATAAAATAAGGAGGCAAATGAGCAACTGGGTGACCTGAAAGTCAGTGAGCAATTTTAGATAAGTACTGGTAATCTGTATGTGTATTATTGTGTACTTGACACCTGAACTAATTTGGATGTCCTCAAATAACGTAGATCTGTTTTTCCCGGTTTCTTCTCAACAGGGTTTCGCGAATTGGTGGTAGATTTTCCGACCTTCATAATGGCTTGTTAGAGCCTAAATTTTGACAGAAATTTTGACTTTTAACATTAACTTTGATTCAAGGCATCTCAACCGCGGAGATGGGGTAAAATTCAATAGAACAATTCACTAACGGACGGACGAAAATTTAAGAAAAAAGTTAGTATAAATAACCTTTTCCAGAGCGCGATAGCGCATTTAAGCAGCTTCTATTTATATCCTCGGCGACAGTACAAAACGCCATTAAATATCATTTAAGGTGTCCTCAAATCCTTCCCATTCAGCGCCATGATTTACTGAATCTTGGAAACTAGAAAAAAGGAAATCTTACCAAACTTGCAGAAATCTTTTTATTAAACTACCTTGCCAAGGGACCAGTAGTTTGGAAGTGCGCTACCGTTTCGGGTGATGTATGGGACAGTATCAGACTCGTGATTTACGCTTCGCACTGCTTAATAACATTCGGCTGGTGTGACTAGTGAATGGTAAACGTGTTGACTGTGTAATACTCTACGACATTCGGAATGGCTGATTTATAGCTTATGATTTCGGGTCCATATTGACTGCTAAAATCACAGTTAAATCAGAACGTTATAATTTTATGCATTTGCTTGTGTTTTTTGGGAATTGTTGTTGTTACTCTAACCTACTGAATTTTCTGTACAGGATTGATAAATATTTCAGAAACCGTGGAGTCTGCACGATTTGTAATTTTTATGACAAAGGTAACATTGACTATCAAAATGAGGACCTGACCTGACCTGAAATCAGACCTGAGTATTTGATATAAATTTCAGCTTTGTACCTCCACGCGTTCCTGAGAAAAAGGATCTTGACAAACGGACGGACGGACAACAAAGTGATCCAATAAGGGTTCTGCTTTTTCCTTTCGAGGTGCGGAACCCTAAAAATGTGCTGAAATCAAAAAAGTGACCACAAAATATCCGTCTCTGTTTCACCGAGAGAAGGCCACGATTCAATAAGATCGTTAAATGAGCCTAAAGCAGAAGTATCGGTGGTTTTGGTCCCAGTCCGACCGGCGCCGGGCACTCGCCGTAATCGCCGGAGCGCTATCGCTCTCCTTTCCGGCAACGGTTTTACACCGCTCACAGCTTTCTGCCTACGCCATTGACTTATACGTTGCAATCGCACTAAAAACGTAATAAAACGGTTTGCATGGAACACGGAGATAGATGTTTTGATTCACGAATTGGCGTATTCTTCTTGGCAATGATGGTCTTTCCAAAAGCGCTGGTAGTTTAAAAAGACAGAGCCCGATTATTATACGATTATCGACGTGTGCGTGTGTGTGTAAAGGTGTCATTCCGAAGTTGGCACCCACGACCTGAGGCCGTATTGTATAACGGGCGCTTACCTTCATAATCATAAAAATCATGATCATATATTTATTCACTTGAGTAGCTGTTACTATGGTGACTATGGTGATGTTGGTTATTTGGACCTTGCTGAGGGGTTGCTTGACAAGCTTGACCGCCTTCAAAACGTGTGTATCCGGTATATCTTTGGTCTCCGTAAATACGACCACGTTTCTCACTTTCGCGCGCAGCTGAGGTGGTTGCCAATCAGGGAGCGTAGGAACATCCACGTTCTGTCATTGCTTTTCAACACTCTATTTAATCCTTCCGCCCCTTTATACCTTTCCGAGCGTTTCAGCTACTTGGCTGAAGGAAGCCAGCATCGTTTGCGGTCGAGTACCAATCTTCTTTTGGCCTGTCCTTCTACTTCTTCCAAAATTTACTCAAAATCATTTACTGTGCAATCTGCTAGACTGTGGAATCGATTACCCACCTCCATTAGGCAATCTCCTTCCGTGGTGTCGTTCAGGGAAGCTTTGAAGAAGATGTGGCTCACACCATCACTTTAATATATTGAGAACACTGCTTATTTATTATATGTATTTTGCATATATATGTTGTATATGGTAGTATATTTTTATTAGGTTTCTTTATATTATGAGTTTATGTATTGTATTTACTAAAAGTTGTATTGTAGCCTTTGCTTTGTCCGACTGTATTATTTTGACTTACTCTTTGTCGGTCCCTTACTAAATGCTCCTTTCATCCACTCAAGGGTTGACTGGTAGAGATCCCTTAAAGGGATAAATTTGCCTTTGTACATACATTTCAACGGTTGTCAATAATGTATTTCTTTTTTTCCTTATTTTTGTACAATAAAGAGTTTACATACATACATACATACATACATAGATTTTCGATAGACGACATAAAGTGAGTATGTTCAGCGCTCTCGCCGGCATCACCAGCATGCGAATATAAAGGCGTGCCTAAAAAAAATACATTTACGAATTAGCTACTACTTAATTACCACAACAATGATCGACGGTAAAATGGTCTAGTCTAGTCTAACTTAAAGCAATAAATAATCACTGCATATCACTGCATAAGGTGATTATAACAGACTGAAATGTACGATGTATGGGAAAGATTCGTCGCTAACCTCTAGACCAGTGGTGGTGTAGGGGTAAGCACGCAACACGGAACGCTGAGGACCTGGGTTCGATTCCCAGCATTGGTCTTTTTTCTGGGGTTTTTTCCGTGCATCTATATAGGGTTATTTGTAATTCACTGACATCCTCTTAACCCTGAATTCCTATCACTCAAACAAATGTTTTTTGTTTTACGACTTTTTAAAATGAAGGTCTTTTTTTCCCATACAAATACACAGATTATCGTAAAAATATGAGGTAATCTCAAATTTTCAAAACGTTACTACACCAAAAATATTAAGTTATGACAAAAGTCGTAAAACAAAAAACATTTGTTTAAGTGGTAGGAGTTTAGGGTTAAAATGATGCTAGTGAATTACAAATAACCCTGTATTTCCGTTTGTATTTAGTTTGAAATAAATAAATAATCAAACAATTAAATAAGGTCACCATTACCATTTCACCATCTCTTTCTGTCACCGTCTTATACCGTTTGATGGAAATAAATAGTGATTGCGAAGGCAAGCGTCCGTGCGTTACACAATAAGCTTGCTGGTTGCATGACCCACTTAGTTTGAATTAATATATAGCACACTGACGTATGCAAATACGGATATAAAAGCTGTGGTAGCCACTGGAGAAGCAATAGGTCAAAGCACTAGGTATGACCTTCAAGCAGAGGGTAGTGGGTACGAGCCCAGGTGTCACCTCTAAGTTTTTCGGAATCTACGTGCGAAATCACATTTGAAATTTACCATGAGCTTTACGATGAAGGAACACATCGTGAGCAAATCTGCACTCATCTGCGAAGAAATTCAATGGTGCATATGAAGTTCCCACTCTGCATTGGGCCCGCGTGGGCACTACGGCCCAAGTACTCTTATTCGAAGAGGAGTTACATAGCTTTTATTATGTTACCTGTGCTTACGGTGTATATATGTAAAGTGGTCCCGAACGGATTAGGATAATTACCTGTAACAAAAAGAATATATATTGAGAAGGGTGTCAACCAAATAAAACGCGAACTTGAATTGTAGGACTCCAATAAACATATCTATCTGTCTATCTACAGCCATTGTCTGTCCAGTGCTGGACGTAAAGCTGCGTACGGACTGCGCGCACTCGGGTACGCGTACCCAGGCTTGCGTGTCCTGGAACGCCATGTCCGTACGCCATGTACGCGTACACTGTACACGTACACGTACTGTACACGTACACGTACACTGTACGCGTACATGGCGTACGGACATGGCGCTCCAGGCCACGCAAGCCCGGGTACGCGTACCCGAGTGCGCGCAGTCCGTACGCAGCTTAAGCCCCCCTCATATTGCGCCAACATTCGCGGTCCTGGGCTTCCCTCATCCCTTCTCTCATCCACCCACTGCCAGCTGTCCTCCTAAGGTCATCAATCCAACGTGTCGCAGGGCACCCCTCACTACGCTTTCCCAAACGTGGTCTCCACTCCATAATAAACATATAATCAACAAAAAGTCAAACGCGACTGTCGGTTACGTAGCAACTATACATGTAATGTGTAGTCTTTAGTTGATAGGTAAATTGATAACAGAAAATCGCGCATTTCACACATGTGTTTTCCAAGCAGTTGATGCACATAATATACTGATTAGAGGTAAGGCTTATAATCCAGGTATTCTTGGCATGATGAGTCTATCTGTACCGGACGATTATATAATGCGGCGGCGGCGGCCTCAGTTGTATAAGGTACCCCGCGGCTGGACCAATCTCCTAAACAAGGCTCCTCTTACTCGAGCCTTACTCACCTTAAACAAGGTGGCTGAAAAGACCGCCTTGTTCTCATGTTCGCTGTGTGAATTCACTAAAGTGACTTTTTATGTTTTATGTTATGATTTTTGTATGTAATATTGTAGCATCGGATGTTAAATTTTTAATTAAGCTAAGTTGTGTATAATTAATTTGGTATACTATCGCATTGGGTGTCCTGTAATGATGGTGTTCTGTTTACTTTAATAAATAAATAAATAAATAAAATATTTTCTCTCTGCATTCGAAGAAATATTTCCTTCACTCTAAAACGAATATCCAGGGAATGAAGATCGATTTCCATCGTTCTTCGTCAACTGCGAAATGCAGCTTTCAAACTGAATGAGAATTGAACTCGTAGCCGATTCGTAGCTCGTAGCACGTAGCGCCGCTCGTAGAGTGTCGTAGCTCCGTAGCAGTGCTACGTGCATTGTTAATCATAATAATCATAATCATTCATTTATTGCATGAAAACGGGTACAGAAGGAAAGATGGTAAACATAAATTTAGTATGCACATGACCGTAATCTACCATAATGCATGGTGTACAATATTTTATAGTTCATTTATAATTTACATAATTAATTATTTGACTACATTAAAAGCTAAATTACAAAATAATGTCAGAAACAATAAATTAAGTACTAGGTAACTATAAATAATGTCAAGATGTAATAAACAATAAAAAATCAAAACTTTCATTACAATTGGCAATACAATAATACAACCTAAACAAAATTCAAAACCTACTTAGTAGCTTTGTGGCTAAGATACTCACTGACTGTGTAAAAGCAGTTATACATCAGCCATTTATACAGCGCAGACCTAAATTGAGTGCCTTGTAGCACCCTTATGCTACCTGGCAAGGCATTATACACTTTTATGCACATGTTATAGGCATTTCTTCTATAAATATCTGAGCAACAGAGCGGTTTGAAGCATAAGATTCTGCTACTGTAATCTTGTCTTATTCATACCAACACCCTGACGAACTTTGAAATATTCTGGGTGCACTTTTACAAAAATACAGACATTACGCACGTACATGCAAGGAAGGGGTAAGATTTTTAGTTGTTTGAACAAGGGCCTACAACTATCTCTAAACCAGGCATTATTAATTGCGCGTATACATTTTTTTTTAATTTTGAAAACTCTTACAACTGTAACCGAATTCCCCCACAGAATAAGCCCATAACCAACCTGTTGTGACCTCCTCCATGAATTCCATAATATAAGATAGTAAATTAAATATGATATGAAGCTTATTTCTTATATTTCAATACACTTTGTGTAAATTAAATTGTCTTGTTTACCTACATAGTTCTGACTTACGTATAATGATGATAGATAAGATAATTATAATTAATCCTAAGCTGCTTTCCGAATCCCAACAAACTCTAACTATAGGTAACTCAAACAAAACATTTAAATACATCCCATGGCCGATGTTCAATTCAACCCCTCTAATTGCCACTTTTATGCAACTTACTCTAAGTATAACCTCCTCCACCCCCCACAAATAGTGAGGACCCGAATGAAGTCAAATACGTCAAGACCCGACCGGCAATAAAGGGTCCCCGAGGCGATGAACCGCTCTGTTAAATTCACGATACAAGTACTCGGGGCGCTACTCCTAAGAGTGAGGCTACACTGGTTCGTTGCGTCGCGTTGAGTCGTCGCAACGTTGACGCTGCGACGTTTTACATTTTTTTTTTATGACATGCCAGATTGACATTGAAGAATCGCCAGACTTAAGTGGCAGTGGGCAGAGGGGCTACTCCGAAATTCGAAAATCGAAGTTTGTATCGCATCGTCTTGCTCGCTCTTGTATTAAATACTATTAGCGTGAGAGGAATGGCACGATACGAAGTTCGAATTTTGCACTTCGTAGTATAAGGCCAGGGCGCATCGCTTGTAGAATTGACGGCCGATGGGGCCACGTTCCTCACTGTCATCGATTGTATTAAGCTGCTTGCTGTGTTTGCCTGTTATTGGGTTATCACTCTTTTATAAAGAATCTTTAAAGAAAGGTATTGAAAATAAGCCTATATATCTGTGGCACTCATTGCAGTAGAAAGCCATCCAAATCCAAGTGAAAGCAGTGGTTAAAATAATGTATTTTTAACTATTTTTAAGTTGGCCTTTTACTTCTAAAATTATTTGAATATTTAGTCAGTTATTATTGTTGTGTTATTTTCTGCAAACGATTTGAAACTTTTATTAACGTCCATGCTAAACGTATCTACCATTTTAAAGTCTGTGAATTTCCAGATCAAAAAATATGTTACATGAATTGCTCAGATTTTTCCAGCATACTTTATTAACATAGCAACACAGAAAGAATGCGAAGATAAAAATGGAATAACTCGATGGAATCCGTTCGCAGTCTAACTGCATTCCTGAAGACTACAGATTTAATTAAATGAAAATGGAATTTGGGTCCCGAAATCCTCGTTTGAATGTGGGTCCAGTTGTTTAACATTAACGGTCTAATCAAGGGGCAAACGTCGCTTGACAATAACTTGATAAGCGCTGACATAAAATCCTACTAATATTAAAAATGCAGCTCTTCATAAGTATGTTTTAGAAGGAAAGATCGAGGAGAAGAGAGGAAGAAGTCGTCCTAGGCGCAGGTATATGGATCAAGTAAGGGAAAAAGTCGGTGTTGTGTCGTATCAGGAGGTCAAGGACTTGGCTCATAAGAAGGATGAGCGCAAGGTACTCCACCGTCAATAAAGTAACTCTTAAGTTTGATTGATTGAGTGTGTGTTTATTACTTGTTCGCACTAAATGGTACGTATTTAGTAGCTAGATTTCGGGAATGAAACTCAAAAGTTTGTTTTTATTCGGATATTCGCGGCATCAAGGATGTACGTTTACAAAATCCCGTAATTTAAAATGCCGATTCTAGAGATATTATGACAGTGTACGAGACTTCTTCCTGCGACGTAAACGAAAACCAAAATTTCCGTACAAATTTAGTGAACTCCAGAAATTTAAATTCAATTGTTACACGCTCGCTAGCAAGCGAAGCTGATGGCAAAAGCTAGTCTTACAAAACCAAACATCTAACAACCGTTATACTGCAAGTGCTGGCTTTTCGCTCCCCGGTCTTCCAATATTGCCGTCAATGTCAAACTATTTCATTTTCATATCGGACGTCCTGAATATGGAAGTTACTAGCATCGCTCCGGAAATTTATTCCAGTTGAATTTAACTTGCTCAAATTGAATAGGATGGAAGCGATTGCACTTCAATAAAAATAAAATCCCGTTTTGACGTGACCCGTGCAGTTCACAACGGGAGCTTTGATTAAATTTGTCAATTGCTAGAAATATTGGCACGAAACTAACTGGACGAACAACAACAACAACAATAAACTTAATTGCAGCGCCTAAGAGGGTACATAATGTGTTCCTAGCTTAAGCCAAAAAAATCATCTGTAATACCATTATGTGCAATAAATTAATTGAATTGAATGGCTTTTGACATATTTTTTTACGGAATGTAGACTAGTTTAATAAGTGCGCGATACTTTGATACGTGTACAGTTTTGATAACTTTGATAACACAGAAACCTGTCAAATAAGCACATTAACAAGCAATTATTTCACTACTACTTGTTGCCCGTCTTCGTCTGCGGTAACTGGAATTTTGCAGCATAAAAACTATGCTATTCCTTCCGTAGAACTTAAATCATCAAAATCGGTTCAATAGTTGGAAGTCTATAAATAAAAATCAATTGCAGAAAATTTATGTACGCATATAACTTTAGAACGGCTGTATATTTGTCTGATGATTCTTTTTTGCTGTGTTAGTAATTATTGAAATAATGTTTGTACAAGATTTTTTTTAATTAGTAGTACACTGGTGCGAAGCCAGAGCGGCCAGTTAGTTTATAATATTTAAGAAAGAAAGAAAATACATTTATTTAGAACACCACAAGACACATCAATATTATTACAAATATAAATACACAGCATGAAAAATAAAGACAGTGGGTCATTTATTGCGGTTGGAAATCGGACACTGGCTCAGCATAATGCTGAGGCGTTTTTAGCACCCCAAGCGCTGATTTTCAGCCAGCACCGTTTGGAATAGGAGAATAAGATAGGATTATACCGTTTAACTGAATGAAATAGTGAATGCAAGTGTTCGCGCGTTAGACAATAGCCTCAGGGCATAGAGAAAATCTATAGTTAAAATCGTGATGGTTCAAAAACTGTTCATGCGAATACCGTTAAAACACAAAATAACATTTAAACGAAATAGACTTAATTAGCGACACGCGAATCCAATTACGACTCGATTCCATCGAACGGACCCGGACTCGATTTTCATAATCGGTTTCGGATCGCTAATTTCGTTGTTCGCTATATAATTAACGCTTCGATGATTTTCTCGTCTTCAAACGTCCCTATCAAGCTTCAGTGATATACGACATTAATTATATCTGATGTATTAATTGATAAATGTTCGGGTGGCTACGTTTATTTCCTATTAAGCTATTCAATCAAATATAACGTCCAGAAGTGATAGCAATTTCTGAATTACGAATAAAGTGAATCAATCATTGACATACTGAATATTACCTAATGGGAGAAGATATCTCAATGCCATTTTGCGTGGAAAAGGGTCTTTGGATGAATATATCAGAAGGACTTTTTTAAGGGTTCTGTACCTTATAAATTCACTTCGTTGTCCGTTTTTCTGTCAAGATCCTTTTTGTCACGAGAAGAGCTTAAGGCCCTTGCAACCATGAAAAAAAATTAAGTTCACTATTTATAAACATAATTGGCGTATCAAGCCTTAAAAAAAACCGGCCAATAGCGTGTCGGTCACGCCCAAGGTAGGGTTCCGTAGCCATTACGAAAAAATCAAGTAATATTTTTCGAAGGATTTCGTAGGTATGTGTGCGGAATCATCCAAGTTTAGGTATGATTTATACCTTAGGCTACTATTTACTCTTAAACTACAAATAATTTCCAAGCAATCTTAGGCGCTATAATTTTCCTAATAAATTTGATATATTTACTACCATTCTGAATTTTTTCAAATTTTTCCACCAAACATTTTAAATTTTAGAGGGAGGGGGGACGGCCGATTTTAATGAAAATTTTCACTTTAAAGTTGAATATTTCGCAAACAGATCACTGAATAGAAAAATCATGTTAGTAACCCCGCAATGGGTTTAAAAGACCTATCCAACGATAGCCCACACTATAGGGTTAGCCGAGAAAAAAAATCACCCCCACTTTACGTCTATGGGAGGTACCCTAAAAAAATTTTTTTTACTTTTTTTTATTCAATCACTTTGTCGGCGTCACTGATATATATATTCATGCCAAATCACAGCTTTCTAGTACTAACAGTCTCTGAGCTTAGCCGCGGACAGACAGACAGACAGACGGACAGACATGGCGAAACTATAAGGGTTCCTAGTTGACTACGGAACCCTAAAAATTAATCAAGAATGTTCATTGTAGAGTAGTAGATGTGTAATGAATAATACTATACAACATGAAACATGAAATAACAGATTACTTCGAATCTTTTTCCAAAAGTTTTTTTTACCACTCTATGATAACTCCATTTATGTGTGCTGATATTTGTAGAGTAGTCTCTATTTATTTCTATAAAATAAACAAAGACGGAAACACATAAATTCACATAATTAACACTTAAGGTATCAGGAACTCAACAGAGATTAGTTATAAGCCCTCAATAGAAAACATGACATTAACTTGTACTACACAGATTCATCGACAAGCCAATCCGCGATCCCGGAACGCATCGTCATAAATCCCGCGCTTAGTCCATCCCGCGACCCCGGGACCTCGGGATTCCCGGTAATTTCATTAATCCGCATTCTTTTCACAAGGGATCGGTCCAGAAATCTCGTGAGAGGGCGACTACAGGGTGCTGTGATTAATTTGAATATGGGATGAACTAAGTTGTGGCTTTAGACGGTTAATGGAGCTTAGAATTGGATAACGATTTATGTATAGTCGACCAAGGGATTGTTTCACCACCCGTTGATTAATTTTAACTGACGGATAAATTTGATCAATGGATGGTGAAACAGGGGGTAAGTTTTAGGAGCTGTTTCACCAGCTTATTGTCAAACTGCTGGTTACGTATCCAATGAATAAACTAAGTACTGGATAGATCTGTCGGTTAGTGTTTTTTCAGTTTCACCACTCCGGTTCTGTGGAAACTAAGTACCACTTAACTAGTCGTCAGTTTAACAGAAATTCGGAACGGCAACGTCGCATTTCACGACCACGCGTTCCTGTTCGCACACTTTCGTTCAAAGAGTCGCTAGAAATCGTAAACTATGTAAGTCATAAATACATATATATTTTTATTGCATAAATAAGTGTGTGACATTATAATTGATCCAAAAACGATATTTATTTTATTTATGATAGTTTGTTAACAATAACAAAGAAAAATAAAATTACGTTAAACGAATTGTAAAGTGGCGCCAAACCATTTGACAGATTAACTTTTTTTTAATGGCGATGTACAAGTTCGGATAGAACGAACGATTGTGCCACTGAAAAAAGTCTCTAATGAAAAATATTACGGAATTTTGGATTTATTTCTTTTCTATGTATTTAAGTATTTATTTATCTATAAGTATGTTTATCGTCGTCTAGTACCCATACTACAAGCTTTGCTTAGTTTGGGACTAGGTCGATTTGTGTAAGGTTGTCCCCTAATATATATATATTTATTTTTACATACTAAAAGCGTGCCTATATTTTTTTATTCAATCAAATTCAAATAGAGACATTCCTTGAAGACAAAGAGGTGCGGCAGCTGCTGCACTAAGAGGAGATTTGTTTTTTTTTTCATTCAAGACACGGCACTTTTCCATATTCTCTTTCACGGGGCGCAGCCGCAGCCAGATTCTAGTTCTACACTTAACTATCTATGGCTTAAATTAACATCTCAAACTACGTATATTATATTAGTACACTAACGAAAAGTTATCATGCATGTTTCAGAAAACCAATGTTGTACAAGTTTTAGCCAAACAATGAGAAAATTTAACTTTATCCCGAACACAAGCAAAAAGCAATTTCACCGAGCTATTTCACATACTAGACATTCCGCAAACTAGCCGGTTCCAACTTGTACGGCTGCACTCGACAAGTCCATTTAGACTTCGAACAAAAACCGTGTTGCGGC
The DNA here is from genome assembly GCA_947859365.1 of Archips crataeganus. Lineage (NCBI taxonomy): Eukaryota > Metazoa > Arthropoda > Insecta > Lepidoptera > Tortricidae > Archips > Archips crataeganus. Next base: position 533,412 of record OX402056.1, read on the forward strand.
AAACTGCTAACTCAGCCTTTTTGTTTTTATGCTAACTGGGGAAACGTCTTGAAGTCGCGCGAGCGGCAAAACTTTGCCGATCTCGTGTTCCCCATCTCTTTTGGAGAACTTGTTTTATTTGCACATTGAAATCCTATTGAAACGTGACTGTTTATTAGAAACAAGATTTATTTGAGAGTTCGTTCTCGTGAAAGAACAAAAACTACGTTATATTTTAAGTTAAAAGCCATAGTAGGAAGCTACTGAAGAAAGAGCAATAGACAGAGAGGCCTAGGCTTTAGAAAGGGTTCTGATCAATGACGATGGAAAAAAATAAAACGCATCCAATGATAATTTAAGATTGGTGAGATAGAGGTTAATCGTTGGAAAAGTTTAAATAAACAAAATAAAAGTACCCTACAGGTTACGTATCAAAATATCTAAAATTAAAAAACCTAACGTTAAATAACCTACGTTCAAAATACCTAAAATCTAAATACCTAATGATTTTTTCACTTATATTTAAAATACCGAAAGCTTAAAATGCCTACGTATTGCAATGTCTAAAATTAAAAAACCTAACGTAAAATAACCTACGTTCAAAATACCTAAAATCTAAATACCTAATGATTTTTTCACTTATATTCAAAATACCGAAAGCTTTCGTATATCCTACCCGGTATCTCGCTGGCAGCGAGCGAGCGAAGCGAGCGAGCAAGACTTTTTAAGGCAGAAGCGACTCGGATAGGTTAGGTTCAGAAGGCTAAGGCGGGAGCGAAGCGTAGCGTAGCTCCCGCCTTAGCCTTCGATGTTAGGTATTTTTTTGTAACAGCACAGAAAATGATTATTTCCATTAGGTATTATTGTCTTTAAAATTATGAAATGTACCTAAATGTAAATCATATACCAAATTTTACCAAACAAATTAGATTTTTTACGTGGTAATAAAAAAAATAACTAACACCAAAGGCTAATTCGGAAGCTTCGCTCCGCTACGCTCCCGCATTAGCCTTTGAACCTAACCATTCCGAGTCGCTTCCGCCCCGAACCGTCTTGCTCGCTCGCTTCGCTCGCTCGCCGAAAATTAAGCCACGTTCGTTTCATTTAGGTATTTTGACCATTTGGTATTTCAAATGTTGGTGTATCAAACTTAGGTGTCATAGCTGTTGATATTTTAAACATTAGACATTTACTCCATTAGGTATTTTAAACTTAGGTAATTCGTAGGTAGGTGTTAGTTGCTTAGGTATTTAAAAACATTAGGTATTTAGATTTTAGGTATTTTGAACGTAGGTTATTTTACGTTAGGTTTTTAATTTTAGATATTTTGATACGTAACCACCCTACAACTTTTCTCAGCAAAAACTCAACAGTAGATTAAATGCCTAACTAAATAAGCACTGGCAGGTCGTAAATTAAACATGACGGCCCAGACCCTCGGTTTTAAATTAAAAATAATGGATGTACTGGAATTTGCATAATCCATGTAAAGGTCAGCTATACCTAATGTGATGTTTCTACATCTATTGACCGTTATTATTTTATACCTACAAATTCTTCAGAGAAATTCGTAAAGCTTCAAATACAGACCAAGCTGTTGGTTCATTATGGAAGGCTGATTAAAACCGATTAGTGAAAAATGATTTGCATTTGTAGTTAAGACCAGAAATATTGCCAAAACATAGCGCGATCTTGATTTTAAACAAGCCCAGTACATTACGTTCTGGAGCGGAAGCTTGCCAAGTGTAATGCCCTGGCACGGGGCCAGCCGGGACCCACCCGCAGCTGGCGATCACTTGAATTAAATACATTACTTATAAGTTGATTGTCCACCCGAGACTTAATCAGGACTTAAATATTACTTAAATAACCTCGATTTGTCGGCCACATTCCAGTAGCCGTGCTCACGAGAAGACTGAGGTGTAGTTCGCTACGTTCGTTTAGTCGCTCGAAGTTTTCACCATCCCAACCCACAGGTATAAACGCCCCACTTCAAGGCACAGGTCTCCTCTCAGAATGAGAGGGCTTGAGTCATAGTTCCCGTGCTGGCCGTTGTATTTCTTCGCAGGTGTGTGATTCCAGAAATTTCTTTACCACCGTAAGGTTCAATGTTAGTTACATGGCTTAAAACATCAAGGGCTATTTTCACTTACAACTAAATGTGATAATCAACCTTATTGTTGTAATTCTGATGCGGGAACTGGCATTAAAAATGTTAATGCCCGTGGTTGACTATACTATGGGCTACTTAACTTCATAATAAAAAAAATACACGTTCATAAGAAGATTATTCTCTCTTCAACTACAATATACTCAGCCTAAACCCGGACATAACAAGAGCCCGAAGACTCGACAATACCCCATCCGGCTGCTGGAGCCGGAAGCGGCTTCACTTACTCCGGCCGGCCGGCCGTACTGCAGCCGGATTACCCGCCGGCCCACATTCACGGCTGTGAACAGCCGCCAACACACTACCGTTTATTCTTACCAAGTTATACGCGATAACGAATATTGTGCTGTAACTAAATACATATTGTAAGTAGGTAAATTCTATTCTACATTTTATACGCTTCTATTTACGAGCGATGTGACCTGCCCACTGACACTTGAGTCTGACGATTCTTCGAGCTGTCAGTGACTTTTGTTCTTGCGCGGATTTCATCTACTGCGATCCCGCAGAGAAACTCGGAGCATACTCGTAACCCTCTCCATCGCCCTCTGAGTGACTTTGAGCTTTCTTATAAAGCCTATATCGCTAGGGACCACGTCTCAGTGCCATAAGTCATCACTGGCAACACTCGCTGGTCCAAGACTTTTGACTTGAGACATTGCGGTATATTGGATGACAAGATATTGCGGAGCTTCCCGGACGCTGCCCGGCCGAGTCTAATTCGTACAAATACAAAATACAAAATACAAAAAATACAAATTCGTCGCTCGTAGAACTGATAGCCGATGGGGCAAAAAGGTTCTCGAGTGGCGTCCACGGACCGGAAGACGCAGCGTAGGTAGGCCTCCAACAAGATGGACCGACAACCTGGTTAAAGTTGCGGGATCGCGTTGGATGCGGATTGCACGGGACCGATCTGTTTGGCGAGCCTTGGGGGAGGCCTATGTTCAGCAGTGGACGTCTTTCGGCTGAAATGATGATGATGAGTCTCCCGGCCCCCTTTGTCGTGAATTTTTTCGTATTAAAAACAACCATTTAGCTTGGAAGGGGAGAGGGCGGGGGAAAACAATGCTCTAACAAAAATCTGCACTTTTAAGCTTAATATTTCGCAAACGGATCCCTGGACCAAAAAATGATTTTCATGAATAACTATGAAATATTTTTGAAAAATATCCAAAAAAAATCCATACCATGGATAGACGCGACGAGAGAAATATAATTCATCCCCACGCTACGAATAAGAAAGTCTCGAAGAATTTTTATCTGTTCTAATTCTATCACTTTGCTGACATGATTATTAAGCCCAGGCTAAATTACAGCTGACCCCAAAGCAACTTGACTAACAAATCATCATAACGAAGAAAAGTTCCTTCGCCAAAACTGTGAGCAATACAATTTTTGCGCACCGCAATATATACAAACTAGTCACATAACCTTTTATACTTGCAACGAACATTACGTATTATTAATAGTAGAAGTTAGTAATGTGCTATTATCGGTGAACCGAGTTAACCGGGGTTATGAATCACACTTTATGTCGGACAAACAAAGGCACCCGTTCTACGCATTGTTCAAGCACCCAATCTGTTATAAATTTGATTTTTAACACTTTCACAGTCCAGTAGTAGTATACAGCGTGTATTTTTGATACAACCACAAGCTTTACAAGTTCTTAGTATAGGCCCTAATGATTATGTTTTTCTATAAAATTATTAAAAATGCAAGATTTTTTTTTCCTTACAAAATTGTTCAGCGCGCAATGTATCTCATTTTTATTCGCACGTCTTAACTGTCACAAGTGATTACTTTAATCTTACACAAGTTAGCCAAGTGTCAAATAAGTGTACGCAATACATTGCTGCTCGAAATTTTTTTTAAAATTAATAACGCTCTGGTAGTTAACACTAAATTAACAATTTGTCTTAATATCGGTTCATAGCACTAAAATCTACTGCTGGTTACAGTTTGTGGTTGTATCAAAAATACACGCTGTATAAGGGTCACAGCGACTTAGCTTCACAGGTATCTTCCCACATATGAATTACTAATAATCAAACAGACTTTGCATCCAGATTAGTACAATATCTTGTTTACACACTGAGCAAGACGGTACAATGATTAAATTAATTTGCTGGACTTACCAGAAATTTGAAATTTGTATGGGACTGTGAACGTGTTAATTTGTTCTGATCAAGGTTGCTTTCCTCAATAAATTTTATACTGTGCCCGTTTTTAGATCTGATCGGAAGAGGACCAATTTTTGAAATCACATATATCACATTATTCGAAAGTAGTAACTATCTGGTTTTTGATACTAAACTGTAGCTTAAATATTTTTTTTCACTAATTTACAATTAATTAGAACTGTGTTTTTGTATTTAAAATTCAGCATAATTGTTCGTCACTTTCCGAAGTTTCCGATGGCATTTTCGAGTGATAATGAGTACCAATATGAACCTGTCAGGACAAACAACTCAAAAACGTCCGATATCTGCAAAAAGTCGCTTTCGATATTTCTGAGTGTTTTCTCCTATCAAAAATTATTGTAGATTTTTCCTAGTTGCCCGATATCGTATCTGCGTCCGACAATCATGTTATCAGATCCGATAATGTAAAAACGCTCTTTTACTAAAGCTATAAGACAATGACGAAGAGCATTGTCTTCCAGGTCCCCGTTCAATGAAATATTATTGGGATTCGCTTTGAGTTGGCAGTTAAGTTTTATGGACTTTTATTTTAACGCGACGTTAAACTTAATGGCGGGAATAATCGATGGAGACGCTCCCGTGGACGGGCGCGGGATAATAACAATAACATTTTAACGTAATGGGGAGCAACAAGTATAATTTTTCGACGACATGGCGCTATATTGTAAACTAGCTTTTGCCCGCGACTCCGTCCGCGTGGAATTAGTAATTTGGGCAGCTTATTTTTTTTATCCAATTTGCTTTTTCATCAATTATGGCTCTCCTTAGTTCCTTGATATAAAAAAAATTACCCGCCCCTGCACCCCCCCGCACACCCGCGTTCACATTCAACACCGTTCACCGTACTCCCAAGTCAAGCGTACGAAAACCCCCGATTTTGAAATATTCTTCCGCTCCGCTCCGCTCCTATTGGTGTTAGCGTGATGATATATAGCCTATAGCCTTCCTCGATAAATGTGCTATCTAACACTGAAATAATTTTTCAAATCGGATCAGTAGTTCCTGAGATTAGCGCGTTCAAACAAAAAAACCTGTTCGATAAATTCTTAAAATAGACGTATCTTTCTTATTTGTGAACCGATTCAAATGAAACAAACACTAAATGTTAATCCAAGAAAATACCAACATATCAGTGAAAACCGCATCCTTCTAGGTTAAGACGTTTCTGAGATTAGCGCGCACAAACGCACAGACAAACAGACAAACAGACAATAATTCTAAAAGTCATTGTTTTGGGTTCTATTGTGCTAATAAATAGCCCTAGTGACAGTTTTTCTCAAATATCTTCAATGTACAGACACCGACTTGTTACAGATTTATTATATGTATAGATATAGATAGTTAAAATATACACTTTACAGCAGCTATGTTCAATCATCCTTTTTCCAGTACCGATTTAACTGTCACATATCGAGGCACCAAATACCTGGTTTCCTAACCTTTTTCGCAAATATCAGTATTTCTATCTACGTCCTTTTGTATAATTAGTAGTTGTTGTACGCAACTATATACGTATTACGCGGGAACGTTCCCGTGATAGAGAATAGCCTTTTTAAACTGGGATAGTATAGCTATACCTGCGATAGAAATTTAAGATACGGTCGAGTAGTTCCAGAGAGAGAGAGGCATGTTAAGAAGTTAAAACACTGGCAGAAGAGAAGAATAAGCTGCACTCCCAATTAGTATCAACTCTTAAACTTTGATTATGATGAGTTCCAAAAATTACCTCCTATATACTATACGAAAAACAAACAAAGAAACAAAGTTTGCCTTTAACTTACCTACTTTTTACCCGACTGCGAAGAAGGAAGGGTTATTAGAGGATGTAAATCGCGAGAGAGACCGGGAGACTCACCCTAACCTAACTCTGATCATGACGATGGTAGGTGCGCCGAAATATCGAGTTTACATCTAAAGTAATTAACTGTGAAACATTAAAAGTGCAGGTAGAAGATTAAAGACTTAGGTCTTTTTCATCATTGTCATTGTTCCTGTTATTTTAAGTGTCAAATATCTGTGATACTGTCACAGTCATTAATAACTTAGGTCTTTTTCATCATTGTCATTGTTCCTGTTATTTTAAGTGACAAATATCTGTGATACTGTCATAGTCATAGTCGTTTATTGCAACCATAGTGTTGTACAGTTCTTAATAACTAAGTAGGTACATTTAATTTCATATGGGCCCTGGTCGGGCATGGCAATGTTACATTAATTAATCTATCCTTAAATAATTTTTAACATTTCATATTACTTACTTAATTTCAAAATAAATATTTAATGTCAATTTTCTACCATTTATCATTATCATTAAATAATTCGTCTACAGAATAATATGCTTTTTTAATAAGAAGGTTCCTTAACTTAACTTTGAATAAGTGATGCTTTTCCTCAGCTTTTATATATTCTGGAATTTTATTGTAAATTCTTATAAACTGTCTCTGTTTGTTCGATCAAAATAATCAGAGACGGCATATATATCATCTAGGAGAACGGGAACTTAACAGAGAGTAGTGAAACAAGGAGTAAACATTTTTATAGCTGCTGGATTTAAGGTACCTACACATCACGTGTCCGGGAGACGGACGGCCGAACAGCCGGACAGGTAGAAGATTTACGGACACACGGAGCAGGGTGTGAAATTTTCAGTGTTCAGTGGAAAGAATAATGGTGTGTTTATTTGCTCTTTCGGTGAGTGTGATGGATGGCTTGGATTGTGGTGCGGGAATGAAGCGAATAATGGGGCAGATAATAGTTGTAATGTAAAAATAATAATAAAATCATTTATTTCTAATCTTAAATTATTATTTTCCATCGCCATTGATCGGACCAGACCACTTGAGCCAGGTTATCTCCTTCGAGAACAGACAAGGCAAATAAGCTAATAAACACAGTGAAAATGCATGGAGGAGCTACTGATCCATGAGCGCTAATGAAGGGTAAATTTTCCTCAACCCTGAAGATATGTGCATACTGCCTATCCTAACCTTCGGGGCCCAGAGGTCCAATCTCAAAATTTGCCAGCGAGCGCAGCATTCTAGGTGTTCGGATCAGAAACACCAACCACCAGAACTCAGATTTTCAGTATGAGGACAAAGACCATGAAACCCAAGTGGGACTGGATGGGCCATGTCTGCCGAATGCATCGGAATCGCTGGGCAAAAATCGCCACCGATTCGGTTCCAAGCGACGGTCACCGGAACAGGGGCAGGCTCAAAAGAAGATGGCGGGGTGATTTGGAACCTTTTGACCCATTTTGACAAGATTTTGCGAAGGATAGAAACAGGTGCAAAGAAAAAGGGAAGGCCTTTGCCCAACGGGAACCCATTTCTGGGTATAGGCCTCCGCCAGCATATTCCAGGCCTCTCTATCTGTTGCTAAAAAGGTTTTACTTTCAATGATAAGCTGTTACAGGGTGAACATTATTGGAGAGAATTACGCATTGAGCTCTTTGAATTTAAATAAAAGAAAAATGTTGGTCCGGATCACGTCTCAGACTCACGCTGTGCCACACCAACTTTTAAAACAATGATGATGATCCGGCTGGTTTCGACCATGGCAACAGCTTCAACTCCGTTTAGTGTCGATTATGTGCTCGCAAGTGGCTCACGTATCCAGCTTTGCTAAAACAATAAAGATAACAACAAATATCTATCAGACTCCAAACTAGTATCGAGCCTGTATCTGCGATCACTGGTATCTTCTCATTAATAACTGCCAAGACGCAACAATACTGAATCTCACTTTCATTCAATATCAGCAAACGTGGGCGGTATTGTTGCCAAAAAACGTTAAAGTACTTCTAAAAAGCAGAGATCTCTTGGATCCTTTGTAGCCCCAGCGTGGGCGCACCCTTTGAGGACGAAAAGGGTAGCTAGATACAAATGGCAGCTTATTTTGCATATTGCCGCGTTCACGTCAACGACTATTTATGTAACTTTTAACATATTGTAGTGGGGATTCCTGAGGAATATGTTTTTATTGAGAATTTCCGCACGACGGAGTTGTACCGTTTTTTTGATAGTATAAGTTGGTTTAAGCGCGTGGGATAATATGGTTAAAATAGTTTGTAGCATTCACGCTACTTCGTTGCTGTGAATTTCGGACTTCCCGGAACAAACGGTAGCCTATATTAATCTAGTTAGAATATTGTAACTTTCTAGTAGAGCTTTTTGAAATCGGTGCATTATTTGCTATTAGATTGCCCTCTTCATAATAAAATAATCTCCTTAATTCATTTTATCTTATGATGTTTTCACTCAGTAGTAATACGAGTACTACGTATGTAGTTCAAAACTGTATAGAGATAAAACTATCATTAGGCGCTTTTGATGAGTGTATATTTAGCCATTCAGTAGCCTTAATATTTTTTAGGTATACTGACGGACTGTTTAGTGCAGTCGCTACCAACGACGCGAGAGCAATCGTGTTGCGGTTGGAGTAGACTTCAACCCGAATGCTACACGATTTTGTATTGAAACTGCGGATCACCCAACAGCGACCGCTTGAAGCCAGTGGCACTTTCTGCAGCAGTTCGTCTATAGAGGCCTTTAATAGATACGCAGCCTTAGCAGAAAATATCAATATTCCCGAAACCGTATTTTAATTTCAGCCAACAAACCTCGACAAAGCTATACGGGCACCGTTTGCAAACTAAACAACGTAGTTCGGCGAAATCGGCATCAAAGCACGTTTTGTTTAACTGTATCGAACAATTTTGGACAAATAGAGGGAACAATCTAACTTCATTTACCTTCTAAGATAGTTTAGCTTCAGCTCTGATTCGCAGTTTCAGCGAGGAAGTATATTTGCACTGCAAGCTTCTAATTGATGTTCGTTCAAAGTTATTGGTTTAGTTTAGTTGGTTCGCTGTCGGATAGCATAAAAGTTTTACGCATATTTCATCATTTGGTATAACTATAAATTAAAAATTTTAAAAACCCCCAACGCAATTATGTCACTCGTATGTTTGAACATTTAGTCAATGCCCGTTATGCGTCTAAGATCCCTTCCGCAGCTAACAAAAGAGCTGATAACTTTGAAACGCCTGAACTGATTTTGATGAAACATATCTAAGAACCATCGTCAAGAGACCTGCTTTCTATTAAAAAAAACCGCATCCGAATCGGTGCACGCGTTTAAGTGCTATGATGCCACAGACAGACAGACAGACAGACACACACACATAGCGGTCAAACTTATAACACCCCTCTTTTTGTGTCGGGGGTTAGTAATCAATCATTCCGCATAACTATTTTTTCTTAGAAACCATTAATTATTCAGCATTGTTATAAAATAAACCCAACTTATTAAGTGCTACAAGATGATAATTTAAAAATTCCTAAATATTACTTAATGGCTTCTGAGAAAAAGAGTTATGTGAAATGATGAATTATGCGTAATAATTTTATGCCATCAGACTGGATCACATTTAGTTTTGTGTATGTACGCAGATTGAACAACAATGCGAGTAGAGACAGCAAAAAGTATCGTCACCAAAAAAGCACATCATAACTTTTAGTAAAAAAAAAACTATTCCTTATCACATCCGTGTAAAACTGTTATATGAAATACTAATCTTAAATGAAACCTCTAGAATAATGGAGCTAATTTACATAAACACAGTTTTCTGCCAGCTGCGGCTATTTAACCGCCTGGCAGCTTGCCAGTCGCGGGTTCGATCCCGTGATACTATCCAATGAAATACAGCACCGTTTATAACTGGTAATAGCTTTTACTTGCAGTTTTTTAATTGAAAGTTGGCGATTTACGACTTGGCGTGTCATAGTTCGGATTTGGGTCATCAGCGTTGTACAGAGTGAAAAATGATGAATCGATCTTGGAACCCAGCCTATAATGTATGTAGATTTATCGATCCTACCATTTGCTATAGTAGTTATAAAGATCTAAAAGGCTCAGGCCTGACATGTCCGTTTTCCTAAAATGTATCTTTCCCAAAATGTCTGCTTTTCCGTAATATGTCACGTCTTTTCAAAAAACCATCCAAGCCATCTAAAAAAAACAAGTTTAAGATCACTTAATTTCATGCCAAGTGTACGTGGGATATGTATGAATTCCGTGGTAATCCAAAATACTACTTACCTACTTCAAAAATTGGTAAATGTCAGCATAAGTGACGGATCGTTCAAGTTTCAAAGTGAAGAACTTTTGCCACATTTTCATCTAAGTATTCAACATAAAACTCGTGAGAGTTTAACAGAAAAAACCTCTATCAATTCACACAAACAAAACCAATAGTTGTGTCATGCGCATCGGTATCTCCAGTTGATGGATCATCACTGTGATAGATGTCTGCGCAGCTCGCGATTTACGCTAGTGATAAAGCTGGAGTTTGTTCATGAAATATTTGTTCGATATTTGTGTTTACCTATTGGAAGAATAAAAATAAATATCACGGGACAATTCACACCAATTGACCTAGTCCCAAACTAAGCAAAGCTTGTACTATGGGTACTAGACAACGGATTTGATTTTATTATAACGTGTAGCGCCATCTTTTGACAAATGTTGATGATTCTTGAATAAATAATAGTTACTTCAATACGTTAATGATTGGACATTCGCGTTTGACAGCTGCTTTATTTACCTTACCACCCAGCTAGTTCGAAGATTTTAGTAGCAGTATCAAAGACAGTAGTTTTAAACTAGGTACTCTACTGTACAAAGTGAATAGTACTGATCTACGGTTATTCGCTCGTTTCTGTAAAAAGAAAATATCATTGAGAGAGTGAGAGAGAGAGAGACGTTTATTTACACATATTCGATACACAGGAAATACAGTTGACAGGAAAAGATACAAATAAAAATCATCGAATAGTATAAATTGGGCCCCACTCAGCATAATGTTGCGGCAAGCCGCAACGCTATTTTTCAGTGGGACCCATTTAAAAAACTAAACACAAAAAAAAACTAACACAAACACATTGTGATGTCACGAACGCCAAAGGAAAGTGTAGTTCGCAACAAAACCTAAATAGGTACAAACCGGAAGTATGTATGCCAACACTTGATCAGTTTAATCGTATTTGAACCATTAAACCGCGACAAATTACGCCAAGGATTATTCTGGTTACTGTAGTGCATTATCAGCAATTTCAACTAATTTTGATATTGTGACGCATCACTCAACCTTCGATAAAACAAACATTGCTATTTCACTCTACATCAGTTCCTAAAACACCATTAAAAAGAAGATCATCGCACTCGATTTACGACATTTATTGCATAGTCGACCAAGTAAGTGGTTTACCATTTTTTGTGACAGTTCCTACATCAGAATAAAAACAATAAGGCTGATTGTCACATTGACTTGTTAGTGAAAATATCCTTTGATGTCTTAAGTCATACAACTGACATTGAACTTTAGGGTGGCAAAGGAGTTTCTTGGTCGACTAATACTGTAAATCCGCCGTAAACTAAACGGCCGTGACGACATCACAAATTGAAAGAAAGAAAGAAAGAAAATACATTTATATACAACATCACAAGACACAATATTTTACAAAACAAAAAGGCAATACTAAAGCTAAAGATAGAATGTGTCATTGCGGTTGCAAATCGGACACTGGCTCAGCATAATGCTGAGGCGTTTAAAGCACCCCAGCGCTGATTTTCAGCCACTACCGTTGGTGACACCCGGATCGCTGTTTAGATAGATAAATAAATAAATAAACTGCACACTAATAGCTACATACATAAGACTAGGATAAATGGATACTTCCTCGATCAAACTCGAATTACAAGTGAGCCAATTAAAAAAGGCCATAACAACTGAGAAGGTCCACAAAAAGGGCTGTAAAACGTGCGATAGAGCTACCCCGGGCATTGTCCCGGTAATTTATTCGATAAGCCGGGAATCCCGCGGCCCGGGATTATCGGGTTGCGGCGCGCGATTGCGTTGCTTGTGCACGATCACGGTTCAGTAACGATTGGACGTTGAGGTTTTGCGGCTGTACATGATCAGATAGGCGGGCGGGGCTTTTAGAATTACGTCGCTTCAATCGTACACACACAAAATGAATGAAATTAATGTTCGAATGGACACCGCTCAATATTTTTTTTACCGAAAATATTTACTCAAGATGACGTCACATCTTTGACGTACTCTACTTTGATTCAACATCGTCCTAATATAACTATAAATTTAAAAAAAAAATAAAAGCTACCAACGCAATCAGTTCACACATAGTTTGAAAATAAAGTAAATGCCCATTCTGCGTCTAAGATCCCTTCCGCAGCTAGCAAAAGAGCTGATAACTTTGAACGATTGAACCAATTTTGATAAAACGTCTCTAAGAACCATCGCCAAGAAACCTGCTTTCAAATAAAAAAACCGCATCCGAATCGGTTCAGAGTTCAGAGCTTAAGAGCTATGATGCCACAGACAGACACACACACACACACACACACACATAGCGGTCAAACTTATAACACCCCTCTTTTTGTGTCGGGGGTTAAAAAAAGATATTTATAATTCAAATCAGAAATTATTTAAAGCATGTCTCCTAAGATTCTGTCTGTATTTCAATAAAGCGCTTATGGGATGAAAGAAACAAATTTGACCTGCATTTGACCTACTTTAACATCCTCATGATGACGACACGAGACACACAAGAACAGCCAAGGCAATTTGTAATTTAGGAAATGCCAATAAGCTTCAAATTTACTTGGCGATTAAAACGGAAGATGGAACGAGATTAGTTACTTTTCAAAGAAGTTTAGGTTCTTTAATGGCTATGGTTAAATTGATCTATTAACATCCTGAATAGATGTTTTTATGGGTACAGTCGCATAAACATCGGAGCTGAGCGCTCAAAACTATCGAAATGCCCACTTATGTGATTGACAATACGGTTCTGATTGGTATTCATCACCGAGACTGTTTTATAATAGCTACTGTACTACACCCGACCCTATTACGATGACCAAATTAATCAAGCGTCAAAGTCAAAATACCTTTATTCAATTAAGGCTATAATACTCACCTATGAATGTCGTAGAATCTATCACCGGTTCGGAAAACCCAGATGAGAAGAATACAGCAAGAAACTCAACAAGGTAATAGGCGACTTGTATCGTAAATACTTATGTAGTTTATTAGAAATCATTCATAGATTTGAGACAATACAGATGAGAGTGACAGCAAATGCCATTCAAATTAAAACGCCTCTCCTACTCCCCGTTCGACTAAGAAGCGCTCGTGCGTTAGAAAAAATTGACAGCAGGAACCGTGACCAAAAAAGTTTGTACCCCTGTCAAAAGACACTTCCGCAGACCCTACTGCTCTCACCCAGTTTACCCGAGTTCTCGCTAGATTACAAATGCATATAAACACGCGAGCTCAGATAGCAACTGTCGCGTTTACGTGGAGACAATAAGACAGAAGTACGGAATAGTAGCAGACAAATTCGGCATTCGTCGTAATAAAAATTTAAAACGTAAACAGAATTGCCCTTGAGCGGGATCAGGCGACGTAATCAGGTCGTTCACATGCCGATACTGGCGCGCCGCCAGCAGCCCGCAACAGATGACTTATGAACACAATAAAACTTAATACGCGAGGAATTTATGCGGATAATGTGTAATACGGCCCTGAGAACCAAACAGGCAGTGTGCCAAGTTGGTGGTTAATAATGGTGAAGTATAGTTGAGTAGCAAAGATAAGCCTTCTGTCAGAAAGCCACCATATAGGGGAAATAATCGGGGCAGTCAGTCGGTCGGTATACGGAGATGATTGGAGTTCGGCTTATGCGAAACGAAGTGTTTCGCATAATGTTACCTGTAATCGTGATCAAGACGCAAGTAAGAAAGAAAGAAAGAAAGAAAAATATTTATTCGTGACATAATCTTAATAAATTAACAAAGAAAAACGGTAAAAGATACAAACATTATCACGAAATGGTCCCAACTCAGCATGATGTCGGCCGTGAAGCCGATGCTGGTCTTCCGTTGGAACCATTTCACCAACAATAAAACATAAACTGTTCAGTGAAACCGACAACTGAAAAATTTTAATCACTAAGCACACCAAAAAAAAAAAAATAAATAAAAATACAAAAGGAAACTATAAAAAGCATACAAGAAAACAAAACGCACAATGGTGTCTGCATAGATCGAACGCCTTTGCCCTTGCCACTTATTATAACCAAAACTACTAGTACTTGCATCGATGTAGGTATTTCTACATCTCATACAAAATATGTCTTAGTTTATGAATGACCACTATAACTGTTTTTAGTAGTAAGACTAGTAAGGGAAAACTTAAATAAATGATTTAATTTCATGTTCATATTGCAGACCGCGGTTACGAGACGCCCATTTCGGCCGAAATGTCGAGGTGAATAAATCATGTTTTTGCACGATAAAAGCTCGCCGTACTTTATAAATGCGAGACAAAACCACTATTTAAAGCGTATGAACTGTAAGTTTTAATGGCTTTTGAACAAAAACAGTAGCAAATCGGTTAATAAACTAAGTAATAGGTTAGTAGTTAAGTAATAAATAAATAAGTTTATATTTATTACACTATTTTATAAATATAAATTAAAAGAATAAATGTGTTGGCAAGTGCAAAACTCGTGAAGAACTCCAGCTCTCCCTACCAATCCACAATTTTTTTTCTTTTCATTTTCAAATATTTTTGAAGGTTATGAAGAGAAAGATTTGAAAAATTGCATTTTTCCCGCGGGGTAGCGATACATGAAATGTTCTATGACGAAAGGCGCTCGGAAAAACAATTATTAATACTGACAACTTTACTTTATTCGCGGTAGGTACGTACGTTACAAAAAAAAATGATTTGTCATCGGAAATCTTTACAAAATCATAAACAATAACTTTCAAGTTAAACCAAACACTGGAACAAAGGCAAAATTTCATACAAACATACTTTAGTGAAATCGACAAAAAAATGTAAAACAACTCATCGTATTTTAAAAAGTACCTGGGCGACCGAGCTCTGCTCGGGCAGAAACTCGGTACCAAGCGTTTTCCCAGAGATAAGACCAAGCTAGATCAATTTTTATCCCCGAAAACCCCCACATACCAAATTTCATCGAAATCGTTGGAGCCGTTTCCGAGATCCTGATTATATATTTGAGGGGGAGGGGGTTCGGGGGTTTCAAGGGGGGATGAAAATTTCATTGATTTTGCCGTAGGATGCACAGTTTTCAAGATATTTGACAAAAACACCGGAGGGGGTGGGGGGGTGAGCCACGTTAAACTATCGTCCGTAAACCGACTTTACAGACAACCGGTTTTTCTTGTTCTTTGCTCCCAATAGGGAACGTGCACATAGACGGTGCTGCCAACTGGTGTCATAAGGGTGCCATCAATTTGAATGCTTTACCTTGATAAGTTTGTTTTACTGTCCGCATAGTGTCTCTTTTGTCGCATTAGTGCTGCCGCCTATAGTTACTGCACGTTCCCTATAATACTTTTTCTCACAAAAAAGTAACTTTTTCTCACAAAAGAAGAAACTTCGTTTTCTCATGAAAAATAAACTTAAAAAAAAAACTAAAATCCTTAAAAAAAACGAAGAATCGAACCGAGGTCGGCTGGATCCGCGACCACCCGATTTCTACTGTGCTATTATGATCTGCTCGAAGCCGGCGAAATTTAGCTTTGTATTCTAATGCAAACAAAAATAGCCGTAAAACACGAGTAAAAGCGGTTTTCTGAAAATGAAACATAGCTAGATCAGTTTTTCATCCCCGAAAACCCCCACTTACCAAATTTCATCGAAATCGTTGGAGCCGTTTCCGAGATCCTATATATCCTATATATATATATACCAGAATTGCTCGTTTAAAGGTATTAGATTTGCCAAGATAACAAGTCGGTTATAAAAATAAACCACGGAAATTTAACTTTTTTTAAATAAACTCATCTTCAAAACTCCTGTAAGCGTATAGCTCTGTGTTGCCGCGGTGTTGGGTTCGATTCCCATTAGGTCGCCCTTCATTACGGAATATCCCCCAAGACTCGGGGAATATAAGCGACGCTTCAGATTAGGGGGAAGATTTAATCTACGCCGTATCGGATGTTGGGTCCCGCCCGGAATGAGACAGTTCTAAAAATAACGTGATATTTGACAATTTTCTGCCGTACGTACACCTGTTTATTTTGATGTACTTAATGTCTTCTTGATAATGGATTTGAAACGGGATGTAACATGTAAAAACCCGTTATCTCAATCGTCTTCAATTAAATTTAGAGACGTGAAATTTCGCACGAATGTTATTCATGCAACGCAAAAGAAGATCGAGGGAATTCAAGTCAATTTCACAAAATTCCGGAATTTTAATTCAACTGTTGGACCTAATAGTTCACGCGAAACCGCTGGCAAATGCTAATATGTAACTAATATTAAAAAGAGGAAAGATTTGATTGTTTGTTTGTTTGCATTGAATAGGCTCCGAAACTACTGGACCGATTTCAAAAACTCTTTTGCCGTTAGAAAGCTACATTATCAATGAGTGACATAGGCTATTTTTTACTGCGGGAAAATACCTTTTCCTACGCTACGGGAAAATTAATTTATCGCGGGCGTAGCTGCGGACGGGAGGCTAGTATATCCACTAATAAACGGCCGTCGAGAGCTAACCAGCATTCTCGCCGACACAATCAACTTAAAATTATTTTAAAACACTGCCAACACCGCGCAAATTTGTAACTAACTAAATTTAAAACTCTGAAGCTGCGGCAATGTTTTCAACCGGCACTAGTGTTCCGGGTAACTGTAATAACCCAGCTGCCAGATGTTCGAGAAAGATCCCGCATTGCAGACCCACTACCATACCGTCTCTCCCACTCTCCTATTAAATACCATAAACATGAGCAGGACGGCACGGTACGACTTTCGAATTTGCAACTTTGGAGTAAAAAACTTTGGGCTACTACAAAATTTGAAGTTCGTCTCGTGCTGTCCCTTTCAGTCTACTGTTTAATACTATTAGCGAGAACGTGATGGCACGATAAGAAGCTCGAAATTCAAAGGCATTTCGTAGTAGGTATTATCATAGTGGTAAAGCCATGTTGTAGCTAGTCGCTGCATCACGAATGGGCCGGCTCGTCCAGGCCAGTGCCATCCTCTCACAGAACACCGGCGTGAAGCAGTACTCCTGCTACGTTTCGTACGGTCAGCGAGAGTGCCAGCGGGGAGATCCAATACCTCTCCCTCTTCCCCCTCCCTTTTAGAAGTGAAACTTCTAATGCGACTTTCAACAAGCGTAAGCGTTGCGTTAAATACGCAACGCAACGCAACGCAAGTTGACATTTACGTTTATCTCGCATTTTATATATACTAACGGATGTTAAAAACTTCGATAGTGCCATTTAGAACTCATACTGTCTGTGCAAAATGTATGAGACTTGATAAAAGCGCCATCTAGTGAGTAATTTAAACACATAGGTGCATAAGTAAATTTAGTTCTTTAAGTTATTGTAATAAGGTTCATATTGATGTATAAGTGCCTTTTTCATTTCCACATTACGAAGTTTCACTTCTTCCGCGCGGAGGAACTGCACGCACTATCTTTTTTTTACAGGCCGGCAACAGACCAGAGACTCTTTGAGTTGTTGATTTACGGGCGGTGGAAACTTGCAAGATTTTACTTGATTTGACGTTACCAAACAAACATCGGAAGCATCAAAATTTACATGCAAACCGAAACATAACTAACCAAAAGTCCATTCCCAATAAATACGTTTGCTCCCCGCCGTCACAGGTGGCAGGTGAGCGGGGAGTGCACTCCACTTGCGCCCACTCCACTACCCGACTCGCCACTCGGGCCACTCGACTCGCCACTCGACCAAGCCGACGTATCGATGGACAGATGCTCTTTTGCCGCGTACCGTACAATTTGGGCATGATTTCAAAGGAGAATAAAATAAATAAAAATAAATAAATAAATATCACGGGACAATTCACACCAATTGACCCAGTCCCGAAGTAAGCTAGGAAAGCTTGTGTTATGGGTACTAGGCAACGAATAAACATACTTATATAGATAGATACATACTTAAATACATATTAAACACCCAATACCCGAGAACAAACATTCGTATTTTTCATACAAATATCTGCCCCGACACGGGAATCGAACCCGGGACCTCAAGCTTCATAGTCAGGTTCTCTAACCACTGGGCCATCTGGTCGTCAAAATGAGGGGAAATGAGGACAATATGTACTATTACAAGCTTTCTAAATAAGTATGTTGTATTGAAAACTTACAAACCATTTTTTGATCACTTCTAGCGATTGGATTGACTTGAAATGCGGTCGACAAAAAAGTTCTCTAAGGTTCAATGTCAGTTTTATGACTTAAAACATCAAAGTGTATTTTCACTTACACGTCAAAGTACAATCAACCATATTGATTTTATTCTGATGTAGGAACTGTAAAAAAAATGAAGTTGAAGAAAATAAAAAAATAAATAGAAAAAGATACTTCATACTTAACTTGTAGGAACTGTCATTAAGAATTGTAGGGCACTTGATCGACTATTGATTGGATGACAATAAAAGTCATCTTCGTCCCAGCCTATAGACGTCCCACTGCAGGCCACAGGCCTCCTCTCAGAATGAGAGGGCTTGGGCCGTAGTTCCCACGCGGGCCCAGTGTGGATTGGGAACTTCACACACACCATTGAATTTCTTCGCAGGTGTATGCAGGTTTCCTCACGATGTTTTCCTTCACCGTAAAGCTCATGGTAAATTTCAAATATGATTCCGCACGTAGGTACTTAAATTCCGAAAAACTCAGAGGTGCGAGCCGGGATTTGAACCCACGAGCCTCTGCTTGAGAGGCCATAGGTCAAACCGCTAGGCCACCACGACATCGACAGTACAAGTACAGCCAACAAAATATATAATCAGCAAAAAACAGCTGGTTTTTTTTTTAATTCTTGTCAAATTGTGACAGCGGAACTTGGCGGAGAGTCACGAAAACGCAATTCTGTGTTGCCCGAAGTGATTGTATATGATTGCACGACTATTTAACTCTACAATGTATAAATGTGCCGATACAGACGAACTAAATTAAATTCAAGAAACTACAAATGGCTACTGCAATTCATTCCAATCACAGCTAGCGTTTAATTTGCATGCAACTGATAGAACTGTACTTACAAATTCTAAAGCAAGTTTGCAATGCATTCGGCACTCATGCGCACATACGCTTCAAACTGTTGCATTTCAACCTGCGGTGATCAACGAGTTTTCAATTAGTTGGGGAAAAGTTACGAGCGCCGTGTAGAAGAGACCGTCAAACGTCAAAGGACTTGACTTTACCAATAACTGAGTCGGATAACTACGTCTTTCAATTCAAGTGAATAAGTTTGGGTTAATTAACTTGATTTAGTTAGCTAAGTAAATATAAAACCAGCCAAGTGCAAGTCGGACTCTTGCACCGAGGCTTCAGTAATCTCTAAACATCAAACTGACTAGGTTCGTAAAGTACAGCCGTTGACAGACAAATTACAAAGTTTTAGTTTTTTCTCTACTGACTCACACTTGACCGTTTTTTATTATTTAATAATGTGCAGTTTATTTTATCTCTATTATCATCCCGAGTTTGGTTGAGGTTCTGGCGGCAATAGAAATACACATTATGAGGGCTCAAAAAAATTACGAAACGCTTCGAGAAAATAAAGTGGTGGCTTTCTATTAGAGTTGACTCTATGTTTGTTTTTTATGAAGATGTTTTCTTGGGTATTTCTGAAATACGTTGTAAAATCTTTTTTGGAGTTAATTAAAAATAGGACCGTGTCAAGCAGACAGTATAAAAGCCCGTCTCAGTAAGTATTCCATTACAGCCTGCAACTCCTCGAACTTGGGTCTTTGACGACTTTTCCATTGAAAGCGGTAGTTGGAGCAAAGTTGCGGGCCCGAAGTGGAACACACCAGCGAGTTAACGTCAAAGCGTGTTCGTTACTTCTTATTACCTGATATTTAGGGTTGAAGTTTGCAAGTTTTACTACAAACGGCAATATGTTTGAGTTTGTTAACTAGACTGTTGCTATGCAGATGGGAGATGGTGATTATAACTTTGTTGCGTATGTAAAGTATGTACCTATAGATTTATGTGCAGTCAGCGTCAAATATACACATACTTACAAGTTAAGTATGAAGTATCTTTTTCTATTTATTTTTTATTTTTCAACTTCATTTTTTTATTACTTTTACGGTCATCCCGTGAAACCATATATTTCAAACTAAATACAAACAAATCGAACCCAGGTCCAGGTAGAGGGCATAACATAGATGCGCGCTTTATCACTGCTTAATGTGATTATAACAGACTGAAGTGTACGATGTATGGGAAAGATTCGTCGCTAACTTCTAGACCAGTGATGGTGTAGGGGTAAGCACGCAGCACGGAACGCTGAGGACCTGGGTTCGATTCCCAGCATTGGTCTTTTTTCTGGGGTTTTTTCTGTGCATCTATATTTCAGTTTGTATTTAGTTTGAAATATATACATACTTAGTAATAGAATCACATAAAATATCACTTTACTTTTAGTGTTTTAATGAACTAAAACAATTACTTTGCTCACCCGCGACCTTACAATAGTTACGTTTATGCAAGAAATGTGCGTTCATGCAGTTCCTCCACCTCCACACTGTACGAACACACACAAATCACATAAACCCAACCATCACCACCACCAAGCTACACTGATATGGACCTCCGCAAAGTAACGCCTGATTCAATAAATTATTTTAGTGTTTTTTTGAAAAAATGTCTCATCATCATCATCATTTAAGCCGAAAGACGCCTAGTGCTGAACATAGGCCTCCTCCAAGGCTCGCCAAGCAGATCCCGCACCATCCACATCCAAAGCGTTCCCGCAACCTCAACCAAGACGTCGCTTAATCTTGTTGGAGGCCTACCGATACTGCGTCTTCCTGTCCGTGGAAAAATGTCTACTATGTGTACTATGTCTACTATGTGTATTATTTTGACTTACTCTTTGTCGGTCCCTTACTAAATGCTCCTTTCATCCACTCAAGGGTTGACTGGTAGAGATCCCTTAAAGGGATAAGTTCGCCTTTGTACATGCATTTCAACGGTTGTCAGTAATGTATTTATTTTCCTTGTTTTTGTACAATAAAGAGTTTATATACATACATACATACATACATACATACATACTATAGCTTAATTAAGTGTCATGGTTTTTAGGGTTCCGCACCCATAGGGTAAAAACTGAGGCTCCGTTGTCCGTCTGTCTGTCACCAGGCTGTATCTTATGAACCATGATAGCTAGACAGTTGAAATTTTCACCGATGATATATGATATATTTCGGTTGCCGCTATAACAACAAATACTAAAAAACAGAATAAAACCCATACAGCAAACGTGTTTTTTTTCTTTTTGCTCGATATTGATAACGGCAACAGGTATGCTTGAAATATTCACAGAATATTTAGTTATATATTCACTTTAAAAAAAATATTAAATTAAAATAAAACAAATATTTAAGGGGGCTCCCATGCAACAAACGTATTTTTTTTGCCGTTTTTATAGATAATGGTACGGAACCCTTCGTGCGCGAGTCCGACTTGCACTTGGCTGGTTTTTTTTCTAGAATTGATATAACTAAACTAGGCCTCTACCCCGGTACAACGGTATTGGTGAAGTTTGAGACACTCTACATAATAAACAGAGAAGTGTTCTCGAAATTTAGACATGTTCTTCAAGCCTTCCCTGAACGACACCACAGAGGTTTTATTAGTGCATATACAGAATACTTTTGTCTATAACGGTTGTGCAGTTTACAATTAAAACTTAATAAATTTGAAACAGTTATTCAGTACGGCTGCTGTGCTACGAGCGTTCGCAGCTCGTAGCACCGCCCGTAGCGCTACGGTCCGTAGCAGCTACGAGTACGAAGAAGTAATATGTAAAGAGTGATAAACAAGAAACTTCATATCTTCACTTCGTGATATTAACGCATACATTTCCGAGCATGTTTGAGAAAAACTTTTTTATGTACCATTCATCCACCAGACCAGACCAGACGACCAGATGGCCTAGTAAGTAGAGAACCTGCCTACGAAGCTAGAGGTCCCGGGTTCGATTCCCGTGTCGGGGCAGATGTTTGTATAAATAATACGAATATTTGTTCTCGGGTCTTGGGTGTTTAATATGTATTTAAGTATGTATCTATCTATATAAGTATGTTTATCCGTTGCCTTGTACCCATAACACAAGCTATGCTTAGCTTACTTTGGGACTAGGTCAATTGGTGTGAATTGTCCTGTGACATTTATTTATTTATTTATTTATTCATATCAGTACCTAACAAACAATTAATAGATTAGTCTAATAAAATCCCACGTCACGCTGAACATCTAATATATAAAAATCTCGTGTCACGGTGTTTGTTACCGAACTCCTCCGAAACGGCTTGGCCGATTTTTATGAAACTTTTTTCTTTACACTCGGTAGGTCTGAGAATAGGTCGTAGGCTATTTTTCATCCCCCCCCCCATTCTTCGCGGACGGAGTCGCGGGCAACAGCTAGTAGCGATATAATAAAAATGGCGTCGCAAAACAGAGCTTTCCACTCCAGGCCGCGAGCGCGACAGACGGTGTTTTAGCACTGTGTTACTGGCCACATTATTAAAGCGCCGCGCAGTATTTTAATGCTGGTAACTCTATGGATCAAACGTGCACTGTTTAGAAGCGTAGCTGTGCATTGCTGTGTAAATAAAAAACCGGCCAAGTGCGAGACGGACTCGCGCGCTGACGGTCATCACCATCATCATCATTTCAGCCGATGGACGTCCACTGCTGTAAATAGGCCTCCCCCAAGGCTCGCCAAACAGATCGGCCCTGCGCCATCCGCATCCAACGTACGCGCGCGCGTGCGGTATCCAAGCTAATTTGTGAGTAACTATGTATGTTAAAATATACGCTATAAACGACCGGTCATATTTGAAAAAGTCTAGTGTAACGAAGCCATGCTTCTTAGTAAAATGCACCAAATGTTGGTTAATTTATGTCAAACTAGCCTGACGTTCGCAGCTTCGCCCGCGATAAATTAATTTTCCCGTAGGAAAAGGTTTTTCCCGCGGTAAAAAGTAGCCTACTTATGTCACTCAGTGATAATGTAGCTATCTAACGGCAAAAGAATTTTTGAAATCGGTCCAGTAGTTTTTAAGTTTATTCGTTACATACAAAAATACAAATCTTTCCTCTTTATAATATTAGTGTAGATAAAGAAGGCTTCAAGTTGAAGTACAAAAATAATTCGTAGAAGTTTAACGTATTTACATACATGCTCAAAGAACAAGGTAAACCTTATAAAAATATCATCTGTATTTTCTCTCTAAAAAAATGTCTTCCACGCGCCGTAATCCGTGTTTACGTCATTCATTTACAAGCAGAAAAACACCGCGGGCCACAGATAAAATAAATCTATAAACGAGCCAGCATTACCATAAGGTAAGCAGAAGCGAAACGGCAAATATTTGCATGGTGTTGCCAACGCGAAAAACACCGGAGCCATATCGCGGCCGTTTTATGAATATTCAAATTCAGAAGAGCGCGGGGAATGGCGGCGAGTGACAATGGCAACACTCGACTAGCCTGTTTTCTGAGCAAAAAAGCGATCCGTTTTGTTTAGTTTACGCATCGGATTTCAATCTGTTTGATTAATTAAATTTTAACCTGTGTTTCAATGGATATTTCCACGACGGGTCCTTTTCAAGATGACGTGTACAGATTGTTCAAAAAGGGTTTATAAAGTCGCGGTTTTCTTGATCAGAGAATGGGAATGCCATTATTTAGCAGTTTTGTGTTACACGTGTCTAATTTTGTAACGGCTTTAATATAATTTCCGAGTCTTTTGAGCGAGGAATCGAGGTTTTAATCTCGTTACCTTTGATTAGTCTGTAATTAGTCGACTTATACGGCATTTCCACGGTTGAATGCTTACAAAGTAGCTCTCATCTCTGCGGGTGAGCGTCGCTTTTGAGGCATTCAATCTACAATTTATTTAATTATTCAGTTTGAATTCGCCCCAGTGGGTTTAAAACAAGACCAGGTTTCTATACAGAGCCTACTTCAAGTAATTATTAGTCTCATTTGGCACATTAAGGGCTGTCGCTCAGAGTTTACTTTGATTTTATGAGTCCATTTTCCCCAACCCTAAAAAATGCGTTTAACGGCAGAACTAGAATGAGAGGATAGACAAGTTACGTTAAGTTAGTTAAAATCGCGAAACGCCTATATATATTTATTTTTCCGGCTTAGTCTGTAATATCCATGTATGTATACATGAATGGCAATGAATCCATAAAATATAGATAGGTACTAATGTATCATAAATAATCATAATTAAGCTTATTAGCAGTTAGTTACTTATATGGGCTCTGAGTTCACGCTTTACATTTTCACTGCCAACATGATGTTTTAAACTTCTCCTTACTTTAAATAACCTGATCAGACGTGTAATGAAGTAATCAAACCAACGTCCGACCTTTCAACAGCCCCGACGACCGAAGGTGAGGTCGAACCAACTTTTTCAATTAGCGACTGAATGATCGAACGAATGAACAAATGGAGTTAACTCGTGTGGCTCGGCCCTTAATGAAACAAGAAACAATGAATCGCGTTCGTTCACGAATGGTTTGATTAGTAACTTAAAAAATGATAGTAATATAATGGGATCCTAGTAAAGAATGGGCCAAAAGGATCTCGAGTGGCGTCCACGGGCCGAAAGACGCAATGTAGGTAGGGCTCCAACAAGATGGAGTGACGACCTGGTTAAGAAACGCGTTGGATGAGGATGGCACAGAACCCGTCTTTTTGCGAACCTTAGGGGAAGGGCTTTGTTTTAGCAGTCGACGTCTTTCGGCTAAAATGATGACGATGATGGCGCTTCTAGCCACGTTATGTGGGTTCGAATCCCGTCACGCGCACCCAATAAATTTTATTTTAAATCTAAGTAAAACATGAAAAAAAAGGTGCAAAAGAAATAAATTATGGAATACTGAGTTACTTGAAAATAAGATTGATTACCGTTTTCAAAAGGGAAAAATAAAAGGTATTCAGTGAGTAAATCTTGAAATTGAACTGAAAACAAGTCCTGGGTCTGGTGAGACTTTTCTTCGCATTAGGGTAGCGTTTGGGCGAAAAGTGGGCTAAGCCCCCGTTCAAGTGGGCTAAGCCCCCGTTCAAGTGGGCTAAGCCCCCGTTCAAGTGGGCTAAGCCCCCGTTCAAGCCCGTCGATAAGATTTATCGGGCTCGATACGTCGCTGTCGGCTGTCGGATTAGCGGGAGCGGGATTATCGAGGCGCCCGCGGAAGATATATTTGCAAGGTTTAATTTGACAAAAATATCTTTTAATTATTGGTGAAGAAAAGGGTGAATATTCGAGCGTTTTGACCGCTCGTTTAAACCTACCATACGACGGTTATTACCACAACGGAAGGATAAATCGTACGAACTTTGATAAAATTAGATTCAGCATCGGTACTGTCTTAAGTTTATATAAAAATTTAAGCCTAAGCATCATCCTCGTTAGTAATATTTGCTCAAATGGTACAGTCGAAGTTATCAAATATCTATACAGCCATCGCTTTAAATACATTCAAACACCAATCTTATGTTTAGTGGCATAGAGTTGTATAGATATTTTTGAGGCCTTGGTAACGTACATATATTTATGCCCTTGACTGTACCTAATGCGAAAAAAACGCCGTAAAAACGCTGAATGTTCACCCAAAGTTACCTAACATAAAAATCAATTCAAAACCAAAATCGGCTTTGGCAATTCAATAAAGTCTCATTACAAATTAATACCGTACAGCTCCTGGTAAATTTCAAATGTAGGTCCCACATAAATTTCGAAAATTCAGAGGTGCTACTTGGGATCGAACCCACGACTCTCTGCTTGAGAGGCCATAGGTAAAACCACTAGGCTACCACGGCTTTTCCATACGTGAAACTAAATAAATCATTATAAAAATCGTCAAATTCTGTCCAAACTTAACAAACAAGTAAAGAAAACACGCTTGTTAAATTATTGCGGCATAAAATAAGCCTATTCACATAATAAGACAAGATTCTCTTGAGATAAGGATGAATCGAAGTCACAAAGAACCTCAAGGAAAGCTCTTTGAAAGTCAAACAGGTATGAAAATCACATTGACGACTCTTTTTCAGCGAAAATACGGAATAAATGTAATTTCTATTGCCCTATGAAGGTTACTGTGACAGGCATTGGCTCGCCCACACAGTTTACTTAGTTTCGTTCAATTTACTTACTGCGAATTGGTTCAACATTAACCCAGTGAAAGTAGGTCATCTTAAAATACAAGTTGACCTGAAAGTCGATGGAGGTAAATAGTATAGTCGACCAAGTAATTCCTTTACCATCCTAAGTATATATCTTAACACATGCACACTCTAGTGCCCCATATAAGGGCCACAGCGACTTAGCTCCACAAGTCTGTGCCCACATATGGGGCACTAAGAAACAACGAGACTTGCATTCCTATTTCTACAATATGTTGTTTACACACTGAGCAGGACAGTACAAATTATTAAACTAATTTGCTGGACTTACCAGGAATTTGAAACTTGTATGGGATTGTGAACGTGTTAATCTATATATATAAAAATGAATCCCTATTTCCCTTGGTCACGGCATCACGCATGAACGGCTGGACCGATTTCACTAATTCTTTTTTTGTTGTGTTCGTCATTGTCAGGAGAAGGTTCTTATGAAAGAAAAAATTAAGAAAATTGCGCGGAAAATTAGAAAATATAAGAAAAATTACCGTCCATAATAACTTTTCTAATGTAACCTTATGGCGTTTGACATAACTGCCAGTCGTTTGACAGTTGGCGTAATTAACAGAATACGATCGTTTAAATTAAATGTACGGGTCGAAATTTTATTCATAAAACTAGCGACGCGTCCCGACTTCGTGTGGGTGTAGTTTGGGGAAAAAGAGGTAAATATATAAACTTACCACCTTAAATTATAGACTTTCTTTATTTTTCACACCTATTTTTCAAAGTTACACCCGTGCGAAGCCGGGGCGGGTCGCTAGTTTAAAATAAAAGAGGAGTCATATAAACTCTGCGACAACTTTCTTTTTTATAAACTCCGCGATAACTTTTTTTTTTTAAACGATTTTAAACTTATCTCGAAATACGAATGAATTTAAAAGAATTAAGAATCCGAAAATCGTAACAGCTAAGTCTAGACATGAAATTTTGCGCGGCTGTTCGTTATGCAACGTAACGAAGACCACGGCCTAACATTTGGAAATTCCCATGGGAATATAATGAAATTCCGAAATTTAAATTCGACTGCAAAATACGACTGAAAAACTAGCAACTTTTATATTCTGTCAACACTTAACTATTCTATACTCATCGCCGCGAGCATGAAGCTCGTGCGCAACTTTGCTTTTACAAACTTCACCCATTCACTACTCGGGATAATTGGATATCAGAGTAAGTTTATAGTTTACTTTTCATTGCTATGCTTGTTCTGAGAGAGAATTTACGATAGCGCTTATGAAAATCACTATATGTATTTTACGTAACTAAAGTGTTTTAAAATGAACAATGTAAGAATAGACCCCTCAATCTTAAGCATGAACACTACTTTTGTGGCTGAAATTTGTACTTTTATCAGTCAACAGATTATTTGTAGATCTCTCTATTTACGACTAGCTGTTGCCCGCGACTCCGTCTGCGTGGAATTAGTAATTTGGGCAGCTTATTTTTTTATCCAATTTGCTTTTTCATCAATTATGGCTCTCCTTAGTTCCTCGATATAAAAAAATTATCCGCCCCTCCCAACCCCACCCCCACCGAACCACCCGCACACCCGCGTTCACATTCACCACAAGTCAAGCGTGCCTATAGAAGTTTTACTTCAAAAACCCCCGATTTTGAAGCATTCTTCCGCTCCGCTCCGCTTCTATTGGTGTTAGCGTGATGATTATATAGCCTATAGCCTTCCTCGATAAATGTGCTATCTAACACTGAAAGAATTTTTCAAATCGAAGCAGTAGTTCCTGAGATTAGCGCGTTCAAAAAAAAACGTATCATTCTTATTTGTGAACCGATTCAAGTGAAACAAACACTAAATGTTAATCCAAGAAAATACCAACATATCAGTGAAAACCGCATCCTTCTAGGTTAAACCGTTTCTGAGATTAGCGCGCACAAACGCACAGACAAACAGACAAACAGACAAACAGATAATTCTAAAAATCATTGTTTTGGGTTCTATTGCGCTAATAAATAGCCCTAGTGACAGTTTTTCTCAAATATCTTCAATGTACAGACACCGACTTGTTACAGATTTATTATATGTATAGATTGTTTATACTTACTATTAGCGCACATTGTTAAGATATGATTCAAGTACAAACAATTAGAGAGTTAGTGACTGTTACTTATTGTTATTACAAAAAGAGATAACATTGTAACATTATCCTGAAGTAGT
Source organism: Archips crataeganus (assembly GCA_947859365.1). Taxonomy (NCBI): domain Eukaryota; kingdom Metazoa; phylum Arthropoda; class Insecta; order Lepidoptera; family Tortricidae; genus Archips; species Archips crataeganus. Next base: position 562,272 of record OX402056.1, read on the forward strand.
CCATCATAAATTTTGCTGAAATCTCATCTCAATGAGATTAAAAACTTATAAGCAGTATAATTAGTTTACGAAAAAAAAATTTTTTTGAAACTTTAACTACCATTTTTAGGGACCGCGGCACTGAGCGAAAGTCACGAAAACGCATATACGCGTTATCGGCATTAAAGTAAGAGCATTGCACGCATGCTTTTATAACATTCACTTATAATAACTGACAATGTAAACAAATCTTAGAATTAAAATCTGATCAAATTTGAACTGTCTAGCGTTTAAACATTTGATTAGATTTATTTGATTTTTTATTCCTTTTTTTCATAAATACAAATTCGCTGTCTTGCTGTAGACGTAAAATATCGTCAGCAAAACAAAGTGTATCAAATTTTTATCTGTCAAAAACCTACTATGTCCCCAGTTTAAGTTAACATAGGGCCGTACTATAAAAATTGTGGACAAAAAATGCTCAATAACTTGAATACCCAAGAGCGACGGCAGCATTAAAATGAACCACGTAACGCACGTTAAAAAGTTGTAAAAACTACTAGATAAGATTTAAAGTGGGACCCTGCACCAGCAGTTTTCGTATGTGTATCATAAAAATGATATGACGGCGTGTTGTTTGTTTAAAAAGTAGTTAAAAAGCTTTGCGCGAATATTTGTCCAATTTTACCGAGAAAATATTTGACCAGAAAGTGCTGGGACAGGTTTGTTACAGCTCGTTAGCGTAGTTAGAACTTAGAAGGGTTTAATTAACTGGAGAAGTGGTGAAGTTCACAGAGACCAAAATACCCTACTTGAGTGTAATTCTAACAAGCTACACTAGAATAATACAAGGTGAAATTTTAGACGTGATACGTAACATTTCTAACTCAAATAATGATGGACAATATAATGCATTAATTAATTAGTCTTATATAATTTAAGCGAGTTTGTGATTTAATTCCAAAAAATATTAACATCGATAATTTTATCGGACTAATTTGAACAGTTGAGTAAATCGAGAAATTGTTCAGCATTAGCTGAACTAAAAAAACACTAATTTTGTATCTTTAAAGTGTTTCTTTTTATTAACCGACTTCAAAAAAAGGAGGAGGTTCTCAATTCGGTTGTATGTTATTTTTTTTTTTTTTTAACGTGTGTTACCTCAGAACTCCGTCCTTAATGAACCGATTTGGAAAATTTTTTCGTTATTTGAAAGCATATGCTTCAAGGTTGGTCCCATTGTTACCAAAATCCAGTTCTGATGATGGGATCCATGAGGAATTGAAGAAACTCCTCAAAAATTCAAGAGAAACGTATAGCGATTTTAGTATTTTCGGTGACAAATCGAGCATTTACATTCAGAAAGTATCATGGAACTCTGTAATAAAACGACACAACCCCGTCGAGCATTAAAAATAGAATTTTCAACATAAACTTATTTCGAAGTCAAACTGATGATTTTAACCTACGCATCTATTTTAAACAGAAACAACTAAAAAGCAAAAAATAAAAAATTTTAAATAAAAAATTAAACCTCCTTCAAAAAACATCCAAAAAACTATGAAATAATAATTGAACCAAACCGACCACAATAAGCATGAAAATATCTTTCTTCTAATCTGTTCGAAGTCGGTGCCTCAGCACAAGCCAGCAGGAGTGTGAAAGCCCTATAGATAGTAGGTATGTAGGTAAGTTAGATTACTAGGTCCACTCCTGCTGCTGGCTCGAGCTGAGGCACCGACTTCGAACAGATTAGAAGAAAGATATTTTCATGCTTATTGTGGTCGGTTTGGTTCAATTATTATTTCATAGTTTTTTGGATGTTTTTTGAAGGAGGTTTAATTTTTTATTTAAAATTTTTTATATTAAAAGAGGTACATATTTTATTAGCATTCCGAAAATGCAGCGTAAAAAGGCATTATTATTGATTGGGGTATTATTGTAGTCTCTGGCCTTACGGTGACGTCGATGAAAAGGACAACCGTCCGTCTTACATAACAGGAGCAAAAACGACATAAAGTGAGTACGTGTGTGTGTGTGTGTGTGTACTGCCCCTGTGCTTGGAGCACGTTTTGCGGTGGTTTTGTGAGCATTTGACGTATATTTTCATAGAAAATTATTGGTGCCGTAAAGTTCCATGCATCTTTGTAAGAGTGTTACGAAAGTTTAAAACAGATTACCGATAAAGTTGAAAGCCATTCTTCGGAGACCAGAAGCCAGATTAAAGTTTCCCTGCCGCAGCGTCTCCCGTGGCCTTTATCGCGACGGGTTAACGTTAAAAATGGCTTGGCTTAAAGTTCCCGAGTTGTAAAAACTTCGGACGCAGCAAAACGTTCTGTTACCTGAAAAGAGAAAAAAAGAGTTGTTCAAGGATGTGGCTGTTGGGGAAAAGTTGTGAGGAGGAGGACATTTATTGTTCGAATAAAACAGATGAAAAGTCATTATGAAAGCAATGAAGATAATCTTTCTAAGGAGTTAGTATACTTGGAGAAATTCTGGCGAAGAAAAAATGCTCCCAAATAAAATTTAAACTAATAATGAAGGTTTTTGTGACAGGTGGAATATCGAAAGATCGTAAGGTCCGATTGACGTTACAGTATTGCTTTCGTAAACCATAAGATCTGCAGGCTTATTGTCTAACGTTTCTGACGCTTGCCTTCGTTATCACTATTTCTTTCTGTCAAACGGTTAACATGATGACAGAAAGAGATGGTGAAAGCGAAGGTAAGCGTCAGAAGCGTTAGACAATACGGCCAATGGTTATGGAATTGAATTGAAAAAAAAAATAAACATATGGCCGATGGAGGACATAAAGTTCTCAAGTGGCGTCCACGGACCGGAAGACGCAGTGTAGGTAGGTCTCCAACAAGATGGAGCGACCATTGTTAAGGTTGCGGGAAAGCTTTGGATGCGGATGGCGCAGGACTGATCTGTTCATCGAACCTTGAGAGAGTCCTATGTTCAGCAATGGACATCTTTCGGCTGAAATGACGATGATGATGATGATGATGATGATGATGATGATGATGATGATGATGATGATGATGATGATGATGATGATGATGACGACGACTAAATTCCTATGGGTTCTCCCAAATTAAAGCATCTTGGTCTTCATATATATTATTGTTACACTTATAACGAAAACACTAGTGCAAAGTTTTAAGAAGAGGATAGGATTTTGGGATTTTATATGTATATCATGAATATCGAGATAAGTAGCCTGTGTGTTATTCCAGACGTCTACCTATCTACATATTAAATTCATCTAAATCCGTCCAGCCGTTTTAGCGTGAAAGAGTAACAGACACACTCACGGACGACACACATACTAGCAAACTTTTGCATTAACAATATTAGTGGAATTAAGATAAAAATCCTTTGGGCAAAAACTACCCCGTCTTTCCGCAAGTAAACTATGAAACGCACGCTCCTGACATTATTTTGTTTTAACACGCGCTCTACTCATAGTCGTTCCGTTTCGTTTTCGGTCTGTTACCACACATTTAAACCGTTTTAACTTTCGCAATTTTCACTCATAAGTACTACCACTTTGGAGGCTTAATGACGTAAAATATTATTAAAATTATCTCGACATTACGGTCATATCGCCGCGGCCGTGGTAACTAGTAGACGCACACAGACGAAAACAGCGCCTCTAATACCAAGTTCGAAGTTTCTTGTCGTATTGTCCCTCTCACTCTCCTATTTGTTACTATTGCTATGAGCGAGACAACATAATAAAAGCTCTAATTTGTAACCTCGGCATATTATACGAGGGGCGTTCAATATAAAGTGAGAATGAGATGCAAACTCTTTTAATATTACGAAATTAAATACTGGCCGGTAAAGCTAATCTATCTAGCTGGTTGCTATGAAAAAAAAAACTAACTGTCTTTTGTTTAAAAAAATATGCGGTAATTTCTTTGCAATGCTATTGAGTACGTTAGCGAAAATGGAGAAAATTGAACTGCGCGCCGTTATCAAATACTTGTATTTGAAAAATTTTTCTACTGACCAAGTCAATTTGGATTTGCGGGACACTTTAGGGTCTAATGCTCCTCCGTATTCGACAGTCGCACGTTGGTGCGCCGAATTAAGACGTGGAAGAACATCGACAATGGACGACCCCCGCTCCGGACGCCCTACTACAGCAGTAACTGAAGAAATTGTGAAAAAAGTCGAAAACTCAGTTTTGGCGGATCGTCGTGTCACAGTTCGTTTTATTGCTGAAAATGTAAAGATTTCAACGGGGAGCGTGCATAATATTTTACATGAACGCTGGGGTATGAAAAAGGTATCTGCGCGTTGGGTACCAAGAATGTTTACTGACACGCAAAAACAAACTAGACTAGAGATTTGTCAAGAAGCTTTGAACCTGATGCAGCAAGACCGGGAACTTTTTTTGGCGCGATTTATAACAATGAACGAAACATGGCTCCATCATTACGACCCTGAAACGAAACTGCAGTCTATGACATGGAAAAGGCCATCATCTCCAACTTAGAAGAAATTCAAGGTGAGCCCATCTGCCGGTAAGGTCATGGGCTCTGTTTTTTGGGATGGTAAAGGGGTATTAATGATTGAGTATCTCGAGCATGGAGCCACTATTACGGGCACTTTATACGCCAAACAAATAGCAACATTGCGTAATGAGATCCGCGAAAAACGGCGAGGTAAACTCTCGAAAGTTGTGCTGTTCCACCAGGACAATGCCCCGGCACACAAGTCCGCCGTTGCAATGGCTGCAATTCGTGATGCTGGGTTCGATATCCTTAAGCATCCTCCGTATTCACCAGATCTCGCTTCCAGTGATTTCTACCTATTTCCGAGATTGAAACAATACCTGAGAGGCCAGAAATTTGAAGACGACGACGCGGTAGTCGCTGCAGTACAAGATTTTTTAAGTACTCAAGATGAGACCTTTTTTAAAAATGGAATTTTAAGTTTAGAGAAAAGATATACTAAGTGTATTATGCTAAAAGGTGACTATGTCGAATAATAAAATGACATTTAGTAAAAGTTGTTTATAACATACTCATTCTCACTTTTTATTGAACGCCCCTAGTATTAGGGTTTTCGTTTACTTTCCTGTTTAATATTAATACCCATAAGCGTCAATGAAACAGCATGATACGAAGTTCGAAAATCGACCGGGTGCTAACGGCAACTTTGAGGCAAAGTAGTGGGCTACTATAATAGTACATTACTGCAGAGGCCATGAAGCAAGGGATTGCTAAACGAGTTGGAGTTCTCAAACAGTGTGAGGAAATATTAAAATTAAAATAACTACTAGGGTAATCATCAAGTAAATAATACATTTCATAATAAATACAAACTGAAATATGGATGCACAGAAAAAAAAAACCAGAAAACAGACCAGCGCTGGGAATCGAACCCAGGTCCTCAGCACCGTACTGTTTTTGGTGTTCAATAAAGAATAATTGTATTGTATTGTCTCTGTTTAAATATAATAAAAAGATAATTTATTCCCAGCTAAATATTCGAAGCAAAAGCCCTAGACGACTCGTCAATAGATTACTGTCAAAAGGGAAATAATTTCTGTAAGAACCTTCGACAGTCCTTTGTTCTGTCTAGCCCACAAAAGGCATCTAGATCAAAGCGGTAAGTGCTACGGTTTACTTCGGAAAGGTTCTCAGGCAGCACTACCTCAGATTATAGGGAAAGCCTCAACAATGACTGTAAAAGAGTCAATTTCAATCGACTTTAATTCACTGTTCGAAAGTTATGAAGCCGAAGCGATCTCGGCAGTGAGTCATTCTCTCATTTTTCGTGCTAAAATTGTAAGTTTTAGTTGTAAAAAAATATCATTCTTTATCTTTGATCAATTATAACTGTAGTAGATCCACAGTCGCGCGCCCGAAAATGTCCGAGCCAATTGAGCGCCACTTTGATAAAAGTGGCCTTCTTTTTTCTCAGTACGTTGCGTGAAATTGTCAAGTTTAGCTGTTTAGCTGTCAAGTGTCAACCGAAATTCGACTGTAATGAAGTAAAGACTAGGTTCAAATTTCAGTGTAGGTGATGATTTTCATTGTCATGCAAACAAATAAAAAAGTTCGGACATTCTTTGAAGGGGATTTTGTTCGGCAATGTGTATCTTCAGTTATAATTGGGATTGATAATTTTTTCTAACCCCCCTTTTTATTTTTATTATCGAAAATATAGAGCATCTTAAGAAACTGATTTGAATATTTCAGCAATTCATCACTCCGATATTTTTTATAATTTATTGAAAATTTGAGATACGACTTCTCGTAAATTACATGCCGCGGCTGAATCTGTGTATAAACCACAGACATAATGACAAAAAAAATGTGTCACAATCGATGGTTAGTTGTCATCTGACAATGTCACTTTACATTACAATAACAATAACACTAAAGTTGCCGATTCTTCCAAGAGAATAGGTAAAAAAACGATTTACGGCTATAGTATTTTTTGTACGTATAAAATAAAATGGTCAGAAGTGTTCCCTTGAAAGTTCTTTGGCGGATTTAATCCATACTTACATTAAAATGATCCTCAAAACAATAAGTACATCTTGTAAACTTTGAATTAACTTTGCGGCACCACTTCTCTTGTAAATCTTCTCTAATGCGAACAATTAATTTGTTTGGGCTATTGACAGAATCATTTCCACAAGTAGGAATGAAACACTTCCTGTATAAATCCATTATTAAAATATGAAAAACCCGAAGAATGTTTTTCAAAATAGTATCCTTAAATTGACAGATGATAACTACGTCGAAGTGACAGAGAATAGTATAGAGAAAATAGACGGACGGCTTTTTTTTTCTTGTTGCAAAGAATTTCAAAGTTAATGCCCACAGAAAGGTCAAACAAAGGTCAAACATTATTTTGCAAAAATACACACGATCATATAATATTTTTTTACTACAATGTTATAAAATGATTTAATAAACCTATTCCTCGAAATGGTTTTGGAACTAGACCTCATTGTAAAAAAGTGATCAATGCCAATTGATCAAAGTTCTTTATGTTTAAAAATGGCGGGCGTTTCTGGACACGTGAACCAACTTAATTATAAGCTAGAAATTCATTCATGATTCATGGGATTCGTGTTCTTTTGCTCGTAATTTTCTCGTTATCTGGCGTTTGGGTTAACGCTCCAGTATTCTTCATTTTTAAACAAAAGTGTGAATGTCCTACATAAATAATAATAAATAAATAAATAAATAATATTACGGGACAATCTCACACAAATCGACCTAGTCCCAAACTAAGCAAAGCTTGTACTATGGGTACTAGACGACGATAAACATACTTATACAATGTATAGATAAATAAATATTTAAATACAAGGAAAACATCCATAACCCAGGAACAAATATTCGTGCTCATCACACAAATAAATGTCTTACCGGGATTCGAACCCCGGACCTCTTGCTTCGTAGGCAGGGTCACTACCAACTAGGCTAAAGCGGTCGTTAAATACGATACGATGTCATTCTAAACATGTCCAAACAGGTTGGTTACCTCTAACTGTCAGCACCGCTCACCCTATCCGCTATCCTGTACCACAAAACGCAGTGCTACGCGGAAACGATACAAAAGTGGATAGAGAACGATAGGTACGTATCGTTTTGTTTCGAGGCTAACGTAATAGTTTGTGTCATTGTCCACTTTAGACGGCCGGATAGCCTAGTTGTTAGAGAACCTGACTACGAAGCTTGAGGTCCCGGGTTCGATTCCCGGTCGGGGCAGATATTTGTATGAAAAATACGAATGTTTGTGCTCGAGTCTTGGATGTTTAATATGTGTTTAAGTATGTATTTATCTATATAAGTATGTTTATCCGTTGTCTAGTACCCATAGTACAAGCTTTGCTTAATGAACTAAAACAATTACTTTGCTCACCCGCGACCTTACAATAGTTACGTTTATGCAAGAAATGTGCGTTCATGCAGTTCCTCCACCTCCACACTGTACGAACACACACAAATCACATAAACCCAACCATCACCACCACCAAGCTACACTGACGCGTTTCGAACTCAACCAGAGCTCATCTTCAGAGTTACCACAACCGTATGCTATGCTACCAAATGTTAAACTAACTAATCCCAGCTTTGCTTAGTTTGGGATTAGGTCAATTGGTGTGAATTGTCCCGTGATATTTATTTATTTATTTATTAGTTTTTCGCCTGCCTTGCAAATATACTTTAGGTAAGTAAAGCCAGGATAATTAGTTCGAATACTCGCCTCCCCGGCTCCACGCTACACAAACAGCCGCATTTACCTCTTACGCTAAGAGAAACAATTTGTCCAGGGAATAAGTTTTTACCAACCAGAAAATGTAGGTAACAATGCGCAAGAAAAACACTCATACGAGCATTCGTGAACCTTGTTACAATGTTACATTTGCGTTAAGATCATACTTAGATCTATTGATCTAATAATCTAATACGTTTACATACTTCTTATGGCTACGCATCCACTAAAGTTGTGCGAGGTAGCCAAGGCTTTATTACTCTAGCAACGACACACACTGTGTCGTTACCGAAAAATTAGTTGCTGTAATGGCCAAAACGTCGAGGTAATTTTATCAATTATACGAGACTAGCTGATGCCCGCGGCTTCGCCTCCACTGAAGTAGATTATAACGTGTTTTCCCGCAGGAATGAGATATTTTCCCGTGGTAAAAAGTACCTATGTCACTCTCCAGCCCTTCAACAGTGTTCAGTTTCGACGTGAGAGAAGAACTAATAAATAAACACACTTGCACATTTATAATACTAAAGTAGGGAAGTATTGGATATCTTAAAATTAATCCAAAGCTTTTTCTATCACTTTTTTTTGATTGAAAGTGAATTTACGTCATAACATACGTAACATACATAACATAATGTACGGAATTTGTCGTCCACCACAAACTTTTAGATCTGTAGGAAAAAAATACTTTGTTGACTTTCTTGCCCGATTCCTTTTAACAGGGTTTTTGAACGGGCGGTAGCTTCTTCGACATTCATAAGGGCTTGTTGTCTAAATTGAATAAAGATACGACTTTGACTTTGATTTTGATAAGGTAATAATTTCAGTTCCTTCGCAATTAATAGAATATGTTTCAGTGCAATCCATGAAGCTATGCTATGAGATTGTCAAGTTACACTGCGACCCTTCGTAATCTGACAACTTCAAGACTTCTCGGCACAAAGCAGCTAATAACTTAGGAGTTTAACGCGATTACGTCCCCCACCAACTACCAGATATCTGGCGAGATATCTGTCAGATAACGCGAAGGCCGGGTCGAGGTTGAGTTCTCTATTAACTGTTTTTCTTCGAAGCCCAAGGCGATCGGTAAGGTGATTAATAGATAATGGAAAACTTTGCCGTATCAATTAGTTAGTTTCAGAAGCGTAAAGTGAGGTACCATACACCAGCGTGACTTTGAACGGGCGACGTTGAAAAGAGTTTATCGGTCTTCTGTTCATCTAAATGTCAATTATTATCGCCATATAAATAAATTTAAATTAGTAAGGCTTCTTCATCTCTTTCATTGGATACCTAAAGCAAAAATCCGCCAAAACTATGTCCAATAATTTATCCTTATCATCATCATCATCGGACAAGTCTCGACTTGTCTTAACGCGTGGGAATTTCATAAAATCCTGGATTTAGTTTTTTATTTTTAGGATCACTTACATGTATGTCAAATTTGAAGAGTATTAGTAATCATAGTTAGCTTACATATTAAGAACATAGGTACTAATAAATCCCGTTCATGTAGTATCCCGTGGGAATTTCAACAATACAATATTAGAAAGAAAAAAAAAAAAAGAAAAATATTTATTCGTGACATAATCTTAATAAATTAACAAAGAAAAACGGTAAAAGGCACAAACATTATCACGAAATGGTCCCAACTCAGCATGATGTCGGCCGTGAAGCCGACGCTGGTCTTCCGTTGGAACCATATTCTTTGATTACATCATAAAACTCTATGCAAAACTTTAGTCTTCTAGGGACAATGGCAGGGTTAGGGCTTGGGTGAGTCAATCAGTCAGAAGTTTTCTTTTTGCACTGTCATTTTATTGACATATCGGTACCCAATTTCAAGTCCTGCTGCGTTTCGTACGGTCAGTGAGAGCGCCGGGGGCCCAATACCTCTCCCCCTCCCCTATTCCCTCTCCTTTTCCCAGGGCCGACAACGCACTAGCATCGTGTAAAGCGCTGCGGGTGTCTATGGACAGTGGTGATCATTTAACATCAGGTGACCCACTAGTTCGTTTGTCTGGCCTCTTTAACATAAAAAAAAAGTCAAACTGGTCACTAAGAGGGGAAAATTGGACTTACAAGATTTGATATTAGCAAAAATACAAATAACCAAACATTGCCAATTAGAAAAATGCCATTAAAGATTATCTCGACGATCTATCTCGCCTTAAATAGGGAGTAACTATGTTTCGCTCTCTCGCCTACATCACCGATCGATTTTTTATTTTTATTTTTAATATAATTTTAAAACAATTACATGACATTACTCTGGCAGATACAGCGAAGTAGGTACAGTTATAATTTATTTATTGTATTCAAAGGACAGTATTTAAAGCTCGCGTTTAACTTTATGACGAGAAAGGTCTGTTCTTCATGGCGGTTAATTAACTTAAAAAGTTGATTTAAGAGTCCGTTAAGTTTATGGCCCGCTGTTTTATTCGCGGCTTTCGTTAATTACGGACCATCTTAAAAGCTCTCCATTTATTTACACACTTGAATACAGGTAGTAGGTTGAGATAACTTTAAGTGGTTGCCATGCTTCATAGACCGGCGAAATGATACTCGTAGTTAATGCAACCTATACATCCAACAGCTGGGGACAGGCCCCCTCATATTTAACTGTAATTCCCATGCAGGCCCAGTGCGGATTGTAAGCTTCACATTCACCATTGAACTGTTCAGCAGGTGTGCCTTCTTCGTGGTGTTTCACTTCATCAAAAAGGTGCAAGTAAATTTTAAATGTGATTTCACACACAAGTAGCGAAAAATTCAGAGCTTCTGCCTGGTTTCGAACATACGGTACTCTGCTTGAGATACCATAGGTCAAATCACAATGTTCTTACAGCTTTTTATGTTTCCTCCGTAATATAATAATACGTCTCATCCAATCTCTGGCCAGATACGTCCCGCTATTGGGCACATTTTCTCAAAATGGAAGAGTTTGGTTATAGGTTCCATATTAGCAACTTCACTCAAACACACCCTTGAATGGCTTCGCAAATGTATCCAGGGCCCAATTGCATAACAAAGTACAACTAATTTTACAAGCGGAACTCTCGTTTCAGTTATATTAACTAGAAAGGGAGTTCCGCTTGTAATATAAGTTGTACTTAGATCAAGATGTTTTCCTTCACCAAATGCGGTAATACGTCTACTTTAATGCGATTCTCATAACGGCCATTCTCAGAATTGCAGACATTTGCGTGTCCGAGCTATTAAGTAGCTCTAAATATAATCAAATACGAGTGAAATTTTTTTTTTCAAATAGTTTTTAAATTTATCTAAAGGTTTTAGAAGGAATTAGCTTTATATTGTTTATTTATCATACTTATTTTATTTTTCAAACCCTTGTTCTTCGATTACCGTAGCCTGTCCGCACGCTATCTGTGTCTTGAAACTTGTTTCTCATTTTAGTTAGGAGTGGATTACACATATGTCATTTAAAATCCTGGTAGATAAAATACAGTTTGTTTGACTACATTAAAGTACAATTCGATAAAACCTGCTTTTTCAAATATATAACCAAATATCTGCCTGTCCAGCCTTAACACCTAAGTACCATCGCCCTTCAATTTCAAAGTGATCAGCCCTAAACAACGATGTATTTGCACATCACTATTGCGTCACTCGCGAGCTGTTAGTCGTACCGCGGCACCCAAACAGAGAGGACGTGGTTGTGTCGAAATATATGGCTACGACGCACGTAAGTTTCTAATCACCGTAACTTTGGTTTTCATTTTTTCTAATTCCCGTTCCTCTATTTATAAATTTTGTTTTTAAGGTAAATGAGCTAATGTTTATAAAAATAATAGAGCTGTGTGGGCTCTGGAAACTACCATTTTCCAGTATTTTCTACTACTTCCAGTTTTTATTTTTTTTAGAAAAATGTCTTGTGGTCTGAGCACCGTAGTGTTAATTACCGTATCTTTCTAAGTACCGTAGCATGAAAATAGTAACAATTTTTTTTATATATTATTAATTTTTGTCGACCGGATTGCCAAGTGGTTAGAGAACCTGACTATGAAGCTTACCTTTATGACAGTTAGATAGACTTTCTAAAAATAAATATCCTCTTTCTAAGTACCGTAGCCATCTACAATTCAATTTTGTAATTACCGTACCCGTAAAAAAAAATAACCTCGATAAATCACGAACTATTTTGTTTATTCTAACGCCGTTTTGAAATATTAATAGTTTAGCTCATAATTGTCCATATTCTTGTCTATATTTGGTCGTATTAGCGAAAAAAAAATGACTACGGTAATTAGATGAAAATCGTCAAGAAGTGAGAATGGCCGATAAGTTGTTTCTCTTCTTTCTCAAAACAAAAAAAGGCCCTACGTCTTCTTTCAGGGTGTTCACGTGTACCTGTTACACATAGGTATATGTTTGTGGAGTATAAAATAATGACAGTTGTCTCTTTATATCTTTACCGTATTTAATAATGACAGTTGTCTCTTTATATCTTTACCGTATTTGCTTATATGTATTTAAAAATAAAGACCAATTCAGGGTAGCTAAACAAAATGTGCATCAGTTTAGAAATAAAAATAAATTTTCGGTGACTAAATGTAATTTTAAATATTTTAATAAAGGCCTAACTAATACTGCAATAAGAGTGTATAATAAATTGGATAATAGCATAAGGGGGTGCAGTGATCTGAGAACATTTGAACGAAAACTAAAAGATTATTTTATGACTAGACCCTCTTACTCCATTAAAGAATATTACGCTAATGCGTTAGACTAAATTATTTAACCGTAGCATATCAAATTATTATTTGTTTATCAATTATTCCGTTTGACATTTCTGTATTTAATTTTCATTCAAATGCTCAATTTTATTCATTTATTGTAGATTATTTTCTAACTATTTCTTGAACGCTGACAATACATCTCTAATTTAATTTTAGTTTAATTCTTTCTTTTAATTTGACTTTATTGTTATTTTAATGTAATTGAATTGAGTTTATTAATGTAATTTTATCTTTGTCATTGTATTTAAATAGAATTAATTTTCTAATTTCGTTCGTACTATAAAATATTTTCTGTGTCTCATCTAAAATTGTATTTGCATGCATTTAAGTATGTTTTATCGCAAATAAATGATTGATTGATTGATTAATGATTAGTAATGGATAATTATTGTTCGCTGCCCACAAGCGATGAACACGTGTTATTGGTTATACGCATTAATCTTCCGCTGCAAGCGCCATCACTACGAGAGCGGAATTATGGTTGCCTGCACTACGCTAATGTGTTATTCTGGCTGGACCATAGAGAACTATTAACAAAGCGGTTTGGCCTCTTCTATACTTTCTATTAAGTAAGGTAGTGGTCACTCGCTGGTCGGCGTATTGTAAAAAAAATAAAAAATACTGGCATTGCTTATTTGCGCAGGTGCAACGTCGGCCATATTGAATTGAGGAAAATCAACAAGAAAACTGGAGCGAAAATTGCGGACTGGTCGTTCCGCGTGTTTGTTAGGTGTGGGAAAACAATAAAATTGAAGTAACAGAGAAATCAGTTCGGGGAAAAATGGGGAACAAATTGTTTAAGCAACATGAGGGTTAACACAACAAGGTACTTAGGTACTTAGGTGTTTTATTTTAAGTACCTGGGCGACCGAGCTCTGCTCGGGCAGAAACTCGGTACCAAGCGTTTTCCCAGAGATAAGACCAAGCTAGATCAATTTTTCATCCCCGAAAACCCCCACATACCAAATTTCATCGAAATCGTTGGAGCCGTTTCCGAGATCCTGATTATATATTTGCGGGGGAGGGGGTTCGCGGGTTTCAAGGGGGGATGAAAATTTCATTGATTTTGCCGTAGGATGCACAGTTTTCAAGATATTTGACAAAAACACCGGAGGGGTTGGGGCACAGAAATAATTTATTATTATTTCTGTGGGTTGGGGGGTGAGGGGGGAGGGGTGCGGGGGGGATGCGTGGGAGGGAGCGTGGGGGCATCAAAGGGGGATGAAAATTTCATTGATTTTGCCGTAGGATGCACCGTTTTCAAGATATTTGACAAAAACACCGGAGGGGGTGGGGGGGTGAGCCACGTTAAACTATCGTCCGTAAACCGACTTTACAGACAACCGGTTTTTCTTGTTCTTTGCTCCCAATAGGGAACGTGCACATAGACGGTGCTGCCAACTGGTGTCATAAGGGTGCCATCAATTTGAATGCTTTACCTTGATAAGTTTGTTTTACTGTCCGCATAGTGTCTCTTTTGTCGCATTAGTGCTGCCGCCTATAGTTACTGCACGTTCCCTATAATACTTTTTCTCACAAAAGAAGAAACTTCGTTTTCTCATGAAAAATAAACTTAAAAAAAAACGTGGAATCGAACCGAGGTCGGCTGGATCCGCGACCACCCGATTTCTACTGTGCTATTCTGATCTGCTCGAAGCCGGCGAAATTTAGCTTTGTATTCTAATGCAAACAAAAATAGCCGGAAAACACGAGTAAAAGCGGTTTTCTGAAAATGAAACATAGCTAGATCAGTTTTTCATCCCCGAAAACCCCCACATACCAAATTTCATCGAAATCGTTGGAGCCGTTTCCGAGATCCTGATTATATATATTGCTCGTTTAAAGGTATTAGATTGTACAGGTTGATATCTTTTTGTGCGTAGTAACTTCCGCGCAACCTTAGGAACTACATATTATTAAAATTTAAATATAATTAATATAACGAACGGAATTATTACTGTATTCAATATTGTTAGAATTTAAAGTTTGATTTTGACCGTTGCAGTACTTGCTCTTTGTTTGTGAATTAGTACCTATATATAGGTCGGTAGATTCATTTTCATGCTCTTAGTTTAAATGTACTAACACTATTAGCAAGTGGTTATGCTGTCCGTTAATAAAAAGTGTTAATTCTGAAAAGTGTTATTTTTGTGATATTCTTTCGAAGCAACCTCCATAGACGACCAATATTATATTTTTTTCTTCAACTTAGTATTCTAATTCTTTATCCCACGGAATTCATAAAGGTTTGAAATCAAATTTAAGAATTAAAACTGTCAAGTAATATATTATACTTACACTATTAAAATCTATTTACTGCAAAATCGTTATATTTAAACGTTAAACAGTCCCCTATAATTCTGGCAACACACGTCAAACACAACAACCATAAACAACAGGCTCAAACACGCCCGGTCCAAATTGCACCCGACGCTGCAAGCCCGCCCCCACCCACGGTAAATTAATAGACATCTCTGCTCTGCGCACAGCTAACTAGTTTTGTTTGGACTGAACCCTGCTGGCAATAAAGTGGTTCGTTATTTAATTTTAATCGGGGTGCTTGATTAGACTTCATTTGATTTTGTCTATGCTATTGATGAGCCAGTTTGCTTTTTTAGGTAAATAAATATTTTAAACAAAAGTAATCAATATTATTATAAATGACAATTTGTTGAAAATGGTGTGTTAGCCTATAAGGGGCCCCTACGAAACTAATAGATGTATTATGATATGAATGTAATAACGATATGGTGTGTGCCCTGTTGGCGTCCCGAATAAATGAATAAATAAATAAATATTGCCCCTTAGCCATTACATTTATTGGAGCGTTAAGAGTCTTCTCAAACTCTTAAACACGTCTTCTCAAAAGAAATATAATTAGCTCACGAGAAATATGACAAAGCGCAATAATGTTTAATAAAACAGCACGATATAAATCTGTGTTGTATGTGTAATTCGCTAAGTGCGTTTAATGCTAGGTAATAAAGACATAACACATAATATTTAACTCTAAATTATGTATTAATGTCCCAGCATAAAACGGGTTATCAACTAGGCTCTCGTATTAATCTTAGGAAAGGATTAACAACGCCCGCCAACTTTACTGCCACTTAATTAAGAGTCTAGGTCATGTCAAGTCTAACATTTAATAAATTACAATACGTATATTACTCGACTCCCACAACATAGCGTCTGGTGTAAACACGCATTAAGTATTCTCTATGTTAAACGACCATCTGTCACCCTCGAACCATAAATAAAGCGGGTAAATTCCTGTAATAACTACAAATTGCAAGAAGTATATCATTAAATCAGAAAGAATTCGCACATTTTCCTCATAATTACGTTCCGCGTTTTAAATTACCATCCGATTGTTATCGCCGCACGAATTAGGAACGAAACGCGGAGTCCGCAATGCGAAACGCCAGGTGAAACGAAACGCGGCGGAAAAAAGAAAACAAGATGGCTGAGCGGCGGGAAAGATGACAGTGACAGAGAGCGGCGGGGCGGGCTTTACCTTTGCCTTTTTACTTTTTCTCGTAAGAGATCATTGGGAGATAGTAGATTTTTTCGGCCCTGAATCAAAGGCTGAATGGCTTCTACACGGCTACAGGCTCTCTGAAAAGAAATCTCTCATTGGGGACTTGAAATATTAGCCGCACTCTCGTTTTCAGAGTATTTTTCTCGGTTGAAGTATTTCGTGCCGAGTTTTAAGGGCGCACGAATCGTTATTTATGACTGACAATGCTTTATAATATTTCAGATGTTTTTGAAATCAAAGCGAATTCATCTGGGAAGTAACAAGGCGAAGCTACTATATTTCATATTCATGAAATGTTGTTTTTTGTTAAATGTAGACTGTAATAAATGGTAATAATGATTGATGTTTCTACGCAGGGACAAAGTAGTGATTTAAAAAGAAACCAGGCAGAATAGAATATACGTAGTTCTTGCACGGCAGACATGCAAATATTTGGCATATCTTGATAAATATTTATTTAGAAATCACATTTATAAATTTTGTTCTGATTTATTTATTTATAGAAACTTACACAACTTAACAGTTATCACTAAGGCACCGACTGATTTTATTGATAGGTATTATTCGATATAGTCTAGTGCGTTGCTATGTTTTAAAGTTTCTTGTGAAATAAAGCAGTCTTTTCTCGACGAAACGAGTTCAAAATGCAATAATTTCGACTCTTTTCAACTTTAAACAAGTTAGCTATGAAGTATCTTTTTTTTTTTTTTTTTTGTACTTATTTTTTCAACTTCATTTTTCTTCTTTTCAACTCGCAAGCGTCTATAAATCTTTGAAAGGTTTAAAAATGGTGGGAAATCGGTTTTACAAGCGCTCCCCTGACAGTACGGAATTATGTTAATTCCTTCGTCCTGAATCCTGATCCGAAGAAGTTCTTAAAGCGATCAGGTTTCACATTTAACGTGATATTATCTTTCTGCTATCTCTGAGAGCTCTGGAACACTTTTCTGATAACAATCCGCCTTTTATTCTTGGAATGGAAGGTTCCGTTGTGATATTTTTAAATGAGAGTCTACAGAGGCAGGTAAATAGTTCGAGAGTTTATTTTATTGAATCGAAAAAGTATGGATCTACGAGAAGAACTTACTTTTGTTATTGACCTGAACCTTTGAAACCCTAATAATATTACAAATGAGAAAATTTATTTAGATATTTCGATGTATAATAATCAATCATGCAATATTTTAAGTCCCAATTAAGGCAAAGGGATGGTTTTTATCTAGGAAAATTGCATATTTCTCGTGGGATAGAGAAAAACAAATTCTCCGCAGACAAAGTCGCGGATAAGAGCTAATCTAATATCTAATCTAATATGTAATCTCATATGTAATCTAATATGTAATCTAATATGTAATCTAATACCTAATATGTAATATGTAATCTTTGTTATACGAGAGTGCTCTAAATTCTTAAATACAGTTCCTTTACAAGATACCTACACATGATAACGTCTCTATTTCTCTTATTAGTTCTATGCATCAAGCCAACTACCCAAATGAAGCGACAACTTATAGCAGTTATTCCATACCTTCAACTTAAAAGTTCTGAACGAGCTTCCGAAGGCCATGCACGTTATTGCCAAGTCTGAAAAGAGCAACAATGTGCGTTCCAATGAAAACTTCGCAAAAGTTCGGGGGCGTTCGGAAAACTTCGGAGGCGCTCGGTTTCAGATCCCACATGATACGTTCGAAAGTTAGTTCATTATGTCCAGGTTGTTGAGTTTGAGAGATTGATCGCTACATGTGAAATTTTCCGTGTAAGCTAAGACGTTGCTGCTGACTAGTTGAAAGTGTTTTTTAATAGCACATACGGTTTGTTTTTTGTTTACAAACACATATTTGATTCCTTTACCAGCTTTTATTCAGCTTGTAATTTATTTGCTTGGATCAAGTCTTGTAATTTATATTCTACCCACTTCTAATTAACATGAAATTTGGCACGGGTAATGTGCAATACAGATGATAAATATAAGTATGCAAATTTATCTTGCATGATTTGATTTTAAAATCTACAAACATACCAAACTAAAATAAAAGCTTGAACAATTAGTTTCACTTAACTCATTTATAGTTTGCAGTAACGATACAACTAATAAAAAACTAACAATTCAAATAATTGACTTGGAATTGAATTTCAAAATTGGAACGCTGCGACAATATGGCGGCACAACAAAACTGCTGTTGGCCGCGATTCCATAGCAAAAAGCGAGCGGAGCGTTTTATTGGTCGTGTAAAAACTAACTTCCGAACTACAGCTTAGAGCACGTTTCACAGCCTGTCCGTGAAATGCAGTGCTGCAGTCACACGGGTCTGCATTTCGCGACAAAAAAGAGAGTTTAATATCAACGTCTCAGGGCAAAGGAAGTTATTTTTCGATTAAATAGAGCAAGAAAATAATGACGAGTAGGTAAGTAAGGTAATGCTTTTAGGTTTTTTTCTTTAATGTCGGGTATCTTGGAAAAACATGACAAAAAAGGCGGGCGGGTATTTTATAGGAATTTAATCATTTCGTATCACTCATTATGTAAGTAACATACGGATCCGTATCAATGGAAGGGATCATCCTTATAAAACATTTGTTATACTTATGATCAAGAAGTACGTAGCGAAACGGCAAAAAACTTCCCTTTCAACAGTTAACGAATTCTTTCCTCAGTCGCTGATTGTTAGCGTTATTTGATTCCAATTAGAAAGATCGGATTACTGTACGAAAACCGTTGATTTTGTTTACTCGAAAAGATATCGTTGTCGTTTGATATAAAAACATTGTGAATTTAATGTAATAGAAATTTAATCATCTGTTATTAGGCTTAGATATCACTTCGAAATGATCGGAAAACAATTTCAAAATACCGCAGATTTTTCTTAAATCATGTACACTTTATTACTTTTCTATTAAAGTGCCCGTACACTAACAGGGTCATACGCAACGCAAGAAACAAAAGATGTCTCTTCTGTGGACATTTGCTACCCCGAGTCTGCAAACTTAAGATTTATTTAAATGAGCCGAAAGTTGGCCAGGCGACCCTCACGCCGATGTAGATTTGACTAAAAAATTTGGCTATAGACCCTTACCTTTTGTTGTGTCCACAGGAGAGACTCGAAAAAAACTGTGTATAAATAATAAAATAACTATCACGGGACAATTCACACCAATTGACCTAGTCCCAAAGTAAGCTAAGCATAGCTTGTGTTATGGGTACTAGGCAACGGATAAACATACTTATATAGATAGATATATACTTAAATACATATTAAACACCCAAGACCCGAGAACAAACATTCGTATTTTTGATACAAATATCTGCCCCGACACGGGAATCGAACCCGGGACCTCAAGCTTCGTAGTCAGGTTTTCTAACCACTAGGCCATCTGGTCGTCGTGGTGTGTGACTCTTTATTTGGTTTCTTGTGATAACATTCTGGCGCAAATAGAATGGATTTCGGCTGGGAAACAGCGGTATAATGCAGCTTATGTCAGGATTTGCTGATGCCGAATCATTGGCCACTAATCTTTTTTTTTTCTGCTTTTATGTGCCATCATCATGTCTGGCCATATATACGTCCCAAAGCTGACCAAGTGACCACAGACCTCCTTCCAGTATTCTATGAAAGTGCGGTCTTCGGGTACCTATAGTTCCCATGCAGCCCCATGGAGACTTCACACACACCATAGAATTGCTTCGCACGCAAATTGGTTCATTACGGCTATTTCCTACACTGAAAAGCTCATGGTATAATTTCAAATGTAATTTCTCTGCTTCAGAGGTCAGAGGTGAAACCACTGCAACGGCTTCTCACGGCTCAAAAATACCTCTTTAATAGTGATAATAAAAAAATATGTTGAAATGGTTGACACTTTCTCATATCATGAGCGAAAATGCAATTTAAAAATCTACCCCACAAATAGTGTCAAAACCTGCATCTTGTAATTCGGCGACGGCGAAAATTGGCAAATGCTGGCTCCCGACAGGCAATTCCAGGCTCTTACGAATGGGCTTCTGGCAAACAGGTAATTTTGGGGCGGGAATTCGTTGAAATTGCTAGTTTTAAGGCATGGTAGCTGCGAAAATAGCAACTAACAAGTTTTTGTAGTGAATTGTACCTGTAAAAGATTTGAGACTATTTTGGAGTTAATTGATGATGCGTAGATAAATGCCAATGTCAACTTTGACTGGAATATTATCATGTAAACTACTAAGAGAGCATGTATTTCAACCAGTGCTTCGACACTTAGAGCGGCCGCCACACATTTGAGCCACTAGTGGCGACCACATTAGGACGAATAGTGGCCGTCACAAGTTGCGGACGCTTTTTTCCATACATTTTGTATAGCATCAGCGCACACCGAGCGTTTGAGTGGCCGCATCCGAGCCACAAGCTGCGGGAGTCGACCGCGCTCGGATCGCTACTTGTGGTCATCATAATACGCGGGGGCCCTTATATTACTACCCCACTGCTACCGTTAACTCGTAGTCGTAATGATTCTATTAATGCCTTTTGGCATTTGTCACTCGAAAATGTATAGTCGGGGTAAGGTAAAAGGTTCGTCACTTTTCGACCTTAACTCGTTGACATAGAGTCGAAAAGTGACGAACCTTTTCTTACCCCGACTATACTCTGTCGCTGCTATTAACACCGCTGGAGGTGAGCCGGCTGGCAGGGAATATAGCGGCATTAGTGGCTGTCAAACGCGAGCATCAAATATGTTACATCTGTGTTTTAGCTAGACAGTGACGATATTCATATATTAATAGCATGTCGATAACACACATGTTTTATATAACTATTACTCAATCAATGTATATTTCAAACTAAATACAAACTGAAATATAGATGCACAGAAAAAACCCCCAGAAAAAAGACCAATGCTGGGAATCGAACCCAGGTCCTCAGCGTTACGTGCTGCGTGCTTACCCCTACACCATCACTGGTCTAGAAGTTAGCGAAAAAAAAAAAAAAAAAAATAGAAAAAGATACTTCATACTTAACTTGTAAAAGTTGGCCTAGTAGCGCCATCTCTTGGTCCAGGTGAGCGGGTAGCTCCGAAGGAGTGTTGAAGTCTCTCGGTAGAGGGCATAAACATAGATGCGCTTTATCACTGCCTAATGTGATTATAACAGACTGAAGTGTACGATGTATGGGAAAGATTTGTCGCTAACTTCTAGACCAGTGATGGTGTAGGGGTAAGCACGCAGCACGGAACGCTGAGGACCTGGGTTCGATTCCCAGCATTGGTCTTTTTTCTGGGGGTTTTTTCTGTGCATCTATATTTCAGTTTGTATTTAGTTTGAAATATATGGTTTCACGGGATGACCGTAAAAGTAATAAAAAAAAAAAAAAAAAAAAATGAAGTTGAAGAAAAATAAAAAATAAATAGAAAAAGATACTTCATACTTAACTTGTCAATCAATGTAATCTTCTGTAACTCTGTAAGTAACCTTAAAATTGGTTATTTTTTTTCATTAACATTTCGATCCGACGGGAGTTTTCTTGTTAGCATAATTGAAGCCCCAGAAGAATAATTTATGTGTATAGTCTAACGAACCGCATTACTCGAAGTAACGGACCGGCGACGACGAAAGCAAACCTAAATAAAGAAATACGTTTTAATATAATAACTCTTGACAAATTTAAGACAAGAGCGAGAGAGTAAGCCGTTTCCATTTCGTACTAAATACAAACTGAAATATAGATGCACAGAAAAAACCCCAGAAAAAAGACCAATGCTGGGAATCGAACCCAGGTCCTCAGCATTCCGTGCCGCGTGCCATACCCCTACACCACCACTGGTCTAGAGATTAGACACGAATCTTTCCTATACATCATACATTTCAATCTGCTAAATCATCACCTTATGCAGTGACAAACGCACATCTATGTTACACCCTCATCGAGAGATTTTAACACTCCTTCGGAACTAACCGCTCACCTGGACAAGAGATGGCGCTACTGTGCAACTTTAAACAAGTTAGCTATGAAGTATCTTTTTTTTTTGTACTTATTTTTTCAACTTCATTTTTTTTTTTTTTTTTATTACTTTTCTGTGCATCTATATTTCAGTTTGTATTTAGTACGAAATGTATGATTTCACGGGATGACCGTAAAAGTAATAAAAAAAAAAAAAAAAAAAAAAATGAAGTTGAAAAAATAAGTACAAAAAAAAGATACTTCATAGCTAACTTGTTTTAAGCCGTTTCCATCTACAGAAACACTTACAAATATGTTCCTAATTAAATATCATTAATTACTTGTTATGTGTTATGTCATAGGTACATAATATTAATTGTTTACTGTGTCTTTAAGGTTACGAAATTACATTATTATTTTTTACGGGGTTTTTATGTTTGTATTTACTATCGCCCCGGGAGAATGTTCAATATTGAACCTTTTTTTACTAAGTTTTATGTTCTTTTAATGTCTATGTTTAATTCTAAAATTAAATTATTAAAAAATGTTACTTCTTATGTCAAACCCAAACTAAACGGTTGTTTTAATCTCCTTCTAAGGAATTATATTATTTAAACCCAGTTATTATTTATTATTTAGCCTTATTTTATTCAAAATAGACAAACTTACATAGTGTTTATTTTATTTTATTCGGAAAACCAACAGCTATTTTATTTCTAAAGTAGATACTATAAGTAAATATCAGAAAAGCCAATTACAGGTATTCACAGATAATACTATTGCGTTGTGCAGTTCTTGTAAGTTACGAAGGTGAGCGGGCTTTATTCATGATTGAATGTGTGTAAACTTTGTGTTTTTTTTTTGTTGAGAGGAAGCCATACGAGCAAACTTCTCATCGGATGGGAAATGGTCACCCCCGCCCATAAATATCAACAACTCAAAGAGAGTCACTAATCTTGTGCCGGCCTTTGAAGGAAATATAAACCCTTTTCTTGAAAGCCCCAATGTCATAGATGATTGTGTTGTACGATCATTTATAAAATTTTCTCTTTATTTTTATACTTTTTTAAATGGGACTGGGCCGGGCATGTCTGCCGGATGCATCCACAAAGATGGGCGCACTCAGCCACGTGGTGGGTGCCGCGCGCCGGCCACCGACGGCAAGGCAGGCCGAGGCGGAGATGGCGGGACGACCTAGACGCGGAATCGAATGATTGGCCCAGTATAGCTCTGGACAGGGACATGTGGAAGTCAAGAGGAGAGGCCTTTGCCCAGCAGTGGGACACAAAAATAGGTTAATAAAAAAAAATATATACTTGCCCCGAACTCGCTCTAACGCACACTTTGACACATATTATACAGATACGTGCTTACCGCAAGTAAAGCCCGCTCGCCTTCGTGGCCTGCAAGAACTGTGACACCGAAATATGAAAAATCGAAACAACTTGGTAGCGCAAATACTCAACAAACTTCTTATTAAACGACCTACTTTCCAACTCGAGCTGGCTCGAGCTATACTAATAAAGTAACAAAAATAATAAATAAACAGAACGCAAGCTCTTTCCTAGAAAAAGCATCAAGATAAAACGGTGCCATTAAAACACGAGAGCACTAATCCCCTTCTGTAATTTACATCAAGTATTTGCATCGAGTATTCCTACCCGGTATTTTTCACTGACGGAACTGGTATTTGTCACGGGGATACGGAGCGCTTCGCGAGTGAATTTATGGCAACACATGTCGTATAATATCGCACGTTACTCCCAGAACAAATGGACCATTTTAATTTTAATAATATCTGGAAATATATTATGTTGAGACTTGAGAGCAACTTTTTGTTCTACGGAAACAACTGTCAAAGTCCCATTATTTTTACAAAATGGCGACGAGAAAGTACATAATTACTTGTAGCGTGGCGTACGGTAGAGCAGCAATTAAACCGTATTTAACATAACATATTTTGAACGTGACCCGGTTACGTCACATCTACTAATTACCCTGACCTAAACTGTCACTGTGTACAATATAACAATGCTTTTAGGGTGCTGATGGGGCTGCCTCGATTCTGCAGCGCTTCGCGTATGTTCGCGGAGGCTAGAATGGACTGCTTTTATGCCACCATGAGAAAGCGCTGCACATCCCTGGTGCGCAGGGTGCGGGCCAGTTCCAACAGCATCCTAATTGCATTCGCGCAGAGGTTCGACTGTCAGTACATGAATCATTGCAGTATGGTTCATGTACTGACTAAAGTGTAGCGTCACTAACAATTAGAATCTAAGCTTTTATGTATTGTATTACTAATACTATGATCCTATGTTGGTCGAAATAAAGTATTATTATTTTCGAATGTTTTTTTTTTCTCAGCTCTAGACTGGTATTAACTACATTTACGGGTTATCCACCAAGTAAATGTAGCAAGCAAGAGTTGTGAATATTTAAGTGGACTGCGGAGGGCTATTTTAAGGGTCCAGTTGCATGAACTTTCTGACTATTCTGCAAGTGTTCAGTATTGCGGCTTTTTGTAAGATTGTGTATATGTATGATTTTATGCCTAATAATTTTATGCTATGGTGTAGGTGCTTTGGGATGACGCCTGTTGTGGATAGGACTATTGGAACTACGTACACTTTCTCCTGTCTCCATATTCTAGCAACTTCGTCTTTTAGGTCTGCATATTTTGTTATTTTTTCCGTGATGGTCTTCTGCAAATTGTGTGTGTGTCACCGTAAAACTCAAAAATGACTATTACATTTTTAGAACGAATTTAGTATTCCCATCTTCGTTCTCACTACTCTTAGGGCGATTGTGCACTACAAGACCGGACCGGAAAATTCCGGTCCGGAATGGGGAAAAGTCTACAAAAGTGTCCGATTTTTTTACGGTGCGATATGGAAAACTCTTTATTGTACATAAAAGCACACGAAAATCACCAACACCACCAAGGGTGTTGGTTGGTTGTGGGTAAATCGGACACTTTTGTAGATTTCCGGTCCGGCCTTGTAGTGCACAGTGTAGGTGCACAATCGCCCTTAGTTCATGTTCATCAACCGACGAAAAAACGAGGTACGGTACTCAAGTCGACGCGTATATTTTTTTTTACAATAGCGCACTAATCGATTCACAACTGATTATTCACAAAGTCAAAGCGATGCGATCATTTTAGTTGAACAGTCGAGCAGTCGTCGGATCGTCCCGGTCGTCACCGGCCGAAGCGATCGTTAGATCGCATCGCATCGTCGAGTCGTGTCGTCGCATCGTGGAACACATGGCGTCTATATTAAATCTCAGTCAGCCTCCCGAGATTAATACGACTCCCGCCGACTAATAATCGTCAAAGGAACATCATGTTGCCGCGTCCCGCCCGACATTTAAAAGTATTTTATAGAAT
Organism: Archips crataeganus; assembly: GCA_947859365.1. NCBI lineage: Eukaryota > Metazoa > Arthropoda > Insecta > Lepidoptera > Tortricidae > Archips > Archips crataeganus. Next base: position 588,102 of record OX402056.1, read on the forward strand.
CCCTGTTTTTACTCGGAAGCACTTACGTCAGTTCTTCCGCGGGCGTTTTTAACATGAATAATGTTTTAGCTCGTTCTTTATGGTTTTACAAGCTTTTATTCAGCGGGTAACACAATATCTGGGTCAATATATATCTGGGTTTCAATTTCAATTTAAAATTTTCATTTTATTGTAGTTCTGATAGATTGTAAAGAATGATTTCACGTAATTGATAACAAAAACAATTGGAATAATTAGGACTGCAAAGGCATCTTTCGCATATTGAGTAACTTTTTGAGATTCTTGTAAGTTAGACGAACCACAAGCTTTACTACACGCTTATCTAAAAATCCGTTTAAAAATCTAACAGCCTGCGACAAGGGTTTCAACAATAAGGCAGAAAAAACAAACATTCAATAGTAAGACCCCAAACTTTACGTTCATTCATTTACGCTACCCCTCATATTTAAAACGTCAACGGAAAATCATCTTCAAAAAAAGCTGCACAAAGCTAGCATTTTCTGTTGAAACAAAAATGACACCTCTGTATTTTATATCAATATCAACCACAATAAGTTATGAAATATCCAAAGCCAGCGGGCGGCCGAAAGAATTCTGAAGACAAACGAATATCACAGCAAAAAGCAAACGTATCCATCACCGATAAACTCGTCTCGGTCGACAAAAACGATGAGGTCAGTCGATACGCGGTTATGGCGGCCGATAGCTTTATCTTACGTTACAGCCCAGCCACGGCCCAGCGTGACCGGCGAAGCGATGAATAATTTTATAATACATTTCGTTTGTTACCCGCTAACCGCTGTATGGTTAGCGCCTCTACCGCGCAATGGACATAGATTACGTACGCCGCGTCGCTAGTCGCCCGGTTATCGGACAAAAGCGTTGTTAGTAGAGCTTTTGCTTTTAATAAATCTTACCTTGTCAGAACACTGATATAATTTGCTAAGGTTTGCTGAATCCTAGCTACAAAATGAAGGCGTGCCTTTGTATCGGTTCACTTTAAACATCGATAATGTATGAAAACATAAATTCCAAAATTGTACATGCACTACCATTGCTGTGCTAATTGCCGTGCCCTTACAGGGTTCAAGTTTGACTCTACACTTAACTATTTTAAGAACTTACATACAACTTGAAATGCAATAACTACTCACTACTACCAGCCAGACATTATACTACTGTAGCTTGTGGGTTCGCTTTACGGAGAAGTCTTTCAATGCTTTGAAGGTCCAGTACAAGAACAACTTCAGAGTGGTGTTGCGGCAGCCCCCGTTTTGCAGTGCGTCTGGCATGTTAGCGGTAGCGGATACTTTTGAAGCCGTGCCTCGCCAACGAATCTCATCAGCTATGGACAGGGTGAGGGGCGGCAGTAACAGCTTTCTGCGCACAATATCGAAAAAAAAACCCTTGGTAGCGAATTTTTACTAACATATAGGTTTAGACAGTTACGTAGTAAAATGAGTCTTGCAAGTTGAATTAGTAAAATATTGAATTAAAAAAATAGCTTTGAATAAAACAGGAGTGCAGTCAAACTAACCAACCACCTGCTGAAATATTCAGATTTTATTTTAAAACCTCGAACCCATTGAAATATTACAGTAAAAACTGCAGTGAAGTGCCAAAAGCGCTGACGTGTCACGATACTTAATAATTCATAGCAGTTTCTCAAGCAACCATAAAAGTTCTTGAACTCGTAAATAAAATAAACAGCGAATGCAAAACGAAAGACCAAGCCACAGGATACAGCAAAGAGCCAAGTGACATGTTGAGGTATGGCCATAATATTGCCGGACTAACCACACGGTAAAATAACGAATTGTATTTGAAAAATACTCACAACCAAGGCCATATTTCACCGGCTTGTGGGAAATTGGAAAATGCAAAGCTGATCGACAATCTCATATCGGATTTATTTTAAAGTTTGTGAAGTGAAGGTGGTTGAGATATATTACCGAGGCGGCTTGTGTGCAAACGATCATGTTATTATTTATGCTCAAAATGTATTTTGAGTTTCAGTTGTGTGACAATTACTTTCGCGAGATGCAATTTCAAAGTGATTTATGTCGATACGTGTAGCATATTTTATGCAGTTGCGAAATGAAAAGTTTCTTCAGTTTTTAACCGACTTCAAAAAAAGGAGGAGGTTCTCAATTTTTTTTTTTTTTTTTTTTTAACGTGTGTTACCTCAGAACTCCGTCATTTATGAACCGATTTGGAAAATTCTTTCGTTGTTTGAAAGCATATGCTTCAAGGTTGGTCCCGTTGTTACCGGAATCCAGTTCTGATGATGGGATCCATGAGGAATTGAAGGAACTCTTCAAAAGTTCAAGGGAAATGTAAAGCGATTTTAGTATTTTCAGTGACAAATCGAGCATTTGCATTCATAAAGTGTCATTTGGTAAACTAGATCTGATGAAGAAGACCGCAGATGGCCAACGGAACTCCTCAACGGGTCAAATCTTGCAAGTTGAATTTGACTCACTTCCCGGTTTCTGATTGATTTCATATTTTACATGCATGTGTAAATCAGGTGACAATGCAATATTATTGTGACATGGAGCTAATCTGATGATGGAGTTGGAAGGTGGCCATAGAAACTCTGTAATAAAACAACACAACCCCGTCGAGTTTGGGTTCATTTGAAACGTCTTGACGAGCACTTTGATCCCAGATGGTAACCAGGGTCTGATGATGGAGCTGGAAGGTGGCCAAAGTTACTCCATAAAGTAACGGCACTTACCCCATCGAGTACGGACTCATTTGACTCGTCTCAACGAGTACTTTGGTCCTAGATGGTAACCAGGGTCTGACAATGAAGTTGGATGGTGACCATAAGAACTCCGTAGTAAAACGACATAACCCCATCAAGTTTGGTCTCGTTTGATTCGTCTTGATAAGTACTTTGGTAACCAGAGGCAAAAAGTACAGTCAGTAAAGAGTGCCAGTCCAGGCCATTAGCAACAACTAAAAAGAAAAAAATAAAAAATTTTAAATAAAAAATAAAACCGCCTTCAAAAAACACCCAAAAAAAACTTGGAAATAAAAAAAAATTAAATAAAAAATAAAACCTCCTTCAAAAAACCCCCAAAAAAACATAAAATAATAATTGATTGAACCGACCACAATAAGCATGAAAATATCTTTCTACTAATCTGTTTGAAGTTGGTGCCTCAGCACGAGCCAGCAGGAGTGGACCTAGTAATCTAACTTACCTACATACCTATTATAGGGCTTCTACACTCCTGCTGGCTCGTACTGAGGCACCAACTTCAAACAGATTAGTAGAAAGATATTTTCATGCTTATTGTGGTCGGTTCAATCAATTATTATTTTATGTTTTTTTGGGGGTTTTTTGAAGGAGGTTTTATTTTTTATTTAAATTTTTTTTATTTCCAAGTTTTTTTTGGGTGTTTTTTGAAGGCGGTTTTATTTTTTATTTAAATTTTTTTATTAAATACTTTAATGTAACACTTTGCAAGCACCATTCAAAATTATAAGTATAAAAGTATAAAATTAAGTAATAAAACCTATTCGCTTTCGATGATTAAAACTAAATGCAAACTGTTTCTGTCAATATCATCAATGCAATCTCCTGTGACTCCTTGACGTTCACAACTTGTGTTGTGTACAAGGAAAAGTCAACTTTAAGATGATGAACTTTTTCATTTTGCGGCTGTATGTATGTATTTTGTCGGTAACTTACACAGAATGAGAATAAGGTGGTCATATCGGACAATCAAATCTTCCACAGTATTCGTACCGTTTTTAGAAGAATGAAAAATATTTTAATTTTTGGCAGTTAAACCCTGTAACTTAAAAACGTCGATCGCTAAACTAACGGGCCACGTAAATGAAGATCATTCATGGTAAACTTTTTGAGAACTCCTCTGGCGACTCAGTAATACTGCATAATGTCAATTCAACTGCCAGCCCGAACGGTTCCCCACTCACTCACCCTAAAAGCCTCACTAAAGCTCACTCTGAAAAGCATATCACCTTAAAATTCCTCATATCTCACATGGCTATAAATAAATCCACAACTTCTACAAATGTAACCACATTTTAGCAGAAACTCACGCTTTCCAAAGGCAAAGCATCTCACGGCGAAAGCCCTCAGTTATTAAGTCTAAAACTCCGCTCATTAGTGATGGAGTTAAAAATGTAAAAACTGAGCACCGGCGAGATCATCCGACGCGAGCGCACTTGGAACGGAGAGGCGAACCGACGCACTACAAATAAACTGCGCAAAGGTACAGAACTCATGTAGAATTCTGAGCATGTAAAAATAACCTGACTGGGTTGAGAATTTTTTGAAAAACTTTCCTCCTATTTTAAAGGCCTGTTATTTTTATGTAGCGCGTATCTGTGGCGCAGTCTTGGTTTAGTTCAAAAAATAAACAGAGACCGCATCCATGGATACATGCCAGATAAGGTAACAGAAACATAGAGTAGTGAAATAGGCGGTAATCTATAGACGTCGCAAACTGAAGGTTGGTAGTCAGCTCCTCAAATCTAGTCCTGTTTATCCTGTTTGAACAGTCTCTTACGGGGCTATGACATTTTGCGTCTCCTGACCTTTCGTTTTTCGCGATGGTTTGCAGAAGGCAATACTGTTGATTGGTATGGACTTACGTAATAAAAGTTTGGATTTTGTTTCTTATATTTTGAATTATCTAAACACTTACCAAGTTCAAAATGTTCTCAGAAACGTGCGTCTATCAACCAGAGCGCAGGCTGGCCTCCCTCGGGTGATGAACTGTGATGTTCCGCACCGCTCGTGCATATTTGATGGACTCCTTACCTGCAACAAGCGACGTAACGGTTAAAATGTGGAATATTAAAATCTATTAGCATTAACTCTGGGAAGAATTTATGATTTCTTGTGTACTTTGTTCACCTTTAACCTTAAGTAATGGAAAGAGCAAGACTTGTACATTACATTGTGCATTTACCGTCGAGGAAACTAAATAACGTGTCAGGGTGAGGGTGGAATTTCTTTGCCAGATGCACGGAATGTCAACACGATATTTGGAGCGAAAAAATACGGTGTGATTCAGTTTCTCCGGTTGTACATTATCCGAAATCTCGTGAATTTGATAATAACTGATTTAATATGATTTCCAGTGAATCTGAGTCACAATTATAAGAAGAAAACCATTGAAAGTATTAATCCCCCCCGAAATTCTTAATCGCTTACATACGCCAAGACGCGCGCGAGGTTGGATGCGACGTGGTTCAATTGGTAGAACACCCGTTGGGGCGCATACCCAGGAGACGTGGGTTCGAATCCCACCGGCGCACCCGAAAAACTTTTTCGCTTTTAAATAATCGTATTATACTGTCCCTTTTACTCTCCTAGTAAGTTCATATTATTCTTGAGCGGGACAGCACGATATGAAGTTCGAATTTCTAACTTCGGAGGGAAAGACCAGCGCATTTCCGCGATATATTTAAGGGAGAAATAAAAAATAAAGCTCATCATAAGCGCAAATGTTTACCGTCCGAGACTACGGAAAACGCCAACTCGCAACGTTTCAAAACAAACAAACAACATTCTATACTTTTTGCAAAAACCAACAACCATAATATACCTCTATGGTTGTTGGTTTCAAAATTCACGAGAATTATACAAAATCCGGGAAGAAATAACGAAAGCGAAGTTCCTTTAGCGCGTCTGCTACTTTTTGTATCGTTCGGATGAACAAAGGCCTATACATACTTACATAATTTAAAGTTATCTTTTAGGTGCCTGTGTGTGCAAGGCCAATTCCAGGCAAGTTCCATTATATATAACTATCCTAAGCGAAGTGTAGATAATAAAAAAAAACTAAAATACGTATATTATGAATAGGAATCCCTTTAAGCAAGGTTTCAAAGATAGTGGTAGCATTCCCCCTTTGAATAGCTAAACTAATTCTTTTTTCCGAGGTAGCTGCCAGCTTTTGGGCCTCCTGTGACGTTGACTAAGTTGTTTATAAATTGTGCGCAAGATCTAAAGTAAGTCGATGGTATCAATCAATCTGCACTCAAAAGACTAGGTAGGTAGGTACGCTTTGTTTCCTAATAGAGTATACGAATCACATTATTAAAAAGTTTTGTAACGTGTATCTCTTGTCTGAACCGATACTTAACCTTTTCAAATAAAACAAGTAAAAAGTAAAAGATAAAATAAAGGTGAGTCTTTTATTTCACTATTCGTGGTTTTACTTGGCACTAAAACCGTACCAAATGTATTTCAATCAACAGAAACGCTTCAAACTAGAAAACCGCGTTGTCATTCAGGTTAAATTAGTTTACTTTGTTTGTATTTTGATTTAAAGGAAAACGCTCAGACCTGTTATACGTCTAGACAAAATAACACTGGAAATTATTTCTTCTAATTTATACTGAAGTTTTGTTTTTGTATGTTGAGAATCCTACAAATATTATAAATGACAAAGTTTGTGAATGTTTGTTAGTCAAAGACACCCGTGCACTGGAAGTGGGTTGAACTCGACTCGTATTATAAGTAATGCGATATCACTCCAGACAAGTTTAAGATTTGTATTCATCCTTGTTCGTCGTTTTGTGAGCATCTATACGCGGCGTAGCGTAAAACATTTCATAAATTTTTTATCACCCTCTTGTTCAGTCACAGGTGTCCGTACGGGTTTTAATACAACATTAATAACATATATCCCCTACGGAAACTTGTACCAGGTAGCATAGTTTTAATTCAGCGTAATGCGGGAATTTGAGCTAAAGCTACAAGAGATATAAAGAACGAGCCGAGTTCCGGGAAATCGATAAAAAAAGCGGAACAGACATCAAAACTTTGGAACGACTTTGTCGTTTGTTTCTTTTCACAAAAGGTGTAAGCGGAGAACACTCTTGTCATATTTATTTGTATATAAGATAGATAAAGACATTTATTTGGTACTGCAAGCACACACAATCAAGTTAACAAAAATTGTATTGTGGTCATATTTAAAGAACAAAACGCTTTTGCCAATTTTTTAATTGGCTAAGTAAAGTTTTTTGAAGAGATGCTAATTATATTTTTTTTCGACAGTGGTCGACTTCAACGCCAAGAAAATACAGCTGTTTTATTTTTATCTCCTTTTATTTATTAGAAATATTTTTTTAAGTGTTCGAGATGACATTTGTGAGATTTTATGGCTGACAAGCGGTTCGTGCTCAGTACTAAGAAGAAATAGAAAAAAAAACGAATTCTACTGCTTCGTTTGCTTTGCGTTGTCCAAGAAGCAGTTCCAAAATAGTGATCGAAAGTATTCAATCGTGATCCAATTATCGTGCATAGGTCGTGGAGAAATGCGGTAAAATTGAAAGTCCGGATTTAATGCGAAGGTCGATAAAAATAGTCAAAAAATCACACTGAGCACACCAAAACGCAAACGATTTGACACTGACAACAGTAACAGTTCACTTCGGTTTTTTTTTTCTGTTTCTACTAAGTTCTGAGCACGAACGGCTTGTCAACCATAAAATCTCACAAATGTCATCTCGAACACTCAAAAAAATATTTCCAGTAAACAATAGGAGATAAAAATAAAACAGCTGCAGTTTCTCGATCTCCAGAACGCCGACTGTCGAAAAAAAATATAATTAGCACCTCTTCAAAAAACTTTACTTAGCCAATTGGTATTCCTTCCTTCTATTATCTTTCTAAGGCAACTTTCTGGAGATGGTATGACTCCTTATTTAATGTCATCCTATGTGCTCTGAGGAGCCCTCTAGCGCCGCGGTACGAAACACTCCGTTAGCAACCGCCGCCGCGTGCGCATCTATCCTTTCCCTTTTTCGCTATCGTACTTTGGAGTGAATCTAAAGTGACTTTCAGACTTTCTGTGATGTCCATTCGTTACCGTGCCTTGGTGTGAATGTAGACCCTCTAAATCATCATATCTACCATCTGCTGTGCTTTGGTGTGGACCTTTATACATTAGACATTTGTGATCTTGGTGTGATCTTCAAAGACCTAGGCAACGCCTGTGCTGCAAGGAGCTGACTCTGCCACCCCTGAGGAAACCAGGCCATTGGAAGTCATTGGGTAAGCGAGTTAGCCTTCTTCTTGATTGTTGCCTTTGAGGTCCTTTCCTTCTACTTTCTTTTCATTTCTCCACTTTCCACTCCAATCCCACTCTCATGTCCCAATTTTTGACAACGTATAATAAATCGAAAACCGTTTGGAGAAATAGGCTTTGTGAAGCGTTTTCAGAAATCAGATTCCAAAAATATGAAAAACTGAATTAAATAAAGAAAATTTAAGTAATGACCTTCATTTGACCCCTGCAGTGAATCGTCGCTAAGGCAGATATAAAGCAGGTTTACACTCTAAAGCAAATTGACAGTTTGAAATGTTGCTTTCCTGCTTATAATAGCAAAGAGTGACAAAGACAGAACGTTAATAACATGATGCGCAGCGCACTTGGCTTTAAACAGTTGTCATTTATCGTAAAGTCCGAAATGTATACGAGTATTTCCAATTTATTTTTACAAATTTAATTATTAAATTACTACGTTACAAGTAAACATAAAAGAATTTAAATATCAGATTTTAATAAAAAATATCCATATCTATAATAAATATCTATCACACCATTAAACAAACAGGAATAATCGAAGCTAAAAGAAGAGAAATAAATAAAAATATTTGTCATGGTTCATTTAGGACCCTCAGCCGTGCTTGTATTATTGACAGTGACAAGACAAATCAGTAGTGCCACAGATTATGTTATGTACGACTTGAATTTTTCTAGACAATGGAACGTGGCTCTCTCACTGTGACGTCATCCAACGTATTTCTTAAAAAAAAATATAAAAAAAAAAATACTCAACCAAATTCAAAATTCATGAAAATGGTATCTTAAAATATCCTATTCTTTCCAAAAAAAATATAAAAACTAAAGGTTATTTTTTTGATGCATCCCAATTCTTTATGAGGTTATTCTGATATTGTACATGCACCTCCGCCTTGGTGCGTGTGTCTTTCAGGGGAATTGTGCTTTTAGATATTTATACGCTTGTATCTGTATCCCACAGCTGAGCAAAGGCATCTCCTCTTGACCTCCACAACCCCCTATCCAGTGCCACATTTGGGCATTTGCTCAATTCCGCGTCCAGATCGTCTCACCAGCTCCACGTCGGCCTACCTTGACGTAATATTTTTGGTACGCATAGTTTTATCACGAGAAATAAAAGTAATGGCCCAAAATTTCACTATTTCTTTTAATATGCACCTAAAAACGTCGTATCTTTTAAGAAAAGTTATGTGACATTTCTCTCATTCTGATTCTGATTCTATAATGAACAAAAGACAACAGAATTAGGTTTCAGAAAAACCCAAGAACCTAACTGTACCTATGATACAAAAAACTAACAGAAGATAAAAGGTCAAGATTCCAGAATGCTCAATGGGCTCGAAAATCCCTTTGTCAATTTGTACAAAAGTCAAAAAGTAATATTATTGTCAATGAGCACTTTGATTGATTTAATAATCGCATTTTGTAGATTTTGATCCCAGAGTATTCTGTCCTGAAAACTTCCAGACACAAGGACATTTAGGTCAAAGTGAATGCTGCCTTGGAAACATTCTGACTATCAGAACATGTTGGCTAAAGCATATTTTGCCCCTAAAATATTCAGACAAAATGACTTGGTGGCACAAACATTTTGTACTTTTTGACAATGTTACATCTCCACGTTTGAGTTCATTTTGTCATTAGTACCAAAATTACCTGTTACCGAAATTCGTCTTTTAGGTTACGAATACAGGTATAATGACATAAATCTTAAAGGCAAGGATACAGTTGCCAGAGCAGAATTAAGTGAGGTACACACTTATGGAGCGGCAGTTTGACCCCAGACTGGTCCCACGGGACACATAAGGGGCTTAAAGTATGAGTAATATACTTTAATAAGGCGTATTAAGAACCTTCGAGAGCCTAGCTGTATAATCTACGACACAACTTAGGGACATTCAAAAAACGAGAATAATCCTTTGCCCAATTCTGAGCTACCCGTGTTATTATTTTTATGCAAAAGACAGACGTTTGCCCGCAATCATGCTTGACGGTAAGCGAAAATGTGACCTATAATTTCCCGATTCGACATCCTCAAAACGTATTATTTCCCGATTAGGGCATTATCTTGAAATGTACGCTTTACTTACTACACGTGCACTCGTCCAATAAGTGCATTTCCAACAGATTAGTAACTCTCTTTAAGTTGTTGATATTTATGGGCGGTGATCATTTCTCATCAGATGACCCACTTGCTCGTTTTCCTCCTGTCATATTAAAAAAAATCCTCAAAAGTGCCCAAAACGCATATTTTCTTGAAATGTACACGTCTTTGACACAGCCGTTTTTATATTTATCTACAGTCGACCATGTAAGCAGTGCATCATTTTTCATGACAATTCCTACAGCAGAAAAAAAACTAAGGCTAATTATCACATTGGTTCGTAAATGAAAACAGCTATTAATGTTTGAAGTCGTACAACTAACATTGAACCTTACGGTGGTAAAGGAATTTCTTGGTTGACTTAACAAATACGGCTCCTTGAAAATTTTACTTTCTGGGAAACTGTACCATCTGAGAAAGTGCACCTTTTAGAAAACTGTACCCACTGGGAACTATAATTTTGAGATAGTAGCTAGTGCACTTTCCACAATTTGGAGAGAGTGCGGGAAAGCGGATTTCACGAGGCTAATCCGAAAATGTGGCCTAAAATGGAGCCAACATCATACAGCCAAATTTGAAGACCCCCTGATTGTAGCATTCAGGGAACACAGACGCACGCCGAGAGAATAGGTTTTTGATTGAACCAAATTGAAAAACACGAGAATACGCAAAACGTTTCGTAAATCCGAATAGAATACCATGCTAAAAACCAACACCAAAACATCTTTTTCAAATGCATGGGAGCAGAAATTTCGTACACTAAAGTTATAAAGTTACAAATAAAACTAAAAGGCGGCCTCCATGGCGGCGTATATCGTACCTTACCCACGGCATGTTTCATACTTGGCTGAGCATTTAATAGAATTTATTCGGGTTACTCCGAGCATACCAAATTAGAGGCAAAATTCCTTCTAAAATTGGAAGAGGTTACGTGGAATTTTAAAGTTAAAACACGAGTTACACGAGTGCTAATATTAAACGGGCAGGAGTTAATGTTTAATACTTTAGCACACCATGTGATCATTTTTAGGAATCTTATTTGTTAAATTTATTAGTCAACTGATAGCGTTGTGATCTCGACACAGAGCAATCGATTTAGAGAGACCCTTATACACGTACAAGATATATATTCACTACCGCAAATCCACTAACAACGTTATTAAATGTGCAATTATCTTTTCTAAAATTTCCCCAACTTCTTTGACACTGCCATCGGTTAATGAGATTTGAAAAGCAATTTCAAAAGAAGAAAGATTATAAGGTCAACAACGACCGGAAATAGTGTAAATTCATTATAATTGATCCGTATTTTTTTTTACATAAAACTGTCTCCTATCTCACCTGACGAAAAGTGCAGATAAGGTTAAAGGCGTACACTGGTTCAGTAACAGCCTACTCGATCTAGCCAAGAGCCCTGGCATTACCCGAGCTTGTTTGTACTTATCTGGAAATATAAACGATGGTAGCAAATTCCAATCCTAAGCAGTTCGTGTTAGGAAAGATGAAGCCAACAGCTTCGTGTGGGCCCATGGAATACTAACCACGTTCCCTTCGCCTGGTTGTCCGTTGGTAAAATGGATATGAAAAATTAAATCATTTGTATTCATCCAAATACAACGGATCAGCTGAGGACTTTAAAACATCTGACAAATGATGCGAATATACAAATATTTTTTTGATTTGAATTGCTAGCTTTAGTTGTTGTTTAATTGTTATAAGTATGTAATCCAGTTTGTAACCATACGATAGATAAATCTGTCACTGCAATTTCGCAACAATTCCAACTGCTATTTTGTTTAGGATCAATGCCAAATGCGCGTCAGCCCGCAAGCGAGCCGCCATCAAATATGTTTCATGTTCCGAAGATATTAAAAGGGGTCCAATTTGGCATTTAAATTGAAATTCCGATTCGTTAACGGGTAACCCTTTGAACATCGCATCGTGTGGTCGAATAACGCAATTTGATTTAACGTTCATATCAAATGAAACGACGGTATCGTGCCTTCATGCTGTTATTTAATTTCAGTGCCCATGTTTATTTGTGAATATTTGAACGGTTGGCTAGCTTGATTACATGTTTTATTGAAATATACCTGATAACATAGACAAAATAGGGAATAATTGCTTGGCTTAAAATGACGAGCTTTGCCCGGAATATAAAGCAATCTGGGACCATTGGTGTTTGAAAATGATTGTTGCCTGCAATACGATATGCGAGACCGCACAAGTTGTCGAACAATTCTCACTTACTTGCTACAGGCAAAGAAAACTCCAGGAAGCTTATTGAGAGGTTAAAGACATCATTATTCAATACTAGGACATGTAAGTACAAGTTTTGTTACATTTTCCGACTTTACTTTTTGTTGAGTCCATCTACATCGTCCTGCAAGTACATATCCGTACCACATTTCAAGGCAAGAAGTGGCCGAGAAATGCGACTGCAAGATTTGAAACGAACAAGTTTTTTTTTATATACTTACATAGGAACAGTGCACGTTCAATAAAAGCTTATAAAGAACAATTTCAGAATAGAACAGAAGGAATGTAATCTTACTAACATTATAAACGCAAAAGTTTATATGGAAGAATCCATACGGACGTTTGTTACTCTTTCTTTCACGCTAAAACGGTTTGTAGGGTTCTGATGAAATTTAGCGCACGGGTAGTTTATAACCTAGATTAACATAAAGGATACTTTTTATCACGGAAAATAGCGTAGGTAATGCAGGATAGCGATAAATGAATTCTTCGCAGACGAAGTCGCACGCAAAAGTTTTAAAATTATTACAACACTCAAGTAACATGCAAACAAAAACACAAAAATATGCAAACCTAATCGGATTTAACTGCATTGTGTTTCATTATTATTTCAACACTGCACTAGGTAAATAAAATGAACGAAAGTAACGAGATTAGTAAAACAAATTGAATCTATGAGAATGAATGAGACATCAACATCCCCCTGGCCCCGGGGAGGATTCGGTTAATAAATTTGACAACTTCCCGGAACTCACTGATTAGTTTTTAACCTAATAATCCTTTCCAATAGCGGGGGAGCTTATCTTAATCGCTTTAATTTTACCAAAGATTAATTTAATGCTTGTGTTTGGTGAAAGAGCAAATTAAATGGGAATACGTGAGGACTTGCAGGTTGTAATGTCATTGACTTGAATGTTTTGAATCAAATACCGATAAGCACTGCGCAAACCACTAATCTGCATAGGATAAGATGAAATTAGGGATGAAAATAGTTTTAGACACCGAGAAGGAAATGGGATAGTTTAAAAGTAAAGTTCCCGCGAGATAGCAATGACTCGATATGGATCACGTCGTAAGTTGTCCGAAATATTTTTTTTTTTTAATAAACATATTCTCGGGCAACAGTTGGGCTAGTATTAAATTAGGCAATATACCGCTTTATCGCGTTAAGTGCTCCACTAAAAAGCCAAAAATATACGAAAAACACAAAAACAGATGCAATGTTCATACAAACACTAACAACACGTTAAAAGCAGCAGCAGCCATTTTACAAGAATTATAAAACCCGTTATGAAAAGGCTCCCACCAGTTGAACTGTTTGTGAAAGTTTTTAAACCGCCTTTTCCACTAAGTGCGAATCAGTGTTCGAACAAACAAAAAAAAACTTCGTGCAGTCCTTATGTCCTGGCAAAGTTTGCGCAGTTGAGGGACTGTCTGAATCGAGGACCGAAGGGATCCAACTTATGACCGAAAGCACTTTAAAATGTGACGTAAATGTGTGTTGTGAATGTGTGTGTGATGTGATGTGTGAGCTTTTTAGTTATCATGTCAAAAGTGCAGCTAAAATAGTGAATAACAAAATGATTTTTTTTCTGAAAGTGAGTGATAAATGTGCCTGATGTAATATTACCTACACATCAAAAGACATTAAATAAGTAGACGAGCCTAGCTACAGCATTAAGTCACATGAATCATATAAATGTATTGTCATCAAAACTAAATTTAAATGCAAAGCTTCATGTGTGTGCCGTTAAGTATTATGCCCTGCATCTTGCGGAGACGATCTGACGATCCTGGCCGGACCATCAGAATTTCAATACCAGATTATTTATTTTTCACCTAAGACCCTGTTCACATTATTCCAGTAAAATCATTCCAGTAGCATGACATTGCGGGGCCACGATACTAACGAATTACAGAGATCTTACGAGCGCCGCAGTGGCATGCTACTGGAATGATTTTACTGGAATAATGTGAAGTAGCGAAACTGCTAAGCGATATATTGTGAATAAGAGATAGAGAAGAGATAGAGTTCGTGAAGTTAGAGCTTGTAGATAAGGCGTGTAGAGTTAGCAGCTTGCTCTACATGAGATCTGCTAACTTTTCGACAATGCGAATCATAATATGATCTCGTCTTGGCAACATTTTACATGAAAATGTTTTTGATAGATGTTTTCTGAGAAGCACATGCACTTGTACTGATTATTTGGTAATTCATGTCTCTCATCCGGTATATACCCTCTTCACCGCCAAAGCGCCGATAAATACGGTTGCCCATAAATATCATGAGACGCGTCACGTTCTTCTTTATGACCGCTCGATGGCCGCTACTTTAATACCAAATTGATTTCCATTTTAGTATCCATTGCCGTTGGACATTGTCTTTCTATTCTACCGTGGTACATTGGCATTTATCTGCTATATATGTAGTTTGCTATTCTACAAGAACCTTATAATTTTTACGGGTAACTAAGAAACTCAATATCAAATCTTTCTACTATTTCGCAACTGTATTTCTCTTATTATCATCATCTTTGTCATCAATTGGAAAACGTCCACAAAAGCTTCCTCCACAGAAAACCTCAATGAACGACCACTTTCTATATGTAACCTCTATGTCCGCAACTTTGACAATATCGTTGATGCACCTAGCGGTAGGCCCGGCAACACGGCAACGCTACGTTTCTTTTTACTCAAAACCAGGATAGTTGCCCCGATTATAATTACTCTAGTTTTGCGAATGAATCGTATTTTATTTCAATTATTTATCGAGAGACTTTCCAGCTACCACTAAGTTGACCGAGTCGCATGTCTGTGTGATTGCATGGGAAGGCAAAATGCGATCAAAGTTTTCAGGGGATAGTGTCCCGTTTCAGGGGAGAGCATCTATCCTATACGGCATTGATATGGATTAGACGTCACAAAATGAAGAGGTCTGTTACAATCGCTAATACTCTGAAAATATTCAAGAAAATGTTTTATACTTTTTATAAATCGGTCGATGAAAACACGAAGTACCGCCCGGTTTTATAAATAGGTTTTAATGTTTCTACTAAGAAATAAATATGGAGTGATTTCAAAAAGTAGGGCAACTGTCCCGGTTTTACCCTAAATTGTTCGTTAGAGAAATACACAAACCATAGCAAAACTGTGCAAACATTATCCGTGCAAGTTTAATAAGTACCAATTTAAGCAGTGCCTCGATCATGTCTCGATCTCGGTTTGCCGGCGGCTTGCCAAATGCCATCCACTTGACTGCCTGAAGGTATAAACAGTGTCTTCTTGGCACCGGATATTTTTGATATTTGAACACTCCTAACACCGTAGGCGTAGGAACGTTTCGTATTCATTCACAATAAAGTTTCAACTAAAGTAGCAAAATATTAAGCTGCAAGTTGAAATATAAAAAAGTTAGCATAGGACTAAAAAGGAGTAGAGGGCGATGGCGAGGCTAAAAAGTCATGTAATTGTATTCGTTTTCCCGATTCGGTCTAAAACGAGTCGAGGACTTAATTTGCCAAAAATAGGTTAGTGGTTGAACTTTTAAAAGAAATACAATACAGGTATTTGTCACTTTAAATATTAGGATTGCCGGCGGGCAGCTCCAAGCGTTTTCTCTCTCATTGTGTGCTGCCAGGTATCCACTTTGCAGCGAGCGTGTCGACGGCGCAATGAACAAAGAACACGCTCGCATCTCCATTGCCAGCTGGCATCCAGTCCACGGCCTTACTCTCCTTGAAATCGACATCATAAATCACTGGTCTCCAAACAGGGTAACAAGCTCAATTCGTATGCTAAATCCACATTTATCCCGGGATCGAATGCGTCCAGTTCATAAAAATCTAGTTCTATTGCGAATATTTTGCTTCTCATGCAGACAGTGTCGGTATTATTGCTGGTCATGTTTCTTTATTGGCCGATTTACTATCGCATCTAGATTATCTGAGGGATATCATATTGCGCAGCGTATCTTTGTAACTACATAAAACTACAATAATCGGAGTAAGGCAAAAATTGTATAAATATCTTGTTCTTAGTATGTGATATCATTCGAAAATGAAGAAAAAGTTAGTCATAACATAATTTTAATTAACGCGGTAATTTTTTAGCAACAGGAAAATTTAATTATTTTCACTAGCGTAAATTCAAGGTCAACTTAGTAGAGCTTTAATCAAAATGTTCATTCAAAAACTCTGTCGCTAATAAACTATTTTCATTCATTTCGTTTCACAAAATTTATGCACTAACTAACAGATTTCATTTCATCTAATGCGTGTTTTATTGATGTCATTGTTCAATAGCGACTAAACGAAAACAATGCATAAGATTTTTCATCATCATCAACACTGCCAACCAAAAGGAAGTTTAACCAAGTCATTATTAATAGACATATTTCCAATAGAAGACTAAAAACTATGCGTGGCCTTTATACACATAATTCTGGAGAGCGATCTG